>JALPQD010000180.1:396417-996417 GCA_023101885.1 Typhlomys cinereus
TTGTACACTTGGTGGTCTGACAAGTAAGGATTGTCCCTCTCTCAGCCATTATATAGAGATATTGTGGCCAGTTCCCTTGGCCCTGGTTTTGGTGCATGCTCTCCTGTCAAGCTGGACTGAGAACTGTAACCAGTAATAGTAAGAGAAAATAAATCCCTTGTTCCCTTAATCCCTTTGATGGTCATGTATTAGCAACCATGCAGGTAGACTGCAACAGAATTTGGTACCCAGGAAGTGGGGTGCTGCTGATAAATCTGATTATGTGGATTTTGTGGCTTTTGAATGGTTCATATGGACAAAGTTTGAAATGTTTGCAGATTTTAACTTCTTGGATTACAAATACCATTCTTCAGAGTTTAGTGGGCCAATTGGATAATGCCAGTGCTGAGAGAGTTATGGATTGTTTGGGCCCAATTTCTGATGAGGGGAACAAGGACTTTGGTGAAGTTGAATTTGAATACAATAGACTGGTTTGCTTGACAGAGGAGAGCTATGTTGGTAACCATGAAGCTCTGGATGTGGAAAGGGCAGGCAGCAGAATAGCTGCCATTGTTGGAAAAATGAATATCAGTGAAAAAAAAAAAACCTAGTGACTTGCACTGGGATAGTGGAAAACATGAATACCACCTTATGGTGAGTTCATGGTTTGAAAACCCAGATTCCTTCAGGGGCTGAAAGCCCAAGTTAAAGCTATTTTTTTGCCCTTTGGAAGTTTTGCTGCTGAAAAAGAGACATAAAACTTGGTAGAGCTGTGCCCCGAGTAGACCAAGTTATGTTTCAACCTTGCTTTGAAATCTGGCAGTGTTTCCCAGTGGTACTGGTTTTGGTGAACAATTTGAGGGGTTCATGTAGAACAGCAAAAATTTGGCAACAAGAGGCAGGCATAGAGTTCCTGAAAGGAAAGATGAAGCTTATAGCTGCAGAGATTAACCCAGAGTGTTGTTGAAGATGCCAGAACCATGGGACTGCTGCTGAGGAAAACTATGAGTGGAGATTCAGACTGGTTCAGAGGAACTCTGCTTTTACAACTTTGAGCTTCGAACAGTGACTGGGATTGCCTAGAATCTTTGAGCCCACATGGCTATGTGATAAGCAGCAGAAGATGGACATTGAAGTACAGGATGCGTTACTTGATGAGCTGGACTTAATTTTAATGTAAAGTTTTCTTATTATGCCATGATACTTATATTTTGATGATTCATCTTGTTGAAGTATTTAACATATTTTTATTTAATAGACTCTTACAGTTAAAAGATTTGAGACATTTTTTAAAACTTTCATTTCCAACATTAATAACTGAACTTTTAATGACAGAACATTTTAAAATTTGTCTATGAGAACTTTTAGAGGTTTAGGATTAATAAAATTAAATGTATTTATTTTTATCATTATTTCCGCTCATACAAACTTAACAGGTATGCCAGTCACCTCCCTCCCTCCACCTCCCCCTGACCACCCTGCTCCCCTTCCTTCTCCCCTCCCTCCCCATCCCCCATTCCCCCCCAATCCCCAGAGCATCCTTTACTGTGCATGCCAAACTTTCCTCTGCGTCCCCCTATCCAATGTGGTACAAGGACTTAGGGGCATATCCCAGAACCCTTTCCTGTGTTCCCCTTAAGTTTAGGAATACTACTGTGACTGTCAGTCCCTAGTTTCCAGGGATCCTAGTGCCTTTAGTGCATGCTAGACTTTGTGGGGTCAATAATGTATTGGACATAGAGTAGGTCATGCAAAGTACTATTATGATTGCTCTGGCCCTAACTTATGTGGAGTATCTTGCATATCATTACTCTTCCCATCCTTGTGCTCTTACAATCTTACTGCCCCCTCTTCCACAAATTTCCCTCAGCTTCAGGATGGAGAGAGATTAGGCTGGCCAAGTTCCACGTGGTTGATATAGAGTCTCTGAAGTTGTGAATTATGGCTTGTTGATTTTTTTCCTTCGGTTTTGCTGCTCCTGCAATGCCCTTGGCTCCATCCTGATGGATATTGGAATTCACGCCCTGGCCAGAGATAAAACCTGTTAAATTAGAGTCTTTTATTAAGAGTATATTCGAAGGTAGATGTAATAAAAGTAGGAGACCACAGTGAGGGAGGGGTCAAGCACCCATTTGCAAATGGTTACTTTCTATCAGGTAGCCTATATGCTCACTCCTTCTAGTGAGATCATATCCCATCAGTTGCATATGATCAGGAAGGAAAGTCTGTGAACTTAACCAGATGTCTCATTACTTACTTGCAGTCCTTGATGGTGGCCTATTTTCTCTGCTGTAACATGGTCCCCTCTCTCCTTGTGTCTGGTGGGGCCCTCCTTCCCCATCCCGCCTGTTTATAATCTTTGTAATTACTGTAGGTATTACAGAGATTTGTCTTTGAGTGCCTCTAAGTGGGTTTGGTATTAGGATCCACATATTAGGGAGTACATACGGTGCATAATTTACCATGTCTGGGATACTTCACTGAATATAATTGTTCCTAATTCCATCCATTTCCCGGCAAATTGCATTAATTCATCATTTTTGATGGCTGAGTAGTATTCCATTGGATAAATGTACCACGTTTTCCTTATCTGCTCGTCAAGTGTTGGACATTTGGGCTGATTCCATGACTTGCTATTGTAAACAGTGTTGCTATGAACATGCTCATGCTTGTGCATCCAGGTGAATTTTTCCTGTATGTGGGGTTATTCCCAAAAGTGGAATCACAGATCATATGGCATTTCAATGTTTAACTTCATTAAGAATTGCCAGAAGGCTCGCCAGAGTGGTTGTATGAGCCTGCATTCCCACCAGCAATGTAGGAGAGTTCCCCTCTCTCCACATCCTCTCCAGCACTTGGTGTTGTTTTTATTGTGGATTTTTGCCATCATGACCAGGGTGAGATGATATCACAGGGAAGTTTTGATTTGCATTTCGCCAATGGCTAAGGATGTGGAGCATTTTTTAAGGTATTTGTTAGACATTTTAATTTCATCCTTGATAAAGTTTCTTTTAAGTTCCAAGGCCCATTTTTTAATTGGCCCATTTGTTTCCTTGGTGTTTAGGTTTCTAAGATCTTTGTGCACTCTGAATAATAAAGCTCTATCAGATATGTGGTTTGTGAAGATTTTCTCCCATTCTGTGGGTTGCCTGTGTGCTCGAGTTACAATCTCTTTATCTGAACAGAAGCTCTTTAATTTCACAAGATCCCATCTCTTGAGTGTTGGTTGTAGTGACTGTACTATTTTATGTCTGTTTAGGAACTGTTGGCCTAGCCCCATCAGCTCAAGGGAGTTCCCTACCCTTTCAGTTACGGTTTTATAATCTGGCCTTATATTGAGGTCCTTGATCCATTTGGAATCAAGTTTTGTACATGGTGACAAGTACGGGTCCAGTTTTAATCTTCTTCATGTGGAGATCCAGTTTTGCCAACACCATTTGTTGAAGATACTCTTTTTTTTCTACTGGATTTTTACGCCCCTTTGTCAAAGACCAAATGGATGTAATTGAGTGGACTTATATCTGGGTCTTCAACCCTTGTCCATTGATCTGTGTGTCTATTATGGAGCCAGTACCAGGCTGTCTTTATAACTATGGATTTGTAGTATACACTAAGGTTTGGTATGGTTATACCTCCAGCAGTGTTTCTGTTACTCAGGATTGTCTTTGTTCTCCTGGGTCTTTTGTGCCTCCATATGAATTTTGAGATTGTTTGGTCAACTTCTTTAAAGACTTGCTTTGGGATTTTAACTGGTATAGCATTGAATTTGTATATTGCCTTTAGTAGGATGGTCATTTTTACAATGTCGATTCTACCAATCCAGGAACATGGGAGGTCTGTCCACCTTCTGGTGTCTTCTGCTATTTCTTTCTTTAGGGTTTTAAAGTTTTCATTGTAAAGGTCTCTTTCTTCCTTGGTTAGGTTTATGACAAGGTATTTCATGTTTTTAGGGGCTATAGTAAATGGGATTGTTTCTCTCAGGGCTTTTCACTTCTTTCTTTCTGGGCATATAGGAAGGCCACTGATTTTTGCACATTTATTTTGTATCCTGCCACCCTGCTGGACTTCTTTTTTAGTTCCAGGAGCTTCCTGGTGAAGTTTTTGGGATCGCTCAGATATAAGATCATGTCATCTGCAAATAGAGATAGCTTGACTTCTTCCTTGCCGATTCGAATCCCTTTTATGTCCCTTTCTTGTCTTATGGCTTCAGCTAAGACTTCAAGTACAATATTGAATAGAAGTGGTAAGAGTGAACAGCCTTGTCTAGTTCCTGATTGAAGTGGGAATGCTTCCAGTTTTTCCCCATTGAGTATAATTCTTGCTGTGGCCTTGTTATATACAGCTTTTATTATATTGATAAAGTTTCCTTCCATTCAAACCTTCTCTAGGATTTTGATCATAAAGGGCTGTTGGATCTTATCAAAATTTTTTTCTGCATCTATCGAGAGTATCATGTGGTCTTGAACTTTGGACTGGTTTATATGGTGAATTACATTTATTGATTTGCATATGTTGAACCAACCTTGTGTGCCTGGGATAAAGCCTACTTGATCTCCATGGATGATCTTTTTGATATGTTTTTGAATCCGATTTGCTAAGACTTTGTTAAGAATCTTTGCATCTGTGTTCATCAGAGAGATTAGCCTATAGTTTTCTTTTTTAAGTGTATCTTTATTAGGTTTTGGGCTTAAAACGATATTAGCTTCATAGAAGGAATTTGGTATTGTTCCTTCCTTTGTTATTTGATGTAACAATTTAAGGAATATTGGTGTTATTAGCTCCTTAAATGTCTGGTAGATCTTTGTGTTGAATCCATCTGGTCCAGGACATTTTTTGGTGGGAAGATTTAATATAACTTCCTCAATTTCCTCATATGTTATAGGACTATTTACATAATTCACAACTTCCTGATTCAATTTAAGTACATTCTGTTTTCTTAGGAATTCATCTATCTCTTTTGTGCTGTCAAATTTCACCGAGTATAAGTTTTTGAAATATGATGTTGTAATTCTCTGGATTTCTTGGGTATCAGTAGTGATACCTCCATTTTCATTTCTAATTTTGTTAATTTGGGTTTTCTTTCTCTTGCTTTTGGTTAATTTAGTTAGGGGTGTATCAATCTTATTGATTTTTTTCAAAGAACCAGCTTTGTGACAGGTTGATTTTCTGTATAGTTTTCCTAACCTCGATTTCAGATATTTCTCCCCTTATTTTGCTAATCTCCTTCCTTCTACTGCTTTTGGGATCGGATTGCTCTAGTGTCTCTAAAGCTGTAAACTGCATTGTTAAGTTATCTATTTCTGATGTTTCCATTTTTTTGATGTAGGCATTAAGAGATATAAAATTACCTCTTAGAACAGCTTTCATTGTGTCCCAGAGATTTTGGTAAATTGTATTTTTATTATCGTTCACTTTCAGGAAATCTTGAATCTCCTTTGTAATTTCTTCCTGAATCAAATTCTCATTCAGCATCATAGTGTTAAGTTTCCAGGAGTTAGTGTATTTTCTGTTGCTTGTTGTGTTGTGGATGTCAAGGTTTAGGCCGTGGTGGTTTGATAAGGTACAGGATAGAATTTGAACTTTCCTGTATATGTGGAGATTCGTTTTGTGGCCAATATGTGATCTATTTCGGAGAAAGTTCCGTGTGCTGTTGAGAAAAATGTGTATTCTTTGTTGAGTGGATGAAAAGTTTCATAGAGATCTGTAAGGTCCATTTCAGTGGGTTTGATCAATCTCCAAAGTGTCTCTGTTAAGTTTTTTGCCTGTTGATATATCCCATGTTGAGAGGGCAGTGTTGAAATCCCCAAGTATTATCGTTTTGGAATTGATTTCTTGCTTTAGACATTGTAGGGTTTGCTTAATGAATGTGGGGGTGCCTGTATTGGGTGCATATATATTCAGTATTGTGAAGTCTTCCTGGTGAATTGTACTTGTGACTAAAATGTAGTATCCATCTGTGTCTCTTATGATTTTTTTTTTTTGGTTTGAAATCCACTTTGTCTGATAGCATACTGGCTACTCCAGCCCATTTTCTGGTTCCATTAGCTTGCAGAATTTTTGAGCAGCCTTTTATTTTTAGGATGTGCCTACCTTTTTTGTTGCGATGGATTTTCTGCAGGCAGCAGATTGATGGATTGTGATTTTTTCATCCAAGTTTGTAATCTGTGTCTCTTGTTCAGTGAGTTAATTCCATTAACATTTAATGGTATAATGGAGAAACAATTTTTAATTCCAGACATTTATTATGTTTAGTGAATTTTGTAAGTGTATTATTTCACTTTTAGGTTTTGGTAATCTTATACTTCCCTTCTGTTCTCCTGGATATGCATGTTTTTTTCTTCATGCTTGAGTATTATTTCTAGCATTTTTTCAAGGCCTGGTTGTGGTGGACATGTATCCCTTCAATTGTCTTTGTGCTAGAAAACTTTTCTTTCTCCCTCAATCATGATGGATAGTTTTGCGTGGTATATCAGCCTGCATTGATATTTTTGCTCATTCAATACATTGAAGTAAAGTCTCTCCAAGCTCTTCTTGCTTTTACTGTTTACATTGAGAAGTCGTTTTGTTATTTTAATATTCTTATGTTTAAAAGTGACTTTTTTTTTTTCCGTAAGGCTCTCAGCAACATTTCTTTATCTTGAATGTTGAGTGTCTTAACTATTATTGCCATGGCGAGTTTCTATTTTTGTCATATCTATTTGGGGTGCAGAATGCCTCTTGTATATGGATGGGCTTCTCTTTTTTTAGATGAGGAAAGTTTTCCTTGATGATCATTTGAAAAATTTCCTCAGGTGTGGTATTCTGGGATTCTTGTTCTGGTATTCCATGAATACGCATGTTTGGCTTCTTCAGGGTGTCCCATAACTCTTGAATATTTCTCTTGAGCATCCTTTTGGCTTTAGCAACCTCTTCCATTGAGCTGGTTAATATTCCCACTATGTCTTCAAGGTCTGAAATTCTATTTTCTGCTTCACTAGTTCTGCTGATAAGATTCTGTTGAGTTCTGGTTTGAAGATAACTTGTCTTTTAGTTCAGTTTTAAATTCTGCTTGAGTCTGTTTTAACTGCTCTATGCCTGTTTTTTTCTTGAACTGCTTTTCTCAACTCTTCCAAGTGTCTGTTGTGTTCCTCTTCAAAGCGATTGATGCGGTTATTTAATTCCTCCCAGATTTCCTCTTTCTTAGTGTTGAACACTATGTGTTATCCTGGGTCTCAGTTTCTTGGCTATTTTCCGTAGGTTTGTTCTGGTTGGAGTCTATCATTTTGGGATTAATTCCTTCAGTGGGAGATTTGTTTTCTTGGGTGTTGTTTCTCATGGATTTGCACTTTGACTTGGGCATTGTCATTTTAAGTCTTAAGATCTTCTTTCAATTTTTCACTGAACTGAATTATTTGGTCTGTTTGGGGTTGGGGGGGCTTACCTAGGTCACTGTGAGTCCCGGCTGGACTGCACGTGACCCGGGTGGGTTGGGAAATGGAGGAGGTGGTGGCAGGGCACTCTTTAAGCTGGGGAGCTGGGGTATGGCCCATGGGGTCCTCCCCATCCAGGCGCAGCACTGGCTCCGGCTGGCTGGTGGTAGAATATGGGTCCTGGGATTTGGGGGGGTGCTTACCTAGGTCGCCGTGAGTCCTGGCTGGACTATGCGGGTCCTGGGCTTGTGGGGAAAGGGTAAATGTATTTATATTTTTAAGATAACTTTTTTTTTATTCAATTGTGCATGTGCGTAGAACCACGGACGAATTCGGAAACCACCATGGACTGCCTCCTCCTTGTTTACTCTGCCCCGGGATTCACAGGATCTGCCCTACCAGAACCAGAAACGCAGGCCACCCCGGCTTCTGCCCGGCATCTATACATGGGGTCTAGGATCCAAACTCAGGATCTTCTGCCTGCAAGGCAGAGGCTTAACCCATGAGCCACCTCTCCAGGGCCAAGGTAACTTTTAACACCTATGGGAATAAGGATTGAAGGTTTCAGTTTAAAAGTGCTATGCTTTTGTCAAGTTGACAAGGGGTTGAGTGTCATAGTTAGGTACAGATGTCAACTTGATGGTTGAGGGTTTGAGCTCTGGGTACATTTGTGGAAAATTAGTGGTTGAGTTAGGTCCAGAACAAGCCAGCAGGAGATTTTCTAGCTGATGGGGAGGGCTCAGCCTATGTGGGTGGGATTAGGACCTGGAATAAAATACAGAGAACTGGTTGAGGGAGTTAGGGTCCTTTTATCACTTGACCAGACATGCTGGTCAGGCTGTAAGAGCCTAAAGATGGAGAGTTCCATTGATGGACAGATAATTCCAGGTCTGGTAAGGATTGTCCCTCTCTCAGCCATTATATAAAGATGGTGTGGCAAGTTCCCATGGTCCTGTATTGGTGTAAGGTCTCCTGTCAAGCTGGACTGAAAACTATAACCAGTAATCACAAGAGAAAATAAATCCCTTATTCCCTTAACTCATTTGATGGTCATTTATTAGCAACCATGCAGGCAGATTGCAACAGGGAGAAAATAGAAAGGTGAAAGGAAGGGAGAAAGGGGGGAAAGTGCAAGGAGGGATGACTGGGTAGGGGAAGAGGGAGGGACATGATGGGTGTACCTATTGCGCTTGTATGATTAGAAAAAAAGTGGGAGAAAAAAATAAGTAAGAAGATCTATAATTAGCAGTATATCTAATCTAATCCACAGTTTCCTTCCTAATCTCTGCTACTTGGAGTGGGTTCAAGCAATGGCATGCGTTCCCTGTCATGCAGAAGGTGGTTAGTGATTAGTAGACAGCTGAATGATGTGCTGGAGCTTTACCCCACCCACCGTTGTGCCTTACTCCTAATCCTTTCTCTCTTTTAAGCCTTCTCTTATATAATAGCCTTTCCTTAACTTTTTCTGTATAGTAGGATAGGAGAGGATATTAAAGCCCAGATGGGATGCAGTACATGAAGAGCAAATTAGACAATAACAAACAAACTGAATACAGACAAGCAGGAACCCTACAACGTTCACCTGGAACCAAGGCAGCCAAATCTCTCCCCATCTGGAGGCTCAGAGGGTCATAAGACTGTAAGACCCTAAAGATGGAGAGTTCCATTGATGGACAGATAATTCCACTCAAGATAGGGTAGCCAGGACCTCAGGACAATGAGACTTGAACTCATCAGACCTGCACAGTGTGAACATATCAGCATACCACCATGGACTGGCAAGGATCTCAGGAGAAATAGTTTAAGGTAGTAGGATTCTTAGGGTAAAGGGGTGAGACAGAGTTAGTAGAGTACCCACATCAGTGTACTGCCCAAGGAAAGGTCTCTCTATCTGCCACAGAGGCATGAACTCCCATGAGAACCAATAATACAGAGGGAACCCTAGAACCCATAGAACTAATGAACAGGAGAATAGGAAGGAGTAGACTGGACCCACATAGGGATTAGAGGAAGGGTGAGTTGGAATGGGATAGGAGCAGAAGGTAAGAGAAGGAAGAAGGCAGTGGGGAACGAGGGAGGCAAGGAACAAGTATATAAAAATGTAAATTAAATAAATTTATTTTTAAAAATTTAGTTATGTGGAATAAGTTTTAGGGTCACTGTAAGACAAAATCACAGTTTTCAATAATAAAAATGAAATATTTATTTAAAAATAGCAGGAAATTTAAATGTCTCACTATAAAATAATATATAATTATGCATTCTATATTACTTTACTTCATTTAATATTTCCACAATGTATACATTACACTTGTTTATGACTTTTAAATTAAAACAATAATGACCAAATAATTTTTTAGTATAGACAAAATATTTTATTTCATTGGACCCAGGCCTCCTCCCCCTCCTTCCTAGTCTTTCCACTTTCTCGTCCCTTTCTCAATCCTGCCATGTTCCTCCTGCTGTCATGTTTTTGTGTATGTATGGAACACCAGGCTCCCTTCAGCTCAAGCCAGTAAGGTACCAGGCCTTTGTGGTAGTGTAAGTTCAATTTTAAAATAACAAGATGCAAAGTAGCTTATGGATATCACAGGGCTCTTTCAAACATAAACCTACAGCAACTATGTTTATTTCCTCAAAACTCTCATAAGATCTGGCCTTTCAAATTTTCACTGTAGGAAAGGGAAGATCTCATGAGATGCTGAACTTCCCTAGAGACTATTGGAGGTTAATGCTAGATGGTGGAAAGATTATTTTTTTCATCAGTGGTATACACTGATATATAATCACTATTCCAACAAGTACCTAGACATATGCCATTAAAAGCTATCCATATAAACCTCCATGGGCTGTACACATGCAGATTAAAAAATATGAAAATAGAAAGGACTTGGATTAATAAGAAGGTTTACAGTAGGAGGAGAGGAAATGAGATTGATTAATATGGGGGTAAAATGACTTAAATATTTTGTATTCTTTTATGAAAGTTTCCTAGAATATAAACATATGTTAATAAAAAGCAATACAATGTATTGCTAACTTCAATGTCTTAAACTACAACCTATTTGTGAAATAATATTAGAAAGTATCTTCCTTTTTTTTACTTCAAGGCATTTCACAAATACATACTTATTTTCAGGATTCTTTTTCTTGCATCCTCCATTCACATTTGCTGATATTTTTCAGTCAAACAAAAATGGTGGTTATAACTCTGTTTTATATTTTTCATTAATAGTTATTTTTCTGTTTGTGTCTGCTTTGACACTAGATAAGAGGTCATTTCATTTATCCTGAGTAATACATATGATGATAATTAGGACATATTTAGCAATTAGTAAATATTTGTTAAATTTTCTGTTTGATTATAAATGTAACTCATTTATGTTACAAATTTTCTGGATTTGTTTGCCTAAATTCTTCCATATTTACTATCCATAAAGGACTTTGATAGAGCAATTCAAGCAGTAAAGTTTACATCCATACTTTTCACAATCATCCCAAGAATATTTACTGTTATAAAACAGTCTTGTTTTTATTTATCTTCTGTTTAATGTAATTTGTGAATCGCACCTCACCTATGCACATGATCATGCACACGAAAACACAAATTATTTACTGATATGCAAATAAGTCTGTCTGCTTCAGAAAACAAGATAAGAGGGTAAAGGCTTTGTTGCTATACTGTTTTTATACCTTGGCATAAGGTATGGATATAGTAAAGAGAGTGGAATTTCTTTGTTCTTATTGGTTTCGGCTCACTACCTTAAACAGATTTGAGTCACAGCCATGTTTTCATGCTATTCAAATACCACTGTGACCACATTTGAAAAGCCACTCTGTACCACTTCATTGTCACAGATGTCTTTTACATCTGGCAAGGGTTGTTTCTTCTCATGTGAACAGTAATTCAGTTTAACAGCTATCTCTTTTAAAAAAGCTTAGTGTCGGATTCTAAAATGACAGGGTGACAGTTTTTCTTTTCTTGAACATAACAGTGCAAATTAACTATTTGTATATGGGAACATTGAATGGATTTTGAGTACTTTTTAAAATTTTTTTATTATTTATTCAACTGTGCGCATGTGCGTATGTGTGTGAGCGCACATGTGTGTGTGTCTGGTGTGTGTGTGTGTATGTGTGTGTGTGTGTGTGTGTGTGTGTGTCTGTGTATGTGTAGAACCACGGACGAATTCGGGAACTACCATGGATGCCTCCACCTCCTTCTGCCCCGGGATTCACAGGCTCCGCCCTACCAGGACCAGAAGCGCAGGCCGCCCCTGCTTCTACCTGGCGTCTATACGTGGGATCTGGGATCCGAACTCAGGACCTTCCGCCTGCAAGGCAGAGGCTTAGGCCCTGAGCCACCTCTCCAGCCCCGATTTTGAGTACTTTTATCTAAGTGAGCTGAATAGACTTTAGAATCTTGTATGGATGATTACATGGTCTATTAAGCCATTGAAACTGATGATTTTACAAACTTTTCACAGTTCTTCAAAATGTACCTGTTATGGCCACATATACAACTAAAAAGTTACATAACAGTAAAACAATTATTGTAAAGAAGCAGTGCCATTTCAAAAACGGATAGTAAAATATTTGACTCGTACTTTGTAAGCTTTACAAGGGTCTCTGTGGATTCAGTTTATAGAATTATTTGTGAATATCACTACTGATAATATCATGTGGTGTTTTCTTAAACTCTATAGACTGTGCACACCATCTACACTAAATAAAATTATTTATAAAAGTTTAAGCATATCAGAGATGTGAATAAAGTTGCAACAGTGAGCATTAGCTTTTTCTTTGCTCACAGTTATTCTTTTCTTTTACTAAATAATGACTATCTGCTTCTAACTAAGACATGAATCCCGCGTGAACTTTTTGAATGGATTATATCTTAAGCAAGTACTTTTTGCCAGGCCCTAAACTATGTACTAGGATTACTGTTGAAAAATACATTTAACTATTGACTTTTATTATCTTTCCATTTCTCCTACATTAAATTCTTAGATGAGCATCTTACAAGAGCATAAGTTTATTATACCATAGTTCTGTAGGTCAAGAGGATCTTGGTTCACTTTGGATCACAACTAGACTTTCTGCTTATGGTCTCAAAGTACAAAACTCAACAGAATATCAAGTCTGTATTTCCTTCATTAGTTTATGGTAAAGGATACAATCCTTCATCTAGGTCACTGGAAGTATAGAATTAATTGTCATTGTAGAACTGTCTTTCTGTGTCTGAGATATGTTGCTCAGTACAATTTCTTGCTTTTGTAGTCTGCCTCTTGTTCTTTCGGCTTCCATAAAGACAGATGCACATTTCTCCACAGCCAGGCTTGGCTGAAAGTGTATCAACATCCACAGACCCTTCTCTGAGCACCAATCATTAAATAACCTCACCATTCAGCACAAGACAGCTTTATCACCCAATCAAAAGATAAGTAAACCAATTTATTTTCCATTTATTCTCAAGTGAAAATCACCCTAGACTAAGACTTCTAAACAGTTTACACAGTGCCATACTCCCACCCCTATAGTCATTATCACTCACATACTCCTAATAACCACTACAAGCTGCTGTCTCTCACTCAACTCTAACTTCTCTACTATCCTCATCCAATTTTATCCTCTTATCTTATTCTGATTCTTAATTCAAACCTTAAACACCAAACCTGACAACCAATCTTAAACCTCTAAGCTAAAATTATATCATTAACCCTTTTATCACCAAACAAGGGCTGGACTTGCACAGTTCAAGGGTACTATAGCAGCCTCATCCCTAAAAGAGCACCAAGCAATCCTAGACTGAACCTTATGCAACATAATGCCATTGACATCTAGGTAAGCTGTTCCAACCTCTGTCTAAGATGAGTGAATCTATCTGACTCAAAAAGTCAAAGACACACAACAAAGGAAGAAACCAAAGACCTAATAGAAGAAGATGTCACATGATAAAACAACAAAATATGCAAAAATCAGAAAAAATGCCTCTTACCTCAAACATCAACCCTACGACATAGATTCCAACAAAATAAATTTGGTCATCATCTAAGAAAACAATAAACAAGATAATGATTTCCAAAAGTCAATAAATATAATCAAAGAAACAAGAGAAGGGACTTGAATAACTTTTAGCAGAAAATAACTGTATAAAAATATGAACAGGAAAATAATAAGCTGCTAAGAGAAATGAAAAGGACAACTGAAAAATAAACTAAGCTTAAAAAATCTCAGAGAAAATAAAAGCACTACATCTTTAAACAGGATTGTATAAATATATGTTCATTGCAGCTCTATTCACAATAGTAAAGAAATGAAATTAATTTAGAAGTCATACAGTAGACGAAGAGCTAATTTAAATGTGATATACATTCAGCTGTCAGGAAATATGAATTAATGAAATATTCTAGTAAATATATGAAGTTGGAAGAAATTATACTGAACAAAGTATCCAGATTCAGAAAGACATATACCACATGATTTCCCTGATAAGTGGATGCTATCATTAAACTTTGAAAGTGATATAATCAAACAAAACTTTTGTATGTCAGGATAGTGGAGGAATATTCCATTAGAGTGAAGAAGAAAGAACATGGGCAAATAGATGAATAAGCATCTACAAAAGAAAAGCTTTAAAGGGGAAGAAATAATGGAAGTAGGATATATTAAGGAGAGGTGTTAGCCTTCTGGTCACTAATAACCAAATAACTAGCTTCTAACCCACCCACTTAATGCTAGGAAACCCATGCCTAAAACTGTAAACCTGTTTAAAAAAACAGTGGATGGGGAGGAAATAGACACTAGATGGGATCACATGTATTAGTATTAACTATAAACATTTAATAGTAAACCACCATCTGAACACCTCTCTATATATCCTTAGTAAGAAAAGATCTCAGCACTCAACACAATGCAATGGAAAATTAGTGAAGTAGAAAACCACAAATGATGAGAATGCAGAGTATCCGTGACCTTAAAATGGTAGAGACCATCAAATCTTTCCACATCCTAAGGCTCAGGAAATCTTCAAGAAGAGGGGCCAGTAAAATTGTAAGAATCTAAAGATGAGGAGGTATGCAGTTGGCCAGATCACTTAAGTCACAACAGGGATACTGCATCCAGGAGCTCACTTCAGTTAGGACTAGTCCCACAAGATCCACACAATGACTGATATATCAATATTCCACCATGGACCAGTGAGGATCTCAGGAGAAAAACTACATGCAGTGGGAATTCTAGGGTCATGTGCTGGTCAAGTAAAGGAGGCCTCCCCAACTTTGGGTTTATCCACTGAAGGGCCACTTACAACTCCATAGAGTCCTGATCCCTTTACTAGTACAAATGACCACATTAAGCCCTAAGAATCACATAACCATGAGGCTGGAGAGATGGCTCAGGGGTTAAGCCTCTGCCTTGCAAGCAGAAGGTCCTGAGTTCAGATCCTAGACCCCACGTATAGATGCTGGGCGGAAGCGGGGCGGCCTGCGCTTCTGGTCCTGGTAGGGCAGAGCCTGTGAATCCCGGGGCAGAGTAAACAACGAGAAGGTGGAGGTCGTCCATGGTGGTTCCTGAATTCGCCTGTGGTTCTACACACACACACACACACACACACACACACACACACAGAGGCATACACGCACAATTGAATAAATAATGAAAAAATTAAAAAAGAAAAAGAATCACATAAGCAGAGAATCATGAGGGCAGGAGGGATTATGATGAATGAGTGAAGGTAGGGAAGAGTGGGAGAATAAAGTTGGAGGGAAAATGGTGGCATAAACAGAGATTCATTTTTTAAAAATGGACATGATGAGCCAGAGTGTGTGTGGAAGAAGACCCCAAAAAAGCACAAAGGTAAACAGTTAAAATAGACTTTTATGAAAGAAAATTCTTAAAGGGGATGGAAGAACAGGAATAGGTCACAGAAGGGAAGGGGGTTAGCCTCCAAATATCCAAATATCCACTGCTTAATAACCCCTAACTTCCCTAAACCCTCAATGACAGGAAACAGATGCCCATCAACATAACACAGTCTAAACAACAGTGGACACAAAGAAAACTGACAGTAGACAGGATCTGATGCTTCATTACTAACCAGACACTAGATAGTAAAACTAAACACCTCCCATTTTATCTTTAGATAAGAAAAGATCTCAATATTCAAACAATGCACAACCTAGTGCAATGTAAGAGCAGTGTAATATATAACAAAATCCATCTAGAGTCCAGAGTACCTGCCACTCAAAAATATTCAGTCAGAATAAGGACAAGTAAATCTCTTCTTATCTTAAGGATCAGAGAATTTTACAGAGAAGGAAGAGGTAAGATTGTAGAAGCCTAAAGGCGAGGAGGTATACTGCTGCCCAGGACATTTCACACAAGACAGGACTGCTACATCAAGGAACTTTTTGCATTGAGACTTATTTTCACCAGGCCTGCACTATAGATGATATATCAACATTCATCCACAGACTAGCAAGGAATTCAAGAGAAATAATTACATGCAGGGGGAACGTAGGGCTGGAGCTAGACTGGTGAAGAGAAATGCTCCTATCAGTGATCTATTCAAGGAAGTGCGATTTAATCTGCTACAGAGTCCTGAGCCCTATTAGAGCAAATAACCAGAAGAGAACCTGGAAACCTACACAGGCATACAGGCAGGAGGGTGGGAGATAGAAAGATGGATTTGTGAAGGAAGAATAGGACAGTAGGGAAAGGGAGGAAGAAGAAGGAAGAGAGGGGAGAAAGGGACAACCACTCATTTTATTACATTTGTAAAATAAGAAAATAGAAAATGATTTAAAAAATATGGATGTTACCTAAGCTGCCTCCTGTTTCTTTCACCCACCGTGCTTTTTCCATCATAATGAGCTATATGTCCATTCTGGAACCATAAGTCAAAGGTATTCCCTCTTTTTTCCCTTACATTGTAAGTGTTGTCTCACTGCAACAGAAAAAGTAATTGTAAAAACATAGAAACACGAAACATAGTGAAAAGCTCAAAACACAATATATTTTTTCAATAAATGTGCTAATGGCATTAATAGGAGACATAGCAATCTTTATAATAAGTGGCAAAAGGCAAGAAATGGTTATGCCTATATAGAATAATGAATGTAGGCCACTGTCTCTTTGAGATAACAAAGACAACTACAAATGTATTGAAGATAAGTGAAAAACAAGAAATCATTGAAAGAGAGTCAGGTTGCTGTAATAGATGTTTTTGTGCTTGCCTTAAAATGCATGAGTAACAAATGTGAAAAAAAGGAACTGAAATCATATCAGTATGCAAGCTTGGATGTAGAACTAGAAAGATAAAACAGACTATAAAGATAATGTACAAATAAGACAAGATATATTAAATACCTGAAAAAAGATACTACTCAGAACACATCAAAAATTCAAAAAATATTTCTGTGGCAAAGGTTAATAATAATCACATATGTATATTCAACATTATTCATCATTAGGAAAAAACAAATCAAATAACAATGAGATCATCTTAACTCAGTAAGAATTGCTAAGAAACAAATGTTGGTGAGGGTTTGTTAAATGTAAAATGTGTGGCACTTAGTGGAAATATCAGGTAGTATGGCCATTATGAAAATCAGCATGCACATGAACATTACTCAAATAATTAAAATAGATATACCACATTATCTAATACTCCCATTGTGATATGCATATTCCACATAAAATTATCTCCACGGGGAGCCAAAAATCTGCACTCTTGTGGTTTTATAACATTATATGTAATACTCAAGAGATGGATGAAACCTAAGTGTGCAATAACTGTTAATTGATTTAAAAATCATACTTGAATGAAAAAGAAATCATATTTAGAACAGATATACAGAAAAATAATTATAAAATGAATGAAACCTTGTTAAATTGCTACAACATGGACAACATATATACGTAGAATTTCTTTTCAAATTTCAGTGTTTCTTTTCCAACTTTTTTTACTGTGACTGTGACGTTGAATAAAAGACTATTGAAATGATACTAATTTTTATTATTTTATATTTTGTAATTTAATACATGTGTATGATATATTCTGGTCATATTAATCCACCCATCATATCTTATCAATTTCCTATCCCCACCAGTACTTGACGCCTTCCACCTGCTACAAATTCAATATTTATGTTTTTCAGTTTTGTTTTGGATTTTGCTTTATGATACAGTAGGTTCAAGAAGGGTCACTTGAGTGGGTAAATATTGCAATAAAGAAGGTAATGTCTTCTTATTTGATTTACTTACTCACTATAAATTAGTGTTTCAGTGTTACTTAAGGGTCTATATCAATTCTAGGATATATTTGTTCTTTTCTTTCAATTACATGACATTATTTTCTACATCAAATCTGTAGATCACAATAGTATTATGGTTATTTAATGATATATTTTCTAACATAAAATAAACAAATGTGTTTTCCATTTATTTATATTGTCACTTTCCTTCAGAAACATTCTGAACTTCCTAAGATGCTCATTTTTGTTTTGTGTTCTTTGTTTATGACTAAATATTTTCTGGATTTCCTATTTACCTTGTTCATTGTCAGTACATACATGAGCATAAGAATTTTTATTATATTATAAATTTCACATTTGTTTTCTAATTGAATAATATCTTTTTATGTGAAATTATTTTGTAAACAAACACAACTCTAACTCTTATTTCTAATTTGGACACAATTTTTTATTCTTACTTGAGGGAGATTTGCAGTTTTATTTAATTAATTTCTTATTTCATTTTATTTTGTTTGGAACATATACTTTTATATTTCAGATTTTTCAAATGATTTATATTTGTTTTGTGGTTCCTGTTTGCTCTCCAGTGTTTAATGCTTATAATTCTACTATTAAATATAATTTTCACTTTTGGGCATATACCCAAATGAAATTAAATTAATGATTAAAAGGATATTAATTTATACATTTTTCTTTTTTCTTTTTTTAATTTTTTATTATTATTTATTCAATTGTGTGCATGTGCATGTGTGCATGTATGTGTGTGTATGTATGTGTGTGTGTGTGTGTGTGTAGAACCACGGATAAATTCGGGAACCACCATGGACTACCTCCACCTCCACATTGTTTACTCTTCCCCAGGATTAACAGGGTCCACCCTACCAGGACCAGAAACGCAGGCCACCCCCGCTTCTGCCTGGCATCTATACATGGGGTCTAGGATCTGAACTCAGGACCTTCCGCCTGCAAGGCAAAAGTTTAACCCCTGAGCCACCTCTCCAGCCTCCATTTTTCTAACAATTTTAAAAAGCTGGCATATGGAAGCAGTCAAAATATTACCTATAAAGTTCAAATACAATAAAACAAACTGAATAAATCACAGTATGAAATAGTTTTCACTATTAACCTTGAAAGAAACCTTGCATTTGTCTAAATAAAGGATGGTCTTGAGGGATATTAATCTATTTGAAATAAATAAAAAAATTAAGGCAAGTATTGAGAACTCTAACTTAAATGTGAGATTTAAAAATGGTAAACAGTCCTTTCCCCACTCCACCACCCGGGATGCGCTCATGGTCCAGCCTGGACCCACCGCAACCTAGGTAAGCTCCGCTCCCACCCACCACCAGAATCCCAGGCCAAATAATTCAGTTCAGTGAAAAACACACAGAAATTAAAAGAAGATCTTAAGACATAAAACGACAATGCCCAAGTCAAAGTGCAAATCCATGAGAAACAACACTCAAGTAAACAAACCTCCCACTAAAGGAATTAATTCCATAATGTTAGACTCCAACCAGAACAAACCCACAGAAAATGGCCAAGAAAGCCTGACCCAGGATAATGACTTTCAAAATATGATCATTACCATGTTCAATACTATGAAAGAGGAAATCCGGGAAGAATTAAATAATCGAATCAATCGCTTTGAAGAGGAACACAACAGACACTTGGAGGAGGTGAGAAAAACAGTGCAACAAACAAAAACAGGCATAGAACAGTAAAAACAGACTAAAACAGAGTTTAAAACTGAACTAAAAGACAAGTTATCTTCAACCCAGAACTCCACAGAGAGTCTTATCAGCAGAACTAACAAAGCAGAAAACAGAATTCCAGATCTTGAAGATAAAGTGGGAGTATTAACCAGCTTAATGGAAGAGGTTGTTAAAGCCAAAAAGATACTCCAGAGAAATATTCAAGAGATATGGGACACCCTGAAGAAGTCTAACATGCGTATTCATGGAATACCAGAGCAAGAATCTCAAATACCACCCCTGAGGAAAATTTTCAAACAATCATTAAGGAAAACATTCCTCATCTAAAAAAAGAGAGGCCCATCCATATACAAGAGGCATTCCGCACCCCAAACAGATATGACCAAAACACAAGCTTGCCATGGCAAATAATAGTCAAAACACTCCACATTCAAGATAAAGAAATGGTGCTGAGAGCTTCACGGGAGAAAAAACAAGTCACTTTTAAAGGTAAACCTATTAAAATAACAAATGAATTCTCAGTCGAAACAGTAAAAGCAAGAAGAGTTTGGAGAGACATACTTCAAGTATTGAATGAGCAAAAATGTCAACCCAGGCTGATTTACCTTGCAAAACTATCTGTCATGATCGAGGGAGAAAGAAAAATCTTCCAGCACAAAGACAACTTGAAGGGATACATGTCCACCAAACCAGGCCTTCAAAAAATGCTAGAAATGATGCTCAAGCTTGAAGAAAAAAACAGGCATATCCAGGAGAACAGAAGGCAAGTATAACACCATTAAAAGCAAAGCAATATACTTATAAAAACTACTAAACAATAAATGTCTGGAATTAAAAATAGTTTCTCTTTATAACACTAAAACCGATCAAGAGACACAGATTACAAACTTGGATTAAAAATCACAATCCATGAATCTGTTGCCTGCAGGAAACCCATCTCACCACAAAAGTTAGGCACGCCCTAAAAATAAAAGGCTGGTCAACAATTTTACAAGCTAATGGAAGCAGAAAACAACGATTATGCTATCAGACAAAGTGGACTTCAAACCAAAGAAAATTATAAAAGACACGGATGGATACTACATTTTAGTCACAGGTACAATTCACCAGAAAGACTTCACAATACTGAACATATATGCACCCAACATGGCCCCTCCCACATTCATTAAGCAAACCCTATGTAGCAGTCCGGTTACAGTTCATAGTACAGCTTGACGGGAGAGCACACGCCAACATCAGGGCTGAGGGAACTGGCCACACCATCACTGCATAATGACTGAGAGATGGACAATCCTTACTTGCCAGACCAGCATGTCTGGCCAAGTATACAGAAGGATGCCAACTCTCTCAACCAGGGCCTAAGCCCACCCAGCATGGGCTGGGTCTTCCCCAGCATCTAGACAATTTCCTTCAGGTTTGCTCTGGGCTTAACTCAACCATCAACTCTCTACAACTGTGCCCAGAGCTCAAACCCTCAAGAGTCAAGTTGACACCTGTGCTTAACTATGACACTCCAACCCTTGTCAACTTGACACAAAAACAATACACTTTTAAACTGTAACCTTTCCTTGTCCCCACAAATGTTAAAATATAAATACATTCCATGGACAAATTTAAAATGGTCTCTCATTAAAACTTCAGTTCCAATATTTTAAAACATTAAAACAGAAGGATCTTAAAACAATAAGAAAACATTAAAAAGATCAAAGTCCAGCAAATCACTGCATCCTGTACTTCAATGTCCATCTTCTGCTGTTCATCACATAGTCAAGGCAGCTCAAAGATTCGAGGCATTCCCAGTCCCTGCTTGCAGCTTAATGTTGAAAAAGCAGAGTACCTCTGAGCTAGGCTGAATCTCCACTCGCAGTAGTCCTCAGCAGCAGTCCCACAGTTCTGGCATCTCAAACGCAACTCTGGGTTCTCCTCTGCAGCTTTAAGCTTCACCATCTCTTGCAGGAACTCTATGCCTGCCACTTGGTGCCAAGCTTTTGCTGCTTTCCATGAACCCTTCAGTAGTATATGAAAATCAGCATCACCTGAGGGATGCTGCCAGATTCCGAAGCGAGGTTGAAATGCAGCTTAGTCCACTGGAGCCACAGCTGCACCAACTTCAGTGCGCTGATGCTGGAAAAGCCTCTCTTCTAGGCAACCAAACTTCCAAAGGCAAGAAACAGCTTTAACTTGGGCTTTCGGCCCCTGAAGGAATCTGAGCTTCCAATCCACGAACTTGCCATACGGTGGTTTCCACGTCCTCCGCCGTCTCAGTGCAACTCACTAGGTTTTCCTTCACTGATACTCATTTGTCCAACAGCCTGCCCTTTGCACATCCAATCGTCCAAGGTTGCCAACACAGCTCTCCTCTGTCAAGCAAACCAGTCCATCTTCCTTATATTCAGTTTTACCAAAGTCCTTGTTTCCCTCATCACAAACTGGGCTCAAACAATGTCTCTCAGCAATTGGCCCACTAAACGCTGAAGAACGGTATTTGTAAATCCACAAAGTGAAAACTCTCAAGCATTTTCAACTTTGTCCAGCGAAACCGTTTAAAAGACACAAAATCCACATGCTCAGATTTATCAGCAACACTCCACTCCCGGTAACAAGTTCTGTAGCAGTCCGGTTACAGTTCATAGTCCAGCTTGACGGGAGAGCACACGCCAACACCAGGGCTGAGGGAACTGGCCACAACATCACTGCATAATGACTGAGAGATGGACAATCCTTACTTGCCAGACCAGCATGTCTGGCCAAGTATACAGAAGGATGCCAACTCTCTCAACCAGGGCCTAAGCCCACCCAGCATGGGCTGGGTCTTCCCCAGCATCTAGACAATTTCCTTCAGGTTTGCTCTGGGCTTAACTCAACCATCAACTCTCTACAACTGTGCCCAGAGCTCAAACCCTCAAGAGTCAAGTTGACACCTGTGCTTAACTATGACACTCCAACCCTTGTCAACTTGACACAAAAACAATACACTTTTAAACTGTAACCTTTCCTTGTCCCCACAGATGTTAAAATATAAGTACATTCCATGGACAAATTTAAAATGTTCTCTCATTAAAACTTCAGTTCCAATATTTTAAAACATTAAAACAGAAGGATCTTAAAACAATAAGAAAACATTAAAAAGATCAAAGTCCAGCAAATCACTGCATCCTGTACTTCAATGTCCATCTTCTGCTGTTCATCACATAGTCAAGGCAGCTCAAAGATTCGAGGCATTCCCAGGCCCTGTTTGCAGCTTAATGTTGAAAAAGCAGAGTTCCTCTGACCTAGGCTGAATCTCCAATCGCAGTAGTCCTCAGCAGCAGTCCCACAGTTCTGCCATCTCAAACACAACTCTGGGTTCTCCTCTGCAGCTTTAAGCTTCACCATCTCTTGCAGGAACTCTATGCCTGCCACTTGGTGCCAAGCTTTTGGTGCTTTCCATGAACCCTTCAGTAGTATATGAAAACCAGCATCACCTGAGGGATGCTGCCAGATTCCGAAGCGAGGTTGAAATGCAGCTTAGTCCACTGGAGCCACAGCTGCACCAACTTCAGTGCGCTGACGCTGGAAAAGCCTCTCTTCTAGGCAACCAAACTTGCAAAGGGCAAGAAACAGCTTTAACTTGGGCTTTCGGCCCCTGAAGGAATCTGAGCTTCCAATCCACGAACTTGCCATACGGTGGTTTCCACGTCCTCTGCCGTCTCAGTGCAACTCACTAGGTTTTCCTTCACTGATACTCATTTGTCCAACAGCCTGCCCTTTGCACATCCAAACGTCCAAGGTTGCCAACACAGTTCTCCTCTGTCAAGCATCTTCCTTATATTCAGTTTTACCAAAGTCCTTGTTTCCCTCATCACAAACTGGGCTCAAACAATGTCTCTCAGCAATTGGCCCACTAAACGCTGAAGAACGGTATTTGTAAATCCACAAAGTGAAAACTCTCAAGCATTTTCAACTTTGTCCAGCGAAACCGTTTAAAAGACACAAAATCCACATACTCAGATTTATCAGCAACACTCCACTCCCGGTAACAAGTTCTGTAGCAGTCCGGTTACAGTTCATAGTCCAGCTTGACGGGAGAGCACACGCCAACACCAGGGCTGAGGGAACTGGCCACAACATCACTGCATAATGACTGAGAGATGGACAATCCTTACTTGCCAGACCAGCATGTCTGGCCAAGTATACAGAAGGATGCCAACTCTCTCAACCAGGGCCTAAGCCCACCCAGCATGGGCTGGGTCTTCCCCAGCATCTAGACAATTTCCTTCAGGTTTGCTCTGGGCTTAACTCAACCATCAACTCTCTACAACTGTGCCCAGAGCTCAAACCCTCAAGAGTCAAGTTGACACCTGTGCTTAACTATGACACTCCAACCCTTGTCAACTTGACACAAAAACAATACACTTTTAAACTGTAACCTTTCCTTGTCCCCACAGATGTTAAAATATAAGTACATTCCATGGACAAATTTAAAATGTTCTCTCATTAAAACTTCAGTTCCAATATTTTAAAACATTAAAACAGAAGGATCTTAAAACAATAAGAAAACATTAAAAAGATCAAAGTCCAGCAAATCACTGCATCCTGTACTTCAATGTCCATCTTCTGCTGTTCATGACGTAGTCAAGGCAGCTCAAAGATTCGAGGCAATCCCAGTCCCTGTTTGCAGCTTAATGTTGAAAAGGCAGAGTTCCTCTGAGCTAGGCTGAATCTCCACTCGCAGTAATCCTCAGCAGCAGTCCCACAGTTCTGGCATCTCAAACACAACTCTGGGTTCTCCTCTGCAGCTTTAAGCTTCACCATCTCTTGCAGGAACTCTATGCCTGCCACTTGGTGCCAAGCTTTTGCTGCTCTCCATCAACCCTTCAGTAGTATATGAAGACCAGCATCACCTGAGGGATGCTGCCAGATTCCGAAGCGAGGTTGAAATGCAGCTTAGTCCACTGGAGCCACAGCTGCACCAACTTCAGTGCGCTGACGCTGGAAAAGCCTCTCTTCTAGGCAACCAAACTTGCAAAGGGCAAGAAACAGCTTTAACTTGGGCTTTCGGCCCCTGAAGGAATCTGAGCTTCCAATCCACGAACTTGCCATACGGTGGTTTCCACGTCCTCCGCCGTCTCAGTGCAACTCACTAGGTTTTCCTTCACTGATACTCATTTGTCCAACAGCCTGCCCTTTGCACATCCAAACATCCAAGGTTGCCAACACAGCTCTCCTCTGTCAAGCAAACCAGTCCATCTTCCTTATATTCAGTTTTACCAAAGTCCTTGTTTCCCTCATCACAAACTGGGCTCAAACAATGTCTCTCAGCAATTGGCCCACTAAACGCTGAAGAACAGTATTTGTAAATCCACAAAGTGAAAACTCTCAAGCATTTTCAACTTTGTCCAGCGAAACCGTTTAAAAGACACAAAATCCACATACTCAGATTTATCAGCAACACTCCACTCCCGGTAACAAGTTCTGTAGCAGTCCGGTTACAGTTCATAGTCCAGCTTGACGGGAGAGCACACGCCAACACCAGGGCTGAGGGAACTGGCCACAACATCACTACATAATGACTGAGAGATGGACAATCCTTACTTGCCAGACCAGCATGTCTGGCCAAGTATACAGAAGGATGCCAACTCTCTCAACCAGGGCCTAATCCCACCCAGCATGGGCTGGGTCTTCCCCAGCATCTAGACAATTTCCTTCAGATTTGCTCTGGGCTTAACTCAACCATCAACTCTCTACAACTGTGCCCAGAGCTCAAACCCTCAAGAGTCAAGTTGACATCTGTGCTTAACTATGACACCCTACCATATCTAAAGCGAGAAATCAATCCCAAAACGATAATTCTTTGGGATTTCAATACCGCCCTCTCAACATGGGATAGATCTACAGGTAAAAAACTTAACAGAGACACTTTGAAGCTTAACCAAACCCTTACTGAAATGGTCCTTACAGATCTCGATCGTACTTTTCATACACGCATAAAAGAATACACATTTTTTTCAGCAGTACACAGAACTTTCTCCAAAAAAGATCACATATTGGGCCACAAAACAAATGTCCACATATACAGGAATGTTGAAATTCTGGCCTGCACCTTATCAGACCACCACAGCTTAAAGCTTGACATCCACAACACAACAAACAACAGAAAATACACTAACTCCTGGAAACTTAACACTATGATGCTGAATGAGAATTGGATTCAGGAAGAAATTAAAAAGGAAATTTAAGATTTCCTGAAAGCGAACAATAATGAAAATGCAACTTACCAAAATGTCTGGGACATAATGAAAGCTGTCCTTAGAGGTAAGTTCACAGCTCTTAATGCCTACATCAAAAAAATGGAAACATCAGAAATAAATAAATTAACAATGCAGCTAAAAGCTTTAGAGACACTAGAGCAATCTGATCCCAAAAGCAGTAGAAGGGAGGAGATTAGCAAAATAAGGGGAGAAATATCTGAAATTGAGATCAGGAAAACGATAGAGAAAATCAACCAGTCAAAAGGCTAGTTTTTTGAAAAAATCAAAAAGATTGATACACCTCTAGCTAAATTAACTAAAAGCAAGAGAAAGAAAACCCAAATTAACAAAATTAGAAACGTAAATGGAGGTATCACTACTGACACACAAGAAATCCAGAGAATTATAACGTCATATTTCAAAAACTTATACTCTGTGAAATTTGACAACACAAAGGGATGGATGAATTTCTAAGTATATACAACTTACCTAAATGGAATCAGGAAGTTGTGAATTATTTAAGTAGTCCTATAACATATGAGGAAATTGAGAAAGCAATCTCAAATCTTCCAACCAAAAAATGTCCTGGACCAGATGGATTCAGCACAGAGTTCTACTAGACATTTAAGAAGCTAAGAACACCAATACTCCATAAACTGTTCCACCAAATAGCAAAGGAAGGAACACAAAAATATTCCTTCTATGAAGCTAATATCGTTTTAATCCCAAAACTTAATAAAGATACACTTAAAAAAGAAAACTATAGGCCAAACTCTCTCATGAACACAGATGCAAAGATTCTCAACAAAGTCTTAGCAAATCGGATTCAAAAACATATCAAAAAGATCATTCACGGGGATCAAGTAGGCTTTATCCCAGGCACACAAGGTTGGTTCAACATATGCAAATCAATAAATGTAATTCACCATATAAACCAGTCCAAAGTTCAAGACCAAATGATACTCTCAATAGATGCAGAAAAAGCTTTTGACAAGATCCAACAGCCCTTTATGATCAAAACCCTAGAGAAGGTTGGAATGGAAGGAACCTTCACCAATATAATAAAAGCTGTATACAACAAGCCCACAGAAAGGATTATACTCAATGGGGTAAAACTTGAAGCATTCCCACTTCAATCAAAAACTAGACAAGGATGTCCACTCTCACCACTTCTATTCAATATTGTACTTGAAGTCTTAGCTGAAGCCATAAGACAAGAAAGGGACATAAGAGGGATTCAAATCGGCAAGGAAGAAGTCAAGTTATCTCTATTTGCAGATGATATGATCCTATACCTGAGTGATCCCAAAAACTCCACCAGGAAGCTCCTGGAATTAATACAGACATTCAGCAGGGTGGCAGGATACAAAATAAATGTGCAAAAATCAGAGGCCTTCCTATATGCCCAGAATGAAAGAAGAGAAAAAGCCCCGAGAGACTCAATCCCATTTACAATAGCCCCTAAAAAAATGAAATACCTTGGTTTAAACCTAACCGGGGAGGTAAAAGACCTTTACAATGAAAACTTTAAAACCTTAAAGAAAGAAATTGCAGAAGACACCAGAAGGTGGAAAGACCTTCCATGTTCCTGGATTGGCAGAATCAACATCGTAAAAATGACCATCCTACCAAAGGCAATATACAAATTCAATGCTATACCAATTAAAACCCCAAAATACTTCTTCAAAGAAGTTGACCAAACAATCTCAGAGTTCATATGAAGGCACAAAAGACCCAGGATAGCAAAGAAAATTCTGAGAAACAAAAACACTCCTGGAGGTATCACCATATGAAACCTTAGTCTATACTACAAATCCATACTTATAAAAACAGCCTGATACTGGCTCCAAAATAGACACATAGATCAATGGATACGGGTTGAAGACCCAGATATAAGCCCACAAAATTACAGTCATTTGATCTTTGACAAAGGGGCCCAAAATATCCAATGGAATAAGACAGTATGTTCAACAAATAGTGCTTGGAAGAAGATTAAAACTGGACCCACACTTGTCGCCATGTACAAGAATTAATTCGAAATGGATCAAGGACCTTGATATCAGGCCAGAGACTATAAAACCCATAGTTGAAAGGATAGGAAACTCCCTCAAACTGATTGGGCTAGGCCAAGAGTTCCTAAACAGACATCCAATGGCACAGTCACTGCTACCAGCTCTCAACAGTTGGGATCTTGTGAAATTAAAGAGCTTCTGTGCACATAAAGAGATTGTAACACGAGCTCAAAGGCAACCCACAGAACGGGAGAAAATCTTCACTAACCACATATCTGATAGAGCTCTACTATCCAGCATGCACAAAGAACTTAGAAAACTAAACACTAAGGAAACTAATGGCCCAATTAAAAAATGGGCCTTGGAACTTAAAAGAAACTTTAC
This sequence comes from Typhlomys cinereus, assembly GCA_023101885.1. NCBI lineage: Eukaryota > Metazoa > Chordata > Mammalia > Rodentia > Platacanthomyidae > Typhlomys > Typhlomys cinereus. The sequence continues at coordinate 424,403 of JALPQD010000180.1, forward strand.
CAGGGATGAAATTATAATATCTAACAAATATCTTATGGTCCACTTTTTTAGCCATCAGGGAAATGCAAATCAAAACTTCCCTGAGATATCATCTCACCCGGGTCAAGATGGCAAAAATCCACAATACAAACAACAACAAATGTTGAAGAGGATGTGGAGGCAGAAGAACTCTCCTACATTGCTTGTGGGAATGCAGGGTCATACAGCCACTCTGGTGAACTGTCTGGAGATCCTTTAAGAAAGTAAAGATTGAAATTCCATATGACACTGCTATTCCACTTTTGGGAATAACCCCCCATAAAGCAGAGGTTTACCTCAATAGCACAAGCACGACCATGTTCATAGTAGCACTGTTTACAATAGCAAAGTCATGGAATCAACCTAAATGTCCAACAGTTGACGAGTGGATAAGGAAACTGTGGTACATCTATACAATGGAGTACTACTCAGCCATCAAAAATGATGAATTACTGAAATTTGCCGGGAAATGGATGTTATTAGAAACAATTATATTAAGTGAAGTATCCCAGACCCAGAAAATTAAGCACCATATGTTCTCCCTCATAGGTGGCTCCTAGTACCAAACCCACCCAGCCCACCTTGAGACACTCAAAGATAAATCTCTGTAATACCTACAGTAATTCCAAGGATAATGAACAGGAGGGATGGGTTGGAGGGCCACACCAGAAACAAGGAGAGAGGGGACCATGTTACAGCAGAGAAAATAGGCCTCCATCAAGGACTGCAAGCAAGTAATGAGACACCTGGTTAAGTTCACAGACGTCCGTTCCTGATCATTTGCAACTGAGGGGGTATGATCTCACCAGAAAGGGAGAGCATATAGTCTGGCAGATAAAAAGTAACCATTTTGCAAATGGGTGATTGACTCCTCCCTCACTCTGGTTTCCTGCTTTTATTACATCTACCATTGAAAGTGCTTTTCTAACAAGACTCCAGTTTAACAGCTTTTTGTCTCTGGCCAGGGGCTGTCATACAATGCCCATCAGGATGGAGTGAAGGGCATTGCAGGAGCAGCAAAACTGCAAAAGAAAATCAACAAACCACACTCCAGAACTTCAGAGACTCTATATAAACCACTTAGAACTAGTCCAGACTAATCTCTCCCCATCCTGAAGCTCAGGGAAATTTGCAGAAGAGGGGGCGGTAAGATTGTAAGAGCAAAATGATGGGAGGAGCAATGATTTGCAAGATACTCCACACAAGTTAGGGCCCAAGCAATGATAATTGGTCTTAGCATTCCCTGTGCAATGTCCACACACTATTGACCTCACAAAGTCTAGCATTTACTAAAGGCACCAAGATCCTTGGAGACAAGGGATTGACAGCCACAGTAGTGTTCTTATGCTTAAGGGGAACATGGGAAAGGGTTCAGGGAAATTCCACTGGATCCTTGTAAGTCATCGGAGAGGAGGGCCCATAGGAGAGTCTGGCATGCACATTAAAGGACTCTCTGGGGATTGGGGGGGACACTGGGGGATGGGGAGGGAGAGGTGAGGGGATGGGAGCAGGGAGTTCGGGGGGAGGAGATGGGAGGGAGGGAGGTGGTATACCTATTAAGTTTGTATGAGCAAAAATAATAAAAAATGTTTAAAAAATGGTAAACAGTAATATAAAGTAAACAATAGGTAATAATAAGGCAAAGTGCCGATAATCTGGGTAATAATTGTCAAATGACATAAAATTTTAGATATAAAACATTGTAAAAATCTAAAATCTATAATAATAACTATTAGTAATTGTGCATTGAACTGTGAATGGATCTATAGTGCTTACCATACAAAATGAGACAGCAATTGGGAATATATGTTAATGTAATTTATATGATTCTGAGTCATTTTATAAGTATACTTTCATGAAAGCCTAACATTGTGCTCTTAAATATTCATATAGGTTTGTCATTCATACTTCTTGTATGTTTGGGCTCTTGTTTCTTGGTGCAAGTGTTTTTTGTGACTTCGATGTCTTCTTTTCTTTTTTCTCCCACATTTTATTTTATTCCTAATCATACAAACTCAATGAGTACCCCCGTCCTCTCCCTTCTTCTTCCTCTCCTCTGTCTTCCCCCATTACACTCTCCCCACTTCCCTTCTTCCTTTCAACCTCTCCTTTCCCTACCCTCTCCGAGTGCCTCCTGATTCCTCCATCGTATCCTCTGGAGAGTCTTTATGTGGGCATCAAACCTCCCTCTGAATCCTACATACTAGTGAGTGTTCAGTGGCATAGCTTAGGGTCCCTTTTTGGGAACTATATTATTACTGTTTAACACCTTGCTTCTAAGGATCCTATTCCCTGAAGCCTTCTCCTCTGTGATCTATACTAGACTTTAGGGGGTTATTGACATGACAGCTATTGTACAGGTCAGGCAAAATCCAATCCTGGCTGCTTCAGTGCTAACTCGTGTAGAGTATCTTGCACGTGGTTGGTCCTCTAAATCGTCAGGCTCTTACAATCTTGCTCCACTCCCCTTCCATAAGTTTCCCGGAGCTCTAGGATAGGAAGAGATTTGCCTGGTCTCGTTCAAGGTGAATAATGTAGAGTCTCTGTTATTCTGAATTATGGTTTATTGTTGTTTTCAATTTTGCTTTTCCTGCACTGCCCTTGGCTGCATCTCCGTCATTACCGAAGGTCACCTCCTAACCCAAGATAAAAGACTGTTTAAAGGAAGATCTTAATACAAGAGGAGACTTATAGGTGGATGCAAGAATAGAAAAGACTAGGTTACTATCTATCTGCCAGTACCTGTATCCTCCCTGATTGGTAAAATGAAACCTGTTTAGTCCCAAGTGACCAGGAAGGGAAGTGAGAGTGAGCTGCACCAGATGTCTCAGTACTTACATGAAATAAATGACTGTGGCTTATTTTCTCTACTGAAGTGTGTTCCCCTGTCTCCTTTCTTTTGAGGTTCTCGTCCCCCTTCCCTCATGTTTATAATCCTTTTCAATTACAGTGGGTCCTAGAGAGATTTTACCTTCGAATATGTCCTTAAGTAGGTTTGGAACTAGGATCCACTTATTAGAGAGTACATACAATGCCAACATTCTGTGTCTGGGATACATCACCCAATATAATTTTTTTCTAATCCCATCCATTTCCTAGTAAATTTCACTAATTCATCTTTTTTGATGGAGGAGCAGTATTCCATTGTATAAATGTACCACATGTTTACTATCCATTTATCAACTATTGGGCATTTGGGTTGATTCCATGACTTCGCTATTGCAAATAAAGCTGCAAGGAAAATGGTTGTGCTCCTGTCAATGTAGTGAATTGCTGCATTATGGGTGATTATTACCCCATGGCAGTATAGGAGGCTAACATAACGTTTTAATCCTTAACTTTTTACAAAGTTACCATACTGATTGAGAGAGTGGTTGTATAAGCCTTCAATCTCACTAGCAAAGTTCTCTTCTGTCCACGTTCTCTCCAGCATTTGTGTTGTTTGTATTGTAGATTTTCGCCATCCTGATTTGGGTGAGATGATAAACTCAGGATAGTTTTGATTTGCATTTTCCTGATGACTAGGGATGTGGAGCATTTTCTAAGATATTTGTTAGACATTTCAATTTTGTCCCTGGAAAAGTTTCTTTTGAGTTCCAAGGCCCATTCATTTTCTAATTGGGCTATTTATCTCCTTGGTGTTTAGTTTTGTTAAGTTCTTTGTACACTCTGGATAATAGAGCTCTATCAGATATGTGGTTAGTGAAGATTTTCTCCCATTCTGTGGGTTGCTTTTTGGCTTGGTTTATGATCTCTTTATCTGAACAGAAGCTCTTTAATTTCATAAGATCCCATTTGTAGAGTGTTACTTTCAGTGCCTGTGCTATTGGATTTCTGTTTAGGAAATGTTAGCCTAGCCCAATCAGCTTGAGAAAGTTCCCTACCTTTTCAACTAGGATTTTTATAGTCTCTTGCCTAATTTAAGGACCTTGATCCATTTAGAGTTGATTTTTTTACCTGGTGACAATTATGGATCCAGTTTTAATCTTCTGCCTGTGGATATCCAGTTTTGCAAGCACCATTTGTTGAAGATGCTGTTCTTTTTCCATTGAGTTTCTTGGGACTCTTTATGAAAGATCAAAGGGCTCTAATTGCCATGGGATTTTGATTGGTATAGCATTGAATCTGTATATTGCTTTTGATAGAGTGGTCATTTTTATAATGTTAATTCTGCTAATCTTGGATTATGCTCATTCTTTTAAGAGCTTTTAAAATTATAATTTCAATGGTGAGGGAAATGAAGGGATGGAAGCCAAAAAGGAAAAATAAAAATAAAATACATAAAACAGTCAGTGACAAACCTTGTAATGTACAAATTCATCTTCAAATATACCAAAAATTATAAAACAATATAAGCTACACAGAGGAATTTAAAAAGGGAAAGAGAATAGAAAACAAAAATTTACCTGAGCTACTCCTGCAAGAAACTCAGGGCAATTAGGTTGATTTTGCACAACCAGGAATGTGATACCTACTAAAGAACTATTGGAAAAAGTGACCACAGAGGCACCTAAAGCCAAAGAAGCATTTGTAATTGGTATTGGTTGCCCTTCAGAACTTAATAGTAAAATTCTTTGGCTAAAGATACCTTACTCAACAATCATAGAGTATGTGGAAAACAAACTGGTGAAGGGGGAATCTTCCTTTATGCTAACTAGCCCCATAGAGCCAGAAAGTATGATGAAGGATACAAGCAAGAAATAGCAAGTTTCTCTTCCTGGAATAATGCAAGATACAAGAACAACTGTATAAGAGGAGTCTAATAACATAATATTGGCTTTTAAAGTATGGGGGGTATCCAACTGCTTTCTAATACTCATCGGGGTTCATTTCATGGTGGAAAACATATGTCTGATGTTGTCAACCAAACCAAATACTCACAGATATGGAGTACATAGGCCATATGAGGGAAGAATTTGTTGGTTTTAACACTAAATATTTGCTAGTAAGCTGTACCCTAAACACTTACAATAATACCTATAGACCAAAGAACCAATCAGCCTTAAACCAAGATATATCCCTGTGCAATGGAAAATATATAATGCAGGAAACCACAACTGACCAAAGTACACAATCTAACATGTCTATTCTTCTTCCACTCTATTATTGACTGTACTGCAGGAATATTGTTTCTGTCTTTATGCAAATGCCTTCTTATCCAAAGGTCTAAGTAAATCCCTCATTCTATTACCTATAATAATTTTATACCCTTTTTGATCACATTTACTTCAACTCTCCTTCATGTGAAGGACTTTCAGTGAAGACCAATATAAACTTGTATATTATTATGTTTTCATATATAGGTTCAAGTGAAGTTTAATTTTTATTGAGAATCAAATCATTTCTCCATGTCTATACCCTTTGTCAAATTGTAAAGTAACTGATACCAGAGGATCTATTTTTCTTATCAATGATTTACAATAACTTTATTACAATTTTGTTGAGTATCACATTACCTGTTAATTCTTCATAGTCTAATATTTCAATGACTCATACTATATTTATGATTCAATCTACTACTGCAACCCTCTAAGTGCTTCTTCATTTAAGCAGAGCTTAAACTATACTGACAGCATCTTTGTTAGTAGATTCTTTCCACTCACAAGGAAAATAACTTCTATTTTTACCTTGTAGTATGAACTTATATGTGGAAAATAAGTTTTTATGAAAGCTTTAGCTATAATTTGAAACCTGAATCACTCAAAATCTGTTTCAGTAAGTTTTCCAGAAATTGTTTCTGAATATCCTGTTTGCTTATATTAACTAAGCATTTTTAATATTCCTGAATATTGAATTTTAGCTGACTTTTTAATATTCATCTACTTCCCTATGAATAAGATTTCTATTTGTTTTATACATTAGATGATCAAAAGATTTAGTCTGGCACTTCTCAAAACTGTTTTTGAGGACACTTTATAATATCCAATCAGTCAGATGTAAATTTTTAAAAATACAATAAAAGTAATTTGATTACAAAGAAAAATTGAAGCAAAATTACACAAATTTAAGATCACAGCTCTACATAACAATATCAAGGTCTATAAAATTTCTTGATTTTTGTTGTTAATTTCATTTCTGTATTTCTGTGAGTCAATGAATTCATATACTCTCACCTTCCACAGAATGACACCAGTAGTAAACCTCTAATCAACACCATTCAAAGCTTTATGTATACATAAATTACCTGGAGTCCTTGTTAACAGATAAGTTCTTATGGTTATGGGTTTATGTGTGAAGTTTATGATTTTTAAACAGTTAACAGGTGATACCTAAAATTTACTGTTCCATGAACTACAATTTCGACAAATCACTACATTACTGGTTACCTGTTGGAAAGAATTGTGTACATTCATTTGTGCATTTTTAGTCATGCCTATCAATGCAATACACACCGCGTGTGCATGAAAATTACTTATTGTGTAAAAAAAATTCATTTCATAGCCCATAGAAATATTTTTAAAAAATAGTTTGTATGTTTTTATTATGGGTGTAGGCACTTGTGAAAAATCTGTTTTTAAAATATTCAGTCTGTCATAAACCTATGCTTTCCTAAAATACTTACAATGAATTAATACAAAAATTAACAAAAAAAGAAAATATAGGCAAAAATTCATTTGAGGTGCATGCCTTTTCCTGGAAACTCATGAAAAAATATTTATATTCCTAGAAAATGGGTATTAATAAAAAATAAAAAAATATTTCCAACCAAGAACACAACAGCAAAATCCTGAATTTGGCGGGGGAGTATTTATAAAAGTATGAATTCCTTATAGACTGCTGCATCACCAAAGCTATAACAAAAAAGTTGACGATAACTCACAGAAAGAACATCATTGGAGTTTCCTGAAACTTTCAGGCAGCTTCGATGAAGAATATGATTTCTATTTTCTTCCTATCAATTATTTATTCCTTATGTAATCTCAGGAGAGGATGCTTAAGTCTTGCAAGCTTCTTGAGTTATCTGAATCTCTTAAGTTTCCTGGGATTCTTGAGATTTGTGAACTTCTATCAACCTTCCTTCTTCTACCCTACTTTCTCTTCTTAACAAGATAGAATGTTTCTTGGAGGAGGAAGTAGCTACACCAGCAAAGTCCATTCTTTGCACATTGCAAAAATGGTCAATTCCAAGCATTGTGAGTCTGTTCACTGATTCTACATATAAATACTATAGTTCAAGGTGTTCGTTCTTTCACTGCCTCTGTAATATTGAGGAGATATTATGTATCATCTATGAGTAAAAATATCTTCTCTTTAGTTCCATGCTAACACAACTATAATAGATGGAACAGATGTTGAGGTTTTATATTTGTTTCATTGTCTATTTTTGCTAAGTTGAACTTAATGAGTACATTGACTTGTGAAACTAATTAGATAAGTAAAATGAGTTTTAAGAGGTTTGAGCACATAGGAGACAAAACTCCATGAAAGCTATTCTGATTAATATCTTAATAATTTCAGTAAGACATCATATTCTAGGTGTGACATTTTACCAAGTTTGTGATTCACATTCCTGTCATCAAGATTTTCTGTTTTGTATTGGCTTTGCTTTCTCAAATTATAACACAGTGGTTAGGAAAATGAACTATCAAAAGACTTTAAAAAGATTCATGAGTCTCTTCTAGCTTCGAATAACTCTGTCAAAATCTGATTTATGAGTATTCCACAGAAATGAACCTGCTCTTTGAATCATAGCAGATAACTTTCAAAATGAGATGAGGGAAGAGTTGAATAAAACACTGTGTATTCAACTAAAAACATTAGAACACATCAATGGATTCACTGACAATACCTGATGGTGTAATAAAGGGCCTTGATACCATGGGCAGATTTTCTTTCAAGGAGTCCTTAAATCTTTATTTACCAAGAAATATCACAAAAACTGGAAACTGGTCTATGGAATATTTGTTGTCAACAAAGACGTACTTTAGAATCTCTAAAAAAGCAATCATGAATTTCTATTTAGTGAGGAGAGTGGACTTGGCAATAGTACTCCTTTTGGTATTGTGAACTTCATGCTAACTTTTAATAACATGTGTTTAAAAAGTTCTATCAAGTCTTGGGGCAGTATAATGTTCAGTGGATAATGGAGTTGACACCATGTTGGAGAAACCTGAATTTGATTCCTAGAAATCACATGGTGGAAGGAGAGAACTGATCACTGTTCTTAATTCTACACACAGACCGTTCTATTAATATGCACATATATATGTACTGAGAGAAAGAGAAAGAGAGAGAGAGAGAGAAAGAGAGAGAGGTAAACAGACAGAGAAAGAGACACAAAGAGAGAAGACAAATAAATGTAAGGAATTACTTTTAAAATTTCAAATTTTTACTTTTTTGTAATTAGAAAATAAGGTAGTTATGTGGGCATAAATTATTCAGATGTGTATGTCTTTTTGAAATTATTTCAAATTTGGCTTCAAAATTTATATGAAATTCATGGGGGCTGGAGAGGTGGCTCAGGGGTTAAGCTTCCTCCTTGCAGGCGGAAGGTCCTGAGTACGGATCCCAGATCCCACGTATAGACGCCAGGCGGAAGCGGGGGCGGCCTGCGCTTCTGGTCCTGGTAGGGCGGAGCCTGCGAATCCCAGGGCAGAAGGAGGTGGAGGCGTCCATGGTGGTTTGCGAATTCGTCCGTGGTTCTACACATACACAGACACACACACACACAGACACACACACATGCGCGCACACACACACGCCCATGCGCAGTTGAATAAAAAAAAAATTATATGAAACTCCATGAGGACATATTCTCTTCTGACTATTGTCACCTTATTTTGGGAAAGGATCATGTACCTTTTCACATTAAACCCCCATAATTGTCGAACTAGCAGCTATCTTGAAAAATAGTTTACCATGTGAATGTATATTCCTCCATGGATCAGAAACATTGCACTTTAAGGTCTTGAACCTTACAGAAATTTCACTGCAATAACTCAAAATTTATTGCTAAACACATCAAACTTAGAGCTGGAAATCTCGGCATGTTTTTTTTTCAATCAAAACACTAAAAAGTTTAAAGCAGCAGGATCACAAGTTCAAAGCCAGCATGGATTATATGCATGAAGTATGACATAAAATAATAAATGAACAATTAAGTAAGCAAATAAATAAACAAATAAATGCAAAAGACAGAAAACTAACTTTGACTCACAGTTCATTTCTAGAGAACATGATGTTCAGAGAACATGGACAATGATAACGGATATGATATTTAAGAACCAGATGGTCAGAATACTTGTTTCAGCAAATATGATGATAGAAATAGGGTTCTTAGAATTCTTCATAGAAATGAAACTGAACTAATATTGTGAATAATAAAGAAAAAGTATGATTGGAGGGAAAGCTTCAGTTTGGATGAGCTTCACTACTAAGCTAATGGAGAAAGTGCTTCTAGAAATGAAAATCAGGTTTCTGGAAGAGGAAACTGTCATTTGATCTCTTGAAAAGGATAGAGTCTCTTAACTTTCCAGTGGTCATTATTGTTGTATATTAAAAATTATTCATTTATTACTAAGAATTTTCACTTTATACAAACAAAATGAGCAGTTAGTTGTCTCTGAACCCTTACCCCCCTTTCCCACTCACTACTCCCTTCACCAATCTATCCCTCTTCCTACCACCCTACTGCACATCTCCCTCTGTGGGCCACAGAGCTCCCTTTGTGTGGTTTGTACTAGTATGGGACCAGGCTCATGTGTCAGGATAAGTGGCCCTTCCATGTGTAAACCCAGAGGAAGGGACGCTACCCTTCACCTTCCCAGCACCTGTTGGTATGGTTTCCACTGCATGTAGCTATGTCTCCTGAGATCATCACTTATCCATGGGGGAATATTGATGTCAGCCATTGTGTAGGTATTGTGTGGGTAAATCTCACTGCAGTAAGCTCCTGAACACAGCAGCCCTTTAATTACTGAAATGACCTGGACAGCAGTGTACCTCACTACCTTTATGTTCTTACAATCTTACTGCCCCGTCTCCTGGAAGATTTCCTGAACCTTATGAAGGGAAGAAATTTGGATCACCTGATTCAAGCTGGGCATTTTAGGATAGCTAACAGTCTGCCTTCTGGTTGGTTGTGGTTGTCTACCATACTACTCTTCCAATACAATATGCTGTGTCTTGTTTGGGTGTTAAGACCTTTTCTCATCTAAGGATATAACGAGAAGTGATTAGAAGGCAATTTACTATCATGTCTTTATGGTTGGTTCTAAGAAAACTGATTCTGTCTATTGTCTATGTCTCCCCATCTGCTGTTGTTTAAACAGGTTTACATTACTGGGCATATGTTATCCTTGGCACAACATACGTGGCAAAAAAGAACCATTGAAGAAAGAATAGTATTTTCAGCAAATAATCCTGATAAAATTGGATTTCTACATGTAGAAGAGATAAATAGGACCCTTATTTGTCACCCTGCATGAAAATCAACTACAAATGAATCAAAGACTTCAATGTTTCACCAGAGACTACCAAAGTCCTGGAACCAAAAGTAAGGAGTAGACTCAAATTGAGTGTCTTAGATCAGCATTTCCTTAATAGGACACCCAAATGCACTGGAAATAAGACCAACACTTAACAAGTGGGATAACATATAATTAAAAAATTTCTCTTCACCTAAAGAAATTTTTTTAATATTTTTTATTATTATTTCTGCTCACACATACTTAATAGGTACACCAGTTCCCTCCCTCCCTCCTCCTCCCCCTGACCCTCCTGCTCTCCCTCCCCTCACCCCTCCTTCCCCATCCCCCAGTGCCTTCCCTGCAATCCCCAAAGAATCCTTTAATGTGCATGTCAGACTCTCCTCTGGGCCCTCCTCTCTGATGACATACAGGACACAGTAGCATTTCCCTGAACGCTTTCTGTGTTCCAGTTAAGCAAAGGAACATTACTGTGGCTGTCAATCCTTGCCTCCAAGGATCCTAGTGCCTTTAGCAAATTCTAGACTTTCTGGGGTCAATAGCATGTTGGACATTGTGCAGGGTATGCAACGTCCAATTATGATTGCTTCGGCCCTAACTTGTGTGGAGAATCTTGCATATCATTGCTCCTCCCATCCTTTTGCTCTTACAATGTTACTGCCCCCTCTTCCACAAATTTCCCTGAGCTTCAGGATGGGGAGAGATTAGGCTGGCCTAGTTCTAGGTAGTTGATACAGAGTCTCTGAAGTTCTGGATTATGGTTTGTTGATTTTCATTTGTAGTTTTACTGTTCCTGCAATGCCCTTTACTCCATCCAGATGGGTATTGAATGTCACCCCCTGGCCAGAGATAAAAAGCTGTTAAACTACAGTCTTGTTATAAGAGTATATTCAAAAGTAGACATAATAAAAGTAGGAACCACAGTGAGGGAGGGGTTAATCACCCATTTGCAAAATGGTTACTTTTTATTTGCCAGACTATATGCCCTCCCCTTCTGGTGAGATCACACCCCCTCAATTGTAAATGATCAGGAAAAAAAGTCTGTGAACTTAACCAGATGTCTCAACACTTACTTGCAGTCCTTGATGGAGGCCTATATTTTCTGCTGTAACATGGTCCCCTCTCTCCTTTTTCTGGTGTGGCCTTCCTACCCCATCCCTCCTGTTCATATTCCTTGCAATTACTGTAGGTATTACATAGATTTACCTTTGAGTGTCTCTAGGTGGGCTGGGTGGGTTTGGTACTAGGAGCCACCTACTAAGGAGTACGTATGGCGCTTAATTTTCTGGGGCTGGGATACTTCACTTAGTATAATTGTTTCTAATAACATCCATTTCCCGGCAAATTCCAGTAATTCATCATTTTTGATGGCTGAGTAATACTCCATTGTATAGATATAACACATTTTCCTTATCCACACGTCAACTGTTGGACATTTGGGTTGATTCCATGACTTTGCTGTTGTAAACACTGCTGCTATGAACATGGTCATGCTTGTGCTATTGAGGTGAACCTCTGCTGCATGGGGGGTTATTCCCAAAAGTGGAATAGCAGGGCCATATGGCATTTCAATCTTTACTTTCTTTAAGGATCTCCAGACAGCTCACCAGAGTGGTTATATGAGCCTGCATTCCCACCAGCAATGTAGGAGAGTTCCACTCTCTCCACATCCTCTCCAACATTTGTTGTTGTTTGTATTGTGGATTTTGCCTCCTGACCGGGGTGAGATGATATCTCAGGGAAGTTTTGATTTGCATTTCCCTGATGGCTAAGGAAGTGCAGCATTTTTTAAGATATTTGTTAGACATTTTAATTTCATCCCTGGTAAAGTTTTTTTTAAGTTCCAGGGCCCATTTTTTAATTGGGCCATTAGTTTCCTTGGTGTTTAGTTTTCTAAGTTCTTGGTGCACTCTGGACAGTAGAGCTCTATTAGATATGTGGTTAGTGAAGATTTTCTCCCATTCTGTGGGTTGCCTTGTGCTCTTATTACAATCTCTTTATCTGAACAGAAGCTCTTTAATTTCACAAGATCCCAACAGTTGAGAGTTGGTAGCAGTGACTGTGCCATTGGATGCTGGTTTAGGAAGTGTTGGCATAGCCCAATCAGCTCGAGGGAGTTCCCTATCCTTTCAACTATGGTTTTTATAGTCTCTGGCCTTATTTCAAGTTCCTTGATCACTTTGGAATTAAGTCTTGTACATGGTGACAAGTACGGGTCCAGTTTTAATCTTCTGCATGTGGAGATCCTGTTTTGCCAGCACAATTTTTTGAAGATGCTGTTCTTTTTCCATTGAATTTTTTGGGCCTCTTTGTCAAAAAACAAATGGCGGTAATTTTGTGGGCTTATGTCTGGGTCTTCAATCCTTATCCATTGACCTGTGTGTCCATTTTGGATCCAGTACCAGGTTGTTTTTATAACTATGGATTTGTAGTATAGACTAAGGTTTGGTATGGTGATACCTCCAGCAGTGTTTTTGTTACTCAGGATTGTCGTTGCTATCCTGGGTCTTTTGTGCCTCCATATGAATTTTGAGATTGGTTGGTCAACTTCTTTAAAGAATTGCTTTGGGATTTTAATTGGTATAGCATTGAATCTGTATATTGCCTTTGGTAGGATGGTCATTTTTACGATGTTGATTCTGCCAATCCAGGAACAAGGGAGGTCTTTCCACCTTCTGGTATCTTCCAGAATTTCTTTCTTTAGGGTTTTAAAGTTTTCATTGTAAAGGTCTTTTACCTCCTTGGTTAGGTTTATACCAAGGTATTTCATTTTTTTAGGGGCTATTGTAAATTGGATTGTTTCTCTCAGGCCTTTTTCACTTCTTTCATTCTGGGCATATAGGAAAGCCACTGATTTTTGTACATTTATTTTGTATCCTGCCACCCTGTTGAACTGCTGTATTAGTTCCAGGAGCTTCCTGGTGGAGTTTTTGGGATCCCTCAGATATAAGATCATGTCATCTGCAAATAGGGGTAGCTTGACTTCTTCCTTGCCTATTTGAATCCCTCTTATGTCCCTTTCTTGTCTTATGGCTTCAGCTAAGACTTCAAGTACAATATTGAATAGAAGTGGTAAGAGTGGACAGCCTTATCTAGTTCCTGATTGAAGTGGAATGTTTCCAGTTTTTCCCCATTGAGTATAATCCTTGCTGTGGGCTTGTTGTATACAGCTTTTATTATATTGATAAAGGTTCCTTCCATTCCTACTGTCTCTAGCGTTTTGATCATAAAAGGCTGTTGGATCTTGTCAAAAGCTTTTTCTACATCTATCGAGAGTATCATGTGGTCTTGGACTTTGGACTGGTTTATATGATGAATTACATTTATTGATTTGCATATGTAGAACCAACCTTGTGTGCCTGGGATAAAGCTTACTTGGTCTCCGTGAATGATCTTTTTGATATGTTTTTTAATCCGATTTGCTAAGATTTTGTTGAGAATCTTTGCATCTGTGATCATGAGAGAAATTGGCCTATAGTTTTCTTTTTTAAGTGAGTCTTTATTAGGTTTTGGGATTAAAACGATATTAGATTCATAGAAGGAATTTCATAGTATTCCTTCCTTTGCTATTTGATGGAACAGTTTAAAGAGTATTGGTGTTATAAACTGCTTAAATGTCTGGTAGAATTCTGTGCTGAATCCATCTGGTCCAGGACATTTTTTGGTGGGAAGATTCGAGATTACTTCCTCAATTTCCTTATATATTATAATACTATTTAAATAATTCACAACTTCCTGATTCAACTTAGGTAAGTTGTGTTTACTTAGGAATTCATCCATCTCTTTTGTGTTGTCGAATTTCACAGAGTATAAGTTTTTGAAATATGATATTATAATTCTCTGGATTTCTTGGGTATCTGTAGTGATACCTCCATTTTCATTTCTAATTTTGTTGATTTGGGTTTTCTCTCTTTTGCTTTTGGTTAATTTAGCTAGGGATGTATCAATATTATTGATTTTTTCAAAAAATCAGCTTTTTGATTGGTTGATTTTCTCTATCATTTTCTTAATCTCGATTTCAGATATTTCTCCCCTTATTTTGCTAATCTCCTCTCTTCTACTACTTTTGTGATGAGATTGCTCTAGTGTCTCTAAAGCTTTTAGCTGCATCATTAAGTTATTTACTTCTGATGTTTCCATTTTTCTGGTGTAGGCATTAAGAGCTGTGAACGTACATCTTAGGATAGCTTTCATTGTGTCCCAGACATTTTGGTAAGTTGTATTCTCATTATCAATTGCTTTGAGGAAATCTTGAATTTCCTTTGTAATTTCTTCCTGAATCCAGTTCTCATTCAGCATCATATTGTTAAGTTTCCAGGACTTAGTGTATTTTCTGTTGCTTGTTGTGTTGTGGACGTCAAGCTTTAGGCCGTGGTGGTCTGATAGGGCACAGGCTAGAATTTCAACTTTCCTGTATATGTGGAGATTCATTTTGTGGCCTAATATGTGATCTATTTTGGAGAAAGTTCTGTGTGCTGCTGAGAAAAATGTGTATTCTTTGTTGCGTGGATGAAAAGTTCGATAGAGATCTGTAAGGTCCATTTCTTTAAGGTTTTGATTAAGTTCCAGTGTCTCTGTTAAGCTTTTGACATGTTGATCTATCCCATGTTGAGAGGGCAGTGTTGAAATCCCCAAGAATTATCATTTGGGGGTTGATTTCTCGCTTTAGACGCTGTAGGATTTTCTCAATGAATTTGGAAGGGCCTGTATTAGGTACAAAAATGTTCAGTATTGTGAAGTGTTCCTGGTGAATTGTACCTGTGACTAAAATGTAGTATTCATCTGTGTCTCTTATGATTTTCTTTGGTTTGAAGTCCACTTTGTCTGACAGCATAAGGGCTACCCCTGCCTGTTTCCTGGTTCTATTAGCTTGCAGTATTTTGAACCAGCCTTTCATTATTAGCATGTGCTTATCTTTTGTGGTGAGATGAGTTTCCTGAAGGCAACAGATTTATGGGTTATGATTTTTAATCCAAGTTTGTAATCTGTGTCTCTTAATCAGTGAGTTAATCCATTGACATTTAATGTTATAATGGAGAAATTATTTTTAATTCTGGACATTTTTATGTGTAGTGAATTTTGTAAGCGTATTGTTTGATATTTATGTTTTGGAGGTATTACACTTCCCTTCTGTCCTCCTGGATACGTTTGTTCTTTTCTTTAAGCTTGAGTATCATTTCTAGCATTTTTTTGAAGGCCTGGTTTGGTAGACATGTATCCCTTCAAGTTGTCTTTGTGCTGGAAAATTTTTCTTTCTCCCTCAATCATGACAGATAGTTTTGCCAGGTATATCAGTCTGGTTTGGCACTTTTGCTCATTTAATACATGAAGTATGTCTCTCCAAGCTCTTTTTGCTTTTACTGTTTCCATTGAGAAGTCATTTGTTATTGTAATAGGTTTGCCTTTAAAAGTGACTTGCGCAGCCCCGCCCCCCACCCCGGAGCCAAGCCGCCCGGCCAGCAGCACCTGCGCGCGCAGCCGCCGGCTTTGCCCCCAGCCCCCCTCCGCTGAACCCCGACCAGTGCCCAGGTGAGAGCGAGCCCCTCCCAGCCCCGCCCCCCACCCCGGAGCCGAGCCGCCCGGCCAGCAGCACCCGTGCGCGCGGCCGCCGGCTTTGCCCCCAGCTCCCCCAGCCCCCTCTCCGCGCCGAACCTGAACCAGAGCCCAGGTGAGAACTAGCCCCTCCCAGCCCCGCCCCCCACCCCGGAGCCCAGCCTCGTGGCCAGCAGCACCCACGCGTGGCCGCCAGCTTAGCCTCCGGGGCCCCGCCCCGGACACCAGCCCCTTGTGCCCTCCCGCCCCCGCGCCCCTCTGCCCCCCCTCAGGTCGCAGGTGAAGAATTCTGCCATCAACATCAGACCCTCTGCCTCTCTGGCCCACCGGGGACCTACACATGTGGTCCACGGAAGTCACACTGCTACTCAGAATTCAATAGAGTACAAAGGAAACCCAAGCAAAACTCTAAGGAACAAAGAGAACACAGGCCATACATCTGGACTTCACTACAACCATTGTATCACATGCGAGACTCTTCACATCCAGCCTAAAGATAAGGAAACCCTTTTTTTTTTTTTTTCCTTACTCTTTTTCTTTTCTTTCACCTTACTGATCCTTTCTAGTATCAATGTTGTAGGTCAGCTTCCTCATACAGCCACCCCAAAAACATACAACTCCAGGGAGTACACGACCCACCCTCACATTTCACCAAGACACTAGATCATAAAAGTGCACTACCATACTTATATTCATCCCCTGGTTATGTAACTGACGTACTAACATCCTAGTAGTCTCATCTAGGATATAACAATAACAATACACAAACATACCCAATCCAAGGCAAGCACTAGTAACAACTGGCAGGTGTAACAATACCAACTACATCGGTTCAGTGAAAAACACACAGAAACTGAAAGGTTCTAAAAAACAAAACAACAATGTACAAGTCAAAGTGCAGATCCACGAGAAACAAACACCAAGAACAATCTCCCACCAAAAGAATCAATCCCATAACGATGGATTGCGACCAGAACAAATCCATAGAAAATAGCCATGAAAGCCAGACCCAACATAACGACTTTCAGAGTATGATCATTACCATGATTAATAATATGAAAGAGGAAATCCGAGAAGAGTTAAATAACCGTGTCAACCACTTTGAACAGGAACACAACAGGAACCTGGAGGAGTTGAGAAAAACAGTTCAAGAAACAAAAATAGGTATAGAGCAGGTAAAACAGTCTCAGGCAGAGTTTAAAATTGAACTAAGAGATAAGTTATCTTCAACCCAAAACTCTACAGAGAGTCTTATCAGCAGAACAAATGAGGCAGAAAATAGAATCTCAGATCTTGAAGACAAAGTAGGAGAATTAACCAGCTCAATGGAAGAGATTGTTAAAGCCAAAAACATACTGGAGAGGAACATTCAAGAAATATGGGACACCCTGAAGAAACCTAACATGCGCATTCATGGAATACCAGAACAAGAATCCCAAAATACCACACCTGAGGAAATATTTCAATTCATCATAAATGAAAACTTCCCACAATTAAAGAATGAGAGGCCTATCCAAATACAAGAGGCATTTCGCACTCCAAACAGATATGACCAAAATAGAAAATCGCCACGGCAAATAATAGTCAAAACACTCCACATTCAAGACAAAGAAAAGGTGCTGAGAGCTTCAAGAGAAAAAAAGCAACTCACTTTTAAAGGTAAACCTATTAGAATAACAAATGACTACTCAATGGAAACAGTAAAAGCAAGAAGAGCTTGGAGAGACATACTTCAAGTATTAAATGAGCAAAAATGCCAACCCAGACTGATATACCCGGCAAAACTATCTGTCATGATTGAGGGAGAAAGAAAAGTTTTTCAGCACAAAGACAACTTGAAGGGATACATGTCTACCAAACCAGGCCTTCAAAAATGCTAGAAATGATACTCAAGCTTGAAAAAAAGAACAAGCGTATCCAGGAGGACAGAATGGAAGTATAATACCAACAAAATATAAATATCAAACAACATGCTTACAAAATCTACTAAACATAAAAAATGTCCAGAATTAAAAATAATTTCTCCATTATAACATTAAATGTCAACCGCATTAACTCACCGATTAAGAGACACAGATTACAAACTTGAATTAGAAACCACAATCCAACAATCTGCTGCCTTCAGGAAACTCATCTCACCAAAAAAGATAGGCACGTCCTAAGAATGAAAGGCTGGTCCAAAATCTTGCAAGCTAATGGAACCAGGAAACAGGCAGGGGTAGCAATTATGCTTTCAGACAAAGTGGACTTCAAACCAAAGAAAATCATAAGAGACACAGATGGATACTACATTTTAGTCACAGGTACAATTCACCAGGAAGACTTCACATTACTGAACATATATGCACCCAATATGGGCCCCTCCACATTCATTAAGAAAACCCTACAGCGTCTAAAGCAAGAAATCAACCCCCAAACAATAATTCTCGGGGATTTCAACACCGCCCTCTCAACATGGGATAGATCAACAGGTCAAAAGCTTAACAGAGACACTTTGGAGCTTAACCAAACCCTTACTGAAATGTACCTTACAGATCTCTATCGAACTTTTCACCCACGTACCAAAGAATACACATTTTTCTCAGCAGCACACGGAACTTTCTCCAAAATAGATCACATATTGGGCCACAAAATGAATCTACACAAATACAAAAAAGTCGAAATTCTAGCCTGTGCCCTATCAGACCACCACGGCCTAAAGCTGGACATCCACAACAACACAACAAACAAGAGAAAATACACTAACTCCTGGAAACTTAACAATATGATGCTGAATGAGAACTGGATTCAGGAAGAAATTAAACGGGAAATTCAAGATTTTCTGAAAGTGAACGAAAATGAGAATACAACTTACCAAAATCTCTGGGACACAATGAAAGCTGTTCTAAGAGGTAAGTTCATAGCTCTTAATGCCTACATCAGAAAATTGGAAACATCAGAAATAAATAATTTAACGATGCAGCTTAAGGCTTTGGAGAAACTTGAGCAATCTGATCCCAAAAGTAATAGAAGAGAGGAGATTAGCAAAATAAGGGGAGAAATATCTGAAATCGAGATTAAGAAAACGAAAGAAAAAATCAACCAGTCAAAAAGCTGGTTCTTTGAAAAAATCAATAAGATTGATACACCCCTAGCTAAATTAACCAAAAGCAAGAGAGAGAAAACCCAAATTAACAAAATTAGAAATGAACATGGAGTTATCACTACGGATACCCAAGAAATCCAGAGAATTATAACATCATATTTCAAAAACTTATACTCTGTGAAGTTTGACAACACAAAAGAGATGGATGAATTTCTAAGTAAACACAACTTACCTAAATTGAATCAGGAAGTTGTGAATTATTTAAATAGTCCTATAACATACAAGG
The DNA here is from genome assembly GCA_023101885.1 of Typhlomys cinereus. NCBI lineage: Eukaryota > Metazoa > Chordata > Mammalia > Rodentia > Platacanthomyidae > Typhlomys > Typhlomys cinereus. Next base: position 443,772 of record JALPQD010000180.1, read on the forward strand.
AAATTGAAGAAGTAATCTCGAATCTTCCCACCAAAAAATGTCCTGGGCCAGATGGATTCAGCACAGAATTCTACCAGACATTTAAGGAGTTAATAACACCAATACTCCTTAAACTGTTCCATCAAATAGCAAAGGAAGGAACACTGCCAAATTCCTTCTATGAAGCTAATATCGTCTTAATCCCAAAACCTAATAAAGATGCACTTAAAAAGAAAACTATAGGCCGATCTCTCTGATGAACACAGATGCAAAGATTCTCAACAAAGTCTTAGCAAATCGGATTCAAAAACATATCAAAAAGATCATTCACGGGGACCAAGTAGGCTTCATCCCCGGCACACAAAGTTGGTTCAACATACGCAAATCAATAAATGTAATTCATCATGTAAACCAGTCCAAAGTCCAAGACCACATGATACTCTCCATAGATGCAGAAAAAGCCTTTGACAAAATCCAACAGCCTTTTATGATCAAAACGCTAGAGACTGTAGGAATGGAAGGAACCTTTATCAATATAATAAAAGCTGTATACAACAAGCCTACAGCAAGGATTATGCTCAATGGGGAACAATTGGAAGCATTCCCACTTCGATCAGGAACTAGACAAGGCTGTCCACTCTCACCACTTCTATTCAATATTGTACTTGAAGTCTTAGCTGAAGCCATAAGACAAGAAAGGGACATAAGAGGGATTCAAATCGGCAAGGAAGAAGTCAAACTATCCCTATTTGCAGATGACACGATCTTATACCTGAGGGATCCCAAAAACTCCACCAGGAAGCTACTGGAATTAATTGAGAAGTTCAGCCGGGTGGCAGGATACAAAATAAATGTGCAAAAATCAGAGGCCTTCCTATATGCCCAGAATGAAAGAAGTGAAAAAGCCTTGAGAGAAACAATCCCATTTACTATAGCCCCTAAAAAATGAAATACCTTGGTATAAACCTAACCAAGGAGGTAAAAGACCTTTACAATGAAAACTTTAAAACCCTAAAGAAAGAAATAGCAGAAGACACCAGAAGGTGGAAAGACCTCCCATGTTCCTGGATTGGTAGAATCAACATCGTAAAAATGACCATCCTACCAAAGGCAATATACAAATTCAATGCTATACCAATTAAAATCCCAAAGCAATTCTTTAAAGAAGTTGACCAAATAATCTCAAAATTCATATGGAGGCACAAAAGACCCAGGATAGCAAAGACAATCCTGAGTAACAAAAACACTGCTGGAGGTATTACCATACCAAACCTTAGTTTATACTACAAATCCATAGTTATAAAGACAGCCTGGTACTGGCTCCAAAATAGACACACAGATCAATGGATAAGGATTGAAGACCCAGATATAAGCCCACAAAAATACAGCCATTTGGTCTTTGACAAAGGGGCCCAAAGAATCCAATGGAAAAAAAACAGCATCTTCAACAAATGGTGCTGGCAAAACTGGATCTCCACATGCAGAAGATTAAAGCTGGACCCATACTTGTCACCATGTACAAGACTTAATTCCAAATGGATCAAGGACCTTGATTTAAGGCCAGAGACTTTAAAAACCATAGTTGAAAGGATAGGGAACTCCCTCGAGCTGATTGGGCTAGGCCAACATTTCCTAAACAGACATCCAATGGCACAGTCACTGCTACCAACTCTCAACAGTTGGGATCTTGTGAAATTAAAGAGCTTCTGTTCAGATAAAGAGATTGTAACACGAGCTCAAAGGCCACCCACAGAATGGGAGAAAATCTTCACTAACCACGTATCTGACAGAGCTCTACTGTCCAGAGTGCACAAAGAACTTAGAAAACTAAACTCCAAGGAAAACACTGGCCCAATTAAAAAATGGGCCCTGGAACTTCAAAGAAACTTTACCAGGGATGAAATTAAAATGTCTAACAAATATCTTAAAAAATGCTCCACTTCCTTCGCCATCAGGGAAATGCAAATCAAAACTTCCCTGAGATACCATCTCACCCCGGTCAGGATGGCAAAAATCCACAATACAAACAACGACAAATGCTGGAGAGGATGTGGAGAGAGGGGAACACTCCTACATTGTTGGTGGGAATGCAAGCTCATACAGCCACTCTGGCGAGCCGTCTGGAGATTCTTAAAGAAATTAAAGATTGAAATGCCATATGACCCTGCTATCCCACTTTTGGGAATAACCCCCCATGCAGCAGAGGTTCGCCTCGATAGCACAAGCTCGACCATGTTCATAGCAGCACTGTTTACAATAGCAAAGTCATGGAATCAACCTAAATGTCCAACAGTTGACGAGTGGATAAGGAAACTGTGGTACATCTATACAATGGAGTACTACTCAGCCATCAAAAATGATGAATTACTGGAATTTGCTGGGAAATGGATGTCATTAGAAAGAATTATATTAAGTGAAGTATCCCAAACCCAGAAAATTAAGCGCCGTATGTACTCCTTAATAGGTGGCTCCTAGTACCAAACTCATCCAGCCCACATTGAGACACTTAAAAGTAAACCTATGTAACACAGTAATTGCAAGGATTATGAACAAGAGAGATGGGGTAGGAGGGCCAAACCAGAAACAAGGAGAAAGGGGACCATGTTACAGCAGAGAAAATAGGCCTCCATCAAGGGCTGCAAGTAAGTAATGAGAAACCAGGTTAAGTTCACAGACGTTCTTTCCTGATTTCACCAGAAGGGTGGGCATATAGTCTAACAGATAAAAAGTAATCATTTCGCAAATGGGTGATGGACCCCTCCCTCACTGAGGTTTCCTACTCTTATTACATATACCCTTGAATGTGCTATTATAACAAGACTCCAGTTTAACAGCTTTTGTCTCTGGCCAGGGGGTGACATACAGTGCCCAGCAGAATGGAGTGAAGGGCATTGCAGGAGCAGCAAAACTGCAAAAGAAAATCAACCAACCACAATCCAGAACTTCAGAGACTCTATATCAATCACCTAGAACTAGGCCAGCCTAATCTCTCCCCATCCTGGAGCTCAGGGACATTTGCAGAAGAGGGGGCGGTAAGATTGTAAGAGCAAAAGGATGGGAGGAGCAACGATTTGCAAGATTCTCAACAATAGTTGGGGCCAAAGCAATCATAATGGGACTTTGCATGCCCTGCGCAATGTCCAATGCACTGTTGCCCTCATAAAGTCTATCATCTGTTAAGGGCACCGAGACCCCTGGAGGCAAGGTGATTGACAGCCATAGTAGTGATCCTATGCTTAAGGGGAACAAGAGAAAGGGCTTATGGAAATGCCACTGGGTCCTTTTATGTCATTGGAGAGGAAGACCCAGTGGAGAGTTAGGCGTACACAATAAAGGACTCTCTGGGAATTGGGGGGGAGGCACTGGGGGATGGGGAGGGAGAGGAGGGAGAGGAGGGGGTTCGGGGGGAGGAGGGGAGAGGGAGGGAACTGGTAAAAAATTTTAAAATGTATAATTAAATTTTTAATAAAAAAAAAGAATTCATTTGTAATTGCAAAAAAAAAAATAAAAAAATAAAAGTGACTTGCTTTTTTTCTCTTGAAGCTCTCAGCACCCTTTCTTTATCTTGAATGTGGAGTGTTTGACTATTATTTGCCGTGGTGATTTTCTATTTTGGTCATATCTGTTTGGAGTGCGAAATGCCTCTTGTATTTGGATAGGCCTCTCATTCTTCAGTTGAGGGAAGTTATCATTTATGATAATTTGAAAAATTTCTTAGGTGTGGTATTTTGAGATTCTTGCTCTGGTATTCCATGAATGCACATGTTAGGCTTCTTGAGGGTGTCCCATATCTCTTGAATGTTCCTCTAAAGTACTTTTTTGTCTTTAACTACCTCTTCCATTGAGCTGGTTAATTCTCCCACTTTGTCTTCAAGATCTCAAATTCTACTACCTGGTACCAAATGATCCTGAAGAATATTACAAAGGAGACAGACATTTCAAACTGTAAGGAGAGATGTACTGTGTAGAAAATAAGTGCTAACACTCCTCATTACTGCCATTGAACCTTTGACATTCTGAGTAGCTTTATTATTAATCACATAAATTATCCTCATGTCCCATTAGAAGTCAAAAAGTTTTTTTTCCCCTCTTCTGGTTGTTTTTCTACAAATTACCACAATGCTCTCATACTTCTAGGATGTACACATTACACGTGTACAAGATAAAATTGTATCTTTTGTTCCTTTCTTCTTCAGTTGACAAATAATTTCATAGTTATATTTACTATAATTAGTATTTTAGAACTAATTACATTATGTATTAATAGAAACAATCCAATCAAATCTAGCACAATATACACTTTTTCATAATTAAAATATTTTAATTCTAAACTTCAAATAACTACAATTTCCATTCTGTACACTAAATCAGTAAAAAAAATTTTTCCAAACTGAATCCTAGAACGTTTGATCTGCTTTCCTTCTATACAGCCATCTTCTCAAGACTCTGGTAAGCATTATTCTATTCTACACATTTACATAATTTCAGCAATTTCATATTCCACACAAGTGTGAGATCACATGGTATTTGTCTTTTGGAGCCTGTTTTATTTCATTGAACCTAATTTATTCCATGTCTTATCTGAAATAGCAGTATCTCCCTCTTAAAAACGTGAATAGTTTCCTAATGTGCATATATCTCAATAAGATATCATTTCCTATCTACCAGAAAGCTTAATATCAAAAGATAAATAAATGTATTTGAAAATGCAAAGAGTAATAGAAACACTTGACTCTGCTAGAGATTATGCAAATTAAGTCTAAACATGATTTTTAAAAAAAACAGCATGTGGGCTATTCCAAAAACCAAAATGTGAATTATAACAATCAAAGGCTGGAGTACACATCCAAACTAATTGAAATTAATACACTAAAAAGTATGAACCCTTACATGTTTCTGCTGCATTGTTCAAACCATTCATGTTATAGATGCCAACTAGGTATACAACATACCAAAATGGACACAAATATTCTTTTTTTAAATTATTAGCACTTTTTATTATTATTTCAGCTCATACAAACTTAATAGGTACACCAGTTCCCTCCCTCCCTCCTCCTTCCCCCGTAACCCCTGCTCCCCCTCCCCACCCCACTCCCTCCGCATCCCACAGTACCTCCCGCCCCAATTTCCAGAGAGTCCTTTCTTGTGCATGCCTGATTTTCCTCTGGGCCCTCCTCTCTGATGACGTACAAGGATCCAGTGGCCTTTCCCTGAACCCTTTCCTGTGTTCTGCTTAGGTATAGGAACACTTCTGGGGCTGCCAATCCCTTGCCTCCAAGGATCTTGGTGCCTTTAGCAGATGTTAGACTTTGTGAGGTCAATAGTGTGTTGGACAATGCACAGGGCATGTAAAGTCCAATTATGATTGCTTCAACCCTAACTTGTATGGAGTATCTTGCATATCATTGCTTCTCCCATTCTTTTGCTCTTACACTCTTACAGCCCCCTCTTCTGTAAATTTCCCTGAGCTTCAGGATGGGGAGAGATTAGGCTGGCCTAGTTCTAGGTGGTTGATATAGAGTCTCTGAAGTTCTGGATTGTTGTTTGTTGATTTTCTTTTGCAGTTTTGCTGCTCCTGCAATGCCCTTCACTCCATCCTGGTGGGCATTGTATGTCACCCACTGGCCAGAGACAAAAAGCTGTTAAATTAGAGTCTTGTGATAAAAGCACATTCAAAGGTAGATGTAATAAAAGTGGGAAACCACAGTGAAGGAAGGGTCTATCACCCATTTGCAAAATGGTTACTTTTTATCTGCCAGACTGTATGCGCTCCTCTTCTGATGAGATCATACCCCCTCAGTAGTAAATGATCAGGAACAAAAGTCTGTGAACTGAATCAGATGTCTCATTACTTATTTGAGTCCTTGATGGACGCCTGTTTTCTGTGCTGTAACTTGATCCCCTCTTTCCTTGTTTCTGGTGTGGTCCTCCTACCCCATCCCTCCTGTTCATAATCCTTGCAATTACTGTATTGCAGAGATTTTTCTATGAGTGTCTCTAGGTGGGCTGGGTGGGTTTGGTACTAGGAGCCACCTATTAGGGAGTACATACGGCACTTAATTTTCTGGGTCTGGGATACTTCACTTAATATAATTGTTTCTAATGACATCCATTTCCAGGCAAATTCTAGTAATTCATCATTTTTGATGGCTGAGTAGTACTCCATTGTATAGATGTACCACAATTTCCTTATCTACACTTCAACTGTTGGACATTTGGGTTGATTCCATGACTTTGCTATTGTGAACAGTGCTGCTATGAACATGGTTGTGCTTGTGCTATCGAGGTGAACCTCTGCTGTATGGGGGGTTATTCCCAAAAGTGGAATAGCACGGTTATATGGCATTTCAATTTTTGATTTCTTTATGAACCTCCAGACGGCTCGCCAGAGTGGCTGTATGAGCCTGCATTCCTACCAGCAATGTAGGAGAGTTCCACTCTCTCCACATGGTCTCCAGCATTTGTTGTTGTTTGTATTGTGGATTTTTGCCATCCTGACCTGGGTGAGATGATATCTCAGGGAAGTTTTGATTTGCATTTATCTGATGGGTAAAGAAGTGGAGCATTTTTTAAGATGTTTATTAGACATTTTAATTTCATCCCTGGTAAAATTTCTTTTGAGTTCCAGGAACCATTTTTTAATTGGGACATTGGTTTCCTTGGTGTTTAGTTTTCTAAGTTCTTTGTGCACTCTGGACAGCAGAGTTCTATCAGATGTGTGGTAAGTGAAGATTTTCTCCCATTCTGTGGGTTGCTTTTGAGCTCGAGTTATAATCTCTTTATCTGAACAGAAGCTCTTTAATTTCACAAGATCTCAACTGTTGAGAGTTGGTAGCAGTGACTGTGAAATTGGATGTCTGTTTAGGGAATGTTGGCCTAGCCCAATCAGCTCGAGGGTGTTCCCTATATTTTCAACTATGGTTTTTATAGTCTCTGGCCTGATATCAAGGTCCTTGATCCATTTGGAATTAAGTCTTGTACATGGTGACAAGTACTGGTCCAGCTTTAATCTTCTGCATGTGGAGATCCTGTTTTGCCAGCACAATTTTTTGAAGATGCTGTTCTTTTTCCATTGAATTTTTTGGGCCTCTTTGTCAAAAAACAAATGGCGGTAATTTTGTGGGCTTATATCTGGGTCTTCAATCCTTATCCATTGATCTGTGTGTCTATTTTGGAGCCAGTACCAGGCTGTTTTTATAACTATGGATTTGTAGTATAGACTAAGGTTTGGTATGGTGATACCTCCAGCAGTGTTTTTGTTACTCAGGATTGTTTTTGCTATCCTGGGTCTTTTGTGCCTCTATATGTACATTGAGATTGTTTGGTCAACTTCTTTGAAGAATTGCTTTGGGATTTTGATTGGTATAGCATTGAATCTGTATATTGCCTTTGGTAGGATGGTCATTTTTACGATGTTGATTCTGCCAATCCAGGAACAAGGAGGTCTTTCCACCTTCTGGTATCTTCTAGAATTTATTTCTTTAGGGTTTTAAAGTTTTCACTGTAAAGGTCTTTTACCTCCTTAGGTTTATACCAAGGTATTTCATTTTTTTAGGGGCTATAGTAAATGGGATTGTTTCTCTCAAGGCTTTTTCACTTCTTTCATTCTGGGCATATAGGAAGGCCTCTGATTTTTGCACATTTATTTTGTATCCTGCCACCCTGCTGAACTTCTCAATTAGTTCCAGGAGCTTCCTGGTGGAGTTTTTGGGATCCCTCAGGTAAAAGATCATGTCATCTGCAAATAGGGATAGCTTGACTTCTTCCTTGCCGATTTGAATCACTCTTATGTCCCTTTCTTGTCTTATGGCTTCAGCTAAGACTTCAAGTACAATATTGAATAGAAGTGGTGAGAATGGACATCCTTGTCTAGTTCCTGATCGAAGTGGGAATGCTTCCAATTGTTCCCCATTGAGCATAATCCTTGCTGTAGGTTTGTTGTATACAGCTTTTATTATATTGATAAAGGTTCCTTCCATTCCTACTGTCTCTAGCGTTTTGATCATAAAAGGCTGTTGGATCTTGTCAAAAGCTTTTTCTGCATCTATCGAGAGTATCATGTTGTCTTGGACTTTGGACTGATTTACATGATGAATTACATTTATTGATTTGCGTATGTTGAACCAACCTTGTGTACCGGGGATGAAGCCTACTTGGTCCCCGTGAATGATCTTTTTGATATGTTTTTGAATCCGATTTGCTAAGACTTGTTGAGAATCTTTGCATCTGTTCATCAGAGACATCTTTTTTAAGTGAATCTTTATTAGGTTTTGGGATTAAAACGATATTAGCTTCATAGAAGGAATTTTTAGTGTTCCTTCCTTTGCTACTTGATGGAACAGTTTAAGGAGTATTGGTATTATTAACTCCTTAACTGTCTGGTAGAACTCTGTGCTGAATCCATCTCGTCCAGGACATTTTTTGGTGGGAAGATTTGAGATTACTTCTTCGATTTCCTTATATGTTATAGGACTATTTAAATAATTCACAACTTCCTGATTCAATTTAGATAAGTTGTGTTTACTTAGAAATTCATCCATCTCTTTTGTGTTGTCAAACTTCGCAGAGTATAAGTTTTTGAAATATGATGTTATAATTCTCTGGATTTTCTTAGGTATCAGTAGTGATAACTACATGTTCATTTCTGATTTTGTTAATTTGGGTTTTCTCTCTCCTGCTTTTGGTTAATTTAGCTAGGGGTTTATCAATCTTATTGATTTTTTCAAAGAACCAGCTTTTTGACTAGTTGATTTTCTCTATGATTTTCTTAATCTCAATTTCAAATATTTCTCCCCTTATTTTGCTAATCTCTTCTCTTCTACTACTTTTAGGATCAGATTGGTCTAGTTTCTCTAAAGCTTTTAGCGGCATCATTAAATTATTTATTTCTGATGTTTCCATTTTTCTGATGTAGGCATTAAGAGCTCTGAACTTACCTCTTAGAACAGCTTTCATTGTGTCCCAATTGGTAAGTTGTATTTTCGTTATCATTCACTTTCAGGAAATCTTGAATTTCCTTTTTAATTTCTTCCTGAATCCAGTTCTCATTCAGCATTATATTGTTAAGTTTCCAGGAGTTAGTGTATTTTCTCTTGTTTGATGTGTTGTAGATGTCCAGCTTTAGGCCGTGGTGGTCTGATAGGTCACAGGTTAGAATTTCAACTTTCTTGTATATGTGTAGATTCGTTTTGTGGCCCAATACGTGATCTATTTTGGAGAAAGTTCCATGTGCTGCTGAGAAAAATGTGTATTCTTTGGTGTGTGGGTGAAAAATTCGATAGAGATCTGTGAGGTCCATTTCTTTAAAGGTTTGATTAAGTTCCAAAATTTCTCTGTTAAGCTTTTGACCTCTTGATCTATCCCATGTTGAGAGGGCGGTGCTGAAGTCCCCAAGAATTATCGCTTGGGGGTTGATTTCTTGCTTTAGACACTGTAGGGTTTTCTTAATGAATGTGCAGGGGCCCGTATTGGGTGCATATATGTTCAGTATTGTGAAGTCTTCCTGGTGAATTGTACCTGTGACTAAAATGCAGTATCCATCTGTGTCTCTTATAATTTTCTTTGGTTTGAAGTCTACTTTGTCTGATATCATAATGGCTACCCCTGCTTATTTTCTGCTTCCATTAGCTTGTAGAATTTTTGACCAGCCTTTTATTTTTAGGGCATGCCTATCTTTTGTGGTGAGATGGGTTTCCTGCAGGCAGCAGATTGATGGATTGTGATTTTTAATCCAAGTTTGTAATATTTGTCTCTTGATTGGTGAGTTAATTCCATTAACATTTAGTGTTATAATGGAGAAACTATATTTAATTCCAGACATTTATTATGTTTAGTAGTTTTTATAAGTATATTGCTTTGCTTTTAATGGTGTTATACTTGCCTGTTCTCCTGGATATGCCTGTTTTTTTCTTCACGTTTGAGTATCATTTCTAGCATTTTTTGAAGGCCTGGTTTGGTGGACATGTATCCCTTCAAGTTGTCTTTGTGCTGGAAGATTTTTCTTTCTCCCTCGATCATGACTGATAGTTTTGCAGGGTAAATCAGCCTGGGTTGACATTTTTGCTCATTCAATACTTAAAGTATGTCTTTCCAAACTCTTCTTGCTTTTACTGTTTCGACTGAGAAGTCATTTGTTATTTTAGTAAGTTGACCTTTAAAAGTGACTTGTGTTTTCTTCCTTGAAGCTCTCAGCACCAGTTCTTTGTCTTGAATGTGGAGTGTTTTGACTATTATTTGCCATGGCGAGCTTCTGTTTTGGTCATATCTGTTTGGGGTGTGGAATGCCTCTTGTATATGGATGGGCCTCTCTTTTTTAGATTAGAAAAGTTTTCCTTGATGATTGTTTGAAAAATTTCCTCAGGTGTGGTATTTTGAGATTCTTTCTCTGGTATTCCATGAGTACGCATGTTGGGCTTCTTCAGGGTGTCCCATATCTCCTGGATATTTCTCTCAAGTATCTTTTTGGCTTTAATAACCTCTTCCATTTAGCTGGTTAATACTCTCACTTTATCTTCAAAATCTGAAGTTCTGTTTTCTGCTTTCTTAGTTCTGCTGATAAGACTCTGTGGAGTTCTGGGTTGAAGATAACTTGTCTTTTAGTTCAGTTTTAAACTCTGCTTGAGTCTGTTTTAACTGCTCTATGCCAGTTTTTGTTTCTTGCACTGTTTTTCTCACCTCCTCCAAGTGTCTGTTGTGTTCCTCCTCAAATCGATTGATTCGATTATTTACTTCCTCCCAGATTTCCTCTTCCATAGTATTGAACATGGTAATGATCATATTTTGAAGGTCATTATCCTGGGTTAGGCTTTCTTGGTCATTTTCCATGGGTTTGTTCTGGTTGGAGTCTAACATTATTAATTCCTTCAGTGGGAGATTTGTTTACTTGAGTGTTGTTTCTCATGGATTTGCACTTTGACTTTGGCATTGTCGTTTTAATCTTAAGATCTTCTTTTAATTTCTGTGCGTTTTTCACTAAACCGAATTATTTGGCCTGGGGTTTTGGGGGTGGGTGGAGATGGAGCTTACCTAGGTCGAGGTGAGTCCAGGCTGGACCCCGCACGTCCAGGGCGGTGGAGTGGGGGAAGGAAGGATGGGGCGTTGGTGGGCACTATTTAACCTCGGGGACCTGGGGGTGAGCCCGGGTGCAGGGGGGTGCCCTCTCCTCCTCCCAGGCCCTGCACGGCGGCTCCGGCTGGATGGTGGGAGGAGCTGGGTCCCTCGGGAGGCCTGGGGTTCTGGGGTTGGCAGGGACCAGAGCTTACCTAGGTCGAGGTGAGGCCCGGCTGGACCGTTCGCGGTTGCGCGACCCTGGGGGGAGGAGTGGAGGGGAAGGGAGAGAGATTCTTTAGCTCTACTTGTTTCATTTTCTTCTTTATTACTTTTCAACATTTTTTTCATTTTTCAGATGTTGGGGTAAAACTGTGTCAATAGAAAGTTAAATAGTGGTTGTTATGTTATGTTAGCATAATTTTAATCTAATTGCTCTCAGATGGATATACTTGAGATTTCCATATTAAATTCATATTTCATTTCTAATTAAAATGAATCTGGGCCTGAGGGATATAGGGTATCCTTAGAGAGTGTTTACTTAATATATATAAGACTCTGAATCCAATCCTTAATCTTGGAGTTAGAGAGAGAAAGAAATAGACAGGTAAGTAAGTTTAGAAAAATCTGGGAAATCAAATCAAAGATCAAAATCAAATAAAATATCAAATGTTATGTTAATTTATAACTGTCTCAAAAAAGAAATACCTTAATCCTGTAATTTCCACTCAGTTGATAAATTAAGAATGTCATAAAGAATTCTGACAATGATTAAAAATTCAGAAATGATTTTTTATATTGAGTAAAAAACCAAACTTTCATAAACTAATGTCAATAAGTAGGCTTCTGGCTTATATTGATTTAAAATAACATAGAAAATATATAATATTTATATGTATGTCCAATTATATGTAATAAAATTAATTGCATAATGTTTAAGGAATTATATTTTTAAAGACTAAAAGCAAAAGGATAAATTAAATATTACTGTTTAATAAATAATTACAAATGTATTAGTGAGGAAATCCAAGAAATTTCAAATTAAAAACTATACATGCTATTTTTCTTACATTAATTTCTACTTAAAGGTCACTATTTCTGTGTGTTAGATTTTATTTTATGATCTGCACATTAAATATTTTCTTTAAATTATAACCTTATGTGAGACACAAACAAAAGCAAATTTGCATTTTTAATAATGCAAGAAATGTGATATTTAGTCTCTTAAGTTTGGCAATAAAGAGAAAGCATGTCAGAAATTTACTTTATAACTTTTCCATTTTTAAATTAAGTTATAAAGATATAGCATATTTAATTAACTACATAGGAGTTACATGTTTCTGTCAACTAGAAAATAAAATGAGAATACTGTCTGAGATAGAGTTGGTACTACAAAGATTCCATTTTCAGTCTCAGAGTCTCAAGGGAGAAATCAAAGGGTTCTTTTCTTTCAACCATTTGGGTGAGATGATATTTTGAGATGCTGACAGCTGCCAAACTACAAAAACAGTAAAAGAACTCCCCCAATGAAATATCTGTTTTTTATCTTCAGGAATGTTTCTGCTTGTTCAGTCCTTTATTCTCTTAATGATTTTTTTTTTCTTAAAAAGTAATGTTTTGGTCAGAAGTGCACACCAGTGTTTCTAATAATTTTTACCGAGCTATGCTTCCCTCCAATATCCTCTCTGCATACAATTTTAGCTTACTGGTGATAGATAGTCCAATACTAGCTAATTCGAAAACTTTATTTTCATGCAAATAATGGACAGATCACTAAATACCAAATTATTTTAATCTGGCAAAATAGGTTTGAGTAAAAGGTATTGTATTTTATTCAATGGCATATTGCACTATTGAAAATACTTGGAATCCCCTCTGCATCTTTATTCTAGATGTCATACTCTGATACAAAATAAAAAAGAATTCAGTACTTAAATGCTATTCCTTACTGATCTAAATAAGTCAGATTATAAATATTGATGTGTCCAGGATATTGTGAAATCAAAATGCTAAAATTGAAAGAGGCAATTTTACTGTTTTTGGTGATTATCCAATGACTTTAAACTTATATGTTTAATATTATATGGAACAAATCTCAGGGACAATAAATATAGTCAGAATTTGGTCCCTAAATTCAGTAAGACTTTATTAATATCAAGTCTGGGTTGATCTTTCAACCTTGATTATCTTCCTTGTAAAAATATGAATAATAATTTCAATTACTTCACATGAGCTCTACAATCAAAACAAAACTTTTCCCAAATATATACTACTTAGTCAAAGTACATAATAGTACACATAAAAGTACACAAAGGACATAATAACTTATCAATAAGCATTATTATTATCATTATTATTATTATATTTGGGTTACAATTCTATTGAGAGAAGTGACTCATATATCGTGACTGATTCCTACTTTTTTATTCATTTTTATTAGAGAATTGGGAAAGTTACTGACTGGTTGCAGTTTTTAAATTTTCATTTTAAAATATTGTTCAATGGAATGTTCCTTTGAAAAGCCTCTTCGATGATTTCTAGTACTGTTGTGACTTATCTTTACAATGTACATTATTAGCTCCTTGTGAATTGGAATTACAGAAATACAGGCTACATTTATGCATAAAACTTGGGTAGTAGTGACTTATATTAACTTGACGCATGAATGCTGACATATAGCCTATAAGAACCACTAAGACTTTATCTAACGTTGGGAAATAGACGTTTTATATTTTCTTTGGTAAAAAGGCTTTAAATGGAAAAAATGTGGGAATAAGAGTTTGTCATAAAGAGCAAGATTATAAAAGTGAACGTATTGGAAGAAAGTGATCCTACAGGTGACTTGGAATTTCAGATCTCTACAAAAATTTCATTCACTTTTCCTGATTCTAAAAGAATGTATAATAGAACTGGTCTTGCTTTGAATTCAGCATAGACTGGTTTTATTTTCTTGTCCCATATGCCCCTAAAGTTAATGATATTTGTAACAATACAAATATAAAGATCAATGAAATAACATTTATACAAATTCTAATCTCTAGACTTTACTTACTCTATTTTGGTTAAGTGATCACTACATTGTTTCATATTTGTCAGAATTAAATAACATTCCATTAAATGTAATATTTCTTTAGTGTTCTTAAATCTGGAATAGTCCCTCAGTATTTCTTTATTTTTTATGATTTGACACATTCAAGGAAGAAATTATAGTCGATTTGATTGTACCTAATACTTGCTAACAATGAAATTTAAATTGCAAATTTTTGAAAAATTTATCACAGAAATAACGCTTATACTATTAGTGAATTAATAATCATAAGAGCAATTAATAAAGTTGATTTTGAGTATCTCATTGAAGCATTATTTATCAAGTTAGTGCAGTGCAAAGTTTAGACTTTTAATGATTAATAAGAATAATACAGGGAGATATTTTTAAGCCATACTGATAATGTGTTTCTCATAATTAGTTTAGAGTTTTAGCATATACTAAGGATATTTGAACCCTTTCCCCACCCCACTCTGCTGGTCGGGACGCGCACGCGGTCCAGCCGGGCTTCACCCCGCGACTCTAGACTCCAACCAGAAAAAACCCGTGGAAAAAGGCCAAGAAAGCCTGACCCAGGATAACGACTTTCAAAATATGATCGTTACCATGTTCAATACTATGAAAGAGGAAATCAGGGAGGAATTACATAATCGAATCAATCGCTTTAAAGAGGAACACAACAGACATTTGGAGGAGTTGAGAAAAACAGTGCAAGAAACAAAAACTGGCATAGAACAGTTAAAACAGACCCAAGCAGATTTTAAAACTGAGCTACAAGACAAGTTATCTTCAACCCAGAACTCTACAGAGAGTCTTATCAACAGAACTAAGGAAGCAGAAAACAGAATTTCAGACCTTGAAGATAAAGTGGGAGTACTAACCAGCTCAATGGAAGAAGTTGTTAAAGCCAAAAAGATACTTGAGAGAAATATCAAAGAGATATGGGACACCCTGAAGAAGCCTAACATGCATATTCATGGAATACCAGAACAAGAATATCAAAATACCACCCCTGAGGAAATTTTTCAAACAATCATCAAGGAAAACTTTCCTCATATAAAAAAAGAGAGGCCTATCCATATACAAGTGGTATTGCACACCCCAAACAGATACAACCAAAACAGAAGCACCCCACGGCAAATAATAGTTAAAACACTCCACATTCAAGATAAAGAACAGGTGCTGAGAGCTTCAAGGGAGAAAAAACAAGTCACTTTTAAAAGTAAACCTATTAAAATAACAAATGACTTCTCAGACGAAACAATAAAAGCAAGAAAGCTTGGAGAGACATACTTCAAGTATTGAATGAGCAAAAATGTCAACCCAGGCTGATTTACCCTGCAAAACTATCAGTCATGATCGAGGGAGAAAGAAAAATCTTCCAGCACAAAAACAACTTGAAGGGATACATGTCCACCAAACCAGGACTTCAAAAAATGCTGGAAATGATACTCAAGCGTGAAGAAAAAAACAGGCATATCCAGGAGAACAGAAGGCAAATATAACACCATTAAAAGCGAAGCAATATACTTATAAAAACTACTAAACATAATAAATGTCTAGAATTACAAATAGTTTCTCCATTATAACACTAAATGTTAATGGAAATAATTCACCGATCAAGACACAGATTACAAACTTGGATTAAAAATCACAATCCATCAATCTGCTGCCTGCAGGAAACCCATCTCACCACAAAAGATAGGCACGCTCTAAAAATAAAAGGCTGGTCAACAATTCTACAAGCTAATGGAAGCAGAAAACAGGCAGGTGTAGCCATTATGATATCAGACAAAGTGGACTTCAAACCAAAGAAAATTATAAGAGACACGGATGGATACTACATTTTAGTCACAGGTACAATTCACCAGGAAGACTTCACAATACTGAACATATATGCACCCAATACGGGCCCCTCCACATTCATTAAGAAAACCCTACAGCGTCTAAAGCAAGAATTCAACCCCCAAACGATAATTCTTGGGGACTTGAACACCGCCCTCTCAACATGGGATAGATCAACAGGTCAAAAGCTTAACAGAGACACTTTGGAACTTAATCAAACCTTTAAAGAAATGGACCTCACAGATCTCTATCGAACTTTTCACCCACACACCAAAGAATACACATTTTTCTCAGCAGCACACAGAACTTTCTCCAAAATAGATCACGTATTGGGCCACAAAACAAATCTACACATATACAAGAAAGTTGAAATTCTAACCTGTGCCCTATCAGACCACCACGGCCTAAAGCTTGACATCCACAACACATCAAACAAGAGAAAATACACTAAATCCTGGAAACTTAACAATATGATGCTGAATGAGAACTGGATTCAGGAAGAAATTAAAAAGGAAATTCAAGATTTCCTGAAAGTGAATGATAATGAAAATACAACTTACCAAAATCTCTGGGACACAATGAAAGCTGTTCTAAGAGGTAAGTTCATAGCTCTTAATGCCTACATCAAAAAAATAGAAACATCAGAAATAAACAACTTAACAATGCAGCTTAAAGCTTTAGAGAAACTAGAGCAATCTGATCCCAAAAGTAGTAGAAGAGAGGAGATTAGCAAAATAAGGGGAGAAATATCTGAAATTGAGATTAAGAAAACGATAGAAAAAATCAACCAGTCAAAAAGCTGGTTCTTTGAAAAAATCAATAAGATTGATACACCCCTAGCTAAATTAACCAAAAGCAAGAGAGAGAAAACCCAAATTAACAAAATTAGAAATGAACATGGAGTTATCACTACGGATACCCAAGAAATCCAGAGAATTATAACATCATATTTCAAAAACTTGCACTCAGTGAAGTTTGACAACACAAAAGAGATGGATGAATTTCTAAGTAAACACGACCTACCTAAATTGAATCAGGAAGTTGTGAATTATTTAAATAGTCCTATAACATACAAGGAAATTGAAGAAGTAATCTCGAATCTTCCCACCAAAAAATGTCCTGGGCCAGATGGATTCAGCACAGAATTCTACCAGACATTTGAGGAGTTAATAACACCAATACTCCTTAAACTGTTCCATCAAGTAGCAAAGGAAGCAACACTACCAAATTCCTTCTATGAAGCTAATATCGTCTTAATCCCAAAACCTAATAAAGATTCACTTAAAAAAGAAAACTATAGGCCGATCTCTCTGATGAACACAGATGCAAAGATTCTCAACAAAGTCTTAGCAAATCGGATTCAAAAACATATCAAAAAGATCATTCACGGGGACCAAGTAGGCTTCATCCCTGGCACACAAGGTTGGTTCAACATACGCAACTCAATAAATGTAATTCATCATGTAAACCAGTCCAAAGTCCAAGACCACATGATACTCTCGATAGATGCAGAAAAAGCTTTTGACAAGATCCAACAGCCTTTTTTGATCAAGACTGTAGGAATGAAAGGAACCTTTATCAATATAATAAAAGCTGTATACAACAAACCTACAGCAAGGATTATGCTCAATGGGGAACAATTGGAAGCATTCCCACTTCGATCAGGAACTAGACAAGGCTGTCCACTCTCACCACTTCTATTCAATATTGTACTTGAAGTCTTAGCTGAAGCCATAAGACAAGAAAGGGACATAAGAGTGATTCAAATCAGCAAGGAAGAAGTCAAGCTATCCCTATTTACAGATGACATGGTCTTATACCTGAGGGATCCCAAAAACAACACCAGGAAGCTCCTGGAATTAATACAGAAGTTCAGCAGGGTGGCAGGATACAAAATAAATGTGCAAAAATCAGAGGCCTTCCTATATGCCCAGAATGAAAGAAGTGAAAAAGCCTTGAGAGAAACAATCCCATTTACTATAGCCCCTAAAAAAATGAAATACCTTGGTATAAACCTAACCAAGGAGGTAAAAGACCTTTACAATGAAAACTTTAAAACCCTAAAGAAAGAAATAGCAGAAGACACCAGAAGGTGGAAAGACCTCCCATGTTCCTGGATAGGTAGAATCCACATTGCAAAAATGACCATCCTACCAAAGGCAAGATACAAATTCAATGCTATGCCAATTAAAATCCCAAAGCAATTCTTTAAAGAAGTTGACCAAATAATCTCAAAATTCATATGGCGGCACAAAAGACCCAGGATAGCAAAGACAATCCTGAGTAACAAAAACACTGCTGGAGGTATTACCATACCAAACCTTAGTCTATACTACAAATCCATACAGCCTGGTACTGGCTCCAAAATAGACACACAGATCAATGGATAAGGGTTGAAGACCCAGATGTAAGCCCACAAAGTTACAGCCATTTGGTCTTTGCCAAAGGGCCCAAAGAATCCAACGGAAAAAGAACAGCATCTTCAACAAATGGTGCTGGCAAAACTGGATTTCCACATGCAGAAGATTAAAGCTGGACCCATACTTGTCACCATGTACAAGACTTAATTCCAAATGGATCAAGGACCTTGTTTTAAGGCCAGAGACTTTAAAAACCATAGTTGAAAGGATAGGGAACTCCCTCGAGCTGATTGGGCTAGGCCAACATTTCCTAAACAGACATCCAATAGCACAGTCACTGCTACCAGCTCTCAACAGTTGGGATCTTGTGAAATTAAAGAGCTTCTGGTCAGATAAAGAGATTGTCACACGAGCTCAAAGGCAACACACAGAATGGGAGAAAATCTTCACTAACCTCATATCTGACAGAGCTCTACTGTCCAGAGTGTACAAAGAACTTAGAAAACTAAACTCCAAGGAAAACAATGGCCCAATTAAAAGATGGGCCCGGGAACTTCAAAGAAACTTTACCAGGGATGAAATTAAAATGTCTAACAAATATCTTAAAAAATGCTCCACTTCCTTAGCCATCAGGGAAATGCAAATCAAAACTTCCCTGTGATATCATCTCACCCCTGTCAGGATGGCAAAAATCCACAATACAAACAAAGACAAGTGCTGGAGAGGATGTGGAGGAGGGGAACTCTCCTACATTGCTGGTGGGAATGCAGGCTCATACAGCCACTCTGGCGAGCCATCTGGAGATTCTTAAAGAAATTAAAGATTGAAATGCTATATGACCCTGCTATCCCACTTTTGGGAATAACCCCCCATGCAGCAGAGGTTCACCTCGATAGCACAAGCTCGACCATGTTCATAGCAGCACTGTTTACAATAACAACATCATGGAATCAACCTGAATGTCCAACAGTTGATGAGTGGATAAGGAAACTGTGGTACATCTATACAATGGAGTACTACTCAGCCATCAAAAATGATGAATTACTGGAATTTGCTGGGAAATGGATGTCATTAGAAACAATTATATTAAGTGAAGTATCCCAAACCCAGAGAATTAAGCACCGTATGTATTCCCTAATAGGTAGCTCCTAGTACCAAACTCACCCAGCCCACATTGAGACACTGAAAAGTAAACCTATGCAACATAGTAATTGCAAAAATTATGAACAAGAGAGATGGGGTAGGAGGACCACACCAGAAACAAGGAGAGAGGGGACCATGTTACAGCAGAGAAAATAGGCCTCCATCAAGGTCTGCAAGTAAGTAATGAGAAACCTGGTTAAGTTCACAGACATTCTTTCCTGATCTCACCAGAAGGGCAGGGCATATAGTCTAGAGATAAAAAGTAATCATTTTGCAAATCCTCCACATCCTACTTTTATTACATCTACCCTTGAAAATGCTATTATAACAAGACTCCAGTTTAACAGCTTTTTGTCTCTGGCCAGGGGGTGACATACAGTGCCCAGCAGGATGGAGTGAACGGCATTGCAGGAGCAGCAAAACTGCAAAAGAAAATCAACAAACCACAATCCAGAACTTCAGAGACTCTATATCAATCACATAGAACTAGGCCAGCCTAAACTCTCCCCATCCTCGAGCTCAGGGACATTTGCGGAAGAGGAGGCAGTAAGATTGTAAGAGCAAAAGGATCGGAGGAACAATGATTTGCAAGATTCTCAAGAATAGTTGGGGCCAAAGCAATCATAATGGGACTTTGCATGCCCTGCACAATGTCCAGCGCACTGTTGCCCTCATAAAGTCTAGGGTCTGTTAAGGGCACCGAGATCCCTGTAGGCAAGGGATTGACAGCCATAGTAGTGCTCCTATGCTTAAGGGGAACAAGAGAAAGGGCTTATGGAAATGCCACTGGGTTCTTATATGTCATCGGAGAGGAGGACCCAGTAGAGAGTCAGGCGTACACAATAAAGGACTCTCTGGGAATTGGGGGGGGGAGGCACTGGGGGATGGGGAGGACGAGGAGGCGGAGGAGGGGCTTCGGGGGGAGGAGGGGGGAGGGAGGGAACTGGCAAAAAATTTTTAAAATGTATAATTACATTTTTAATAAAAAAAGAAACTCAAAAAAAAAAGATTTGTACATTAAAAATAACCAAACCTTATGATAGAAAGTATGGATAAGCAACATTTTTTAATTTGTTATTTGCATAAATTATTACAAAGCAAAAACATGTGTGTTTGTTTACTAAAAAAAAAAAAAGGATATTTGAGTTATTGCTGTGGTGTTTACCAATGAAAACTTAAATTTAAATTGTATCTTATTTTGAATCCTACCATGAAAAACACTTTCATTCTCTCTCATCTATTTATCAATAAAAATATGCATTCATATTAGCATATCTGTTCATTATTTTACTCTTTGTATTATAACACGTTAATATTACTATGTTTTCTAAAGATATCATCCCCAGGTGGGGAATATTTAAAATGGATTCTCCAGAATATTGTTATATACAAAAGATTTTTAAATGTTTTAAATTATTCAAGTGTTTCATCCATAAATACTGTGAATTGATGATATTTAAGCACCTTAATACACAATTCCATACTCCTCCCTTTCTCAATACAACCCTTCTTTCCTTACAGTTTCTCTCCTATTCTTGTTTATTCACAGGTGTGGCCCACTAAGTTACATCAGCACTGTCTTTCATGGCATGTACCTGAGTACTTGCTGGAGCATAAATTGTATCATAGGGCATGACAATGAGGAAATCATACCTCCCCATCAGCATTATCCTTCATAAGTCTCCCTGGGATGTATAGGGGCTCTTAAGAGCTTTTGCCTTGGGTGATAAAATTTTGTTCAATCAAATTTTGTATAGTTTTGTAGAAATATATATAGCTACTGTGAATTCAAGAATGCAACAGTCCTGTTGTGTCCAGAAGATGATGTTTGACCATACCCGTGTTCCCCTTCAGACTCTTAAAATCTTACTGCTCCCTCTTTTGTAATTGTCCCTGAGTCTTGAGGTAAATATGGCTTAGACATACTGTTTAGGTCCAAGCAGTTCACAATCACTTATTTTCTACACTTTGGAAAGTTGTGATTTTCTGTAACAAACACCTTGCAAAACGAAACTTTTAGGTTGAGTGTTGAGTTCTTCACTAGTGAATGAAAATAATGAAAATTGAGAAATAAGTTTTTTTAAATAGTATTAGCATATAAGTGTCTTTTCAAGTGCAATAATCAGAATACAGGTTGATTTTTAACTGTGAGGCAAACAACAAGAAATCTATTCCTTGAATATTCAAGAACAACCTGTCACTGAGTTATTTCTCATTCTTTCATCTCAACAGGTCTTTTTAATCAGTAGAATAAGGGAAGATCTCCTGCCTTGAAAGAATATATATATAATTTTATATACCAGTTAAAATAAATTTCAATAAAGAGTATGCATAAAGAATTTTTATACTTTCAATAAAAACATCTGAGCAAGTTTCAGTCCTGACATCTAAACCACTCCTCATCCCAAGACTTGGGGAACCATTAAAAAAGGGGACAGTAAGAATGTAAGGGTCACAGTATGGTGAGAGGAAATGTATTCTTCATTCATTGCCAGATAATTATGTATCTATTTTAGTAACAATATGAATATAAACATCAATTGTTTTAATGATGGAGATTTTTGCATCTTCTCCTTATATTACACTGGATGTAGCGCATTAGACAGTAACCCTTTATTTTCTCATGTTGGTTAATTTTCTGAAATTTTTTTATGAATTCTAAATGTTTAAATGTTGGCTTTTCTGTAGTGCTGGATTTATTAAAGTATGGGGAGACAGAAACATTAATCAGCTTCTTTCAGGGCATAAGATTAAATTTTATATTGAAACAAGTGTGTTGTTCATATTCAATCAAATCTTCATTTATACTTACAGGGAAATTTGAAATCACACCTTGTTCTAAGACAGCTCTCAGAGTGTGTTGGTTCTATATAGCCCATAGTTATTCATGTTATGTAACTCACCCTTAGTTTCAAATTGAACCTAAATTTCTCAATTCTTAAAGTTTTCAATAAGTTTAATTTACCATAACAAGCACTTTTTCCACTAAATACTTTGCTTTTCACTTGCCAAGTACCAGATTTTCAGGAGCAGAAATTGTACACTCCAAGGTACAGTGCAGTAACAACTTAGATTTTATTTTGCTTTCAGTCTAAAATGATAATGTGTCAATCTGTACATACTTTGCCTCAACACAAGTTTTACCTACTAAGGTTCACAGTATAGAAACCAAGTATAAACAGTATGTGAACCCTTCAGTCTTCTTTATGCCAGTATCCAAATGCAAATGTTGTCAGATTTTACAGAGGCCACCCCACATTTTCAGGCTTGTAAACAGCATCTGGAGACCAGGAAAGAGAAGGAGGAAGTGATTTGCATCTGGTTCTGGCAATTCAATATGAATGGTTAGAAAATGCAAAAGCAGTGGCAAGCTGTGTAACTGTCAGCAATGATGAGCAAAACAAATGAGCATGTGTATTTCATTTTGCACATTTTACACTATTCATTTCCCCTGTGAGCCAACATTCCTGTGGATTATGGAAGCTGCCCATTTTTCAATCATGATCACTGAGGCATGGATATATTTAAAATATTTTCTCCAGACTTTTTTCGTGTTGACTGAGAAATAGATTTGTTTTTTAATGATGTAAATTCTAAGAACATTTGAGATGAAGAAAGGATATGTGGGATCTGATATGCCACAATTCCTAACAATTGTTCAGCAAGTGTACCAAAAATTTGTTGTTATGAGATCTATGGAGAGCTGTCATTCATCCTTTAATCCAGTTCTGCTTCCTTGAAACTCTCAACATTCCTTAGTACAGAAATCAATAATTTTCTACTTTTAAGAATATTGATGTTCTTAAGAACATCATTTCTAAGAAAAATGAAAGAGCTCAAATCACATTTATGTGTCATAAACAATTCCAATCTTTCTTCCCCAAGATTTTCATAGGTTACTCTAGCCCAAATGTATCTGTTCTCCTAGGGATAAATCTATAATTTACAGTATTTAAATGATGCAAGCAATCAATCACATCATCTTACAGCAATGAACTCTTTTCTAAATTTTTTGTTCTTTTATACTTTATTTATTTTGCATTTCTATTTCTATAGAGCAAGATCCTTCAGATCAAAGAATTTTTCATACATTTCAGTAATTTTATAATTATTGAATGTTGTTTACACATATTCATTTTTTGCAAATGTGATGACTAATCAGGATTTAAGAATAGAAAGACACCTCTGGAAGCTAAAGACTGAGTTAGTCAAGGAATCTAAGGCACATAGCATAAATTTATGGCCTTTAGGGTCTCTGCATGACTGTTTTCTTAAATATAATTTCATTTTTAGTGACTTGTTTTAATTATTACCATGTTCAATTTTAATTTAAAGTTAGTTTTCTCCAGCAGTGACCTGAGGCAAGTCAAGCACTCCACTAATTGATTCTAAACTCTATTTTAATTATCTTCATGCTCTTTTCTCCAAATCACATCAACATTTTAAATATTCATTCTGCAATAGAAATGATTTTTTTACATGGATTGGTACTGGCCTAAGAAAATTGTTCAGCAACTTTATCATTCATTACAGAAAATTCTTAAACTAAAAATTCCTCATCTCTTTTTCAAGAAATATGCATGTCTCAAAAAACTAAAATGTTCTCTAAAAATATCCCTTTATTGTGTTAGCTTCACTTGTCAGACCAAGAATGTTAAAGATGAAACAATATTCCATAAATCTTAATAATCAGCACTAAACAAGAAGCAAAGATATTAATAATACCCACATTTTAAGATGTTTTAGGGTTATATTCACTAGCTCACATTCTTTTAATTCTCCTAATAACCTCAGAAATACAATTACTTGTATTACTCTCATGTTATAGATGCAAGACTGAGCACGAGACCATACTACTACAAAGCCAGGATCAAAATTTGTCTTCCTAACCAAAGGCTCTAAAACTATAACTACTTGTTTATCCCAGAAACATCACTCAGAAATCATTGTCATACATTAAAACATAGTTACACATAACCTCACTAGTGAATTACTTTGTATAATAAAAGCAAAAATAGTATTTCTGAGAAGGGAAGGAAGAAATATTAGAGCATGGGAACTGATAGGTCCAAATACAGAATGAAGCCTTAGCTACTGGAGCTAAGAAAATATTGTCTGAAAGGAAAAGTTTCACAAAATGATATGGAAATATGTAACAAGAATTTAGGATATAGAGCAGTACTTACCTTAGGCCTTAAGTGAGATATGTTACTTAGTACTTTGAAAATTCATAAATTATAATTGACATATAGTTGACTACTTTAATACAGCTATGGAAATTTCCTATGAAATCTGAACTTTAGACAGACAGATAAGTGGCATGACAGATTTCTGTGAGCAGCTAGTAGGGTTACTTGGGATGTTGAGATAAGAATTGCATTATTTCAAATAAAGAAATCAAGACCCCAGCTCTTAAAAGAGAACATTAACCATCAAATGAGCAACACATAGAAATTAAAGACAAAAGTTCTATAAATCTGTAAAGGTAGGACATACATGGAAACAGATGAATAAAACCCAGATTTTGTCCATGATTAACTTTTAAGATTATCTCCTAGAAATCAGTCCATGACTGATTTTAGGGAGTGAGAACAGTGATTCTAAGACCTTATTCCCGTTTTCAGAAATATAAAATCCAAACATTAGAATCACACAGACAGAAAATATATGTAATTTTTCTCAAGCACAGTTAGCGTTTGTGCTCTGCTATAATCTAAATTGACAAATTAAGTCTGCTCTATTTCTAAAGCTGAGTTAACAAAGAAAAACGGTGATAAATGAAATGTCTTGCTGATTATTGTTGGAAAATCAGTTTGAAGAGCTAGAGAGGGAATTTTGAATAGTAAACCAGAATATGTTAACAACTCAGCCTATGTCAAGCAAAAGACAGGAACCCAAAATAGATGCCAAGATAGGAGAGTTTCAGGAACCAATTCAAAGAATAGTTGTAACATCTGAAACCATCCCTGAGAGCTAATCTTTGAATGCAATCGTGTTAAATTTGATATTTTTCAAGTAGTACTAAAGATTACCATGTAAGCAGAAAATATACCTTCAGGCTAGTGAAATTCCACTGATCAAATAATAGCATTACCAATAAACTCAATTTCACTCCTTGAACAGGAAGGCATAACATACTAGTACAAAATGAGCATCTTGTGTCTGAGAGACTAAATACTTTTCTTCAAAGAGCAATGAGAGAGTTTGTTCAAGACAATGGAAGATTGACACTATGAGAATTAATGCTCAGTTAAAAGTATATCATAGTGAGAGCAAAACCTTTGCCTGCTTTTTGGTATTCATATGAGACTGACACTCAGAACATATATAGTTCACAAAATAAAACCAATAATAGTACAGTAAATAAGCAGAAAAAATGACTTGAAAAGAGTATATAAATAGTGAATTGTAACTGGCCAATAAATAAAAGTAAAAAAAAATGCTTGGCACTTTTACTTATCAGGCAAATGAAAATCAAAGTTACATTGAGATTCCATCTCTTTCAAATCAGACTGACAATCAACAAAATAAAAAGACTAAATCTGGCAAAGACTTGTCATAGTGTTGCTAAAAATATCCAAGCATGCAACTCCTAACAAATAGGTAAAGAAGATCCTAAAATACCTACAAATAGAATTATGATATGATCCAGTTTTACCATTTCTTGATACATAACCAAGATAATCAATGTTAGCATACAGTAGAGATGGATGAAAATCTGTGTTTATCATGGCAATATTATTTTGTGCAATATGTACTAAGATAAACACAATGTCAAATGTGTATAAAATGAGTGAATATAAAATGTGTAACCTATCTTCTGAGGCAGCTATTGTTTTTATTCCTTTTTAAACTTATTCTCCTGGACTGGACAGATGGCTCAGGGGTTAAGCATCTACCTTGCAAGCAGAAGGTCCCATGTTTGGACCCCGGATCTAACAGGATCTATGTAATAGCACCAGGTGGAAATGGCTGGGGCCTGTATATCCAGTCCTTCAGGTGGAGTTTTGGAAACTCCAGAGCAAAGCAAAAAGATGTAGCACAATCCAAGACAATTCCCAAAGTCACATTTAGGTATCCCCAGGCATATAAAGTGCCCTCTCATATATGCAAACACATACACTGACACACAGTTATACACAGACACACACACGCTCACACACACATAAGAAAATAAATAAATAAAATTTATCTTTCAACATTTTAGAAAAGCAATTTATACTGAAATTAAATTCTGGTTTCATGGCAAATGGGAAACTGACCCTTCTCTCTGCTGTGTACTACTCCTATTCTTCCATCTAGATTTGAGTCTCTTCTTATATTAAAATCTTTGTTTAAACAGTCTTTTATCTTTGGTTAGAAGATGACCTCAACAACCAATCAGGATGCAGCAAAGGGGAGTGCAAGAACAGCAAAATTGAAAACAACAAACCATAATTCAGAAAACCAAAAAGCATACAATATTCACCCGGAACCAGACCAGCCAAATCTCTCCCCATCCAAAAACTCAGGGAACCTTGCAGAAGAGGGAGCGGCAAGAACCAACGATATGCAAGATACTCCACACAAGTCAGGGCTGCGACAGCTAGGCTATAGCCACAATGTGACTGGACCTTGCCTGACCTGCACAATGTCAATAACCCCCCAAAGTCTAGCTGGGATCACAGGGGAGAAGGCTTCAAGCAGTAGGATCCTTACAGGCAAGGGATTAAACAGTAATAATAGAGTTCACATACTAGCAGGCAAGCCCAAGAAGGGGCCCCTGAAGCCTCTCTAGTTTTAGTGTAGGTGACTCAAAGGGAAATTCAGTGCCCACACAAATGTTTTGGAGGATGGGAGCCAGCAGGTAGAAAACACCAAGAGAGGAGGAGGGAAGGAAAAGGGGTGAAAGAGAAGGTTGGGGCTAGAGCAGGAAGTAATTGAGTGTGTGATGTTGCACAACAGGTGGGGAGGAAGGAGGAAGAGAGAAGAAGGGGTTAGCTATTGAGCTTGTATAACTAGGCAAAAATTGTAATAAAAAATCATCCTTCCTGCTCCAGTCCTGGTGGGGTCCCTGGTCCCCATGGAAGGTCAGGAAGGCCCCTAGACCACAACCGAAACCCCAGGTCATCTGCCATATGCAGGTCCCACTAGCCAGTTAGCCCTTTCTGCTTCAGGTCCCCGCAAGCTCCCTCCTGCTCACTATAAGGTTCTGGCAGCCGTAAGTCTAGCAACCTTCACCAAAACACCTACCCATCCTACTGTGGTATTTTCTTCCTTCTCCTTCTCCTGCTTTCTTTCTCTCTCTCATTCTCCCCATCTCCTGCTATCTCCCCAGTAATCATTAAAGAGCTTTAATGTTTTCAAGAATTCAACAGAGTCCAGAGAAAACACAAGAATAAGGCTAAGGGACCAACACCATACATTTGAGGACTTATAAAATCATCCCATCAAATGGGAGAGAATCTTTGCTTCTAGCTCTAAGATAAGTAAGCCTGTTTTCCCTTCCTATTACTCTCAATTGCTAGTCACCATAGTTTAAAATTTTCTACCCCAAAATAGCCTACCCCAAAACCCATATAACTTTACGGACTATACCACTCACCCTCACACATTGCCAAGGAATTAAACCTGACAAAGTATACTACTGTGCAAATCTTCAATCTCTATCTACTGAACCCACCTTAATTGATGTACTAACAGTCCAATAACCTCATCTAGGAAAAAACCACCAGACAGGCACAGCCAACTCCAAGGCAACTAGCAGTAACTTCTTAAGTATAGTAATACTGTCTAATTCAGATCAGTCAAAAATACACATCAGGAAGGACATAAGAAATAAAATGAAAAATGCACAGGCCACACTGCAAATCCATGAGAAACAATAACCAAGACAGCATATCTACAAAAAGCATCAACCTCATAATCATGGAATCCAACCAGAACAAACTCACAGAAAATAGTTAAGAAAGCCATACATGAGATAATGAGTGCCAAAGCCTGATCTTCACTATGATGAAAGCAATGAAAGAGGAAATCCATGATCGGCATCAACCAATGTAGGAGTCTCGGCGACCCACGGAGACCATTGGGGGCAAGGGTAAGCAGGCGTGAAGTCAACGACACAAACTCCAGAAGTCAGGTGAGTGGTAAAGCAGGTTCACAGGCTTACAGACTTGTTTATTGTAAATATCGGGCTGTTTATATACCCCACTCGATATCCCATAAGTCCCAGCATGAATTTTTGCTGCATTGTCCTGTCCAGGTTTGTCTTCTCAGCCAGGCGGGTTGACATCAGCAACAGGCATGGCAGCAGGTTCCAGCTTGGGGAAGTTGCATTCGCGTATGCAGCCCATACAGAAAATATAGGCCTGCCTGGTCTGTTCCTCCTACAAACTAATATGAACAGGAACACAACAGGCACTTGGATGAGATGAGAAAAGCAGTTGAAGAGACAAAAATAGGCATAGAGCAGTTAAAACAATCTCGAGCAGAGATTAAACTTGAACTAGAAAACAAGCTATCTTCAACGCAGAACACAACAGAAAGTCTTATCAGCAGAACTAACAAAGTGCAAAATAGAATATCAGATCTTGAAGACAAAATAAAAGAACAAATTAGTTCAATCAAAGAGGTTATTAAAGACAAAAAGATATTGAGAGGAATATTCAAGAGATATGGGACACTTTGAAGAAGCCTAACATGCATGCTAATGGAATATCAGAACAAGAATCCTAAAATACCACACCTGAGGAAATTTTTCAAATTATCATAAAGGAAAACTTTCCTCATCTAAAAGAGGAGAGGCCCATCCAAATACAAGAGGCATATCATATCCCAAACAGATCCAACCAATATAGAAACTTTCCATGGCAAAAAATAGTCAAAACACTATGCATACAGGAAAAAGATAATGTAAGAGCTTCAAGAGAAAAATAACAAGTCACTTTTAAAGATAAAACTATTAAAATAACAACTGATATTTCAATGGAAAAAGTAAAAGACAGAAGAGATTAGAGAGACATATTTCAAGTCATGAATGAGAATAAATGCTAATCCAGGCTGATATATGCATCATAACTATCAGTCATGAGATTGAAGGTGTAAGAAAATTTTCTACCATAAGAAAAAGCTGAAGGCTTACATGACAACCATTCAAGACATACATAAGATTCTAAAAAAGATACTCAAGCTTGGAGGAAAGAATAAACATATGCAAGAGTACAGAAGGGAAATATAGTGAGAACACAACTTCCCAGATAGGTAATACAAACATAAATACCACTAAATACAAAAAATGACAGGACTAAACAGTCATTTCTCAATTATAACCTTGAATGTTAATGGAATTACGTTACTAATCAAAAGTCACAGGCTACAAACGTGGATTGAACAATTACAACCCATCAATCTTCAGCCTTCAGAAAGACATCTCAACACAAAAGATAAGAACATTATAAATGTTAAAAGGATGGTCAAAAATACTTCAAGCTAAAGGAAAAAGGAAACAATGAGTAGTAGAAATTATGGTATCTGCCAAAGTGGACTTCAAACTAAAGAAAATCATAAGAGATACAGATACACATTTTAGTCGCAGGAAAAATTCACAAGAAAGACTTCACAATACTGAAACTAATACACATTTAGCATGGGCTCCTCCATAATCATTATACAAACATTACAATGTCTAAAACAAAATATCAATTCCAAATGATAATATTTGGGATTTCAATACCCCATTCTCAACACGGGATAGATCAACACCCCAAACCCTCAACAAAGACACACTGGAATTAAATCAAACCCTTACCAAAATGGACCTAACAGATCTCTTCCCAACCTTCCATTCAAGAACCAAGGAATACACATTCTTCTAAGCAGTCCATGGAACTTTTTCCAAAAGGTATCACATATTGGACCACAAAATAAATCTTATATACAAAGTAAATTTGAAACTATAACACCACCATGGTCTAAAACTTGACATCTACAACACAACAAATAGCAGAAAATATACTAATTCTTGGAGAGTAAACACTATGATGCTGAAATAAAAATGGGCTCAGAAAGAAATCAAAAAAGAAATTCAAGATTTCCTAGAAGCGAATGATAATGAAAATACAACATATCAAAATCTCTGGGAAAAATTGAAAGCTATGCTAAGAGATAAGTTTACAATTATAATGCCAATATCAAAAAAATAGAAAATGTCACAAATAAATAATAATGCAGCTTAAAGCTTTAGAGACACAAGAGCAATCCAATCACAAAAGAAGAAGAGAGGAGATTAGCAAAATCAGGGGAGAAATATCTGAAATTGAGATAAGGAAAAAGATACAAAAAATCAATCAGACAAAAACTGTTTCTTTCAAAAAATCAATAAGATTGATATAACCCTAGCTAAATTAATGAAAATCAAGAGTGAGAAAACCCAAATTAACAAAATTAGAGATAAAAATGGGGTTATTACAACTGATACCCAAGAAATTTACAGAATTATAAACTCATATTTCAAAAACATGTACTCCATGAAATTTGATAAACAAAAAGAAATTGATGAATTTCTGAGTAAGCACAACATATGCAAATTGAATTAGGATGTTTTGAATTATTTCAATAGTCCTATTACAAATGAAGAAATTAACAAAATATTCCTAAATCTTCCCACCAAAATGTGTCCTGGACCAGATGGATTCAGCACAGGATTGAACCAGACATTTAAAAAAATCTAACACCACTATTCCTTAAAGTATTCCATAAAATAGTGAAGGAAGGAACACTTCCAAATACTTTCTAGAAAGCTAATACTTTACTAATCCCAAAACCAAATAAAGACACACTTAAAGAAAACTATAAGTTGCCTTGATGGCATATTATGATGTAATGCTAATTGCTTGTAATTAAATGTCAGTATTGAAACCTAATCTCTAGCTGCCGTCTTGTAGATATGAACGAATGTTCACCAAGCATGTATTTTGTATTTTGTTGCATTGTACACTGCAACTAATAAGCCAAGGAATCGACACATATTAGGTGCGTGTACTGTTTCTTAAAACCACAAACTAAGAATGATAAATTATCAATATAGTTTAGTATTTGCTAATTTTACTACATTCTTTTGTTATGTATATGTAGGGAAGTCATAGGGATTATAAATTCAATTTGAGTAAAGTTTAAAACCATATATTTTATGATAAAGGGCCTTTAACTTAAGATGGCCAAAGCACTGATATTATATATTTGCTGTAAAGAGAATTATAAGAGTTTTATTTTTCTGATATTAAAAGTTACTTAATAAAGACTTGTTTCCATTAAAAAAAAAGAAAACTATAGGCCTATCTTTTTGATCAACAAAGATGCAAAGATTCTCAACAAAATCTTAGCAACTCAGATTCAAAAACATATGAAAAAGATCATTTATTGTGATCAAATAAGATTTATCCCAAACATGCAAGGTTGGTTCAACATTTACAGATCAATAATTCTAATCCATTGCATACACCAAACCAAAGTCCAAGACCAAAGGATTCTCTTGATAGATGCAGAAAAAGCTTTTGACAAGATCCAACATCCTTTTATTATCAAAACCCTAGAGATAGTTGGAATGGAAGGAACTTATGTCAACATCATAAATGCTATATACAACAAGTCAACAGCAAAGATTACATTCAATGGAGAAAAGCTTGAAGCATTCCTTCTTTGATGAGGAAAAAGAAAAGGCTATCCACTCTTACCATTTCTATTCAATATTGTACATAAAATCTTAGCTGAAACCATAAGACAAGGGAGGGAGATAAAAGGCATTCAAATCCAAAGGAAGAAGTCAAGATATCTCTATTTCAGATGACATAAGTTCAGCAGAGTAGCAGGTTGCAAAATAAATGAGACAAAATCAGTGGCTTTCCTATACACCAAGGATGAAAAAAGTAAAAAAAGGCCTAAGAGAAACAATCCCATTTACTATAGCCCCTAAAAAAATTAAATACCTTGGCATAAATCTAACCAAAAAAGTGAGAGACCTTTATAATGAAAACATTAAAACCCTAAGGAATGATATTACAGAAGACAACAGAAAATCGAAAGACCTCCCATGCTCTTGGATGGGCAGAATTAACATCATAAAAATGACCATCCTACCAAAACCACTATACAGATTCAATGCTATACCAATCAAAATCGCAAGGCAATTCTTTAAAGAAATTGACTAAACAACCTCAAAATTCATAAGGAAGCAAAATGGTCTCAGGATGATAAAACCAATTTTTAGTATAAAAATACTGCTGAAGGTATCACCATACCAAACCTTAATATATACTACAAATCCATAGTAATAAAAGCATCTTGGTACTGGCTCCAAAATAGATACATAGATCAATGGATAAGGGTTAAAGACCCAGATATAACCCCCACAATTACAGCAATTTGATCTTTGACAAAGGGACCCAAAAATTCAATGGAAAAAGAATAGCCTCTTTAATAAATGGTGCTGGCAAAACTGGACATCCACATGTATAAGATTAAAACTGGACTCACATTTGTCATTATGCACAAAAAATCAACTCCAAATGGATCAAGGACCTTAATATTAGGTCAGAGACTATAAAAATCTTCACTGAAAGAATACCAAATTACCTCAAACATATTGGGCTACAACATTTCCTGAATAGAAACCAATAGCACAGGCACTAGAATCAACACTCAACAAATAGGATCTTATGAAAATAAAGAGCTTCTTTTCAGCTAAAGAGATTGTCAACAGATCAAAAAGGCAACCCACAAAATGGGAGAAAATCTTCACTAAGCACATATCTGATTTTGCTCTGTTATCTATAGTATACAAAGAACTTAAAACATTAAACACCAAGGAGATAAATAGCCAAATAAAAAAATGGGCCACAGATCTCAAAAGAAACATTTCCAAGGACAAAATTGAAATGTCTAACAAATATCATTAAAAATTCTCCACATCCCTAGCCATCAGAGAAATGCAAATCAAAACTACCCTGAGATATCATCTCACCCTGATAAGGATGGTGATAATTCACATTACAAACATCACCAAATGGTGGAGAGGATGTAGAGAAAATGGAACTCTCATACACTGCTGGTGGGAATGCAGGCTTATAAAATGCTCTGGAGATCAGTATGGTGATTTCTAAAAAGGTTAAGGACTGAAATGCCATATGACCCTGCTATACCACTTTGGGGAATAATCCCCCATAATGCAGAAATTCACAAGCACAACCATGTTCATAGCAGCACTATTTACAATAACAATGTCATGGAATCAACCCAAATACCCAACAGTAGACAAAAGGATAATGAAAATGTGGTACATTTATATAATAGAATATTACTCAGCCATCAAAAAAGATGACATTTGTATTAATGGTTTGAATAAGAAATTATATTGAGTGACGTATCCCAGACACAGAAAGTTGGATGCTGTATGTACTCCCTCATAAGTGGATCCTAGTTCCAAACACTATTAATGACATACTGAATGATAAATCTTTGTAATTATAAAGAATTATAAATAGGAGAGAAGGGAAAAGAAGACCTCAAAACAAAGGAGACAAAAGAACACATTTCAATAGAGAAATTATGCCATGGTCATGTATTACATGTAAGTAGTGTATCATCTGATGCAGTTCACTCTCACTTCCTTCCCTGTTCACTTGGGATTGAACAAGTTTGATCTCTCTACTCAGGTAGGGTATAGGAACTGGCAGTTAGATAGTAACCAACCAGCAAATGTGAGACTTCCTTTCACTGCTGTGTCTTACTCCTTTTCTTCCATTTAACTTTGATTCTCTTCTTATATTATGACCTTCGTTTAAACAGTC
This sequence comes from Typhlomys cinereus, assembly GCA_023101885.1. Lineage (NCBI taxonomy): Eukaryota > Metazoa > Chordata > Mammalia > Rodentia > Platacanthomyidae > Typhlomys > Typhlomys cinereus. The sequence continues at coordinate 478,016 of JALPQD010000180.1, forward strand.
CTTTAGCTTTTGTTAGGAAATTTCCTTGACAACCAATCAGGATGCAGCCAAGATCAGTGCAAGAACAGCAAAACTGAAAAAAACAACAAACTTAATTCAGAACATCAAAGACCATACGATATTAATCTGGAACCAGACTAACCAAATCTCTCCTAGTCCTAAAGCTCAGATTACCTTGTGGAAGAGGGGGTGTCAGGATTGCAAGAGCCTAAAGATGGAAAGTACCAGTGATATTCAAGTCAGGGCTCCAGCAGGTAGAATTTAGCCACAATGTCATTGGACCTTGCCTGACTCACACAATGGCTGACTTGCCAACAATCCCTCTCCCTGCCACACACACAATGTCTAGCATGGATAATATGAATCATAGGGAGAAGGCTTCAGGCAGGAGGATTCTTAGAAGTTAGGGACTAAACAGTCATAATAGAGTTACCATACTAGTGGCCAGCCCAAGAAGGGGTCCCAAGCTATGAAACTGAATCTTGAATCCTTAGTAGTGTAGCCGACTCAGGGAAATTCACCAGATGCTGTGGAGGTCGGGAGGGAGAAATCAGGAAGCACCAAGAGAGAATGAGGGGAGGAAAATGAGTTAGAGGGAGGGGGAAGTGGGAAGGGAAGAGATTGGAATGTGGAACAAGGGAGAATGGAGGGAGGAGGGAGAAGTAGGAGAGTACCTATTAAACTTGTATAACTAGTAAAAAAAATAGTAAAATAATCATCAAAAAATCTGGTTTTAGTGGATTAACAACTACTCTTGAAACTGACAGAGAATGAATCTCACTTATATTTTAGAAATATGTATTTGTGTTTTTTATCCTTTTAAATTATTATATTATTGGTAAGAATGGTGTTGCAGTCTGCCTGCATGGTTGCTGATAAATGACCATTACACAGCTTAAAGGAAAAAGGAATTTACTTTCTTACGACAGTCCGGTTACAGTTCATAGTCCAGCTTGACAGGAGAGCACACACCAACACCAAGGCTGAGGAAACTGGCCAACATAACAGCTGAGAGATGGACAATCCTTACTTGTCAGACAGGCGTGTCTGGCCAAGTATACAGAAGGATGCCCACTCTCTCAACCAGCTCTCTGTGATTTATCCAGGGCCTAATCCCACCCACCATGGACTGGGTCTTCTCTACCAGCTGGACAATCTCCTTCAGGTTTGCTCTGGGCTTAACCATCAACTCTCTACAACTGTGCCCAGAGCTCAAACCCTCAACAGTCAAGTTGACACCTGTTCTTAGATTCATTTATAATTTCTTATACAGTCTTATAGCAAAAGAAACTAAAACCAACATTTCATTGTAGATTTAGAAAATGAAAGGATAATAATCCATAGTTTTACTTTGAGAATACCTAAAAGCTTTCCATGGTCTCTTTAGAATTAAACTTAGTTAATGAGACGAAACTTCTAAAATGTGTTTTATCACTGCCATATGCAACTTATGTCTATATGGATGGAACTAGGGAAAAATGTATTTATATGAACTTATTACTAAGTATATATATGTATACATATTAAAATGATGGTGTGTATGAAAACAACATAAAATATGTATTTGAGTGTTGTAAAATAACAATAATAACATTGTGAAAGTGTATTCTACAAAGATGTGAGAAGTTCATTTGAAATATCTGACAATAAATAAAACTATTAATATAAAACCCAAATACTACAACACAGAGAGGGTATGTTTAGTGTTTCTAGGCATATGCATATTTTCCATCTGTTTCCATTGAAAAGTTTGTAAGCACCCTGACCTCATTTATTATGTCCCACATTCTGACAGCAATAAGAAAAGAGATCTTGAATATCTTCTTGATTTCAGATCTGGAACCAAAAAGATTAGCTTAAAGAAAAATGAGAGGTCCAGTTTTGTTTTGTTTTGCTTTTTGAAAAGGAATAGTGTATGGCAGACGATCCCAAAAGATCAGAGATCAAGAGACAAAAGAACACTGGAAAACAGATGAATAAGGCATTTATAGAAGAAAAGTTTTAAAGGGGAGGGATGAACTGGAATAAGACAGTAAGAAGAGGAGTTAGTCTTCATGTAACCAATTATGAGCTAGTTAGCTTTTCACTCTACCCAGTCCAAGTGCCAGGGAACACATGTCCAGTAATGCAACCCTGTCTAAAGAGCAGTGGCAGGGGAGGAAATAGACATTAGACAGGACCAGATTTCTTAGTATGGACCATAAACATCTGAAAGTAAACCACTATCTAAACATGTCTTATTATATACTTTGATCAGACCTGAGCACCCAAATGTGAAGCAATGGAAGAGTAGTGAAATAGACAATTACAAGCAACCAGAGTGCAGACCATCAGCTACCCTAAAATGATCTACCTGACTCAGGCCTTCGAAATCTCTTCCCACCCTAAGAATCAAGACACTTTGTAGAAAAAAATTGCAAGAGCCTAAAGGCGGGGTGGAACACTGCCTGCCAGGTCACACTGGTCACAACAGGGCTGCTCCATGCAGAAACTCATGGTAGTGTGATCTGTTCCCTCTGCATCTACACAATGGCTGACACATCAATATTCCCCCCATGGATCAAGGAGGATCTCAGAAGAAAATCTACACAGAATGAGAAATGTAAGGACAAGTGCTATATAGGTGAAGGGGAATGGTCCCACCTGTGGGTTTACCCAAGGAAGAACTACTTACACGAACACAAAGTCCTAATCACCTACTAGTATAGACAACCCCCCAAAAAGACCTGTGGCCCACACTAGCAGACAGGCAAGAGGGTGAGAGGGAGAGTGTAAAGGTTATTCTTAACTGTTGCTGTGAGAGACCACCCCAATTCAAACAACTTAAGGGAAAAAGGTAGTGTAGCAGTTTGCCTGCATAGTTGCTGATAAATGACCATCACATAGCTTAAGGGAACAAGGAGTTTACTTTCTTATAACAGTCTGGTTACAATTCATAGTACAGCTTGACAGGAGAGCACACACCAACACCAGGGCCGAGGGAACTAGCCACACCATCACTGCATAACAGCTAAGAGATGAACAATCCTTACTTGCCAGACCAGCATGTCTGGCCAAGTATTCAGAAGGATGCCCACTCTCTCAACCAGCTCTCTGTGATTTATCCAGGGCCTAATCCCACCCACCACGGGCTGGGTCTTCCCCATCACCTGGACAATCTACTTCAGGTTTGCTCTGGACTCAACTCAACCATCAACTCTCTACAACTGTGCCCAGAGCTCAAACCCTCAACAGTCAAGTTGATACCTGTGCTTAACTATGACAGGGAGATTTATTGAATTTACAGTTCCAGAGGGGAGAAACAGTCTATCATGGTGGAGGTGACAAGGCTGGTGGCTGAAGCTTGAGGCAGACAAAGTCACCGCAAATATCCTTGAAGAGTCTGTCTTCTTCCAAGTCTCCTGCTCTATGGTTCCTTTTATCTGGTCAGCTACTGAGCGGTTCCAATCAGATTTAGGGAGGTTCCAATCAGAACTAAGGTTGGTCTTAGTATTGCAAATATATTGACCTGTATAATCTCTTCAGGTGATCTCACAGCTGGTCTTACTTAATGCCAGGTGTGGTCAAGTCAACACCCAAGATTAACTATCACAGAGAGGGATGGATTGGTGAAGGGAGTGGATTTTGGGAAAAGAGGGTGGAGGGAGGCAAAGTAGGGACAACCATTCATTCTGCTCTTATAAAATGAAAATTCTTTAAAAAATTTAAAATGACTAAAAAGTTGAAAAAAATGCTTGTATAATACTACAAATCAAATGAAATATTTTCAAATCTTTTACCCAACAAATAACTTTTATTGAGAAATATATAAAAATGTAAAAGTTAGGAGTAACATATCAAGCATGATTAAAAATATACTAAATCAATACTGAAATAAGTAGTTTGCATTTACTAAGACAAATAATATGAAGCACAAACAAGAAAATAAGGCTGGAAAACAGAGAGAGTAAAGATTCTCCTTAACTATTTTGGGGAAAAGAAAATGAATTTCTCAATTCCTTTTAGACTTCACCATGTAGCTACTAAAAAGTTCAAGATCTCACTCCCAATGACAAATTCAAAGATAATTTTTTCTTCACTGCATCCACTGAAGAAAAGGCCTCATGCATGGTGACAAATGCTTTGTCATCGTGCTACATCCCCTATATTTCTCCTATTGATTCTGTTAAAGAAAAAATATCATTTTTAAAACAATATGTCATTTTGAGAAAAATTTTTTTTGTGAATCTTGAAAATTTGCTGTTAGAAACCAAACAAGAAATGCTTCTTACAGGCCCATATGTTGAACACTTTGTCCATGCTATGACTTTTGTAAGTTCTGGTTAACTTTGACATGTGGGCTTATGTGAAGGAAGTAGTCACTGGGAAATGTCCCTTGATGTTCAATATCTCTTCCTGGACTACCCCGGCCCCCTGATTCCTACTCTATGGACAATTGTTTTTACCTCAATTCAAAACACCATGAAGCCTTGCCTCACTTTGGGACCAGAATCCACATAGCCAAGAATTATGGAATGAAACCTCTAAAGCCATAAGCCAAAATAAATTATCCTATTGAGTTGTTCAACTAGGTATTTTCTCCTAGTGAGAAAAAAAAATGACAGATAAAACTGCTTATACATCTTCTTTTAATTTTTCCAAAGAATATTTTTAAGTAGAAGTCAAATAAATTGTTTAAATCTCTTAGTTTTTGATATAATGTATACATAATTTTAAATTTGAGATGTCCATACTTCATAAAAAACAATATTCTTAAAATAAGTTGTAATGACTGATACAATTTGACAAATCTAAAAATAATTTACTAAATTATCACTCTATGAATGAGAAGGCTATAGAACCATTTGGCATCTGAATAACACAAATATAATTGTGAGGAAATTTTGGCTCTCTCTTCACAATAATATTATACAGAATAAATAAGCTATATTCTTCAAAACTATCTCAACCAGAGGGGACTAAAAGGCATGATAATTAAATGTATAACAGAAATCTGGAAAGATCTCATTACAGAAAATAGGCATTAGTGCAAAAAACTGGAAAATCTTATGTTCAGTTTAGTTAATAGTATTATATTAATGTTAATTTCTTTATCCTTGTTTCTTCATGGTTTGGTAAGATTTTATCATTAAAGGAATCTGGTAAAAATGAGTGACATGGCCTTGTAAGGACAAAATTTTATATAAAATTTAAAACAACATAATCTACTATATGTTAGTTTGTAACTAAAGCTTGATGTATAATACAAGACAGTATATTTACTGTTTATAAATATGATATATATACACAGTCTGTTTATTAACATCACCATGACAAAAGAAGGAATATATAGACTTTCCAAAGATTTCAGGCTGAATTAACTAAGCATCCAAACTTTCTAGCTTGTTAATTAAGTCTTCAAAAAATGAAAAATAAGCACATTCAATGTCTCTATAAATGTTAGACATACTTCTTTCTTTTAAAAAGACAAAGAATTGTCGAGGAATATCATCATGCAAAAAAAAACAAAATAAAAACAGGATTTCATGCACATTGCATAACATTAGATTATTTGATGTTGGTTACAGGCAGACATAGACTATTTTAGGATATCTCTGGGTCTGGGGAAATGATTGAGTGAAGAAAGCCACATAAGGACTAGAATTCAAATCACTTGATCCTACATAAAAACAATATAAGCAATGTAACCGTCAGAAATTCTAGGATACATGAGGTAAATACAAAGGGCCCCAGAAGATAATGGCTAGCTAGACTTGGAATCTGGCAAACTTTGCACTTGGCAAGAGACATTGCCTCAATGAATAAAGTAGAGAGTGATAGAGAAAGAACCTACTTTAGATATCCATATTCAGTTACATCTGTGAACACATACACACATTTATATAAATGAATGATTCACTGGGGTGAGCAGTGATGAACATGCTGACATAGTTATTTTAGTGATCTTTCACAATAATATTTATCTATTTTGAGAATTAAGGTAGAGTTTATTAGAAGAGAGAAAGAATGGAATTTATGGACTACAAACATGGAGTACCATGAGAGGCAGGCACCCCAGGCAGACTCCAGGCAAGGAATCCATGAGGGACATGGAGCTAGAAACTAACTCATGGATTCCACATGTGGAGTGCCATGAGGGGCAGAGGCCAATATTTATCTTAAACTAAACTAACATCTTTAAATACATATCCATCTTAAGAATATACCAACTGAGTCAGAATCATCTGTTGAGCTCTGCAAAGCCCTTCCTTAAAAACAATGAGTCTAAATTTCATAATACCTTGCTTTTCTTTCAACTTTCCAGTGGTATCTAACAATATTTTTGAGTACATAATTGACATGATTTAGATATTTTTACTCAAAAATTCTCCTTCACCACTATACAAAGATTTTTTGCACACATAGTAACATATAGTATATTTTTATGTTTTATAATTTATATAAACTCTAATAAACCATATATAAAGTATATCAAAATATGTATACATATATACATATATATTACAAAACATGTATTTGAATATTTGATCCTCATAAGAATCTACTATTATCTAAATTATAATAAAACTAAAGTTAAGGATGAAAGATAACTTAATAAATGTATCACATTGAAAATGGACTAGTACACAAATACTTCTATGCTGATCTAATTATACTGGAACAGAATATGGTGAGATCTGTAAAAAGTCCTTAACCTGGTGCCTTTCTGTCTCACAATAACTTCTGAGTTCTCAAAGCATTAGAAAAATAACTAGAAAAATATCATTTTCATGAGACATAAAATAATTATCAATGTAATGCTCTCATATTCCACTTTTAATTCTTCTGGCAATCTCAAAGTTACTTTTCACTCACAAATAAAAGGACAACAATAAGGGAAGACTGCGAAAGAAAAACAAAATTATTTCCATAATGCTTCTCCCAATAGAATGAGTACTTGTATTTGTAAGATAATATAAAGAGAAATTAATAATCCCAATTTCTAGAATTGACTGGGAGTGTAAATTATGACCAATGAGATAAATGACATAACTGTATTCTAGAATCAAACAAGCTTTCCAGTAAACAAAGTTGTATGTAAAATTCCAAGGTTATTTAAGAAATAGTATATCTGCAAATATAATATTTTTCTTACTTCTTAGAGATATTCATTATTCATCTGTCCACTTAGTTTTCAAATAGTATATTTAACTAAAATTTAACAAGTTTGAAACTGGAGAGATTGCTCAGGGTTTAAGACTCTGCCTGCAAAGCAGAAGGTCCTGCATTCAGATCTCAAGTCCCATGTAAAAACACCAGGTGGAAAGGGCAGTGGACTACACTTCTGGCCCTGGTGGGCAGAACCTGAGAAATCCCAAGAGAAGCAAAAAAGGAGAAAGAATCAATCCTCGAAATCATCCTTGGTCCTCCACAGTGACATACAGTACCCTCTGATACACACACACACACACACACACACAAGCACACACACTGAATAAATAGTTTTTGAAAAGGGAACATTTACAAAAATTGATCAAGTTTATGTCTGTCAGTTACAGACCTAAAACCTTAGTCAATGCTAAAATATCATTTTAACGTTCATATGATTCATTCCCGTACCAAAAAGGTAAATGTTGACTGTACTTTTGAACAGGTTCAAGATATGGTAAGCAACTTACTGCTGTTTGTTAAAAGTTTACTATATACATGAGACATTCCCCCTTTTATTTGTTCATATTCTTTTAGGGATTTTCAGATGTATTCATTTATTTCCACCCCTTATTACTCAATCCCAATCCCTATTTTACTCTACTTAAAAAAATCATCTTTCCCTGTCTTCTTCTTGCATGTCTTTCTGTGCACTTATGACTCATTTAGTTTACCTAGGATATAGCACCGTTATCTTCAATACTATTTGGATGCTGACAGCCAAAAAAACAGACTTAAATTGTTTATCATGTTCTTCCTAAATTATTTCCTTTTCTGTTATTTCAGTTAATATTGTCTTATAGCTACAAGAGTCATAATATTCTTATAGATAATCCCATGCCAGTATGAGCTGTGCTTTGTTTTATATATCTTGATCTGTTTAGCAAGAATAGAGGTCTTCTATGAATTCAAATATTTGGCTAATTTTCCTATATCCACTATAGCACTGAGCTAACTGAAGTCCATCAATTTTTCAGTATCAAATGTTGTTATATTTCTTTTTATATAGGCTATTCAATTTAAAGAATAAGAAACTTTAGAAATTCTGTTACTTGAAGAGCTTAAATAAACATGTGAAAGGATATGTAGATAGCCTTTCTAAGTCAGAGAGTCCAAATTAAAATTTGAACTAAGGTCCATGCAGAGTTCAAAACTATTCTTTCCACAATACCATTTATTTGATGGTAGATAATGATCATCAGTACAATGTCTAATACAATAATCCAACACATAAATTGGAAAAACAGGCCTACATGAATGTAACAAGTCATAAATATATAATTTGGAGTGAATTTATGTATGAGAACTCAATGGAATTAATGTTCATGTTGCTTTGACTTCAATATATTTTTCTTTCACTCAAACTCTATAGTCTTCTTCCGAATTGGTTTTGAATTGATATTTTGTAATCTTCCTAAAGTCTGAGACATGTAGTTCAAAACATGTAACATATTCTTCCACATTAATCTTGACAATATTGGGAATACTTAGAGTATTACTATCATAAAGTCTTTTCAAAAAAGAACACATTAGAAAATACTTTTTCTTTAAATAAATCAATTCAAAGAGAAAAAAAGGAAATTAAGATGAGACATCATAAGTTTGAAAATAAGAAAATGTCATGAAAGAATGAGTTTTGGAGTGAAAGAAAGAGGGTGATACAAATACAGAGAGAGAGAAAAAATACCTCAGCCTTCAAAACACCATAGAGTCAATAATTAAAAATAAGTAGCCAAGTTCTTAGAAATCATTGGGCTTGAAATTAGTCTTAGAGAAGGTCAAGCCATTCTAAGCACAAATACTTGGCATAAGTACTTATGTCCATAAAACTTTGTTATCTATTATATTATAGGAAGGCATACTCCAGGAGATTCTTGAGTATAAAGTAAAGAAACAAAGCAAGTAAAGAAACATTTATTCAGAACTATCCATTAAGTACCTAATATTTACATGGAATTTCTAGTTGTAGAGATACAATACAGAATGGAACAAATAAGATACCTGCTTGTAAAGAAGTATAGTTTTGGTAAAAATAAGACAGAACATACAAAAAATAAACCTATTCAGATAATTTTCAGGTCACAAAAAATATCTACGATGTAAGAATTAAGTACTACATTAGGTCTTCAGAGATGTCACTATAAGGAGGTAGCATCTGAAAATGTAAACAGAGTCATTCCAAGAACAGTCTCTGCAAATCAAGACAAGTGTGACTTTGATGGAACAGTCTGTGCAAATCAAGACAAGTGTGAGTTTTATGAGATTAAGTCAGAATAGGAAGTTTTTGCACCTAAATATTGTGTGAGGTAGAAAGTAAGTGGTTAAAAAGGTCAAATTTTAGAAACATAATATGTTGTTTATATCTAACTACAAATTTAATAGATTCAAAGTCCATGATAATTTAAGAATCATTTTAAACAATGACAGTTACTCTTCATGTTGCTGATGCATGACTTCTTATAGTTAATCCTGCTTGCCAACTTGACCACACCTGGGATTAACTAAAATATCAGCTGTCAGACCACCCGAAGAGTTTATCTGGATTAATATACTTACAATATAAAGACCAACCCTAAATCTGGATGGAACCTCCCAGTAGCAGACCAGATAAAAGGAACCATAAGACATAAGAGTTCTGGAAGACTTTCTTGCCCCATGATGGCAAAATAATGCTTCTTCCTGCTGCCAGATTCTTTAACCCTCCAACCCTCCAACCCTTCGACATGAATGAAGACAATCCAAGAAATCTCCAGCCTTCATTCACTGACTGGACTTCTGGACTGAGGAATGACTGGCAGCCATTATTGGACTACTGGACAACTTTAAACAAAATCAATCAATTTCCTTTTTATGTATTATTCATTCTGTTGATTCTATTGATCGAGATAATCCTGACTAATACATGGCCCAAGCAGTGTAGAGAAATAAAGGGTTTACTCTTGCTTTTGATTTTCAGTTACAATACATCAATATGACAGGACAGCTCATACTAACATAAGGAGACAAGGAAACCGGCCACACCATATCTGTATAAATCACTGAGAAAAAGGACATACTTTCTTATTTCTCAGCATGTCTGTATGCAAAGCACAGAATGAGCTACCTATATTTAGTCCATCTGCCTATAATGACACACTCAACATGGGATGGTCCTAACACACCAATTAGATAATCTCCTACAAACTTGCACTAAGTAATTCTTCATGGGTATGACTAAATATTCAATATTCATTTATCAAATTGATACCTGTATCTAACTGGCACAGGTGCTGAATTCATTATTCAAGAAGTGGCTGGTGGAACATAAGAGAAACATGAAAAAGTCATTTTGAAAGAATGGTTATATTCGTGGAGATGATATGAAAATATAAAGCATCAGAAAAACACCATTAGGGTCTACTTCTTGTGCTGATATAACAAATAATTATACTGGTAATTTTTTATGTATATTTTCATTCTTATTTATTGTGTGTGTATGTACGTGTGTGTGTGTGTGTGTGTGTGTGTGTGTGTATGTGTGTGTGTGTATGTCAGAGAGCACTGTGTGTCCCTATGGAGGCCTAAGGGAGAGTTTGTGAATCATCTTGGGTTGTTTCTACCTGTTTTTTCCTTTGCTCTGGGATTTTTCAGGCTCCACCACCAGGGCCTGAAGTTCAGGCTGCCACCATTTCTGCTTGTCATTTTTAAGTGGGACCTGGGATCTGAACTCAAGACCTTCTGCTTTTGAGGCAGAGTCTTAACCCTTGAGCTATCTCTCCAGTCACTATACTGTTACTTTTTAAATAAAAAAATTATTACCCACAGTTCCAAAGGCTGAAAGGGTCAAGATCAAGATGCTGAAAGATTCAGTATTAGGTAGTGTTTACTTTCTGGTTCATAGACAGCAGTCTCTAGCTCTTCCCTTGCATGGTGACACAGACAAGTAGTTTCCACACATCTCTTTCTGAAAATTTCCTTAATTGAAAATCATTGTGTGTTCTTGTTCAGAATACTAAGATACATGCATATATTGTGGAGTGATTAAATAAAATCATTTATTAGCTTTATCATATCATATGCTCATTGATTATCTTGGGTAAGAATATTTACATTTAACTAATATTATAATTTATTTTTCTTTGTTTTTTATGTTATTTTTCTCTTTGTTGAAATAGCAACCTAAAATTCCTGAAAGTACTAACTTAAGGGAGGAAAAAATCCCTGTGATTCATGGTTTGAGAAGGTAAAATGTTTCATGACAGAGAACACAAGGTTACAGAAGTGGCCCGTGACAGGAGCAATGGAGACATAAGACACCCAGTAGATACGTGGAATTGACACATAAGCAAAGAGCTGGGCCCCACCTCACAAGTGTTCCTCTACCTCCAAAAGCATCAGCACTGGCTGTTTCCAAGTGATCCATTGTATGAATTTTAAGGGGTACATCTCACCCAAAGCAGAAGTGACCCTTGCTGGAATGTATCCCTGATGTCTAACTTAAATTTTGTACTCCTTCTACAACATCTCCCTATTCCTTATCCATCAGCACATTCGGCATTTCTCCATTCTTCAATCCCCAAAAGCATCAATTCCTGTTTTACTCTATTTTTGTGAATTTGATGTCTTTAGATCATATGATTGATACCAGCCTTTCCCCATGCGCCACCCGGGAGGCGCACAGTCCAGCCTGGACTCACCTTGACCTAGGTAAGCTCTGCCCCCGCCCATCCCCAGAACCCCAGGCAGCCCAAGTGACCCAGCTCCTCCCAACAGCCAGCCTAAGCCAGAGCTGTGCTGGACCAGGAAGGCCCCCCCCATCCCCCCACCCCGCCTCCGCCTGGGTCATGCCCTAGTTCCCCAGGTTTAATAGCGCCACATCCTCCCTTTCCCCACCTGCCGTCTGGGACGTGCTCAGTCCAGCCAGGAATCACTAAACTGCGCCGCCGCCCAAACCCCAAACCCCAGGCCAAATAATTCAGTTCAGTGAAAAATGCACAGAAAATGAAAGAAGGTCTTAAGAGTTAAAACAACAATACCCAAGTCAAAGTGCAAATCCATGAGAAACAACACCCAAGTAAACAAATTTCCCACTGAAGGAATTAATCCCATAATGATAGACTCCAACAAGAACAAACCCATGGAAAATAGCCAAGAAAGCCTGACACAGAATAACGACTTTCAAAACATGATCATTACCATGTTCAATAGTATGAAAGAGGAAATCCGGGAGGAATTAAATAACCTCATCAGTCGCTTTGAAGAGGAACACAACAGACACTTGGAGGAGTTGAGAAAAACAGTGCAAGAAACAAAAACTGGCATAGAGCAGTTAAAGCAGACTCAAGCAGAGTTGAAAACTGAGCTAAAAGACAAGTTATCTTCAACCCAGAACTCAACAGAGAGTCTTATCAGAACTAATGAAGCAGAAAATAGAATTTATGACCTTGAAGATAAAGTGGGAGTATTAAATAGCTCAATGGAAGAGGTTTTTAAAGCCAAAAAGATACTCGAGAAAAATATTCAAGAATTAGGGGACACCCTGAAGAAGCCTAACATGCATATTCATGGAATACCAGAGCAAGAATACCAAAATACCACACCTTAGGAAATTTTTCAAAGGATCATCAAGGAAAACTTTCCTCATCTAAAAAAAGAGAGGCCCATCCATATACAAGAGGCATTCCACACCCCAAACAGATATGACCAAAATATAAACTCGCCAAGGCAAATAATAGTTAAAACATTCCACATTCAAGATAAAGAAATGGTGCTGAGAGCTTCAAGGAAAAATAACAAGTCACTTTTAAAGGTAAACCTATTAAAATAACAAATGACTTCTCAGTCGAAACAGTAAAAGCAAGAAGAGCTTGGAGAGACATACTTCAAGTATTGAATGAGCAAAAATGTCAACACAGGCTGATATACCCTGCAAAACTATCCATCATGATCAAGGGAGAAAGAAAAATCTTCCAGCACAAAGACAACCTGAAGGGATACATGTCCACCAAACCAGGCCTTCAAAAAATGCTAGAAATGATACTCAAGCTTGAAGAAAAAAACAGGCATAACCAGGAGAACAGAAGGGAAGTATAACACCACTAAAAGCAAAACAATATACTTTAAAAAGCCACTAAACATAATAAATGTCTGGAATTAAAAATAGTTTCTCCATTATAACACTAAATGTTAATGGATTTAACTCACCAGTCAAGAGACACAGATTACAAACTTGGATTAAAAATCACAATCCATCAATCTGCTGCCTGTAGGAAATCCATCTCACCACAAAAGATAGGCACATCCTAAAAATAAAAGGCTGGTCAAAAATTCTACTAGCTAATGGAAGCAGAAAACAGGCAGGGGGTAGCCAATATGCTATCGGACAAACTGGACTTCAAACCAAAAAAAAGCATAAGAGATACAGATGGATACTACATTTTAGTCACAGATACAACTCACCAGGAAGACTTCACAATACTGAACATATATGAACTCAATACAGCCCCCCCCACATTCATTAAGCAAACCCTACAAAGTCTAAAGAGAGAAATCAATCTGAAAACGATAATTCTTGGAGATTTCAATACCGCCCTCTCAACATGGGATAGATCAGCAAGTCAAAAACTTAACAGAGACACTTTGGAACTTAATCAAACCCTGAAAGAAATGGACCTTACAGATCTCTATCGAACTTTTCATCCACGCACCAAAGAATACACATTTTTCTCAGCAGCACATGGAACTTTCTCTAAAATAGTTCACATAGTGGGCCACAAAACAAATCTCCACATATATAGGAAAGTTGAAATTCTAGCCTGTACCTTACCAGACCACCACAGCCTAAAGCTTGTCATCCACAACACAACAAGCAACAGAAAATACACTAAGTCCTGGAAACTTAACACTATGATGCTGATTGAATTGAATTCAGGAAGAAATTAAAAAGGGAATTCAAGATTTCCTGAAAGTGGACAATAATGAAAATACAACTTACCAAAATCTCTGGGACACAATGAAATCTGTCCTAAGAGGTAAGTTCATAGCTCTTAATGCCTACATCAAAAAAATGGAAACATCAGAAATAAATAAATTAACAATGCAGCTAAAAGCTCTAGAGACACTAGAGCAATCTGATCCCAAAAGCAGTAGAAGGGAGGAGATTAGCAAAATAAGGGGAGAAATATCTGAAATCGAGATTAGGAAAACGATACAGAAAATCAGCCAGTCAAAAAGCTGGTTTTTTAGATCATATGATTGATATCAAATTGCAGTCTTTCTCACCCTGACTTATTTCATTCACTATAATGTTTCATAGATTAATGCATGTAGGTGCAAATAACAATGTCTTCTTCATTATAAAGGATGAATAGTATTCAATGAGGAATATATACCAAATTTCCTTTATTCATTTTCTGCTGTGCTCAAGTTATTTTGCAATTTAAATGTCACCAATAAAATGACAAAAAAAAGAACAAAAATATTCCCACATAGGCAAGAGTAAAATTATCAGAATATTTTGGTAACAATTTTCCTCCTTTATCCTTCAATGAATGTTTCTTAAAATTCTTACAAGGAATAAATATTGTTGGAGTTATTAACAGTACAACTTTGGCATGGTTATGCTGTTGATAGGAGCCCCCAGTTAGATCTCAAATCAGTTGCTCCATTGTTTTCTATTTCATTATAGGCTATAGCTTTCGTCTAAAATTTTGAACAAAAATGTATTTTTTCTATTCACTATCTGTAGTGTTCAAATTCAAATATTAGCATGCTATTCCACTTCTTGATCTTTATAGATTGTACCTTCATATAAAATCTTATTTAGATTTGGATAGCAAAAAGGGAATATTGCCATACAGAAATGTCTTAATAAATTGAAAAAGGAATATTTATCAATATGTATGTTAGTAAATATGATTAATTAAGATGCAATGTGGTTTATACAAAGGGATGCATAGTATTCCTGAGTGTATTTGATCTGGAATATAGTTCTGATTCTATTTCAATCTTACAAATGGTTGTAAATTTTTGCTATAAGCCTCAGTTTCCCCATTTACAAAACAAAGGCATTAGACTTATGATTCAGCCCTCTTCCATTCAACAATTTTCTCCATTCTACTCATAAAAATTCAGAATATGGTTATTTTTCAAGTGAAAATTACAGTTTTAAGAACTTTACAAGTGAATTTCCGTGAATTGTACCAGAAGTTGAAGTTGGATTCTCTATCTGTTTTTGAGCGGAGTGTGTATCATGTGAGTAACATTATGTAAATATAATTATCAAAGGTATATTTATTCCCCTTAAAAGAACAAAATGTTTTCAAGTGCTTTCAAAGCATGCATTTACATACAAATCCATTTACATACAAATTCCTGATGACAAATAATTCTCAATTCATTACATTAGCTCCCAGAGGCCCTTTACTTGGCAACACTTTGCTAGTTTGCTTTGGGTTGCTGTACTTCCTTGACTGTAATAAAATCGCCTTTCAAATATTCTATCATTTTTAATTAAATTTTTTTAATTAAAAAGTTATTCAGGCCTCCAATTAGACTGAATTAGCAAGGTTTGAGCTACCACATTTTTGTTTATTAAGCTTTGCCAAGGTTCTTGCCACTGAATAAAAATCTCCAGCTGTGCCCTGGCTCATTCTCCAACTCAGTGGGTATAAGAAGCACTGTTGCTCCCTGGGTACCAACTGTGCCAGGACCAAGCATGGTTGTAATCAAAAAGGGTATGCTCCTGCCCTTCTCAAATCTTTTATTCCCTTGGTATCTATTAATCTTTCCTCTGTACCCTAGCTAATTTCATGGACATCTTTCCCAGACTTCAGTTTTCATGGATGTGACAGATCATTTGTGAGGAGCTTGGATACACGTGGAAAAACAATCAAGAAAACTATCATATTCCTAAAATGTAACTGAAGAGATTCTAGGCAGGACTATCTAAAAATTTTCCAAATTATCTCCATCTGCCTAAGATGTTTGCTAAAAACCAGATTCTTACAATCACTTATAGAACTACTGTATCAGAATTCTTGAGTGGTACCAGAAGCATGGGCTGCCCTTGTGCTTTCACACATGAGATTGCCAGGGATCCTAGAGTATATAATCTGAGGGGATGTTGTCAGTCATTCTATGATGAACTGCTTTTGAATCATTATGCTCCCGTAGGTAACCTCTATCCCCGCACCTGTAAGTCAGCCCAATAAACTCTTTTGTTTATCATTACTTTGTTCTGTCATGGAGCTCCTATCTTGGACAGATAGACAATTTTATGGCTCTTCACCAGCAAAAAAATTCATAATATATAAACTAATCTGACTGAAGGTATTACAGCTAATAATGACATAATCACATAACCCTTCATATGAAGGGAATTTGGAACATTGTTGCAATGTTCCCTCCCCCCAGATGTTTCAAGTGTACTATACAGCAGCAAAACTTGTACTATGAAACTATTAACATCTCATGTGTCTCCTAAGTTGAAAGGCTTATTGAATAAAAGGATTTAATTGTGCCTCAGAATGCTTACAGTCTTCTTAGGTCTCTTAGAGTTTGATGCCTACACAGTGTGCTCATTTATTCATGCTCATTGAAGGGGCTTTCAGGATTTCAGTCACATTAAAGGGATAGAATTCCCTTATGAATTCTGTTCACCTGATTAATGTGTACACATAAGAAACCAAGTCAGAGTGGACCCTAGGGTCCATAGAAACATACAGGCAGAAGGGTGAGAGGGAGTAGGAGGGAACAATGAAGGGAAGGGAGGGGATGGGAAAGAGTGGGAAGGGAGGAAAGCTGGTATGAATACTCAATATTTTTATAAAAGTAGAAAAAATTAAAATGGAAAAAAATGAATAGAATGTACTTTGTGGGACAAAAACAAGGAAAATGCAAATCAAATCAACTAAACTTTAATTAAAGAGAGCCAATTCACTCCTAAGGGTAGACAACAGAAATATGACAGAGAGAGTTGGAACAAATATGCAAATCTGCCCTTGATGTGTCTTTGTGGATATATGTCTCTTCTGTACCTTGAATACAGAATCTGTCAGATCAAAAATATTGAATGTTTTGCTATTTATTTTTATATTACCAATAGTGAATAAGCTTTTACCAATTAAACTTCAATTGATTTGATTACTTTTTTCCTCTCTCTCTTTCTCTGTATCTCTCTCTTTCTCTCTCTCTCTTTCTGTATAACAGGAGAGGAATCATTGTAAGGCATTCTAAGCATTAGAGCCTTGAAATATGTTGATTATTATCTAAACTATGTGAATTTCTAAATATAAAAAGTCTGAGGTGACATATTTAAAATGAAATTATATTCTTTTCTTTATTACTATTAGCAAATCTTACTGTAAATCTTAATTTCATGAAATGATAGTCTTTTATTTCATTACAACTTCTGTAATAATTGGAGCCTAAATAAAATGTCATGATTAACTGGAATTCTTATTCTTCTCTGAGCAGAAAATTTTAATAACTTCTATGGTGAAAGAGATTCCAAACTTTATCATGTCATTTGACTCCAGTTATATTAATATTATGTATCAGAAATAGATGCTCCCTTCAACAATTCTCCTTTAGGAGTGGATTGAAATGATTATGCAGTTTTGGAACTTCATGCAATGAACACATTGGATCATATCAGTCAACTTGGGAATACTAGAGCAACTTTGCATTTCAAGAAAAAAAAACCCAATACAATCTTTCCTCTATATTTTGAATTTATCAAAATATTTTTATAATGGTTTCCATCTTTTTAAGACAGTTTTCGATATATAGAGTTCCATTTGTTTGGAATTTTGATAAGATGATACTTGACTCATAAAATGCCTTCAGGAATAGTCCATCCTCCTCATTAGCTTTGTATTTAATTGAACTTTGGTATTGCTCCAGTTTAAATCAATTATATAATTTACTAGTAAAGACAGATGGGTATGTGCCTGCCTATATTGGAAGACTATATTTATTAATTTAGTTTCACTTGCTATACTTTTTAACTTTATTTTAGTAATTTTAATTTTTAAATTTTGAGGAATTTTTATGTTTCAAAAAAGGTGTCAAATTTATTGACAAAAAGTTTTCATAATACTCACATATAATTTTAAACCCTAAAAGTCTAGTAAATCTATCTTCTTTTGGACTTGTAATTTCTGTGGTAGGCATCTTCTTTTTCACATAGATATTTTTATAAATGTTTATACATTTTATATTTTTTGTGTGTATTTTATGTAGGTTTTTTATTTGTATGTGTGTGTTTGTATACCAGAGGGCACTCTTGAGTGTGTGTATCTTGGAGGCCCAAGAGTGATAAGGGAAATCATATAGAATGCTCTTCCTCTTTATTGCTTTGCACTGGAATTTCTGTAGCCCAGCCTTTCACGGCCAAAATTCCAGGCCTCCAGTATTTCAACCCTGTGTTTTTTTTTCTTTTTTTTATTGTGGTATTTATTTAAGAGTATAATGCCAGTAGTGAACAATGATATCTCTTTATCACTTAAGAAGCCACTAATATCCAAGGTTGGCAATATGACTGAGCAGGTAAAGTTGTCTGTGTGCACAACTGGTAACTTGGCTCAATCTCTGGAATCCATATGGTATAAGGAGACAACTGACTTTTAAAGTTGTCCTCTGACTTCTTGTATATATGCCCAGGCCTACATTTACCTTCTCTCTCTCTCTCTCTCTCTCTCTCTCTCTCTCTCTCTCTCTCTCTCTTTCTCTCTCTCTCTCTCTCTCTCTCTCTCTCTCTCTCTCTCTCTCTCTCTCAGTAAAACATTTTTTATAAAGAAAAAGGGAAAGGTAGTAAAATTTACTATTGAAAGTTAGGGGTGTGCTATTGTTCTCTACAAAAGAGTCAAAGAAATTTCATTGAGCAAAACAATAAAGGACACAACTTGGCATTTAACACAGAAACATCTACATATATTTCTCAAGGATTGTCCTCCCTGCATTTTTATGTGAGATCTATTCAAACTCAGATTCTTCTATTTATCAAGCAGAAGATTTAATTCCGCAGCCATTCCTCCAGCCCCATACACTTTATTGATCCTTTCAAATATGTACTTATTGTATTTGTCATTCAAAATTTTCCTGTTTTCCATTTCACTAATTTCTGGTCGAATCTTCTTCTTCTTCTTCTTTCTTCTATTTGTTTTCAATTTGTTTTGTTCTTTTAATGATTTTAGAAGTTGCATGTTTCATCTTTCATCATGTAGGCATTTCAAGCAATCCCACTAAATCAACTGAAAACCACAAATCTTGATAGTGCATATTTTACATTCATTTTGAATAAAATTTTAATTTCCTTTAACATATATTTTTTGGATCAAGATGCATTTTAGAAACCAGTTACATACAAATCAGCTAGTGAGTGTCACATATTACTATAAAAATGAACCAAAGCATATGTTCCCAGCAGATGAAGAAAAGTGATTTCATAATCATAGTCTACATTTTAAAACAAATATGTATCTAGTGAGTTTGCCAACTCATTAGTTGCAGATAAGCAAAAGTTTGAGCTAAACTGCTTTTCCAAAAGTATAATTTACAGAGGGAAAAGTGTAATAATAGGAAAGTTTTGAGGGAGGAAAGAAGTAAAGTGACAGGGGATAGAATGATGTGAAATAGTTAAAAAAATAACACTGACCACAGAAAATATGACCAGAGAGAAGCCTTCTATTGTGCAAATCTATAAAAACATATAGCCTAAAAATATCGACCAACATACCCTACACAGGGAAACACAGAAATGGGAAGAAAAGAGAGAGCAGAAATTGCCCTGAGGTGTTGCTATCAGTAGCCATGTACACATAAATTTCCCAGTACCAGGAATGTGATCCCTCCTACTTTACTGTTGGAAAGAGAGGACTTGTAGACCCCTAAAACAAAATAAGCATTTTTCAATGCTATTAGCTGCCCCCCAGAGCTTTGTAATAAAATTTATTGCTGAAGACACCACATACAATTGTCATAGAAGATGGGAAAATCAAGCTGGATTGGATATCTTCGGCTCTACCCAGGTATAATCATTGTAAGCTACATTATCAGCTTTGTCAGGAGACCTCCAGGGGCATGTAATTGGTGACCAATTACTTTCTGATATCCAAGATCTCTCATTTCATTGCAGGGAACATATACCTGGTACTCTAAACCAAGTCAAATACTCATGGAAGGTGGGAATAAACTTCTTAGAATTAACTGTAAATACTTGATGGCACACTGTCATCTAATCAGTTATTATCACACCCATAGATAAAAGAAGCACTCAGCAGCACTCAATTGAAAAGTATCCCATTACAATAGAAGATGAGTGATACTGAAAACCACATTGCTGGCCCAAATGCAAAGAGATTGTGGAAAACATGATCTAACAGGACATTTAAATCATCCCTTACCTTTCTATGGTTGAGGGAACCTTGTTTAAGAGGAGTCAGAAACAATGTAAATGCATAAGGATAATAAGTAATACTGCCAGATAGTAGACTCTGTCCATATCAGAGCTTTCATACACAAGAACACAAGACAGTGATATCTACTTTCACTACATGTGAACATTTCACCATGGAGGAGGGAGGATCAGAGTAGATATGCTTCCACTCTGAAAGATAATTTGAAACTGGGTCCAGAAAGGAGAGGAAGAGCTTCTTTACCCACTGATAGGCGATTCATGCCCAGTGAATGTCCAGACACTTCCCAATGAAGGTATCCTGGATGGGGCCCTATGGATGATACATGCAGAAGATCGGGAAGTAGGACAGAAACTGTCTGGAAAGAAAACCTGTATGATGGAATGGAACCAGTTTGAAGGTGGGCAGTAAAGAGTGAAAACATAAATTGATTATATTTGTACAGGAAAACTTCAAAGAATTTTTAAAAATCAATTTACTGACAGGTTTTTTTTGGCATGGAAGGGGGGAGGCCAATCTTGCTATGTAGTTGACCTGACCTTAAACTCACATTCCTTTAGCCATAACCTTTCAAGAATTGGCTTTACAGGAAAACACAATTATCTCTGGCTATGCAGATCCTTTTCTTCTGTTCTGCAATCCTATAGACTTGTTTTTGTTGGTATTATTTTGTTTTAAGACACTCCACTCATGCTGTACCATGGACTGTACTGGAACTCACTACATAACCCAAATAGACATTAGACTCCCAGTAAAACTCCTGTCTCTATTTTCCAATTGTTCGAATTACAGCATGATCTAATATGCTCTGTTTACCCCTGATATCTTACTGAGGTAAGCATCAGTCATGTCTGTGCCTTCGATACTGTACCCTGTTTTTATTTGTGGAGATTTGCTACTTATCTACACACAGTCTGGGACAAAATGTGGGGGCTCTATGTCTACACCCCCATATGACCACTCAGTCAGAAACTCTCATATTTAACCCTTGTACTTCCAAAAAATTTCAATACACTAAACTTTCAGAATTCAATGGGTTGACATAACTTAACTTAGATGAAGGCATTTATTTCTCTCCATTTTCCAAAACAGCTATCAATAGCACTTACCTCTATATCCATTTGTTTTCTGCAATGACTCATACAAAACCTTTCCTGCCATCTCTCTACACATTTCTTTAACTTGTAAACTGATGATTATATTGGTTACATTTCTTGCTGCTCTGTCAGAATACTCTGGCAAAAGAAATTTAAGGTATACAGGGATAATTTTACTTCACCATTTAATGTCACTGTCTATCATGACAGGGAATTTCAAGCAGCAGGAAATTTTGGACAGTTTATCAAATCACATTCATAATTAGGAAATAGAGAGCAATATATGCTAGTGTTCAGATAGTTTTCTCCTTTGTATAGCATCCAGATGTCCAACCTGCAGACTCTTTCATCCCACAATGAAGTCAATCTTATCTCAATTAATCTAATTAGAATAATTTCCTACAAGCTTGCTCAGAGGCTAGCCTAATATAGATAATCCTTCATGCAGGAGTCTAAAGACTTATCTTCTAGGTGATTCTACATCCTGGAAAGTGAAGATTAATAATGACCCTAACAATGGTTAACAAGATTTTAACTCAATGTTTACCTTTTCTGTTCTAGCCAGTATATACTCACTTCCAGAAGACTGTGCCACTGTGTTTTGTTGTCCTATCACTGTGTGAGCTATATTCATGCTACACAACCTAAACACATTTGTCACATATTGTTCTTTCATAAAGGTATAATGTCTATGTAATAAGGGACAATGTGGTTGATAATCCTTATTAATTTGCCACAGAAGATTATCTGCATGTTTATTATTGATGTTAAGTAATTCAGTTATGGTACTTGTTCTTATGATAGGCATCATGAGTGGTTATTCAACATAACTTACAAAATAAAAATCTACCACTTCCTTTGGGAGATTGTCAAGATCAGTTGAAATTTTAGGAGATTAAAGTAAAATGACTTGTGTGGAAACTGAGAATGTTATTTTACTAAGGTACACAAATGTCAGCTAGAAATTCACAGGCAAATTCCAAATCTGTCATTTTTGGTGTTGAACTACATATAACGCTTCCATGGTTTTTATTATTCATTTTCTATTGTGTAAATAATAAATAAATACATGAATGCTAATTTAAAGTGGGGTGCTGAAATGATGCATCAGATAAAAACAATTGCTGCAAGAATCTGACAACCAGAAATTCAATCCCTAGGCTTATGTAAAGATGAAAGGAGAAAGATGACTTTATTAACCTATCCTCTAACCTCCACAAGCATATCATGACACATGTACAAACAACTTACACACACATGTGTGCACACACACACACACACACACTCCTGATAATATACTTCCTTTAAAAATCATAAAGAAAAGGAATGTCATCACCTAGTCACATGGAGATATAGAAGTGAAGTTTGATTGTGTTTTGTGTTCAAGATTTGGATTTACTCTCTAAACTGGTATGCTACGTATATCAAATATTCCATACATATTTCAAATAAATTAGTTGAGTAACATTCCTTAACTAAAGGCACAAACAGAATCATAGGAGTTTGAGTAGGTACAACTCACTAAGCATAAAGTGAATAGAAGACGAAATAGAAAATTGTACAATATTATCAGACATACTACATATTATGTGAAAGTCTGCATAATGAATAGAGTTTGAATTGAGACACTTGGAAAAAACTATTTTTATGAGTATGGTGTATCTCATAGCCTTGAAGTTGTTATAATGATAAGGAGAGGCAATTGATTTGATGTGTTCAATTAGCTGAAATATACTGTCTTGAGGTGTTTTATGTAACATTATTCTGATGTGTATGAATTGGTGTTTTAGGATGAGATTAATCTTTAGCTCAGTGGATTTAAAATAAAGCTTACCACTCTCTCCAATATAAGTAATAATATATACACAGTCAACTAAAGTCTTGAATACAACAAGGGCTAACTTCTTTATCACTTTTTTCTTGAAAAATAGTTATGAATTCTGCAGATAATAAGTAATTTAGGTGCTTCTTGACAAATAAAGATAATCTAAATTACTTTGTGGAATGTCAGTGCTATAGTCTAAAGTCAAGGCCACATACATGGTAGAATGGTGTGCTAATGTTAATGTACTCTCCAACCCAATAAACCTCATTTTCAAGCAAAGTGGAATTCCTCTAGTAGTTGGCCTTTTGACATGAATATCAAGATTTACTATTTTCTCACTGTACAACATGAGGCCTACCCAGAACATTTTGAAATATCATGATCTAAATCACATAAGCCAATTCCTTAAAATAAATATTTCTCAATAAATGCACACCTCATGATGGTTAAGTTTTTCTGGAGAACAACAATAAATGAGGATCTGATTATAATGATTCAGTATTTCAAATAAGATGGAATATATAAAGCATTTCCTAATCAGTAATTTAGAAAAGGTTCATGAAATTGAAGTGTCATGACCAAAAATAGTACAGGTTAAGAATATTCCATTCTGGTGCCAGTATAGATAAATCTTATTTTAAATGTAGCAAGCTCTGTGTGTGTGTGTGTGTGTGTGTGTGTGTGTATGTGTGTGTATGTGTGTGTATGTGTGTGTGTGTGTGTGTGTATGTGTGTGTGTGTGTGTGTGTGTGTGTGTGTGTGTGTGTGTGTGTGTGTGTGTGTGTGTATGTGTATTCTGTATACTAGGCATTTGAAAACGGACAATGTTATGTGAATTGTTCTTTTTACATATAATATTTATAAATCACATTTTAAATGTACTGAGGAATGAATGAAGCAGTTTAAATTGCAGACTTAAAATGTACAGGTTCACAACTTTGTACATAGACATGCATATCTAAAAGTTGCTAATAATACTTTCCAGAAGACTTCAAAACCTGCTTTCATTCGCAATCTTTTAAAACACATAATTTAGAAAGTTATTCACACTCCCCCTCATGTGTCTGTATCTGCCCTAAGGCCAGTGATATCCAATCAAGGCTAAGGCCCCTTCTTCCATCTGGGTCCACAGTTTTAGATCCAGCCCTAGACTGGACACCTCTTCTTAAAGACAGAATTCCATGCTTGGGTCTGCCCCAACGCCAGTACTATATGAACCTGAACTAGAGTTCCCTCTTGTGACTGGGTTCCTGGTTGCAGCTCTGCCTCCAGATACTTGCCCTCTAAAGGAGATGGTTTCTGCCTAGAGTCTCTCTTGTGAGTCTGGGTATGCTCCAAGCCCCATGTGCCTTCAGCTTCCATCTCCCACCTAATATCACCCAGCCACCACAGTACTTAATTAACCCAAACCCATGTCTCCCCTCTACTAATCAATTAAATATCCTCCAAGAATTTAACAGAGGCTACAGAATCCAAAGGCAAGGGATTATAGGAACAATACCATATAACCAAAGATGCCCCAAAATCTTTGCAACAGAAGAGAATCTTCACATGTAACCCTAAGATAAGTAACACATTTTAGTTTCCTATTAATCACTGTCAATAGTCACAATTAAAGATTTATATATAATTACAAAAAACTCCATACACCCACCTCTCAGGGTTTTAAACATTCACCCTCAAACAAACCTAAGGATCTAAAAGTTGCTATATCCCCTTTATGATATTATAGCTGCTCTGATACTTAACCCAACTTTATTTAACAAACTTTAATACCTAAATCTTAAACCATTCAGTTAAAACTAAACCAAAACACTGTCAACCCTTTTATCACAGTGTGACTTTCACATTCCTTCAGCACTATAATAATCTTACCCACAAAACACCAAACAACAGTAGACTGATCCCTTTAACACTCAGATAAAAAGTCACAACTATCCAAATGTGGTAGTTCTGCCTGATTCAAGAGTCAGAAGTACACAATAAAGATGCTAGGTACCAGACACAAAATGCCCAAGTCACACCATAAATCCTCGATATACAACAAATACTATGACAAAAACATTTACTACAAAAAGAAACCATAATGATGAATTCCAACCAGATTTTAGCCATGAAATCAGCAAAACAAAATAATGATTTTCAAGGCTTGATTATTACTATCTAAATAATGAAAGAGGAAATCTGAGAAGAGTTAAATAGCCCAATAAGCAAATATGAACAGGAAAATAACAGGCACCTGGATGAGATGAAAAAAGCAGTTGAAGAAACAAAAATAAAATTAAGGAAATTGAGAAAAAATCTTATAAAGTGATTAAATCTGAAGTTAAAAAGAAACTAATTACAATCCAAAACTCAGCAAGAGTTTCACCAACAGAACTAACAAAAAAGAAAACAGAATATCAGAGAAGAAAATAATTTGGAAGATCAAATTTGTTCAATAAGAGAGATTGAAAAATATGAAAAAAATACTTAAGAGGATTATTCAAGAGCTGTGGGACACTTTGAATAAGCCAAACCTGTAAATTCATGGAATTCTAGAACGAGAAGCTCAAAAACCCACCAAAAGAGATTTTTAACACTATATTAAGTGAAAATTTTCCATATCTAAGGAAAAATACACCCATACAAGAGGTACATAGCATGTCAATCAGGCATAACCAAAATAGAAACTTGCTTTGGCAAATAATAGTCAAAACACTATAGATACAAGACAAAGAATATTTTGAAAGCTTCAAGAGACAATAACCAAGTCACATTTAAAGGTAAGCCTATTACAATATTAGCTGATTTTTCTTTTTTTAATTTTTTTAAATTTAATTATTCATTGTGCATGTGTGTGCACATACGTATGTGTGTGTATGTGTGTGTATGGAACCAAGGACAAATTCGGGAAACACCATGGACCGCCTCCACCTCCTCCACCTCCTCCTTGTTTACTCTGCCCTGGAATTCACAGGATCTGCCCTACCAGGACCAGAAATGCAGGCTGCCCCTGCTTCTGCCGGCATCTATATGTGGGGCCTAGGAACTGAACTCAGGACCTTCTCACCTGCAAGGCAGAGGCTTAACCCCTGAGCCACCTCTCCAGCCCCACAATATTAGCTGATTTTTCAATGGAAAGAGTAAAAGCCAGAAGAGCTTTAAGATATGTACTTCAAGTCATGAATGAACACAAATGCCAACCCAGGCTGGTACATTCATCAAAACTATCAGTCATGCTTGAATGTGAAATAAAAATTTCTCCTATAAAGGACAAACTTAAGGGTTATATGACCACCAAACCAGGTCTACAGAATATGCTAGAAAAAATACTCAACTTCAAAGAACAGCATACCCAAGGGATAAAAGGGAATAATATTATCTACACAACTACTAAGCCAAGAAATACACATATAAAACTCACAAAATTCAGAAAATGAAAGGAATCAACAAATATTTCTTAATTATCAACCTAAATGTCAATGGAATTATCTCTTCTATGTAGAAACATAGGCTATGAGAATGGATTAAAAATCATGACCCATCTATCTGCTATGTTCAGGAAGCACATCTCCCTACGAAAGACAGGCACATTCTCAGAGGGAAAGCGTTGTCAGAAGTACTTCAAGCTAACAGAACAAGGACAGGAATAACAATTCTAAAATCTGACAAAATAGGCTTCAAAAAGAAACAAATCATGAGAAACACAGAAGAATACTACATATTAGTCAAAGGAACAACCCATCAGGAAAACTTCATGACTCTAAACATATATGCATCTAATATAGGCTTGTCCCCAACATATCAACCAAAATACAATAATAGTAGAGATCTTCGATACCCACTTTCAACATTGCATAAGTCAACTGGCCAAAAACTAAACAGAGACACACTGAAGCTCAATCACATCATAACTCACACAGACCCGACTGAACTCAATCGAGCCTTACATCTTATCACCAAGGACTGTACATTCTTTTCAGCAGTCCTTGGAACTTTCTCCAAAATAGACCACATACTGGGCCACAAACAAGTCTCCATACACACAAAAAAGTCAAAATTACATCCTGTACTTTATAAGATGACCACAAAATAAGGCCATGCATCCACAACAAGCTAAATGCCAGAAATTATACAAATTTTTGGAAATAAAATACTATGATACTGAATGAGAAATGGGTTCAGGCAGAAGTCAGAATGGATGAAAACACAACCTATCAAAATCTATGGGACACAATGAAGTCTGCCCTAGGAGGAAAGATATAGCATTCTTATATCAAAAACATGGAAATATTACAAGTAAATATCTTAACAATGCAGTTTAAAGCTTTAGAGAAACAAGAACAATCCAATCCCCAAAACAGTACAGGACAGAGATTAGTGAAATGAGGTGAGAAATATCCAAATTTGAGATAAACAAAATGATACAAAAAATCAACCAAAGGGTTTATTCTTTGAAAAATCAAAAGTTGATAAACTATTAGTCAAATAACAAAAGGCAAAAGAAAGAAAACACATGTTTATGAAAATGGAGTTATTATAAATGATACCAAGAAAACTAGAGAATCATGAGCTCTTATTTCAAAACCTTACACTTCGCAAAATTTGACAATCAGAAAGAGATGAATGAAAATCTAATTATACACAACTTACCAAAAGTGAACGGAAGACTAGAGAATTTTATATGGGGTAATGGAGGGAAAAAAGAGACAAGTGGATGAGGGGAAGTAGGTCAAGGGCATATCACAGTAATGAAAGCTATAAGCCAGTACAACCCTGTTAAGAAGAATCTATGAGAGCAATAGAGGTATGTAAAATCTATGGGAAAACAATTACTTTCTGAATGATTCTAATCCCATTAACAGAAAGGAAACTATACCTGATACTGTAAACCTATCCAGATAATGGTAGTAAGAGACTAAATGGACAGGAAGAAATATCCAAGAGTTAAATATAAAAAATTGATAATATAACACCATTAAATTACTCCTTTTTAACCCTTAGATAAGAAAAACTCTCAGAGCTCAACCAAGTTCCACGCTATTACAATGATAGACAAATAAGACAGAAAAACACATCAGGCAAGAGTACAGAATATCAGTTAACCTGTAATACACAGCCCTAATCAGCCCATCAAAATCTTATTCCATACCAAGTGTCAGGAAACCTTGTGGAAGAAGGAGCTGTAAAACTGTAAGAGCTTAAAGGTGGGATGAAATACTTCTGACCAACACACAAGACAGGGTTGATATACCCTGAAAGTTACTTCGATAAGAATTTCTACCACCAGAACCATATGTTTGCTGACACATGAACATTTTCCCCCAAATCTATCTAAGATCTTAAAAGAAGCAGCTACTCTCAGATAATGTCTCAGAGAAACGTTCTGGACATGGGAAGAGGAATCTCCCCACTTATGACTTTACTGAAGAATCACATAAAGTTCAAAAGAAATCTAACTCCCTTAATAATACAGACACACTTTGTATTGTTGTGTTCATCACAGGAAGTTCTGTGATAAACACAAGGAGAGGGATGGGAAGGACTGGTTGGTGGGTGGGACAAAGTGATGGATGAATGGATTGGAGGATCAGAGAAATGTATGTGATGGAAAGTGGAGCAGTTTATAAACAAATGAATTTTTATAACACCTTAAAAAAGCTCTCAGACAAGTTCTAGTTAATGTATTTTGCCCATGTTCTGTGATCCATATGTGTTGTATCTTCAGTAATAGGGTATACTGACAGTTTTTTGGAGAACAACCAAGCGCAATAGCAAAAGCCTGTAATATTTGGGGCACTTTGAGACCTCTCTGACCAACATTTTATCAGGAAGTGTAACATACCTGTTACTTCTAGTATAGAATCAATTTTCACTGTGCTCTAAGTTGATCAGCTCAGGGCTTTATTTGGCCATGTTTTCATTCCTCTGTGTAGGGACTGCCCAATCTCATTACTTTCTTTAAAAACATTTTTTTTTCTTTTTGACATATTACTAGCATGGAAGGTTCCTATGGGGGTACTTTCCAAAATCTTAGGGTTTATCTATAAGTTCTTCTATCCCTCCTATCACCCATCTCCTCATTCCTCACTATGTATTTTTTCCAATTAACCAGCAGTGTAATAGTGGCATAAGTATCAAGGAGACAACCAAGAGCTTTCTGATTGAACTCAAGACCCACTTGTCAGAATGGAACACATTCCTGTTACTGTTAACTAGAACAAGAATCTAAAAAGGAGGAAGAAATAGATCAGCATGGAAAAACAGCAAAGTACCTATAGGTGGGAAGACAGTACACCAAACTGCTCTGTAAATAGCTGATATTATACCCTAGATTCGAAGAACATTTAACACTCAGCCTAGAAGTCTTCTTCTAAAACAGAGGTAGAAGATCTCAACACCATGACAAGATGCAATCCCAGAAGGGCAGTGAAGTGGACAACAATGGCCAGACATAATGCAGAGTACTAGTGACCCAACAAAGCTCACCAAGAATCAGGCCAACCTAATCATTCCAAATCCTAAGGCTTAGGGAACCTCTAGGAAGAGGGGATGATGAGATTGTAAGAACCTAACCATAGGAAGTTCCACTGTTGTGCAAGACATTCCATTCAAGGCAGGGCTGTTGCATCCAGGAACTGACTGGAGTGAGAATTGTCCTTACCAGACCAGCATAGTGACTGACATACCAACATGCCCCTATAAACTAGTGAGGAACTCAAGAGAGAGAAGAACAGAGTGGAAACCTTGGGGACTAAAGCTAGATGAGTGAAGGGAAACATCCCTATCTGTGGGAGGGCCCAAAGAGAGGAAACTTATTAAGCCACAAGAGTCCTGAGCCCCTACAAGATTAGACAAGCCAGAGGAAACTCTGAGATCCATAGAGACAGACAGGCAGGAGAGCAGGAGGGAGTGGGACTGACTG
The DNA here is from genome assembly GCA_023101885.1 of Typhlomys cinereus. Lineage (NCBI taxonomy): Eukaryota > Metazoa > Chordata > Mammalia > Rodentia > Platacanthomyidae > Typhlomys > Typhlomys cinereus. Next base: position 508,430 of record JALPQD010000180.1, read on the forward strand.
ATGAAGGAAAGGGAGGGAGATGAGAGAAAGGAGGGATAAAAGGAAACAGGGAGAAGTCCTCATTATGTTTGTAAAACTAGAAAATAAAATTTAATGAAAGCAAAATATACTGAGTAAAACATTTTTCAGACAAAAAACCTTAAAAATAAAGAATAAAAAAATAAAAATTTAAAACTTATCACACTTTGGCATCACCAAGCCCATATTTATGTGCCCCCCAAAATTTTGTGACACATTTGTGAAGTTGCTGGAGGTCTTTGTTCTGAACATCCATTCACCTAAATAGGCTAGAAGACAAGAAGAGATTACAAGAATGAAACAATTTTCCATTTAAAACTGAGAAAATTGCACATATCAGTGGGATGGCCTGAAGAGAGGTAATTTAAATATACCTTGGAGGCTTGAGCACCCAGGAATAGACAAACTAGCATGAACCTGGGGGTCCATAGAAACACACAAGTGGAAGGGTAAGTGGGAGCTGGAGGGAATGGTGAAGAGAAAGGAGAGGATGTAAGGGAGAGGGGAGGGAGGGAAACTGGGAATAAATACTCAATATTCTTGAAAAGTAGAAAATAATAAATAAGTAAATAAATCTTATATTTAAAAATAAAATCTGTAAAGATTTTGGCTGTGCTTGTGTTAGTCAATATCTCAACACTACGAAAGATACACAAAATAAATGAATTTAGAGATGAAAGGTTGTGTTTTGGTTTTGGTACTGTTCCTTCACAATTTTAGAAAATTACCTGTCTCTGTTGTTTAGAGATCTATAATGAAACAGAACATAAATGTGGGAGATCATTCTGAATCAAAGCTGTGCACTGCATTGAAAAAGAGAGAACTCACTTTCAACACAAAGTCTGCTTCCTGAAACCCATTGATTTAAAAGTCATATTTTGATTAATCCACTTGTGAATACATATCTCTCTTGCTCTAAACACCTCCTAAAATCCTTATGTTTAATTACTTCCACACTCTATAACAAACCTTCAATACATGATGTTTGAAGAGATATTTGTGTTTCAAAGCATCATGGGCTGAATAGTAGTTAGGTTATATGTGAAGTATTATAGGTCCTGTAAGTCATAAAAGTCTATTCAGTATGCACAAATTAAAATTCAGACTCCCTTTTTTCTAAAAACAATCAAGGACAAAATATCTTAAATGATACTGAAGAAGTGAAGTTAAGAGAACCCTTTAAAGCAAATGTATGTTATAAAGAAGTCCAATCTTTATGGAAAACAATATGAAAAATCCTCCTTCAATCAAAATGGGAAAAATCAGAAGTAGCATAGTACATGTATTAAAGGGAATTAAATCTGTATTTTAAAAGTGATACCTGCAGGGCATTGCAGGAGCAGCAAAACTGCAAAAGAAAATCAACAAACCACAATCCAGAACTTCAGAGACTCTATATCAATCACATAGAACTAGGCCAGCCTAATCTCTCCCCATCCTGGAGCTCAGGGACATTTGCAGAAGAGGGGGCGGTAAGATTGTAAGAGCAAAAGGATGGGAGGAGCAACGATTTGCAAGATTCTCAACAATAGTTGGGGCCAAAGCAATCATAATGGGACTTTGCATGCCCTGCGCAATGTCCAGTGCACTGTTGCCCTCATAAAGTCTAGCATCTGTTAAGGGCACCGAGATCCTTGGAGGCAAGGGATTGACAGCCATAGTAGTGCTCCTATGCTTAGGGGAACAAGAGAAAGGGCTTATGGAAATGCCACTGGGTCCTTATATGTCATCGGAGAGAAGGACCCAGTGGAGAGTTAGGCGTACACAATAAAGGACTCTCTGGGAATTGGGGGGGAGGTACTGGGGGATGGGTAAGAAGAGAAGGGGGAGGAGGGGGTTTGGGGGGAGGAGGGGGGAGGGAGGGAACTGGTAAAAAATTTTAAAATGTATAATTAAATTTTTAATAAAAAATAAATAAAAGTGATACCTGCAATCCTGCACTTATTGAAATAACACATAGAAGGAGTCTGCTTAAGTGTTTGTTAATAAATGAATTTTTGAAGAAAATATAGCAATATCTACACTGCAACAATGAAAAGAAGAATTTCCTAGCATTTGCAGTAAAATGGATATGCTTGGCAACATAATATATTTTGTACTTACTGAGCTTACACAGAGTTTTTTTCTCTGACATTTTATTTTTTTCCCTTAATCATACAAGCTGAATAGGTACCACCATCCTCTTCCTCCCTCCTACCATCCCCAGTTGTCATCCCTTGCGCTTTCCCCTCTTCAACTCTTCCTTTCATCCCCTCTCTCTCCTTCCTCTTTTCCTGGTGCCTCCCTCTTCCTCCCTCTCATCCCCTGGAACATCCTTTTTTGTGAAAGCCAAACCTCTGAGTCCTCCACCCTAGTGAGGATTCATGATTTAGTGGCATAACCCAGAGCCCCTTCTTGGGGTCCCTGTTAGTATGGAAACTATATTATGACTGTTTCTAAATTATGACTTGCTTCTAAGGATCCTACTGCCTTGAGCCTTCTTCCCTGTGAAACATGCTAGATTTTCAGAGTTTGTTGACATGTCAGTCATTGTGCAGGTCAGGCAAAGTCCAATCCTGGCTGCTGCAAGCCTAAATTGTGTGGAGTATCTTGCATATCATTGGTCCTCCCCATCATTGGGCTTTTTCAATTTTGTGGACCCCCTCTTCTGCAAGTTTCCCAGAGATTTGGGATGGGGAGAGATTTAGCTGGTCTGGATCCAGGCGATTAATGCAGGGTATTCAGTGTTCTGAATTATGGTTCGTTGTTGTTTTCAGTTTTGCTTTTCCTGCACTGCCCTTGGCAGCATCCTGATTGGTATTGAAGGCTAGTTACCTCCTAATCAAAGATAGAAGACTATTTAAATAAAGATCTTAATATAAGAGGAGACTCAAAGTTAATTGGAAGAATAGGAGTAGGACGCATCCCTGCGAGGGGGGGTGAGTGTCCCATTTGAGGGATGGTTACCGTCTATATGCTAGTCACTATATCTTCCCCGATCAGTGAGATCAAACCTTTTCAGTCCCAAGTAACCAGGAAAGGAAGTGAGAGTGAGTTTCACCAGATGTCTCACTACTTACATGCAATACTTGATGGTGACCTATTTTCTATACTGTAGCTTGATCCCCTCTCTCTTTATTTTTTGAGGCCCCCTAGCCCCTTCCTTCCTGTTTATAATCCTTTGCCATTATAGAAGGCATTACAGAGATTTACCTTTGAATGTCATTTGGTGTGCTAGGGACTAGGATCCACCTATTAGGGAATAAATATGTGTCTAACTTTCTGTGACTGGGATACTTCACTCAATGTAATTTCTTCTAATTCCATCCATTTTCAGGCAAATGTAATTAATTCATCTTTTTTGATGGCTGAGTAGTATTCCATTTGTCAACTGTTGGGCATTTGGGTTGATTCAATGATTTTGCTATTGTAATACATGGCTGTACTGAATTCCTGCATTATAGGGGATTATTTCTAGAAGTGGTATAGCAGGGTCATGTGGCATTTCAATCTTTTAACTTTTTTCAGGAATCACTATATAGATCACCAGAGTGGCTGTATAAGCTTGTGTTCACACCAACAATGTATAAGAGGTCCCTTCTCTCCACATCCTCTCCAATATTTGGTATTGTTTCTATTGTGGATTTTTGCCATCCTGACCAGGGTGAGATGATATCTCAGGGAAGTTCTAATTTGCATTTCCCTGATGGCTAGGGATGTGGACCATTTTTAAAGATATCTGTTAGACATTTCAATTTTGTCCCTGGAAAAGTTTATTTTCAGTTTCCAGGCCCATTTTTGAATTAGCCAATTATCTCCTTGGTGTTTAGTTTTATAAGTTGTTGTGCACTCTGGATAATAGAGATCTATCAGATATTGTTAGTGAAGATTTTCTCCCATTCTGTGGGGTGCCTTTTTGCTTGATTTATAATCTCTTTATCTGAACAGAAGGGCTTTAATTTCATAAGATCCCATTTCATGAGTGTTGGTTCTAGTGACTGTACTATTGGAATTCTGTTGAGGAACTGTTGGCCTAGCCCAATCATCTTGAGGGAGTTCTCTACCCATTAAAGTAGGACTTTTATAGTCTCTGGCCCTTGTTAGATATGGAGTTAATTTTTATGCACAGTGACAAGTATGGGTCCAATTTTAATCTTCTGCATGTGGATATCAAGTTTTGCCAGCACCATTTGTTGAAGATGCTGTTCTTTTTCCATTGAATTTCTTGGGCCGTTTTGTCAAAGATCAAATGGCTGAAATTGTGTGGGCTTATATCTGGGTCTTCAACCCTTGTCCATTGATCTGTGTGTCTATTTCTTGAGCCAGTACCAGGTTGTTTTTATGAATTTGTAGTATAGATAAAGGTTTGGTGTAGTGATACATCCAGCAGTGCTTTTGTTAATCAGGATTGGTTTTGCTGTCCTCTGCCTTTTGTGCTTCATCAAGAATTTTAGGACTTGTTGATTTCTTTAACAAACTGATTTAAGATTTTGATTGGTAGAGTGTTTAATCTGCATATTGCTTTTGGTAGGATGGTCATTTTTATGATGTTGATTCTGCCAATCCAAGAGCATGACAGGTCTTTCCACATTTTGGTGGCTTCTGTAATTTCTTTTTTAGAGTTTTAAAGTTTTCATTATAAGGTCTCTCACATTTTGGTTAGATTTATGCCAAGGTATTTCATTTTTTTAGGGACTAAAGTAAATGGGATTGTTTATCTTAGGACTTTTTCACGTTTTTCATTCTTGTTGTATAGGAAGCCCACTGATTTTTGCATGTTTATTTTGTAACCTGCCACTCTGCTGCTGAACTTATGTATTAATTCCAGAAGTTTCCTGGTGAAGTCTTTATTATCTCTTAGGTATATGATCCTGTCATCTGCAAATAGAGATATCCTGAATTCTTCCTTTCTGACTTGAATCCCTTATATCTCTCTCTCTTGTCTTATGGATCTAGCTAAGACTTCAATTACAATGTTGAATAGAAGTGGTAAGAGTGGAAAGCCTTATCTTTTTCTGTATCTATGTAGAGTATCTACAGCTTTTTCTGTATCTATCGAGAGTATCATGTGGTCTTTGACTTTGGATTGTTTTATATGATGGATTACATTTATTGATTTGTGTATGTTGAACTAACCTTGTGTTACTGGGATAAAGCCTACTTGATCACAGTGAGTGATATTTTTGCCATGTTTTTGCATCTGATTTGCTAAGATTTTGTTGAGAATTTTTGCATCTGTGTTCATCAAAGTGAATGGCCTATAGTATTCTTTTTTAAGTGTATCTTTATTAGGTTTTGGGATTAATACAATATTGGCTTCATAGAGTTTGGAAGTGTTCTTTCCTTTGTTATTTTATGGAATAGTTTCAGGAATAGTTGTGTTAGTTGTTTTTCAAGTGTCTGGTAGAATTTTGTGCTGAATCCGTCTGATCCAGGACATATTTTGGTGAGAAGATTCGAAATTACTTCATCAATTTCTTCATTTGTTACAGGACTATTTAAGTAATTCAAACTTTCTGATTAAATTTAGGTAACTTGTGCTTACTCAGGAATTCATCCATTTCTTTTGAGTTATCAAATTTTATGGAGTGTAAGCTTTTGAAATAAGAACTTATATCTCTCTGAATTTCTCGGATATCAGTTGTGATAATTCCATTTTCATTTCTAATTTTATTAATTTGTATTTTCTATCTCTTGATTTTGGTTAATTTAGCTAGGGTTGTTTCAATCTCATTGATTATTTTCAAAGAACTAACTTTTCATCTGGTTGATTCTTTGTATCATTTTCCTTGTCTAAATTTCAGATATTTCCCCCTGATTTTGCTAATCTCTTCTCTTTCACTGCCTTTGGTATTGGATTGCTCTTGTGTCTCTAAAGCTTTAAGCTGCATTGTAAACTTACTTACTTACTTGTGAAGTTTCCATTTTTTTGAGGTAGGCATTAAGAGCTATAAACTATTCTCTTAGGACAGCTTTCAATGTGTCCCAGATATTTTGATATGTTGTATTTTCATTATAATTCGCTTCTAGAAATCTTGAATTTTCTAGAAATCTTGAATGTTGATCTGACAGGGTACAGTTATAATTTCAACTTTCTTGCATATGTGGAGATTCATTTTGTGGTCCAAAAATGTGGACTATTTTGGAGAAAGTTCCATGAGCTGCTGAGAAGAATGTGTTTTCATTCCTTAGTGCTTGGATGGAAGGTTTGATAGAGATCTACATGGTCCTTTTCAGTAAGAGTTTGATTTAGTTCCAATGTGTCTCTGTTAAGTTTTTCACCTGTTGATCTATCCCTTGTTGAAAGTACAGTATTGAAATCCCCAAGTATTATTATTTTTGGATGTATTTCTTTTTGTATTATTATTATTTCCACTCATACAAACTTAATATGTACACCAGTTCCCTCCCTCCCTCTTCCTTCCCACTACCCCCTGCTCCCCCTCCCCTCACCCCTTCCTCCCCATCCCCTAGTGCCTTCCCCCCATGGGATTTATTTCTTGTTTCAGACATTGTAGCATTTGCTTAATGAATGTGAAGGAGCCCATATTAAATGAGTATAGTTCAGTATTGTGAAGTCTTCCTGGTTAAGTGTTCCCGTGACTAAAATGAAGTATCCTTCTGTATCTTTTATGATTTTCTTTGGTTTGAATTCCAATTTGTCAGATACTGTAATTGCTATCCCTCTTATTTCTATCCTTCTTTAGCTTGAAGAATTCTTGACCAGCCTTTTACTTTTAGAATATGCCTGTTTTTTTGTGGTGAGATGTGTTTCCAGAGGGAATCAGATGGATGGATTTTAATTTCTAATCCATGTTTGTAACCTGAAGTTTTGATTGGTAAGTAAATTCAATTTAAATTTAGTGTTATCATGGAGAAATCACTTTTATTTCCTGACGCTTTTTCTCTTTAGTGGCTTTCATAAGTGTATTATTTAGTTTGTAGGATGTGGGGGTATTATACTTCCCTTCTGTCCTCCTAGATATGCTTGTTCTTTTCTTCAAGCGTGTGTATCTTTTCTAGCCTTTTTTGAATGCCCAGTTTGTGGTCACGTATGCCTTCAAGTTGTCTTTATGGTGGAAAATTTTTCTTTCACCTTTGATCGTGACTGTTAATTTTGCTGGGTATAACAGCCTGGGTTGACATTTGTGCTCATTCAATAATTGAAGTACATCTCTCTAAGCTCTTCTGCCTTTTATTGTTTCCATTGAAAAATCATTTGTTATTTTAATAGGTTTACTTTTCAGTAAAATTTTATTTTTTTAAATTTTTTTTATTATTATTATTATTATTTATTCAACTGTGTGCATATGCGTGTGTATGTGTGCATGCGTGCGTGTGTGTGTGTGTGTGTGTGTGTGTCTGTGTGTGTGTGTGTGTGTCTGTGTGTGTGTGTGTAGAACCACGGATGAATTCGCGAACCACCATGGACGCCTCCACCTCCTTTTGCCCCGGGATTCACAGGCTCCGCCCTACCAGGACCAGAAGCGCAGGCCGCCCCCGCTTCCGCCTGGCGTCTATACGTGGGATCTGGGATCCGAACTCAGGACCTTCCGCCTGCAAGGCGGAGGCTTAACCTCTGAGCCACCTCTCCAGCCCTATTTTTTTAAATTTTTGATTGGGAATATTTCTTATGATTCATGATATTCTGCAGAAAACACTTCCCAAAAAATGATTTCAGGAGAAGAAAACATGTCAGAAATTACATTATATCATGCATGCTGAATTTTTTTAATAATAGAATTTATTCACCCAACTTGATAATTATTCATTAAATGTTGTGATGATGTTATATACCTGGAAACACTGAAGATCCTAAAATATTCAAAATTTTCAAAACTCTTTCATAATGTACTATTTCATTGAAGGTGACAATGTTGTGTAAACAGAGCATTTTCTTCAAAACTTGTAAGTTTGTGGTTATCAGATTCAAAAGCATTAATTTACCTGGATAACATAAGTCTTGCAACAGATTTCACAGCTAAGTTTATAATTATATGCATTATGTATGAATGACTACCTAGCATTTACCATTGTTAGATTTCATAGTTTACATGTGTATGTTCATCAATATCCATAAGTCATCTTTTGTTATAAAATGAAGCACCATGTTTTTCTATATCTCCAATATTTAGACAAAATGTGCAGTATGAAGTAATCATTCAATTAATAATTTTATATGCAAATATATATTTATTCTTGACACAGTTATTCTTTGGACATACCTTAAAACTATTCTCATCTATGACTTTCCCTATAATTTTCTTAATAGCTTCTACTTACAATGTGAAACTTGAATTTCGTTAATTTCCAAATTATAATTTTTCTTTCACTGATTGTGCTTTTTGGTACCATGTCTAAAATATCTGAAAACTCAAGTCCGTGAGAATTTTCTCCTGTATTTTTATTTTTTATCATTATATTTATTTATTTATTCCCAATCATACAAGCTTAATAGGTACCTTGGTCCCCTCTCTCCCTCCACCCCTCCCTATTCCTCCTTGCACCCTATCCCCCTTTTCCCCTTCCTTTCACCCCCCTCTTCGTTTCCTGTATTTTATTATACAAGTTTAGTAGCTTTATGTTCAAGACAGTGGCCAATTTTAGTTTATTTATTACGAAATTGTTAAACTAATCTGTTCGTAAAACAATACCTTTTATGAAATACTTTAGGATTTTCTTCGTAGAGAATAATTTCAATTGTGAATATGCTTATAGTCATTTATCTTTTTTTTTTTGGAGTTTCAGCATATATTATTAAATCTTCTCAAACAGTCGCCCCATCACGGCACATCTAGTCACTGCAGAGTTTTTACTCCTTTGGCTTTTTGCCAGCACCGACGTTGGCCCTTGCGGTTCCCTTACCTTCTTCATCCTGTTCTTGAGCTCCTTTTGCTGTTTCCTTGAGGTTTTTTTCTTCTTATACAGGCCGTGTCTTGCAAGTCTGTGTTTGGGCTCGTTTTTCTTCGCATAATCCAAAGAATCATAAATCATGCCGAAGGCAGTTGTCTTGCCACCACTAAGATAGGTCCTGAATCCAAACACAAAGATGACATCTGGTGTGGTCTTGTACCTTTTGGCTAGCTTCTCCCGGATTTCCGTCTTCGGTACCATTGCCTTCCGGGGGTGAAGGACATCGATGACCATTTGTTTTCTCTGCAATAACCGGTTGGTCATAAACTTCCGGGTCCGGATAGTTACTGTGTCATTCTCTATGCTGGTGGGCTTTGTAAGAGGAAGATGAGCTTGGAGGTGCTTCTAGACAACAGTGCCAAGCCTCGGATGATCATTCTTTATCTTTTTATTTTGTTTGTTTCTCTTGTTTTCTGTGAACTTCTCAATCCAAGAAAATGGTGATTAAGATTTTGAATTAAGGGGTAGCATTGTTGTTCTCTTTCATAGGGAAAAAACATTAGTTCTCTTTACTATTTGATATGATATTACTGTGGGTTATTTCCTGGAAGCTATCAGGTCAAGAAGGTTCCCATGTGTTTTTAGTTTATTGAGAGACTGTATAAAAATCATAATTAAATGTTGAATTTTGTTGAATGGAAATTATTAATTGACTGCTGGGAATCAATTAATAATTTTTAAAAGTAATGGTCACTCTTATTCAAAGGTAAATCTCTGTAATACCCAGTGTAATCACAAAGGATTATAAACAGGAGGGAAGAGGAAGGAGGACCTCAAAAAAAAAAAAAAAAAAAAAAGGAGGTAAGGAATCACACTTCGGTAGAGAAAATAGGCCATGGTCAAGTATTAAATGTAAGTAGTGAGAAATCTGGTGCACCTAACTCTCACTTCCCTTCCTGGTCACTTGGGACCAAAAAGGTTTGATCTCACCAGTCATGGAGGACACAGAGACTGGCAGATAGATGGTAACCATCTGGCAAATGTGTCACTGAATGCCGCTCCACCCACTGTGTCCTACTCCTATTCTTCCAATTAACTTTGAGACTCCTCTTATATTAAGATCTTCGTTTAAACAGTCTTTTATCTTTGGTTAGTAGGTGCCATTTGTTACCAATCAAAATGCAATGAAGGACAGTGCAAGAAAAACAAAACTGAAAACAACAACAAACCATAATTCAGAACATCAAAGATCCGGCATTAGTCACCTGGAACCACACCTGCCAAATCTCTCCCCATCCTAAAACTCAGGGAACCTTGTGGAAGAGAGGGCAGCAAAACTGTAAGAGCCTAAAGATGGGAAGTATCAACGATATGCAAGATACTCCACACAAGTTAAGACTGCAGTACTCAGAATTGTACTTTGTCTGACCTGCACAATGGCTGACATGTCAATGACACCCTGTATTAGTCAAGATTCTCTGAAGAAACAGAATCTATAGAATGTAATATATACAAATAAATTTATTAAAATAACACAATAAAAATAGTGTCCTCCAAGGTAGCTGCCCGCAGCAGCCTTGTTCTTTTTTTATTTTTTACAATTTATTGAACATTTTATTGGCTTTACCACTGACTATTCTATGAACCCATTTTATATTTGGATTTATTTCAAGGTAAATTGCAGATATTAGTATACTTTCTTCATGCATACAAGCAAAATTACCATTAATTAAAGTAAAATACACATATTTTGAATAATTTTCAATAGTGGAGGTCACAAGAATTGCATTCAGTATATTTTTCCATCTTTATCCATTTACTTACACATTTTTCTTGCCCAATAATTCATTGCTTCACATCTAGGCAGATTCTAGTTGTGAATAGAGAGAATAGTTATTGCGATTAAAACATCAGCTATCATGCTTGAATAGATACATCTCTGCCATAAAATGTACAACCCTTTGATTACATGCCTAGGAATGATGTAGTTGCATCAAAAGTTAATTCTAGCTCTAGCTTTTTTTTTTAATTTATTTTTTCCACTCATACAAACTTGATAGGTATCACATTCCCCTCCCTCCCTCCAACCCCCCCCCGGATCCCTTACTCCCTCTCCTTTTTTCCCTTCCTTTCCCCCATCCCTCCCTTTCTCCCAGTGCCACCTCCCATTCCTGGAGCAACTTTTAGTATGCATGTCAAACTTTCCTCTGGGTCCTCCTCTCTGATGAGGTGTAAGGACTCAGTAGCATTGCCTATAGCTCTTTCTTGTGTTCCCCTTTAGTGCAGGAACACTATTGTGGCTATTAATCTCTTGCCTCTAAGGATCTTAGAGCCTCTGATCCATGCTACACTTTGTGAGGTCAATGATAGTTGGTCACTGCGCAGGTCATGCAAAGTCCTATTATGATTATTTCGGCCCTAACATGTGTGGTGTATCTTGCATAGTGTTGCTCCTCCTCACCTTTAGGCTCTTATAATCTTACAGCCCCCTCTTCTACAAATTTCCCTGAGCTTTGGGATGGGGAGAGATTAGGCTGTTTTGATTCCTGGTGATTAATGTAGCCAAGGGCGGTGCAGGAACAGCAAAGCAACCTCGTTCTTAATTAGAATGTTCCACAAAGCCCAAAAATCCCAAGAAGATGTCAAGCCTTTACTTCTCTGGAGGGTGGAAGACGCTGAGTTCTGAAGTAGGTGAAGAACACCTGAGTTCTTACATTGGCTATGAACAGCTAACAGCAGCAAGGCCTAGAAACCAGGCTCTAAAGGCAGCAGGAACAGCAACATGGTGGAAAAATTGAAACTCCAAGTCAGCCAAGGATAGAAACAGCAGCAGCAACAAAAAAGTCCAGAATGATCTAAAAGTGAAAGACACTAGCAGAGTGGACTGCACAGCAAGTTAAAACAAGATAAGGGAAGAGCAAGTCCTTCTTCCTTGTACCTCTGATCCATAATAGGAAAGCACCACCCACTATGGGCTGGGTTCTCCACAGCAATCAATTAAGTATCTGCAGACTTGTTCAGGGGCAATTCCAACCATTAACCTTCCATAGCTGTGACCCAAACAGTCTGCAACTGTCAAGTTGGCACCAAAATGCAACCATAACACCCCCCAAAATCTAGCATGGATCACATGGTAGAAAGCTCCAGGCAGTAGGATCCCTACAGGCAAAGGATTTACAGTCATAATAGAGTTTCAATACTAATGGGGAGCCCAATCCAGGCTATGCCACAGAATCCTGAACCCTCACAAAAGTGGAGGACTCAGAGGGAGGTTTGGCATTCACACAAAAGAATGCTCCAGGGGATGATAGGGAGGAAGGCGGAGACAACAGGAGTAGGGGAGGGAGGGAGGGGTGTGAAACAGAGGGTGGAAAGGAAAAGGAGACAGTGCAATGGGTTTTGTCTGGAAAGGGGAGGGCAGAGGGAGAGGATGGGGGTACCTATTGAACTTTTATGATTAGGAATAAAGCTGTTATCAGCCCTTTAGATGAACTATTTAACCTCTTTAGAAAACTTACGAGTAAATAATTGGGAAGTACATAACTTTCTTTAGAAAGTACTGACCATAATGAATTTAAATTTCTTATCCCAAACCCTCGATCAAGTATTATGATAGTGGAGTAAATCATAGGCAATAGCAGTTACGTGTAAGAGTGGTCCATTCACTTAGAAAAATAAAATTTCATTAGCCTCTTTAGAATTTGAGGACTACTAGGTTAATCATTCATTAGTAACTCTGTCTTTTAGCCTTGGGCACCGTTCAAAGTTATGTGGCAGAGACTGGAGTCACGAACATTTTAACAAGCATTTGCCTGGTTCGGATAATGATGTCCTAGAAAATGTTTGATGTGGAAGGAAAAGCATGTGGTTTCAGACACACACACAAAAATTAGCTGGTTGCACTTCTTGTCTAGATAACTTTTCCTCCACCGTCTATGACACTTAAGAATGTCAGTAGCTCTTTCAATGGATGCATTGGTTACTTTCCATTATTTTGAATTAGCAATAGGAAACTTCTAATTAGAACAAAAAATAATACAACTATGATCGCATAGGAAAAGACTGAGGAGAGGTGATTATGCAGTAAAACTCAATGACTTTCTGTTAGCATACATTCCATTGTTATTTATCCCCTCAGTGTCTATTTTCTTCTCTTGCTTCCTGACACTCCTTCCTTTCTTTATTGTGCTAAATCCATACTGATACCCTTGCTGATCCTTCAGGAGAACTGGTTCATTCTCCATCTCTTTAAAATAAAGTCAGATCAAGTTTTTATGTTTCAAATGGCTAAATCATTAACAGGAATACCAAGGACATATTTATCCTTTATTTTTCCTCCATGGAATGAGGGTCACAAAATAATAAAGACATATTGAATTTATATTAACTATAAAAACACCACATTACCTGGGATTTGTTCTGTTTTTGCGATAGGTTAACTACCAATGTAATACTTGAAGTTTTATTAATCTCTTCTTACCTCTGTGATTTGATTGTTGTAATGGAATTAAGAATATTGTTTTCACAGGAAAGGGTTCAGGGAAATGCCACTGGGTCCTTGTACGTCATCGGAGAGGAGGGCCCAGAGGAGAGTCAGGCATGCACAAGAAAGGACTCTGGGAATTGGGGCAGGAGTCACAGGGGGGATGGGGCGGGAGGAGTGAGGGGAGGGGGAGCAGGGGGTTCGGGGGGAGGAGGAGGGAGGGAGGGAACTGGTGTACCTATTAAGTTTGTATGAGCTGAAATAATAATAAAAAATGTATTAAAAAAAGAATATTGTTTTCTTCTTACAATGTTGCGATACTTCAAAAGATAATAAATGAAAATTCTTTACTACAATGCTGGGTTAATAAATTTTCATCAGTTATTATAAATGCCATTTTATTGTCATAACAATAATTATTTTATTTATGTATTTATTATAGTACTGAATATTGGATTCAGGGTCTCATACATGTTGAACAAGTGACATATACTGAGCCCACTACTGATACTTTATAAGTTTAAATACAATAGCATATTTTCCATTATATGTACAGTATTATCAGGTACATATTACAGGACCAAAAAATCTATTTTATTTTATTATATTATATGTTGACTGTACAAAATATTCTAGTTCGATTGTTATATTTCATGTATGCATCTATAACACATTTGGAACATATTTACCTCCTATATAACCTTCTACTGTTCTTTAGGAAATTTTAAAAACAGTCCTTTCATTTAGCAGCTACCATCCTCAATTTTTGGTCAAGAAACATTGATTAACCCAAGAAGTTAGGCTTGAAACTCAATAAAACTATCTTACGTAAAACTTTATGAAAAGATAAATATATAACAAAGATAAATGGCATATATACATATATATGTATGTATTTGTGTAAGTCAGTTTAAATATCTATTTTTCATCTGACATATTGGTTAAACACCTGGGCTCTAAAATCAAGTAATACATACTTTTAGACAAATTACTTAATCATTCTGAGCCTTAGTTTCCCCATCTGGAAAAAAATAATATATAAAAACATGCTTTATAGGGTTGCTTAAGTGTATAATTACATATGTAAATGCAAATTAAAGGATCAAGCACATAGGAGATGTTCTGAAAATTTAATTATTGTTTATTCTTAATGAGAAAAATGTATAAGCCATGCCCTATGGTTTTCATAAACTATTATGCTTCTGCACATGTTTTCTAAGTTAAAAATTTAACATGCTGACATAGCACATAAAGCTGACACACTTGGCCCACCCAAACTAAAACATGTGTTTTCAATGCTTTTCTTTTCTCCAGTTGTAGCAAAAGATTTATAGTAAACCTTTATTGATTCATTTAGCCTTCTAAAATGTCTTCTTTTAACAGATGACAAGTTAGTATCAGTATACCTCTCAAACAGTTAACTATCTGAGTAAAATATTTCTAGATTACCCTAACAAGCCAAGATTACAAATAAACTGTAACCAGTCCAACTAACTGAATGAGCCCTTCTGTTTTCCCAGCCATTCTACAAACATTCAGTTTCTCATTTTCACTTTTGATTGATGATATTTTATCTGGAGAAAAACCATTGTATTTTAAACAGAAAGAAAACGTCTGTAGTAAAACAGAAAATCCAGGTATAAGAAAATTAAACTTTGTGATTGCAAGTAGAGCTCATAAAAGGCTTACTTAGATCACATCAGTGAATTACTTGCACAATTACTAGAGGAAAACTGATTCACAAAACCTTGATAAATGCATTAATAATTTGAGGTTTTTCAACAACAACAATAGTCAAAATATTGTCTAGTTAAACAAGGACTCTTCACTGGGTTCTTATTTTAGATTTTCATGAAATTTGTCTCAGGATAGAAAACTAAACCTCATGGTCACTTTTGCCACTAAATAAGAAACATATTTCTAATTTCTTTTCTTTTTTACATTAACCATCATATACACATGGAATAATTTCATTAAAATTCAAGCAGTATGCAGTAAAAATTCTTCATTTGCATTTTTTCATGACCCTTGCAATTTTGGTGATCATTAGTACAGTGAGTTTCTTCAAATTCCAGACCTTTATATTGAGTTAACCTCAGACAATGTCTTATGACTTTCAGTGGCTCCATAAAATTTTATAAATAAGAGAGGAGAGAGGAAAAAGGAAAAGGTGAAGTTTCTGACTGTATTTTATAATGTTTATATTTATAAATATTTACATAGATTACTAACAACTTAAGGAAAAATTTGTAATTCCTACTTCAAACAATGAGAGAGAGAATGTAGCATATATGATGAATGGATTTGAAAATAAATGAGTTCACTTAAATTATAATCATTTACAAAGTTAACTAAGTTCATAAAATAAATTTCAAAAGAGACTAAACTTTGTACTTGTTTTTAACAATTTAAAAATCTTTGCAATTATTATTCTTATTATTACTCAGTATTTGTCAGTCTTATCTCCTGTTTTATAAATGAACCTCTTTAATGCTTCTTAACCTTTACATTCAGTGATCATTTCTTATCTGTATTATATTTTTTTACCTTCACCTGACAACAAAACTACTCATCTAATATGTGAACTAGTAATGAGAAAGACAAATGATCATATTAGCCAGAGGTGAGAAGAAATCCTTAGCTGAGGAGATAAAATCATGAAAGAAATATCAAACATAAGAAAATGAATATAAATTCAATTTTAATATATCACACTGAATTTATTTTATTTAAATATACAGAAAAGGAGGTATGTGGCAAATGTTTAACTCAGGCTAGGAAGATATGGATACATTGAGAATTTGTTTTGTTTTGTTTTGGTTTGATTTGCTTTGTTTTGAGAATCTCACCCTGAAACCAAAAATTGTCTGGAATGGCACAAGCTGTCCTCAAATTCATTGCAATTCACTTGCCTCCCAAGAGATAAGATTATTGGCATGAACCATCATATATGGCCTTAAATATAATTAAATATCAAAGATGCTCTCAAATTCTTTTATTGAAAGCTATTTATGTGATAAATAATAATTACATATGTATTTATGGGGTTCACAGATTGATTTTAAAATGTGTATTTTATTTTACAAAAGGTTAACTCACTCATAAGATTGTGTATAGTACCAGGCCAGTTTATCTTTTTTTAATATTTTATTTTATTTATTTTTCGTGTGTATGAGTGTGTGTATGTGTGTGTGTGTGTGTGTGTGTGTATCAGAGGGCACTGTGTGTCCCTGTGGAGGACCAAGTGTGACTTCAGGAATCATATCAGATTGCTTCTACCTCTTTCTTGCTTTGCTCTTGGATTTCCCAGGCTCCACCCTCCAGGGTTGGACTTGCAGGTAGCCACTGTTCCACCTGGTGTTTTTAACATGGGATCTGGAATCTGAACTCAGGACTTTCTGTTTGCCAGATAGCATCTTAACCTCTGAGCCATCTCTTCAACCCAACATATCCTTTTGGAAGGAATGTTAAGACGTTTAGTGATCTAGAAATATGCTATACTATTTTAGATGTCAGCTGACTGATTTTCCTGTACTCTCAGTTCCTACCTTGTATTTAAAAAAAACTCAGCTGAAGTTACATCTGTTTTCGTATCAGTTACTCCTAAAGAAGAGAAAAGATTATTGGAAACTTTCCTAACCTAAGTGTTAAGTTTGGGTTTGAATTTGGTTTTCAATATTTCACATTCCTTACTAAGAATACAAAGCAAACAATATAAGATCTGAATTACTTACACTTACCTAGAGAATTTTTATGTTCTAGTTAATCTACATTTAATAGTTGTCAAAATATATGTTTGAATATGAATTAAACTAATTTTGTGTTTACTAAATAGTTGAAGTTTATAAGTGTCCAAAAGTTATGCTAGTAAGCACAGTTCATTTTGGCTAAGAGATCATGATGTTATTTGTGTCGAGTCCTGTCCTTTACAAAATAGAACAATAGTGAAAGACTTCCTTGATAAAAAGTTTTCACCAAATTATTGATTCAATCACCTCTTTTATCCTTTCTGATTAAAATAGCCCAGTACTTACTAAGTTCTGCCTCATTTGTCTCAAGAAAAAAGAATCTGGAGAAAAAATATAAGCACATTCGCTGTAAGATGAAAACATCCTTTTAAAAAGGTGGCATTATTAGTTTAAGAATGAAATTTAGTTTGAGAAACTATAATTGAAGGGAACACAAAACATCAAAAGGATGATTTGCAAGTGAGTGTATACATGATTTCTTAATAATCGAATCATGCTTATAACTTAGCAGAGTAAAAAGAGGAAAAGTAAGAATAGAATAGGTTAAGAACATATTATATTTGAACTGCTCTGCTATATACATATTCTTATACATTCTCACAACAATCTAAGAAAATGGATTATGGTAGTTTAAATTTTCCAAGACCACAAATGTAATAAATAATGTGGTCTGGTTAGGAACTCAGGAATAGTTCCTTCTGTTCTCCAAAAGGTCCTCTTCCTCTGCTAATAGAATTGAAAGCATGGAGTAGATTGCGTTAAACTGGTTCTCGCAATAGGAAAGTGACTTTAAGATCAAACTTCCTTCCTGCAGTTAGGAAATGAACAAAACAGGTACTATCAAGATTTTCACCCTTTTTACATGGTTGTGTCCTATACCTCTTTCCCTTAACTTCATTAAGTAAAATATGATCAGTATTGAAAGTATCAGGAAATTATGAATGTTTATTCTAAATATAGTAAATACTTATCTGCCTATTTGTATATACAAAGAAATCCTTCCCTATATAAGCAAAAAAAATTAGACAATTTTAAAATTATTAATTTTATCAAAACTGATGACAAATATCAAATTCCATTGACATAAACACAATATTTATACAATAAACTATGTGTCAAATGAGAAGACTGGCATCAAAATTAAATGTGTGCAAGAAATATACTAAGAACTCACTTTAAGCTCAAGTTACCCATAACATAAGGAACAGAATGGGAGAGGAGGACACTTATGCATACAATGCTCATATTTCATCTTTAATTCTTTTAAAGTTTAATGCATGAATACAGTGAATTTATGATATTTCCACATTTTAATTCTCAATCCCATCTCCCTCCTTTTCACAATACAACTTTTCTTCTTCTCTGCCTATCTTTCTCTTTTATTTTCATTACTTTTCATATGTGTGGCCCACTGAGTTTCATGAGGGTTGCCTTTGATGTCATGTGCCTGAATATTTGCTGGGCTGTGAATCATATATCAGTGAGTACATCACAGAAGAAAGCATCTTTTCTACTCCACGGCAGCATTAATACTTATCAGTCTTTCAACCCGGGACCATTGGAAAGTTGCTATTTTATGGGATGAATGGTAACAGAAAATACTAATTTCAGAGGAAAAGAAGGAAACTTTTGTAAGTAAAATAGAGGGAGAATACAGAAATTCTTACAGAGGGCTTAGGTCACTGGAGAGTACCTTCTTTCCAGTGTGTGTGAATAAAAAAACAGAGGGTCAGTTTACAAGAGAGAACCTATGAAAAAGTACACTGGGGCTGGTGAGATTGCTCTGAGAATAAAACACTTGCAAACAAACTTAAGTTACAAAGGTCAGATTTCTAGATTGCAAGTAAGAAATTGCTGGGCACATGTGGCAGGAATTCTTGTTTTCTAAAGAGGACCTCATAATCCCAGTTTAAGTTGGCTAGCCAGAGTAGCCCTGTAAAGATCTAGTTTTAACTAGAAACCCAAGCTCAAAACAATAAAATGATAAAGCAATTGAGGATGATTCTTGTTTTAGCTTTGGGATCCTCACTCATACCATGACCATAAGTATATGCATTCACATGTTTAGCCATCTACTTGCAAGCAAGAAAATACACATGCTTAAAACTCACTATATGTGAAAAGAAATGAAAAAGAAAACTTACCCTATTCTTTTAGGAACACATAATTCCAGTGGGAGACAGAAAATACAGGAACTTGAGAGACTTGTCAAAAAGAAGGGACTGTCAGCTACAACAGCAGAGGAATGGGTGGTGTCAGGAAACAATGGACAAGGGTAGTGGTGAGAAGCATTTCCAAAAGAACCCTGCAACATCAACAACAAGAATTTCTAAAGACAGACATCCTTTCCTCAATAGCTCACTGTAGGAATCTGAAATAAATATCATTGGATTGTCGTGAATATGCTCTTGAGAACCTGTGTGATATTTCATTTGCTCTATTTTAAGGGAAAAACTAAAAGACACAACTGTGCAATTTTCCTCAAGTTCGAAATCACCTGGGCCCATACAAGAGGTCACATGGACAGACAACAACCTGGAATTTATGCCCATGTGTGCAATTATAAAGACTCCATACTGTGCCAATATAAAGAACCACATACAATTTCTGAACCTCTACCTTGTTCTCTTTCTTTTACTTATAAAATTTTCTTATTTCATTTCTAATTTCAACTTATTGGATTATATTTGTCCTGCTTCGACAACTTTCTCAATTTTTATTTTTGTGACAGGATTTTCTAAAAACACAGGTTAGCCTGAATTAGGGACCATCCTGCCTGAGAAGACTCTGTAGTGCTTCTGAGTTATCTGATTGCATTCCGTTATCTCTTTCTCTTTACATTCTACTTGAATGGAGCTGCTTTATCTCCTTCCCTCATCATTATTATAATATATCCTATTTGTTTATCCACATTTCTTTTTTTCTATTATTTTTGCAGCAGTTTACCTGCATTGTTATTGATGAAATCTCCTTCAAATGACTTAAGGGAATAAAGAGTTTATTTTGTTACCATAGTCTGGTTATAGTTGTTTGTTCAGTTGAGCAGGAGAGCTCACACCACCACCAGAGTGAAGGGAATTGGCTATACCGTATCCACATAATGGTTGAGAGAGTGACGATTCTTACTTGCCAGGCCAGCATGTGTGGCCAAGTATACAAAAGAATGTCCCTTTCTCAAAAAGCTCCCTCCATTTTATTCATTTGCCCATGGGCAAGTTTTATCCACCATGGGCTGGGCCTTCCAAATCCACTAGCTTATCTCCTGTCTAGACTTAACTTAATTTCGAATTCCATACAAATGTGCCCAGAGTTCAAACCCTTAACTGTCAAGTTGACACCTGTATTTAATCATGACACTTCATCCCTTATCAATGTGACACAAAAACACACAACTTTTAAATTGTAACCTTTAATCCTTATCCCCACAGGTGTTAAACTTATCTTAGAAACAACTTTAATTATAAAAATCTCAAATCTCTTAACCATGAGGTCCTGTTAAATAAAGTTAAATACTTCAGAGAAAACATTAAAGTGGAGTATTATGAAACAACAAGAAAATATCAAATTAAGATTAAAGTCTAGCTGATCAAATACTGCACCTTGTAGTTCAATGTCTCCCTTCTGTTGCTCATCACTTGGTCATAGTGGTTCAAAAATTCTGGGCAATCCCAGTCTCTCTACACAGCCTCAAGTTACACAAAAAGCATTTCTCTGGACCAGGTTGAATCTCCACTCAAAACCATCTTTAGCACACATCCCATATATACAGTTCTCCTTGGCAGATGTCCCACATTGGCTCTGACATCTTCGCTTCTCAATGGCAAACCAGGCTCTGACTACAGAGCACAAACTGCCCTTCTTGGGCTTCTCTGTAGAATTCCTGCCACAAAATGGCTGGTTTCCAACACTCTCTGAAACCTTGGAGAAAGGATCCATGCCATCCTCCGTCTTTCATCTTTGATGCCTCTAAAATCAGTACCAAGTGCATGATGTTGTCAAATTCTGTACTAACCTACAGGTGAAGAGTGGTTCCCTGGAATCACAGCTGATTCAGCTTCTCTGCATGAATTCTCAGAAGAAACTATGCTTGGAAAAATCTTAATACAGTAATATTTATTTCTTCCACTGTTCCAGTGCAAAACAATATGTTTTCTTAAATAACATTTATATCTCCAACAGCCATTGCTGCTCTACTGTCTGCCTTTTCTTCAGAAGAAACTTTAAGGCTGCCAACACAACGCTCCTCTACCAAGCAAACCAGTGCATCATCTTTAAATTAAACTATTTCAAATTCCTTGCTCCCTTCATCAGAAACTGGGGCCAACCAATCCAAAATTTTATGAGCATCTCTAGTCTTGAAATGGGCCATTAAATTCTGCAGAGCAGTATTTGCAATCCAGTCCTCAAATCTTGAACCATTTTAAACTTTGTTCAGCAAAACCATTTAAAAGTCACAAAAGTCACATAACCAGATTTATTAGCAACACCCCACTTCTTCAATAACAAATTCTGCTTCAGTTCACCTGCATTATTGCTGATAAAATAACATCAAATGACTTAAAGGAACAAGGGGTTTAGTCTCAAATGATAGTTCCTTGTCCAGCTTAGCAGGAGAGCTTACACCAACACGAGGGCCACACCATATCCTTGTAATGGCTGGGAGAGAGAGATGATACTTACTTGCCAGATGACAATGTCTGGACAAATAAATAAAAAGATGCCCCTTTCTCAAACAGCTCCCTCCATTTTATTCACCTGCTCACTGCATAGTCCCACTCACCTTGGTCTGGACCTTCCCCAACTACTATACTGCCTTCTACAGGTTCACTCTGGGTTTAACTCAACTTTGAATTCTCTACAAATCTACAAATGTGCCCAAGCTCAAACACTCAAATGTCGAGTGACACTTTACTCCACTTATACTAATTACCGGTCTAATTAAGCTTATTCCTCTTCTGTTCTTCCTGTCAGTAGCAAATATTTTACTACATACTTATTTTCCTTGTTTCTTTAATCTTTAAAAGTTAATACAGTCAAAGGGCATTTGTTTTCAATTGGATATTATTACAGTTTCATATTGCACTTATTAGCCAGTTGTGATTGCTTCTTTAGAAA
Organism: Typhlomys cinereus; assembly: GCA_023101885.1. Classification (NCBI taxonomy): domain Eukaryota; kingdom Metazoa; phylum Chordata; class Mammalia; order Rodentia; family Platacanthomyidae; genus Typhlomys; species Typhlomys cinereus. The sequence goes on from JALPQD010000180.1 coordinate 530,627, forward strand.
ATATTCTTCTCTAAAAATATAACTATAGAGATCATGTCAAGTACACTAGGAGAATGGGCTAAGAATTTACATATTGAACTAAACTTTAAGTCCTATATGCAGAAACAACCTTATTCTGATTATTATTAAGTTCCTCTTGAAAATGAGAGAAACATTAGCTGATATATTATAAGTGAATAGTAAGAAGATATAAAGAATATGAAAACACCAAATAAACTGACAATCTCATATGCACACATGAACACATGCCAAAAATTCCAACATGAATGAATTTGATGAAATCACAAAGAACTGAAAAAGAGTGATCATAAAATATTCAACATATTAAAAGAAAATGCAAACAACAGAATATAAATAGGAAATCAAAGGAGAATGCCACAGAAAAAGTTTAAAAAGATAAAAAAGAAAAAAGTATGTTAAAGAATTTTAAAAATAAGATTCTCAATAAACTTAATTTTAAAAAACTCACCAGAAGACCGCAGCAATGGAAAGAATCTAATGAAAAACAAAATGTCAAGACTTTAAGCCAAGATAGATGACTTAGAAAGTGTAAACAAGGACAAAGATAAAATGAAATGAAATGACTAACATATTGCCAAATACTGAATACTGAATATTGCCTATTGATGTAGAATTAAGACACATAGAACCATTTCTATATTTATATACACATACGTATGATATGAAAATTGAAGGATATTTCCTCAGACTGTGACAAAGTATTTTTGCTCCCTCTTCCATATTTTTTCCTCCAAATTAATAAGAGTCATATAGATTTGTCATGTTTAAAACTCATAAAATATTCAGAAATTGGGGCTGGAGAGGCTGACTCACAATCAGAAGGAATGAGTTCAGATCCCAGAACCCACACACCACATAAAAACATCAGGCCAAAACGGCAATGACCTACACTTCCTGCTCTGGAAATCGAAGCCTGGGAAATTCCAAAGGAAAAAAAAAGATAAGTCAATAATAGTAATGGAAAGGAAACAGCCAGAAATAGCCAGTGCAAAAACTGTAAAGTTAGAGTCATCCTTGAGGTGGTCAACCAGCTGCTGTGGAAAGAACAGAGATACTAAGGAGCATAATAAAAGAAATGAAAGTAGATTAGAGAATGGAAGCTATGTAGGGCCATTTAAATATCTTTAGAAACTTTTATGTATCTTTTATACCGAATGAAATAGTGAGATGCTAGATTTATAATTGTCCACTCTGAAAGAGTGGATAAATTGAGGAACTCTGAGAACCTCAAAAGAAAAATGTAATTCTCTACTCCTAAGATAAATTCTGAATTTATTTCAATTATGAATGATGGATGCAACAACCATAATAGTTTTGACATACTAACTACTAACAGAAACTACAAATATTTTTGTATCTTATTGTTATTGTACAAATATCTTTAAATGTCATTTTCTGTTCCCATTATTTCAAAGTTATTCACCTTAGGTTTTATAAGTAAATCAATGTGAAAATACGGTTTCTCATAACGTCCAGGAGGCAATTTATTTACAATGGCTCATGTACTATAAAGAATTCCTTAATCTGTATTATCTGGTCAACCAAGGGTGAATGAGGTCTTAAAGTTCAATCACCTATCAAGTTTGCACAATAATCACCTATAATCCTACTATATTCTTATGTCATTTTTCTTTTCCTCAGCCTGTCTTCAGGACAGATATTATTATTTTCTAAACATTTCTGTTTTTAAGAAAGTATCTCATAGTTGAAGGTGGTCTGGAATTCACTATAAAGGTCAAGATGGCCTTGAACTCCATATACTCTTACCTTCATAACTAAGTGATGAGATTACACAAGTAAATTGCCATGTTCATCCAAAACTCTTTGATCCAAAGACATTAGAAAGGAAAGAAACAAAAATTTGTCTTTTAAAAATATCTTTGTTGGGGGCTGGAGAGGTGGCTCAGCGGTTAAGCCTCTGCCTTGCAGGCAGAAGGTCCTGAGTTCGGATCCTAGACCCCACGTATAGATGCCAGGGGGAAGCAGGGGTGGCCTGCGTTTCTGGTCCTGGTAGGGCGGAGCTTGTGAATCCCCGGGCAAAGTGAACAAGGAGGAGGTGGAGGCGTCCATGGTGGTTCCCGAATTCGTCTGTGGTTCTAATACACACACATATATACATACACACATGCATGCATACACATACATGCACAATTGAATAAATAACAAATAATTTAAAAAATTTAAAAAAAATCTTTGTTAAACTATTTCAAAATAATATGTTTGTGTCTCTTTGCAAATTTTTATGTTTAAAAATATTTGGAGAAATAATCAAGAGGTTTTATTGAACAGTCAATGAGTTCTAGGATACAAAGATGATTAAGAATCCCTTTACTGACTAGTTTAGAGCAGGCCAAAAATATGCTTTTATTTATTCTTGTGTGTGTGCATATGTGTGCTCAAAAGTTCATGGGTGTGAAGATTCACATGCACATGTGAGCATATGGAGGGGATTTAACCACATGTCATTCCTCAGGCCCCATCTACCTAGTTTTTTTTAACAGTGTGTGTGTGTGTGTGTGTGTGTGTGTGTGTGTGTGTGTGTCTGGATGTGCATGCACACGTTCCCATATGTATATGTATATACCATGATGCATGTTTGAAGGGAAAATAATAGTTACAGGTGGCAGCCCTCACCTACCATGGTTTCATTGTTTTCCCATTGTGTATTCCAGGATATCTGACCCATAAACTACCAGGTATTCTCCAGCCTCTGTATCCCATTTGGCTGTAGGATCACTGACATTACAGATGTTTTCTACCATGCCTAGCTTTCCACACAGCAAGCACTTTGTATTTTATACACGTTGTCCTTTCCCTTACAGCATATCTTGTATTTTATTTAACAGAATCTCTCACTGGCCTTGAATTCACCAAGCAAGCTAGATTGGCTGCTGGTAAGTCCGAGGGACCTGTCTGTCTGTCTCCTCAATACTGGCATTACAAAATTTCATCACCATACCCTGCTTTTTAAAATGGGTTCAAGAGTTTTAAGTCATGTCTACATATCTATCATGCTATCCAAACAATTTCCTTACTCCTAATTTACATTTTAAGATCAACTTTAGTTACTGTTTTGATGTTTCTGAATAAAGGGGAAGAAAGGCACAAACTGGAAAGTTACTGTAGTGATAAAGGAGGAGATGGATTATGGTGTCTTGCATCAGAATTTCAGGATCATATGAAGTCAATGTTAGAGAATCTTGATGTGGACTTGGATGCACGTTATGAGAAAAAGGTATGTGTCAAGGCTACATCTAAAGTGTTTCCTAAAAATTTTACAGTCTCCACATCATTAGAATTAAAAAAGGGTAAGAGATCATAGGCTTCTCAGAAATTATGAAATTAAACATGAAGTGGAACTATAAAAATAATGGGGAATAAGTTAAGTTCAAATAGCCAAATAGCATCCATCCATACTAAGTTTTACACTTTATAGTCTTAAGATATATTTAGTGAAAATCAAAGATCCATAACCTATTGCAACAATGAAAACAATGTATAAATTTGTTCCTCCAGCAATGAAATTCTTCTGATGCACCTTAAAGAACTATCTGTCTGTCTGACTACTTACAGATGGAGACTGGGAAGAAGCTGTGCTTAAGCATTGCCTAAAATAGTTTTTAACAACTGTTTTAAGCAATGGTTACAGAATACTAAATAGTTTTAATCAATTGAAACAGAATACTAAATACATGATCCCTATAGGGACATATCAGCTCAAATTAAAGCAGAAAGCAGTAATCATACAAAAGTTCCCATATAAGTGGCAGCATGCATATAAGAATCCAAAATAAGACCTGGAATGAACCATGAGACTATCACTTTTATTAACATGTTCATTTTTATCAAAGGAACAGAAAAGTTTTTTTGTGAATGATGTTGTTGTTTTGTTTTCTGATGATAGCAAGGAGAATGACAGGAAGGTGACTAAATTGTATTTATACCAAAATATTTTAACTCTAATATATTCAAAGTATTTTCAAATAGTGAATTAGTTTCCTATCCAATGATTTTGATAATGTACTTCATCTTAATAAAGGATATAATGATCAATGAATCTACTTAAATCCTAGACTGTCTACATTTTAATATAAAAGGCTTGACTTTTATAAGAAGCTTTGGAATGATCCAGAGTATATAATCAAATGGAATCCAATAATTATTTCATTTTGAAGAATAATAAGACAAACAAAGATTCAGTCTTTTTATTCCTCCAATATCCTTTCCCAGGCTCATTTTCATCAACTAAATTACATTTTCTGAAAGATAATCCCTGACTGAGAGAATTTGAGAAAAAGTGCCTGGGGATATTTGTTGTTAGATTTGGGATGCTTTCATCTGACCATGGCTCCCACAGAGGGTAATCAAGACTGGCTCATGGGTGAGTGTTTGCTGCTACATTGCTCTCTTGGGTATTTGCTTCATAGCTCATTCAAGCTACCAATTCTTAACTTCATGGAACTTGCTTTTTAAAAATAATTGAAAATTAACAAATGTTAAGTGTCAAGTTTAAGGTAACTGCTGTTAAATCATTTTTCTTCATGTATTACTGACAGTAGTAGCTAACAGAGAGAGCTGCATTAAATTGTGCACTTGTTGGATTTTTATTTCTGTGATATTTCCTTCTGTGGGATCAAGTAGTTTCTAAAACAGACTTGTCATGCATTTGGTACAACTAAGTTCACAAACATATAATCAAGGTTAAGGAGATAGGACTTTCTACTCTCCTAACACACCTTTGTCACCTAAATATTTAATTACCTATAAACATGTCAATATTATGGACTGTTCTGTCTTGCTCTTTTACTGATTTTACTGCACTCCTTCAATCCCTATGGCATTCATCGCTTCAGAAACTTCTTGTTATGCTCAAAAGCTCAGAATTTTACTTACTAAATATATGTCTAATATGTGTATTTATTCTATATACATTATATAGTAAAAATCTGCCATATCTCATGTGGATAATTTGTTTTTCACTCTCTGTTCTTATCCTGTAAATTCTGTAGATCAATATTGTTGAAATACATATTTCATCATGCAGGCTTGCTTAATTACTTGGTCAACCTTTGCATTCATGTGGACTGACCATATATACCACTATTTCCTTATTTCTCAAATCTTTCTCCTATCCTTTGTGCTTTTTTCATACTAGCTTTTCAATTCCTTAATTATTCCTTATTATTAATTGTGTCACAGAAGTATTTGTAGCATTCTTAAAATTCTTTCTTTTCCTATTCTTCAGTACATTGTTGTCACTCAGATATCATTTTAAAACTTCCTTTATTTTCTATATTAAACCAAAAATATTTTATTTCATATCTATGTTGACATTTCTACTACCTTGCATTTGAAAGTTTTCTGTGTATTTAACTAATTATTGTGGTTTTAGATTATCTGGAAGGACTATTTAATAAACAATTCTAGCTAAGAGAGCGTATTTTAATATTTTACATGTAATAAGTCTCCTTGTAAGTAGAAGTATGAAGGTGATTACCATTAATATATATGTATCATTGCTCAGTAGTAGATAGTAAAACAGAATAAACCTGCTTGTGAATTCATATTTGCTTCCAGCAGAAAAATTGGCAACCTTTGAAGGTCTGAAGTACAGGTAAAATTTCTCTTACAATTTCTCCAACCCCAATGGCCAGGAATTGTAGGATAGCAGTTGAATATATCATAATTTCTGAAAAATGCTGGAGGAAACATTACTCCATTTAATATATAAAAGTTGATCATATTCAATATTCTTTTTTTAATTTTTTAACATTTATTATTATTATTTCCACTCATACAAACTTAATAGGTAGACCAGTTCCCTCCCCCCCTCCTACTCCCCCTGAACCCCCTACTCCCCTTCCCTCCCTCCCCGTCTCCCAGTGCCTCCCCCCCAATTCCCAGAGAGTCCTTTATTGTGTATGCCTAACTCTCCTCTTGGTCCTCCTCTCCGATGACGTACAAGTACCCAGTGTCATTTCCCTGAACCCTTTCTCATGTTCCCCTTAAGCATAGGAACACTGTTCATATTCAATATTCTTTACTGTGGTTATGATGTCCTAAGATGTGAATAAGTAATGTATTAACTGTGTTATGGCTATGAGAAAACAATGAAATAATGATCAATATTCAATTATGACTAGGAAATCTCATATAAGAAAATCCAGAAAAGTATATTTTTGATGTCAATTTGACATAGAGAGCAATAATGATTTACAAAGAAAGAACTTTTTGAGAGACAAAGTGTACTGAAGCAAACATTTACAAAATTGAAAACCCTGTTATTAAAGTTTTCAATAGTAGAAATCAGCATTTCAGCAACTGAATTATGACTGTTTGATATTGTATATTGAATTTTAAGTCAAATAATTTATAAAATTATTTTATTCCCTTATGGAATGGGTCGTTGAGGATTCATTTAATCAAAACATTCACAGATTATCTGCCTGAAAATTGTCAACACATCTATATTATGCGCTAAACGTATACAGTATGTTGTGCCCACAAATTCCAATATCTAGTAAATGTTATGACATTTTCTCAATATTTGTCATCAAAAAAGAAGAATAAATGAAATTTGCTGGGAAATGGATGGAATTAGAAAAAATTATATTGAGTGAAGTATCCCAGACAAAGAAAATTAAGTACTGTATGTACTCCCTAATGGGTGGATCCTAGTACCAAACCCACTTCGTGACATATTCAGAGATAAATCTCTGCAATACCTACAGTAATTGCAAAGATTATAAACAGGTAAGAAGGGGAAGGAAGGCTACCCAGAAATAAGGAGGCAGAGGATCATACTAGAGCAGAGAAAATAGGTCACCATCAAATACTGCAAGTAAGTCGTGAGACATCTGGTTAAGATCACTCACTTTCCTTCTTGATCACTTGCAACTGAAGGGGTTTGATTTCACCAGTCAGGGAGGGCCTGGAATCTGGTAGATAGATGGCAACCATCTTGTAAATGGGAGAATGACTCCTGCCTCACTGCAGTTTCCTACTCCTATTCTATTTACCTTTGAATATACTCTTATAGTAAGACTCCATTTAAATAGCCTTTTATCTCTGGCTGGGAGGTGACCTCCAATACCCATCAGGATGGAGCCAAAGGCAGTAAGATTGTAAAAGCCTAAAGATGGGGAGGAGCAATGATATGCAAGATACTCCACACAAGTTAGGGCCACAGTAGCCAAAATTGGACTTGCATGACCTGCACAACGACTGACATGTCAATGACCCTCCCCAAAGTCTAGCATGGATCACAGGCACTAGGATCTTTAGAGGCAAGGGATTAACAGTCACAATAGCATTCCCATGCTAAAGGGGAGAACAAGTAAGGGCTCTGGGCAATGCCACTGAAACCTTACACCTCATTAGAGTGGAGGATGCAGAGGAAGTTTAACATTCACACTAAAGGATGCTCCAGGGAATGGGAGAGGGGCAGGGGGAGGCACTGGGAGAAAGGGAGGGAGGGGAGTGAAAGGAAGGGGAAAATGGGGGAGGGTACAAGGGGGACTGGTTAAAGTGGGAGGAAATGAGGGGACCTGGGTGCCTATCAAGTTTGTATGATTGGGAAAATCAAATAAATCAACATTTAAAAAAAAAACTTTCAATCAACCAACAATATGTAATGAAATTAAAAGAGTAACTATAAATCTTTTAACTGAAAAAATACCAGGAACAGATAGATTAAGTGTATAATTCTACCAGTCTGTCATAGAAGAGCTAACATCTTTATTTATCAAATTATTCCATAAAATAGAGAAAGCAAGAATACTCCCAAATTCTTTCCATAATATCAACATTATGTTAATTCCAAAACCAAGGAAAGACTCATCAAAGAGCATTATAGGCCAATTTTGCTAATGAAAACAGATGTCAAAAATCTTCAATAAGGGTTGAAGAGATGGCTCAGACCTGAGACTTGCAAGCAGAAATTCTTGATTTAAGCTCCCAAGTCCCACATAAAAATGCCAGACAGAAATGGCAGCCCACACTTGCAGCCTTGGTGGGCAGAGCCTGGAAAATCCCAGAGCAAAGCAAGAAGGAGGTAAAAATAATGCAGCAGGATTCTTGAAGTCACCCTTGGTCCTCCACAGATACACACAATGCCCTCTGATACACACACACACACACACACACACACACACACACACACACACACACATATGCACACGCACACACACACACACACACACACACAAATTCAATAATATACTTGCAAACCAAATCCAAAAACATATCCCCAAGATAATTCCATGGTCGTTTGGTTCATTCCAGGAATGCAAGGATGGTTTAACATAAGTCAATCAATAAATATGATTAATATATTAATAAATTCAAAAAAGAATCACATGATCCTCTCAATAGATGCAGAAAAGTCCTTTGGAAAAAATTCAATATCCCTTAATGATAAAACTTTGGAAAAAGCTGGCATGGAGGGGATATATCTTAACATACTAAAGGCTATATATGGGGCTGGAGAGGTGCTTCAGGGGTTAAGCCTCTGCCTTGCTAGGCGGAAGGTCCTGAGTTCGGATCCAAGACCCCATGTATAGACACTGGGCAGAAGCGGGGGCGGCCTGCATTTCTGGTTCTGATAGGGTGGAGCCTGTGAATGCCAGGGCAGAGTAAACAAGGAGGAGGAGGAGGTCGTCCATGGTGGTTCCCAGAAATCATCTGTGGTTCTACACACACACACACACACACACACACACACACACACACACACACACACACACATGCACAATTGAATAAATAAGAAAATAAAGGCTATATATGACAAGCTAAAAGCAAACATAATTCTAAATGGAGAGAAACTTGAAGTATTCCCACTTAGATCAGAAATGAGACAAGGCTATCCAGTGTCACTACTCTTGTTCAATATTGTGGTTGAAGTCCTAGCTAGAGCAGTAAGGCAATAGATGGAGATAAAAGGGATACAAATATGAAAAGAAAAGTTAAAGAGTCCCTATTTGCAGATGATATGATTCTATACTTGAGAGATCCACATGACTCCACCAAGAAACTACTTGAATTAATAAACACCTTCAGTAAAGTGGAAGGCTACAAAATCAACATACAAAATTCAGTAGCTTTCTTATATGCTAGAGACAAATAAATTGAGAAAGAAATAAGGGGATCAATTCCTTTCACCATAGCTTCAAAGAAAATAAAATACCTTGGAATAAGCTTAACTAAGGAATTTAAAGATCTATACAATGAAAATTACAAAATATTCTGAAAGAAATTAAAGAGGATACTAGAAAGTGGAAAGACCTTCCATGATCATGGATCAATAGGATTAATATTGTGAAAATGGCCATCCTACTGAAGGCAATATGCAGACTCAGTGCTTTCCCCACCAAAATCCCAATGCAATTCTTCACATAACTGGGTGAAACAATTTCAAAATTCTTATGGAAGAACAAAAGATCCTGATTACCCAAAGCAATCTTAAACATTAAAAATACTACTAGAGGTATAAATAAAAAACAACTTGATACTAGAACAAAAATTGATACATTGACTAATGCATTAGAACAGAGTTCCCAGAGGTAAGCTTCCACACATAAAGGCATTTGATTTTTGACAGAAATGTAAAACATATACCCTGGAGCAAAGACAACATTTTCAAAAAGTGTTGTTGGGGCAATTGGTCATCTACCTGTAGGAGGAGGAAAATGAACAAACACAAAATGAACTCCAAAGGAATCAGGGGCCTCATTGCTAACCCAGAACCCTGAAACTGTTAGAGGATGAATAGGGAGAGCACTTTAATTGAAAAGCCTTGCTAAAGATTTTCTAAAAGAACTCCACATGTTTAAGAACTAAGACCAATAATTAACAAGTGGAACTTCATGAAATCAAAAAAAGTTCTGTTCTGCAAAGGAAATAGTTTATTGTTCAGAAAGAAAACACGGAATTGGAGAAAATCTTTGCTAACTATGAATTTGACAAAGGATTAATCATCAGAATATACAAAGAACTCCAAAACCTAAACAAGAAAGCAAACATCTCAGTTAAAAAATGGTCCCTGGGGCTGGAGATGTGGCTCAAAGGTTAAGCCTCTGCCTTGCAGGCAGAAGGTTCTGAGTTTGGATCCTAGACCCCACATATAGACACTGGGTAGAAGCGGGGGCGGCCTGTGTTTCTGCTCCTGATAGGGTGGAGCCTGTGAATCCCGGGGCAGAGTAAACAAGGAAGAGGTGGAGGTGGTCCATGGTTCTACACACACATACACATACATACACACACACATACATACACACAGTGCACACACACACACACACACACACACACACACACACACACACACGCATACATGCACAATTGAATAAATAATAATAAAAAAATTTAAAATGGTCCCTCTAACTAACCAGGGACTTCACGCTAAAAGAAATTGAAATGTCAAACAAATATCTCAAAAGATGCTCTACCCAGTCAACAGAGAAATGCAAATTAAAACTATCTTGCAATACCATCTTACACCAGTCAGAATGATTAAGATCAAGAACACAAGTAACAGAGAATGCTGGAGAGGATATGGAGAAAAGGGAACACTTTTTCATTGCTGGAAGGAGTGTAAACCAGTATAGCCACTTTGGAGATCAGAAAGGAAGTACTATATGACACAGCTGTACCATCTAGGAATATTTCCAAAAAATTCTGCATCTTATTACAAAGACACTTATTCATCAATGTTCATTGCCACTCAATTTGCAATAGCACTAAAATGGAATCAGGCAACATGCCCATCAATAAATGGGTAACAAAAATGTGGTACATATACATCAATCATCAAGAAGGATGAGATTATAGAATTTGCTGGTAAAAAGATAAAACTGAAAAATACAATATTGAGCAAGTTATCACAGAAACAGACAGGCAAATGTTGCCTGTTCTCTCTTTATGTAGAAACTAGCATTGTTATTCTGACCAAAGTATTTGGCTTAGAGTCAGAAAATTAGAAAGGAATCAACCAATGGGAAGGTGCAAAGGGATGGTTAGGGTGAAACCTTTGGAAGCGGAGTCATAGGACAACATGGCAGATAGGGTTACCGAGGGAATAATGGGAAAAAATACTTTGGAGCGCATTAGGGAATAGAATATAAGAGAACCTCAGGGACTTAAAGACAAACCCAAAGATCAGGAAATTGAAACAATTATGAACCAACTAAATTATTACTATGTCAAAAATATTTCTTTTAAGAAAGAAATAAGAATGGACAGTCCTTATGCAAAGGAGTACAAAGAGAGGAAAACAGTGCGAAACAATAAATATCATGAGTTGTTCCACTTAGAACACTGTGACCATTTAAACTATACTAGAAGTAGCTGGAATGTGAAACTTCCAGATAAGTTGTTAGTCAAAGAGACCCCAAAAGTCCCCAAACATCATAGGCTTTTGCAATTCTCTTGGTTACCCTCCAAAAAATAGAATGACTTTATTACTGAAGATGCTACACCTGTGGATCACAGGACATAGGCAAAATATACCAAGTGGAACTGGTTTGAGAGCTTACTCTTTTCTGGACAGCTTAAAAAGTCCCAAGGAATATCAGTAGAATGCACTGGGGAAGAAAAATAATCAAAGGCCTCATCAACCTGTGAGATGTTCAAGTTACAATGAAAATCACCAAGGCAGCAGGTGACCACCAGTTTAATAGTGGCATGACCATCAAGAAGACAACCAACAGTTTTCTAATTGGAGTCAAGGCTTGCTTGTTAGAATGGAACACATTCTTGTTACTATTAAGTATAACAAGAGCCTATAAAAGGGAAGAAAATGGATTGCTATGGAAGAACAGACTATGAACCTATAGTAAGTACCTGTTATTATATCCATAGATTGGGAAAACACTTAGCACTCAACCTAGAATCCTTCTACAACAGAAGAAGCCTTGTTCTACAATAAAAGGAGAGGATCTCAACACACAAACAACATAGAGTAGTACAGTTAAAGAGCAGTGAAACAGACAAATGCTAACAGAAATCAGAGTACTAGGGAACCCAGAAGCAGGCCAACGAAAACTCTCCCTATCCTAAGTTGCAGGGAACCTTGCAGAAAGGGTTTGTAAGATTGTAAGAGCCTACAGATTGGAAGGTCCACCACTGTGCAAGACATTCTACTAGAAGCAGAACTAATATATCCAGGAACTCAATACAACGGGACGTATCTTTACCAGATGTGTATAATGGCTGACATGCCAACATGCCTCCACAGACTAGCCAGCATCTGAAGAGAAATAATTGCATGCAATGGAAACTTTAAGGGTTAAGGCCAGACAGATAATGGGGAGTGCTCCTATCAGTGGGTCTGCACAGGGAAGGGCCACTTGGTCTGCCACATGGGCCTGAATCACCATTACAGCAGGTGATCCAGAGGGAATCGTGGGACCCATAGAAGCAGACAGACAGAAAGGTGGGAAGGAATGAGATGAATTAATAGGAGTTAAAAGAAGGAGGAAAAGAGAGGAAAGGAGAGAGGGAAGAAGGGGAGGGGCAGGATAATTGCTCAATGTGCTTCTTAAGCTAGGAAAATTAAAAAAAATAAAATAATACTAAAAAGAAAGTAATAATAAAATATATTTTGTTCTTATTTTACTGTGGACTGGCATATATTAGCATTTTTAGTTCATAAACATGTAGCTGACATAAGTAAGTACACTGTTATTGTATATGCTAAAAATAAAATTCAGTCAATATATAATGAAAGGAAATGTTATTGGAGAACCTCTTCTTTTAGGTTGCGATACCTTTAAGATGTCAGGCCTTGTTGGAAGAAGGCAGATCACAGCCAGTGAGCCTTAATATTGGGTAGTCTGACTTTGCTACTATTAACATGTAGCAATGGATTATTCTTTTTCATAGGGAGTAGTCTTGTGCAGTGCAGAATATTTAACAATATCCCTTGTTTCAGTTTCATTAGATGCAAAGTAGTGCCAGATATTCTCAATTGTGGGTACAAAAATTTCTCAAGACACTTTAAAATATCACTCCTCATTTCTATACTACCACTGTGGGTTTTAAATAAATGCTACTATTACTCATATTTCTTTTTCATTTTATCACTTTTCTTGTGTGGGTATTACATGTGCATAGGATGCATTCATATGTATATGCATGTCTATATGTGAGTGGGGGTTGCGCATTCACGTCTGTATGTGAATGTAGGACACTGATGTTGGTATCAGAAATTATCCTCAATTGGTCTTCCACATTATTGTGTTGAGCCTTGGTCTCTAATTTAACCCAGAGCTTGCTTACAATGTTAGTCTGGCTTGTCAATCTGTAGGCTTGAATTATAGGCAGGTCAATATACTATACACATTGTAGCATGGAATTTGGAGGTCCACACTGCTCGTTTTGTTAGTATAAAATACTTTATCGTCTGATCCATCTCTATGTCCCTGTTACCTATATTTCTTAAATTACACAACAAATTGTCTTCCCATTCAAATAGAATGATTGATTATATGTAGCTGAATATTAGCTAATATATTAAAAATTTTTAGTTTATTTAAATAATGAAAGCTTTTTCACTCAGTGGATAAGGTTATAGTTGCTAATATAACAGGTTTTAATTGCAGTCACAGATATTGATTTAAATATTTATTTTGTACATGGAATCACACATAAAAATGAATACATAAATCATATTTCTATCTTTATTGCAAAATTTCTGGTTGTGACTGTTTATGTGTGAATCAAAGATATTTATCACACTAAACCATGTAGAACAATTATCTCTAAATCGTTTCTTTATCCTGTTATCTTTTCCTCTGACAAAACTTCCCTAAGTTTTAATTGTGGTGGCAGAAATGGAGAAGGAAGTACATCTTGGAGATCTTAATCTGCTACTTATCCCAACAGCATAAATTTGATCTTGTAATTAGTATTCAGCTCAGCATCTTGAACAGAAAGCAGTGTTACAGCCAAGAGGTGGTTTAAATCACATAAATCATAGATCAATGACAGACAGAACTTGAAGCACTGGATAGATTACAAAAAGAAAGCTTTATTTAAAAATAGATTAACTTTTCCTGAAGGAATTATTTAATCCCTCCAAAATATGTAAAACAAGTGAAACTAGATCTGACCATTTTAGAGCATAAGCATATAATGTTTAAATATACTTTCCATCCACAGTTACACTACTATTCTGAAAATGCAGAAATATGTGTGTACCTTTTATTCATGAAATTCACATTTCTAATTCTGTAATCTTGAATGATATTATGAGAAACATTAAATACATTGTTATAAGTAGCAATCATGTGCTAGTGACCCAAAGGCTGTTTTAAGATATTATAAGCATCATATTTTTAACGTAAATGGCAAATTGAAATCTATTTCTGCTTCTCAATCAACTGTGTATCTTTGCATAGAAATCCATTAACTATAAAACTTCATATAGGTTTTGCTAATCAAAATCTTTTGAGGTTATATTAATTAAAAACTACTAAAACAGGAGATTCTTTGAGCTTTTATAAGAAATTGCCTAATTATCAAATAATTATCTCATTTATCCTTTCTTATTTTTCTCTTAGAATCCAGAACAATTCAAAACTGAAATTTTTACTTGTGCTAATGTAAGTATACAGATAATTTCATGTAACATGAAGCAGTGTTGTCAGCAAAAAAATGCAATTCAAGCTTAAGTATCATTCAGCATTACTTTTTGGAAATCAAGACTCTTACGTTTTTATCAATAACACTAAAGAACAGATCTTCTGTAAGAAATAAAAAGATCTAATATATAAGAAAGCTCAGAAAATTCAAATAACTAAAATTCAGAGTTCACAGTTATCACAATCACAGGTATCTTTCTTGGAAAAAATAAATAAATCTTCAGATTGAGGTTGTTAGTAAAGCAATGAGTGCATCAAAACATATCATTGAATTCTACATATGAAATTTAAAAAATATTATGACAGTTTATAACATCTATGGATTTATATCTATCATTACAATATTCATGGCAATATGAATACAATATATAAGCATAATGTTCATTGTTTTGCTCACAGTTTATATTTATGCAATATTCTGTCACACTTTTCATAGGCACATAGAAAATATAAAACAATTTTTTATTATTCAACAAGAAGGCTAAACTTGTCTTTGTCATGTAACTTCTCTTCCCATGTTTTTATAATAAGACCACTCAAAGGAGGAAAGGCAATTTTAAAATGTTGCTATTTATAGATGTATAAAACCATGTGAAAACCTTAAGTAGTTATAATACTACATATGTTTTGTTATTTAATCAGATCATATTGTTTTATTTTTTGTTAATTTTTGAAGGAATAAAGTGAAATTCAGTGTAGACCTCTGATCTTATTTTCAAACTATGAAAATCTACAGTTATGAAATAAGAATAAAATAAATATTTTAGCATGAAATTGTGTATGTGATTTTTGGATACAATATCTCTCATTCAATCGATGGTTATCTTGCTCCAAACAGTCATTTTAAACATGGTTTATTCTATAATTAAAATCTTAAAATTGGCTTAAAGTACAGGCAATGTGAATAAATACTTATTATTAGAAAATATTGATCACATTACCAGAGATCCAGCTAAAGAATATTAAATATACTCAGGGTCTTCATGTATGTTCCACCATCCATTAATAATTCACAAAACTTTTTTTTCTATATCAGTTTTTGACACTAATTTTTCCATATATTGCCTATTTGAATAGTTCAAATGTACAATGGAAATAACAGTCAAGTAAAAAAAAATCCCAAAATACAATCCTTAGTATATAGTCTTTTATATTTCTGCAATGGAATAGAATAGATTGAAATATTTGTTTTAAAGTATTCAGGATGGATATTCTAAAGTGAGATAAGTTTATAGCTGTTAAGCCTTCTGTATTGTTTATAAGAATCAAAAGGATGACACACTGCCTTCATTATTCACCTGACAAAATGTGATGCATTAAGTGAATGAAACTGCAAATGCAGCTATAAAAGTTCATCACTTTTGTTACTGACAAAATAATGTCAGAAAAAATCAAATATTTCATCCAAAAATAAAATAGCTAAAATATCATTGAGAAAGTTTTTTCAAAAGACATCGGACTCACAAATTTGCATGCATTTTACAGTCTGGATAGCAAATGTATTATGAGAAAAAAATTAGAGTTTGGGAAATTCTACCATATCTATTGCAAACTAATGGAATTTTTAAATACCACCTAATGCAAAACACACTCTATAGCTAGTCATAAGATTAAAAGCTGTACAAGTTGCTATCTTGGGAAATTTGCTTCAAGGAAATTGCTACAAAGCCTTGTTTTAGTACATTCCCCTACTGTGCTTCCCACTGTGTTTTTTTAATAAGGAAAGTTATCCATCCATAGAGGTGTATCCTGTTCTCCATGCTTCACTGTCTAGCAGCAGGCAGATACAGTAGACACTTGGGCGTTTGACTCTTTAATTTTCACTCCATAATGTTGATGCCTGCTTTTGCTGACTGATGCATGTAGCTTCATTGTTATTTAATTATGAGTGGGAACAGATATCCTGCACCCTGTAACTTCCCTCTTTTCTAATCAACATTAGCTTAAACAATACCCAATTTGAAGTGTATATGTAAATCAGGTATTACATTTGTGGTGTAATCACAACAAACAATCAACCTGTCTGGTTAAAATTGTTAAAACAGAAAAAATTTAATTACACAGGACCAAACTATTTTATTCTAATATACCACAATAAGGTATCAGAATTTATTCCTGAAATTTATTTTAATTTCATAATTTATTTTGTGTGAAAAATGACCACTGAATTTAAAAATCATTGAAAAATATTAAGGAAGCCTCACAGAATAATTTTCATGTTATAAACACTCAGAATATGAGACCTAAATAACAAAATCAATTTTTGCTTTTATAGAATAGTGGCCTCTTTACTTTTTAGAGATGAAATTTCAATTTTCTTGTCTGTTAAATGAAATAAAGGATGTAGAGTTTTAATGCAAAATTGTTAATAATGATTTTTACTCACAAGACAAACACATTTATTTACACAAAGAATGAAAATACTTTAGAGCACTATTCTTTATCTGAAAATTTATTTATCTTGTCCATAACTATACTTTGCTTTATTGGGTTATAATATTTTTGTTTTTTTTTTTTGTACTCCTGTGGATTTAACCTAGGACTTCATATATCCTAGACACGTGCTCTACAAGTGAACTTCACCTTGAACTCTACAAAAAAAATTTCTGGCTAAAGTCCAAAATCCCTGTCATCCACAGATTTCTGTATTATATTTCAAGGCCTATATGGGGCTTGAGGCCTGAGGTCTTAGGAAAGTTTTATTACAACAATTTTTTCCTGTTCTGAAGATCAGGTAGAGGAAACAAATGTATATTTGCTCTGATAATCCATATTTTTCACAATCGAGTATAATCACACATAGATATAGAGCAGTTAGAATGTCTTTCTTTTCCTTATCTTCATTTAAAAAAACTAAATTCTTATTAAAATTGATTCAAAGTTAGAAATATTTAAGCAAAATATCCAAAACTTTGGACAAGCAAGATGGCTCAGTGGATCTTCATTCTGAATGCAAACCTGGTGACATGAGTTAAGTTCCAAGAGTCCCTATGGTTGAAGGAGACAACATACTTCTGAAAGTTGTCCTCTGACCTCCACATGCACATTGTGAATTTAGGGTCTTTGTGTTGCTTTCTCTGACTCACTTTTTCTTCTTCCATTCTCTCAAATAAATAAAGTTAAAGGAAACAAAAAAGATAAACTAATTCATTTAATTGGGACTTTGTTTTGATTTGACTTACTTGGTACAAAATTCTCATTTGGGGGGGGAGACATATTTATTCTTCATCATGATCAGACATTTAGCAATTAACAGCATGAGTGAAAAAAGTCTTCATTAAAACCCTTTGTTGGAATGCTTTGTACTTTCCACAGAACAGAAACTAAAATAACCTGTTATACAATTAGTCACAAATACAGTGTTCCAGTTTTTTTTTTTTTTTTTAACCCATACACATGATTATTGTCTAAAACATGTCTTCTTTGTAGACTTTGCCACAACTGTGCTTAGGTGAGATGACAAATCTGTTGTAACCTGTAGCTTCCCTGTCAATTCTCTGGCTCTCCTTTCCAGCAAAGCTTTGTTTCCTGGCAGTAAATCAAAACATGCTGCCACCGCCATAGCTACTGCTGCTGGAACCCCCATAGTTTCCTTGGTTTTGTGGTTTGGCAAACTCTTTGCTTCTGCCACCATAGGGGCCAAAACTTTTCCAAAGTTCCCCCACTTCATAGGTCCAAAATTTCAAGACCGTTGTAATTGCCAAAGTTGTTGTAGTTTCCATCACCTCCGAAATTGCTTCTACCATTACCAAATCCATTAAAGCCACCCACTGCCACTGTATCAACCACCACCATGGCTGTTGGCAATGCCACCATGACCACTGAAGTTTCCTCCTCGACTGAAATTGTCATTGCCACCGAAACCACCTCCACAATTACCACCAAAGTTTCCAGAACCACTTCAACCTCTCTGGCTAGATGAAAAACTAGCCATCTCTTGTTTCAAAAGGGCTTTTCTTACTTCACATGTGTGACCATTCACAGCATGGTATTTCTGAATGACAGTCTTATTCACAGAGTCATGGTCATTGAAAGTAACGAAAACAAAAATCCCTCTTCTTTCCATTGCTTAGATCAGACATGATTTTGGTCACGCTGATTTTCCCATACTACTCAAAATAATCTCGTAGGTAAGGTTCTTCTGTGAGTGTTCCCCATTGCTCAAAATGGCTTCTCAGATTCATGCCTTGCTTTGAAGCTCAGTCCTATGATAAAGAGTTTCCGAAGCTGTTCAGGCTCTTTGCGACACTCTGACTTCCACACGACACAGGGAGGTGAGAGCCTTCCATGAAGCTTCCAAGGCAGCATCCGCAGGCAGAAAGAAAAATTCCCATTTTTTAATCTGCTACTTAAAATATCAGAAATTTGCTGCCTGGGCTAGAGATAGCTCAGTGAGTAAGGCACCTGCTTGCAAACTTGATGACTTGAGTTTGATTCCCATATTCTCTCTCTCTCTCTCTCTCTCTCTGTCTCTCTCTTTCTCCTAAATGGATAAAATAATAAAAGAAATATTATGTTAGTTATTATTAATATATTATAATATCTTAATAATACAAATATTTCAAAAAACACAATAATTTCTGACATTTAAAAATAGCCAGTGTATTCTAATAGTATAATCCCTGCAATATCAAAAAAATAGCAAGGTTTCTGCTATAATGATTGAATTTCAAATGTAACAAAATTAAAATTAGTAGATAAAAATGAGACTACATAAAGACTAGTGGTATAGTGTCACTATTATTGGGCTGTGCTTTTTCCATGAAAACAGTATGGAAGGCTGTTTTTAATACTATTATCTTACATATGCACAACTGAATGCTAATGTAACTATACATAGAAAAATCAAATTTCAAAACAGAAGCCATTCAACTTACATATAGCAAGCATAGCATTGAAAATTTGGAAAAGAAGAGAAAGACTAAATTAGAGTATGGGACTCTTTAAAAAGATATTTCAGGGGCTAGAGAGGTGGCTCAGGGGTTAAGCCTGTGCCTTACCGGTGGAAAGTCTTGAGTTCGGATCCTAGACCCCACGTTTAGACGCCGGGCCGAAGAGGGGGCACCTGTGTTTCTGGTCCTGGTAGGGTGGAGCCTATGATCCCGGGGCAGAGTAAACAAGGAGGAGGTAGAGGCGGTCCATGGTGATTCCCGAATTTGCCAGTGGTTCTACACACACACTTACATACACACACGCACACACACACACAATTGAATAAATAAAAAAAAGATATTTCAGAATGTGCATATATATGTGCTAATAGCCAACTGTTTAAGAAGTATATGTTGATGCAAGAAAAATTCAACTTAAAAGAGAACATAAAGACAGGAAGACTTCTTTAATTTAGAGTATAATCATCAAACAATAAGATTATTCAATTTTCTTCTGCAGAGATTCTGAAGATTGACCATTTCTTTCAAAGAAATATTGACTCAGTATTTTATAAACTATCTTTGATAAAGAGAAGAAAAGGAGCCAAATCAAAATACTGTGAATCTCTTATCACCCATTAAAATAAATATAATAAGTTTTTTAAAATATAATAATATTATTACTCAAATTTTAGATTACACTATTCTTTCATTTTAAATAAGAAAATCTGTTACATTATAAATAGGTGATGAGAGAAGGTATAGACAAACACAAAGAGAGACAAGACAGACAGAGAAAGAGGGAAAGGAGGAATGAGACTGAACTTTCTGTATAAAGATCAATTAATAGATATGACTATTAATAATTTGAAGCAGTTTAGTGTAGCATGCCTATTCCATGATACAGACTCCAGAATTAATAATAGGTTTTTCTGCCTCCTCATATTTCAATAAATCTAAGGATTCTATTCTTAAATATTAAATTCTTTTTGCCTTTTTTACAATTGAAGAATTCTGTATTATACACATTGTGAAGTGGGGACTAGAGCCAATCTTATCCATTGTAAAACCAAGAGGAAATATGAAAATAAGCCATCTTGCCAAAGTATTGTCCACTTTCATATCAGAAAACCTGTGCAAGTGAAAATATAGACAGAAACAAACTCGTGGGTCAAAAGGAAGACTTAGAGCATAAAGGAAGGCATTTACTGCCCAAGATTAAGTCTGGTGACATGAGTTAAATTTCTGACAAATTCACCAAAGGCAACAAAAGAGAAATCACTCTAAGAATGTTTGCATGTGTGGATACTCCCCCAACACCACTACCACCACCACCAATTATAATAATAATAATAATAATAACAATAAGAAGAAGAAGTAGCAGTTCAAAAGACAGAAATGACACATGTATAGTATACAGTTTGATGTATGCAAAGTAGAACAAATCTTTGAAGCAACATATATGAATCTGGAGCATAGAATATTTGTTCCAAAATAAACTTTCAATGTATAGTACTTGAAAAAGTTTACATTATGTCTTACTTCCTTTTCCTTTCTTTTCCTCTGATCTGGCATTAATCAATAAATTCATATTTTATTAGTGTGCTAAAGAATAATATGTGAAATAATCTTGCTGATTTTGGTATTTATTAAATCCAAAATTATAACTTCTTCTTTAATCTTTGTTTCAGAAAATTTCAGCAATTGCAGTAACAACTTAGAAAAATAATATGTTGAGCCAAAACTGAGATTTTTACCCTGACCAAGTCATTAGCATTGATTACATGTAACAAATACTTAGACAGCTTTCTTCTTTACAGATATATTATCATAGTTAAAAAATCCTACAGATTTATCCTATTTGTCATCTTCTCCATTTAAGAAACTGTTCTCACACATTTGTCATATGTGTTATATAAGCAAAAGATAGAAGTGACTGGACTTAATATATAAAGCAGTATATCATAATATATGAAATATAGTATGAAACTGCCAGAGTTCAAAATACAGCTATTGCCCCTTTATAATTCTTTGTTATCAGACAAGAAAAATTGTCCTCTCTGTGCTTCTGTTTTCTTAACTAAAATTTGAGAATATAATAATTTTATCTATACATATGATGCTGTGAGGATTATATAAGGTATTTGATATAGAGAACCTTTATCCAAGAATTGACAAGTGATAAGTGCTAATATGTGTTTGTTATCATATTTTATCCTCAAAATAAGTAAGTCAACAGCTACAGATCTGATGTTCTGTATATTTTTGACACAACAGAAATAATAAAAAGGAAAAAATGAAAGAAGATGAGGTTTTGTGGAAGAGCACTAAACAACAATAAGATGATATGGCTGAAAATTTCAACTTTGAATCCTACTAGTGTAACTACATATTTCCTAAAATGACTAACTGGAAAACAGCAAGAAAAGCTAAAATTATAAAGGATATTGGAAATGTAGCAAATCAGTATGTATGATGTTTTGTTTATTATAATAATTAGGCTTTCAGATTTTAAAGAAAACAATTTTTGGTTTTTTTGTCTCCCTTAATTTTACTGCCTATTTACCTAATTTATGTTTATCTCATCCTTTCCTTAATTGACCATTAAATACCTAATTACACTAGGTTTTCCCCTCTTCTAATGTATATATTACTGCACATATTAATTTTTTATTGTTTCTTCCATTCACTCTTTGGCCTGCTCCATATACTTTCCATTACCATTTCTGTAAAGGAAATTGTATCAAACAGTTCACTAGAATTTTCAATTAAACCTGGTGAATATGTAACTACTGTCATGGCATTTAATCTCTGTGGAATTTCAGCCTAGTTGACTACCTGTCTTTACTGAATTGCTATTCTCATTTGATTTTCTTGATTGAATTCACCTATTTTTTCTTAGCCGTCATGCTATCTTTTTTCCAACTAGCTAATTGAGACTATGTATCTATGCATCTATGTATTTATGTATGTATGTATGTGTGTATGTATGTATGTATGTATGTATCTATCTATCTATCTATCAATATATATGGAGATTTTTTAAATACCTTTTACTTCTTCATTTACAAGCAAATTGGGTTTATGTCTTTGCCCTGATCCTCGCCCTTCCACCTCCCTCCTTTCCCATCCACATCTTCTACTCTGATCCTTGACTCCCTTCTCCCAACCCTCCTGCTTTGTCCTTTTGCTAGTGGGGTGCTTGTGTTGGCAGGGGAGTCGGATTTTTGTTAAACTTCATGTGGTTTTTCAGTGGGTAAAGTCCTAAGCAGGGAAGTTCCCTTGTCCAGAACCTGTCCCTGAGATAGTCTGTGAGAGACACTTTATCTTCTAAGAATTTAGTTAGTTCTTGGGAATAAGTTTATATGTCAGGGATTGGGTGGTTCTGTTGGTAGAGGTTCTAATTGCAGTGACCATCTGGTTACACCAGCCTTGTCTTAACTGGAGTGTGTTGATCTAGAGAACCACATCACATCTTTAGGCTCTTACAATCTTGCTGCCCACACTTCTGCAAGTTTCCCTGACCTTTTTTTTTTTAGATGCTATATACTTTATTCACCAAAGCCCATCAACACATCTTTCTCTGTTTTTTTTTTTCGTTTTTTTTTTTTGGTTTTTTTTAAACATTTTTTTATTATCTCCGCTCATACAAACTTAATAGGTACACCGGTTCCCTCCCTCCCTCCTCCCCCCGACCCCTCTGCTCACCCTCCCTTCACCCCTCCTTCCCCACTCCCCAGTGCCTCCCCTTCCCCAAACCCCGGAGAATCCTTTAATGTGCATGCCAAACTCTCCTCTGGGTCCTCCTCTCTGATGACGTA
Source organism: Typhlomys cinereus (assembly GCA_023101885.1). NCBI lineage: Eukaryota > Metazoa > Chordata > Mammalia > Rodentia > Platacanthomyidae > Typhlomys > Typhlomys cinereus. The sequence goes on from JALPQD010000180.1 coordinate 553,976, forward strand.
CAAGGACCCAGTGGCATTTCCCTGAACCCTTTCCTTTGTTCCCCTTAGGCATAGGAACACTATTTTGGCTGTCAATCCCTTGCCTCCAAGGATCTTGGTGCTTTTAGCAAATGCTAGACTTTGTGGGGTCAATAGTGTGTTGGACATTGTACAGGGCATGCAAAGTCCAATTATGATTGCTTCGGCCCTAACTTGTGTGGAGTATCTTGCATATCATTGCTCCTCCCATCCTTGTGCTCTTACACTCTTACCGACCCCTCTTCTGCAAATTTCCCTGAGCTTCAAGATGGGGAGAGATTAGGCTGGCCTAGATCAAGGTGGTAGATATAGAGTCTCTGAAGTTCTGGATTACGGTTTGTTGATTTTCTTTTGCAGTTTTGCTGCTCCTGCAATGCCCTTCACTCCATCCTGATGGGAATTGCATGTCACCCCCTGGCCAGAGATAAAAAGCTGTTAAGCTAGGGTCTTGTTATACAAGTATATTCAAAGGTAGATGTAATAAAAGTAAGAAACCATAGTGAGGGAGAGGTCAATCACCCATTTGCAAAATGGTTATTTGTTATCTACCAGACTTTATGCCCTCCCCTTCTGGTGAGATCACACCCCCCCAGTTGTAAATGATCAGAAACGAAAAGTCTGTGAACTTACCAGATGTCTCATTGCTTACTTACAGTCCTTGATGAAAGCCTATTTTATCTACTGTAACATGGTCCCCTCTCTCCATGTTTCCGGTGTGGCCCTCCTACCCCATCCCTCCTGTTCATAATCCTTGCAATTAGAGTATTACAGAGAATTATCATCGAGTGTCTCTAAGTAGGCGGGGTGGGTTTGGTACTAGGAGCCACCTATTAGGGAGTACATATGGCGCTTAATTTTCTGGGTTTGGGATACTTCACTCAATATAATTGTTTCTAATGACATCCATTTCCCAGCAAATTCCAGTAATTCATCATTTTTGATGGCTGAGTAGTACTCCATTGTATAGATGTACCACAGTTTCCTTATCCACTCGTCAACTGTTGGACATTTGGGTTGATTCCATGACTTTGCTATTATAAACAGTGCTGCTATGAACATGATCACACTTGTGTTACCGAGGTGAACCTATGCTGCATGGGGGGTTATTCCCAGAAATGGAATCACAGGGTCATATGGCAATTCAATCTTTAATTTCTTTAAGAATCTCCAGACGGGGACTGCAGGGGTGGCTCAGGGGTTAAGCCTCTGCCTTGAAGGGTGAAGGTCCTGAGTTCGGATCCCAGATCCCACATATAGACGCCAGGCAGAAGCGGGGGTGGCCCACGCTTCTGGTCCTGGTAGGGCGGAGCCTGTGAATCCCGGGGCAGAAGGAGGTAGAGGCTTCCATGGTGGTTCATTAATTCGTCCGTGGTTCTACACACACACACACATACACGCACATACATATGCACACACACACAATTGAATAAATAAAAAAAATAATAATAATAAAAAGAAGCTGACAGAAAGAAATCAGCCATTAAAAAAAGAATCTCCAGACAGTTCGTCAGAGTGGCTGTATGAGCCTGCATTCCTACCAGCAATGTAGGAGAGTTCCCCTCTCTCTACATCCTCTCCAGCATTTGGTGTGTTCATATTGTGGATATTTTCCATCCTGACCGGGGTGAGATGATATCTCAGGGAAGTTTTGATTTGCAATTCCCTGATGGCTAAGGAAGTGGAACATTTTTTAAGATATTTGTTAGACATTTTAATTTCATCCCTAGTAAAGTTTCTTTTAAGTTCCAGGGCCTATTTTTTAATTGGGCCATTTGTTTCCTTGGTGTTTAGTTTTCTAAGTTCTTTGTGCACTCTGGATAATAGAGCTCTATCAGATATGTGGTTAGTGAAGATTTTCTCCCATTCTGTGGGTTGCCTTTGAGCTCGTGTTACAATCTCTTTATCTGTACAGAAGCTCTTTAATTTCACAAGATCCCAACTGTTGAGAGTTGGTAGCAGTGACTGTGCCATTGGATGTCTGTTTAGGAACTGTTGGCCTAGCCCAATCATCTCTAGGGAATACCCTACCCTTTCAACTATGGTTTTTATCGTTTCTGGCCTTAAATCAAGCTCTTGATCCATTTGGAATTAAGTCTTGTACAAGGTGACAAGTACGGGTCCAGTTTTAATCTTCTACATGTGGAGATCCAGTTTTGCCAGCACCATTTGTTGAAGATACTGAAGTAATCTTGAAGCTTCCCAACAAAAAATGTCCTGGACCAGATGGATTCAGCACAGAGTTCTACCAGACATTTAAGCAGTTAATAACACCAATACTCGTTAAACTGTTCCATCAAATAGCAAAGGAAAGAACACTACCAAATTCCTTCTATGAAGCTAATATCATTTTAATCCCAAAACCTAATAAAGATTCACTTAAAAAAAAAAAAACTATAGGCCGATCTCTCTGATGAACACAGATGCAAAGATTCTCAACAAAGTCTTAGCAAATCGGATTCAAAAACATCAAAAAGATAATCCACGGGGACCAAGTAGTCTTTATCCCCGGCACACAAGGTTGGTTCAACATACGCAAATCAATAAATGTAATTCATCATATAAACCAGTCCAAAGTCCAAGACCACATGATACTCTCGATAAATGCAGAAAAAGCTTTTGACAAGATCCAGCAGCCTTTTATGATCAAAACGCTAGAGACAATAGGAATGGAAGGAACCTTTATCAATATAATAAAAGCTCTATACAACAAACCCACAGCAGGGATTATGCTCAATGGGGAAAAACTGGAAGCATTCATACTTCAATCAGAAACTAGACAAGGCTGTCCACTCTCACCACTTCTATTCAATATTGTACTTGAAGTCTAGCTGAAGCCATAATACAAGAAAGGAGCATAAAAGGGATTCAAATCGGCAAGGAAGAAGTCAAGCTATCCCTATTTGTAAATGACATGATCTTATATCTGAGTGATCCCAAAAACTCCACCAGGAAGCTCCTGGAATTAATACAGAAGTCCAGCAGGGTGGCAGGATACAAAATAAATGTACAAAAATCAGTGGCTTTCCTATATGCCCAGAATGAAAAAAGTAAAAAAGCCCTGAGAGACTCAATCCCATTTACTATAGCCCCTAAAAAAATGAAATACCTTGGTATAAACCTAACCAAGGAGGTAAAAGACCTTTACAATGAAAACTTTAAAACCCTAAAGAAAGAAATAGCAGAAGACACCAGAAGGTGGAAAGACCTCCCATGTTCCTGGATTGGCAGAATCAACATCATAAAAATGACCATCCTACCAAAGGCAATATACAAATTCAACACTATACCAATTAAAATCCCAAAGCAATTCTTTAAAGAAGTTGATCAAACAATCTCAAAATTCATATGGAGGCACAAAAGACCCAGGAGAGCAAAGACAATCCTGAGTAACAAAAACAGTGCTGGAGGTATCACCATACCAAACCTTAGTCTATACTACAAATCCATTGTTGTAAAAACAGCCTGGTACTGGCTCCAAAATAGACATACAGATAAATGGATAAGGGTTGAAGACCCAGATATAGGCCCACAAAATTACAGCCATTTGGTCTTTGACAAAGGGGCCCAAAAAATCCAATGAAAAAAGTTTCCCTGAACTTTGATGAGAGATAAGATTTTGATAGGGGATTAAGGCTCAGTATTCCAGTTTCACTGGTATGTTGAACTTTGGCCTGATGTGGTTTTCTGCCTCATTAGTCCTTCCATTGTAATAGGGTGAAACTTGTTTGAGCTCTGAGAATTTTTCTTATCTCTGTTCCTTTGTCTCAACTTTTCTAGGGTCTTCTTTCCCCTATTCCCCAAGTTGCATTTGTCTGTGGTTGCAGTAGACATTAAAGAAATTTCGCCTTGTGGGGCTGGAGAGGTGGCTCAGGGGTTAAGCCTCTGCCTTGAAGGCAGAAGGTCCTGAATTCAGATCCTAGACCCCAGGTATAGACACCTGGTGGAAGAGGAGGTGGCCTGTGTTTCTGGTCCTGGTAGGCCAGAGCCTGTGAATCCTGAGGCAGAGTAAACAAGGAAGAGGTGGAAGTGGTCCATGACGGTTCCCGATTTTTGTCCGTGGTTCTACACACACACACATACATACACACACATACATACATGTGCACAGACACATACAAGCACAATAGAATAAATGATAAATAATAATAAAAAAGAAATTTCCCCCTGTGTATATCATTTGGAATGCTTAGTACTAGATTTCACTTATAATGGAGAGCATCTTCTTTTCTGTGTCTGGGATACTTCACTCAGTAAAACTTCTTCCAACTTCATCTATTTACCAGTGAATTTCATTAGTTTATTTTTCTTGATACTTGAATAGTATTCCATTGTGCATATGTACCACATTTTCATTATCCACTCATCTATTGTTGGGCATTTAGGCTGATTCCATAACTTTGCTGTCATGAATAAAGCTACAATGAACATGGATGTACATGTAACTCTATAGTACAATAAATGGTTCTTTGGAATATTCCCAAGAGTGGTATAGCTCAGTGATATGGCATTTAATTTTTAACTTTTTTTAGGTACCCCCATGTTGATTACCAGAGTAGTTTTATTAATTTGGATTTCCGCCAGGAATGTATGAGGATTCCCTTTTCCTACATGCTTTACAGCATTTGTTGTTGTTTGTGTTCTCAATTTTAGTTATTCTGACCAGGGTGAAATGATACCTCAGGGTAGTGGTCAGGGAGGTGGAGCTTTTTTAAAGGTATTTGTTACTCATTTTAATTTCATCTCTGGAAAGGTTTCTTTTAAGTTCCAAGGTCCATTTTGTAATTGGGCATTTAGCTCCTTGTTGTTTAATTTTCTGAAATTTTTGTATATTCTATAAATTAGTCTTCTATCAGATATGTGGTTAGTCAAAATTTTCTCCTATTTTGTGGGATTTTTTTGTTCAGTAAACAATATCTTCAGCTGAACAGAATCTCTTTAATTTCATGAAATCCCACTTGTTGAGCATTGTTTCTATTTCTTGTCCAATTGTGGTTCTGTTTAGAAAAGGTTGCAGTCATAGTTATATACAGGTATCAACTTGACCGTTGAGGGCTTGAACTTTGTGCACATTTCTAGAAAATCAGTAGTTGAGTTAAACCCAGTTCAAACCTACAAGAGATCATTTAGTGGATGGGAAAGGCCCAGCTCATGGTGGGTAGGATTAGTCCCCCATTCAAGAGAATAAATTGGAAGAAATCATTTGAGAAAAAAGGCATTCTTGGATTTACTTGGCCAGACATGCTAGTCTGACAAATAAGGATAGTCCTTCTCTCAGGTATTATGTGGAGATTATCATAGGTCTAGTTATCTCAGATCTAGTGATGGTGTGGATTCTTTTGCCAAGTTGTACAGTGTCTGTAATCAGGAATCATAAGAGAAAATAAACCTCTTGCTCCCTTAAGCAATTTTGTCATGGTTTTATCAGCAACAACACAGAGTAACTGTAGCAGTTGTCCTAGATCAATCAGTTGGAGAGAATTGCCTGTGATTTCTACTAGGGTTTTTACAATCTCTTTTCAAAGGTACTTAAGATCCTTGATCCATCTGGAGTTTATTTTTGTGTAAGGTAACAAGAATGGGTTCAGTTGCAGTCTTCTGCATGAAGATATCCAGTTTTGCCAACACCATGAACACAATGATTGCTGTGCAAGCCTGCCATGAATCTGGATCACCAGAACCCATATAAAAGTCCTGGGACAAGAGCTTCACAGATTTCCTTTCTTCCCTCACAGGCCTTCTAGGAACACTATATGCAGGCCCAGGTAGCATTGTCACCTAACTGGACAAGCCTAAACAAAAAAAAAATCAGATATTGTAACACAAGTTACTGGAGACATGAAATATCCAGAAATTTCTGGGTCAACTAGCTTATTTTATGCAGAAGTGTAAGCACAATGTTTCAAGAGGAGGAAATACAAGTATATTTTGTGTCACTGTTGAAAGAAATACAGCCTTCCCTAGCCCCCATCAGAACTAAGTATGTACCTTCTGCAGCTGCATGTCCCCACTTGCCCTTCTGGCCAACAGACCTTGCAACAACTTCCTGTGCTATACCTGTAGGCATAAAGGTCCCAGTACTATCCCACTGACCTTCATCCGCCTCCACCCCACCCCTCCCCCCCCATATGGCAGGCCAGATTGTACTTGAAGGCACAGAACTCAGTACTTTTCTGCTGGTTGCACAAGCCCCCTTGTTCAATCCCCTCTCCTATCCATATCCTTTAAGAGGCAGCTAAAGCTGAAACTTGCTATAGTTCTCTTGCCTGCCCTGGGAAGCAGCCATCTTTTCCCTTTCTCAATAAACATCTCTGGTGTGAGCCTGGCTGCTGATCTCTCTTCTAGGGTTTGAGGTTGCCATGAAGGCTACCACAGTACAACCATGGTATTTGATTCTTCTATTAAATTACATAAACAAAGTTTTACTGATTATAATTATGTTAGATAATAGTTACAGAGCACTTATTTGCAACAGTTCAGGTTTAAATAAATTATAGTTAAGCAATATTGTAATATTTTGGGGGATAGATGTTGTCATTGACATCAAGCTGTCATAGAGAGAAAAGTGCTATTTCTTGTATGAAGAGATCATATTCAATAATTAGTAGCTTTATCATACTTCAATATAATTTCACAAATAGCATTTGTGAAACTTGGAGAAGTTACTGTACTTTTTCCATTGTCTTCCACAATAAATGTTCAAAGTTTGCACTTTTATCTATGTCTCATTAATGGGGATATTTTAATTTCTATAGGACAGCTACCCAGTTAGTAATGTTCAGTCCTATGGGACCCATGCCAACCACCCCTCCTGTCTTTACCTCACTTTCCCAATAATTCCTGGGTCACTCATTAGCAATGTCAGATTATAAAAGGTTATGGTAACTCCATCCATCATCTCTCTGTTCTTCAGGCTCTTCCACCATATTGTCACACAATGGCAGCAGCTTTGTCTTCTCCTAGCCATATGCTTATCTTTGCCTGTTTTCTTGGATCATAAGGTACCTCCTCTGCTCTAATGCTCTCCCACCTTAAGGCTATGGCTTCCTTCTTGCCTCTCTTGGATTGAGCATCTAAGAGTTCCTTCCCTCTTCTCTCATTTTCATGTAATTCTGCTATGTTTCTAACATATTTATGTCCTTTTCATATTTTTTTCATTTCATTGCATGCTAATATGCTTATTTTGCATTCACCTTCATTTATTTTCATGTACATTTAAAATATGTATATGAATGTTTAAAAATGAATAGTTTAGGTAACACTGAAAGGACTGACTACAGACTGACTTAAATACTCTAATATAATTGTAAGCTTTTCAAAAAATTTTCAAGTCTATTAAAAACCTTTGCTAGTCGGTTATAATTCTTCTTTCATGAAAATATTTTACAAAGAAAAGCAACCAGATATGTTCCTCGATTGGAAGGAACTTGTTTCCAACACAAAGAAAAATTGGATTTTTACATCTATTAAATTATTTTATTTTGTTTGGTCTTGGTTTTTATGAAACTAAAGATAAAAATGCCATTGTGTTCTTGCCAAGGTTCTGATGACTTCTGCCCTACTGCCAGGGTTCCAATGATCTTCCAGGATTACACCCTCCTGCCTGTACTCTAGCTTCACTTTTGTAGTTCCTTTAAAGATTTTGCATATGGTACCCCTTTCTTTTGTCCCCCCCCCCATTGTTTTCTGCCTCCTTTCCCTCTCTCTCATCAACCTTTCCTACCTCTTCCTCTCTTGGTGTTTCCTGCCTGCTCCCTCCTGCACTCCAGAATATCTGTTATATGGACATAGAATTTCCCTCTGAGTCATCTACACTAGTGAGGGTTCAGGATTCAGCGGTATACCTTGGGGTCCCTTCTTGATGCCCACTAATATGGGAACTTCATTATATCTGTTTAACCCCTTGCCTCTAGGGATCCTACTGCCTGAAGCCTTCTACACTGAAATCCATGCTAGGCTTTGAGTGATTGTGGGATGGGAGGATAATAGGGGGAAAGGGAGAGGGGAAAGAGTGGGATATCTATTGAGCTTGTATGACTTAGTAAAAATATTTTTAAAATATTTTTAAAGGTAATAAAATGGTGAACATAGTTCTATCACAATTTAAGGTATAAATATATTATTGTACAACCTAAAAAAAGATTTATTTTCAGTTTACTTCCTTGGTGATATGTGAGACACAGAAAATTAAACACCATTTGTACTCCCTAATAGGTGGCTGCTAATACCAAACCCAGTTAGTGACATATTCAGAGATAAATCTCTTTAATATCTACGGTAATCACAAAGATTTTAAACAGGAGGGAAGGGGAAGGAGTGACCCCCCTAGAAATAAGGAGAGAGGGGATCATGCTTCAGTACAGAAAATGGGTTACCATCAAGTATTACAAGTAGCAAGACATCTGATTAAGCTCACTCTCACTTTCCTTCCTGGTCACTTGTGACTGAGGGGGTTTGATCTCACCAATGAGAGAGGATATAGTGACTGGCAGATAGATGGTAACTAGCTTGCAAATGGGAGACTGACCCCCCCCATGGGGTCTCCTATTCCTATTCCATCTACCTTTGAATCTCATCTTATAGTAAGATTTCTTTTTTTAAAAAATGTTTTATTTATTTATTTTTCTTAGTACTCATTCAATTGTGCGTGTGCATGCATGTGTAGAACCACGGAAGAATTCGGGAACCACCATGGACGCCTCCACCTCCTCCTTGTTTACTCTGCCCAGGGATTCACAGGCTCTGCCCTATCAGGACCAGAAACGCAGGTAGCTCCCGCTTCTGCCCGGCGTCTATACGTGGGGTCTAGGATCTGAACTCAGGACCTTCTGCCTGCAAGGCAGAGGCTTAACCCCTGAGCCACCTCTCCACCCCCCAGTAAGATTTCTTTTAAACAGCCTTTTATCTTTGGTAAGAGGTGACCTCCAATACCAATCAGGATGGAGCCAAGGGTGATGTAGGAACAGCAAAACTGAAAACAACAACAAACCATAATTCAGAACACCAGAGACCGTACATTAATCACCTGGAACCAGACCAGCCAAATCTGTCCCCATCCTAAAGCTCAGGGAAATTTGCTGAAGAGGGGGCAGCAAGATTGTTAGACCCTAAAGGTGGGGAGGACCAACAATATGCAAGATACTCCACATGAGTTAAGGCCTCAGCAGCCATAATAGGACTTTGCATGACCTGTGTAATTACTGACATGTTAACGACTCCCCCCCAAATTCTAGCATGGATCACAGGCACTAGGATCCTTGGAGGCAAGGGATTAACAGTCATAATAGTGTTCCCACACTAAAGGGGAGCCTAAGAAAGGGCTCTGGGCAATGCCATTGAGTCCTTACACCTCACTAGAGTGGAGGACTCAGAGGGAAGTTTGACATTCACACAAAAGGATGCTGCAAGGAATGGGAGGGGGAAGGGGGACACAGTAGGAGAAGGGGAGGGAGAGGGGTGAAAGGAAGGAAAAAAGAGGGGAAGGGTGCAAGGGAGACTGGGGGGTGGAGGGAGGGAGGGGACTGGGTTACCTATTAAGATTGCATGATTGGGGAAAAATAAATAAATATAATAATAAAAAAAAGATTTTCCATATGTTCCCAAAGCAGTAAAGTCACTATAATATTGGCTAAACTTATCCATTCCTCCCACTTCTTTTATGGAATCCTGTCCAAGCAGATCTAGCAACCAAGAAAAATGGAAATGCCTTTTGGGAATTTCACTAGAATTTCTACATCCTCTTTGTGGTAAGATAAATGGATGGGTTCCCCTTCCTCAGGTTGAGACCATGAAATTCTCTTCTACAACCTGCTTCTCTAAGTACATATCCTCCATTTGTACTTCTTCTTATGTTGCAACCATAATAGCATAATTCAAATGCAATGATTTCTCAGTGTTTCTAGTGCCAGGTAATAAGTTTATTCTCCTAAGTTTTAAATGCTATTTTGTATAAAATTCCTGAGTTCTAAAGAAACCTTAAAAGGTTTTCCTGTAACTATATGCTGCTTGTACATTCAATACTTGGTAGTATTTTCACATCTACTTAGATTTGTAACCTCTAAACCAGACAAATCATAGTAAAAAGAACTTTAATTAACTTGTGATATAACTCATCTGCACATTTGGCTCTAAAAGATATTTAAAGTACTAAAATTGAATGTATATTTTGTGTATGTGAAATGGTAAATATGTATGCATATGTTAAATTCTCTTTTCAAAGTGGGGATTTAACAGTTATAATCCTGATAAATAACATTTAACTTTAAGGTTCTTATCATAACCAATTAAAACTAGAAAAAAACCATTTAAAACTCTGTACAGGTACAAACAGTCCAGTCTGTTTAGTCTTGTAAATAGTCATATTAGGCCGTATGTCCGAAGTAAAATGTTTCTGCTATGTTTATATTATAAGGGTCTCCTATTCCAAAGATACAAATTTTAAGGATTGCTAATGTTAGAGGAAATAGATTATTTATCATTTCAAACTTAATTGGCAAATGATAAGCCTAGAGGAGACCTACAAAATCTTAGATTTTGAAGTATATATTCATAAATGACTATGAATGCATGTTGTCTGCATATGATTGTTTATTTATTTCCATTATTTATATGTTAACAATTTTTTTATAAATATGTAGATCACGATTGGTAAAGAAGGTACAAATCTTTACCTTAGGAAAAAACAAATGCCTAGTTCTTTTCTTAACTAGTGTTAAGTTGCCTGAAATTAAATGCTCATTTCCCTCACAATTAATAGACCATATAATACAATTGAATATTTTAATTTTATATATAATATTTATAATCAAAGATCACATATGTTATATCAGATGCAAGAGGAAAAATATATATATCAGATGCAGATCATCTTAGCTTGTATATTTAATATGATCCAAAAGTTTATTTTTTTATTATTTATTATTTATTCAATAGTGCATGTATGCGTGTGTGTGCGTGTGTAGAACCACGAACAAATTCAGGAACCACCATGGACTGCCTCCACCTCCTTCCTCTTTACTCTGCCTCAGGATTCACAGGTTCGGCCCTACCAGGACCAGAAACGCCGCCCCCGCTTACGTGGGGTCTAGAATCCAAACTCAGGACCTTCTGCTTGCAAGGCAGTGGCTTAACCCCTGGGCCACCTCTCTAGCCCCCAAAAGTTTCTTTCTTAATGATTTTGACTGCTAGCTATTTATCTTTCTTGAATACACTCTCCTGCCTACTACTCAGCCTCTTCTGCATCAGATACCAGGAATGAACCTTCCTATGATAGGGGACATTAATATGCAGTCCCTGTATGCACAAACTGTGGTGCTTGACCAAAAAGTAGAACTATATATGTAAGTTCCTGCAAACAAACTGCTGTACCTTCAAATCTGATTGTCTTTATTAGAGATTCTGTGAATTACTTAAATCTGGAATGTTGCATGTCCAGAGTTAGAGTATCTTGAACCCATCTTAGCCACCTTAATTGGAATTTATTGACCTCCTCTGTATGTGACCTAACATCCTGTTAAACATTAGTTGCATTTTGGAATATATCAGCAGACACCTTGCTACCACTAATAAATGTTAAGAATATAATTAAATAAACTAAACAAGGTAATTAATAAGTTTAATATAGCCTTTTCCTTACTACCTTCTTGGATATATTTTTATGCCATTTGTTAGTCCCTGCTTATAATAATGTTATGCTTATATTTGGATCTAGCTTCTTATTCACATTGTCCCTTTTAGAAAAAGTCCCATAGTACTTCACATGATAGTCCAGTGGAATACTATCTCTTGTGGACACCTGCACTGTGTGGACACTTGGGATGAGGATATTTGACAGTTCCCCTCTTTTTCCTCTGCTCACATTCAGCATGAAGTAGCCAGATTGGTCATCATCCCTTTTCCCTGGAGCTTTGAATGTCCCTATCAAGAAGAAAAGGGGAATAATGGAAATAATTTAATTTCTATTGGATATCTAATTCAGTTAGGAATATACAGTCCTGTGGAAATGGCGCCTACCACCTCTCCAATCTTTGTATCACTTTCCTAGTAAAACCTGGGCTACTCATAAGCAATGCTAGGATATAAAAGATTGTGGCTTCATCCATCATCTTTCTTTTCTTCCTGCTCTCCTGCCATGTGGTCACACCATGGCAGCCCTATCCTCTCCTAGCCACGTGCATATGGCAGCTCTCTCCCTTTTCATTCTGACCTTAAAGCTGTTTTCAGTGTTTTAATTCTCTCCCAATTTAATGCTGCAGGATATCTCCTTGCCTTGCTTAAACTGATCACCCAAAAGTTTTTCCCTCTTCTCTCACTTTCAGTAAAATCCCTGTTTTAAAGTTTCAACATGTTCTGGTTTCAATCTTAGGCTCCAGATTCCATGCATACCAAAGAAAGAAACCTTGAAACATCATAGCTTACAGTAAACCACATAAACTTTAACGTCATAATAATTTGTTTCCACTGTTGGTCTGCACATGAGTTTTTAAACCATACCTAAGTTTAAGATTAAGGAAAAAGAAAGAGTACCCATGAAAATTTGATGACATATATATTTCATCTATATTGAATCAAAATATCTGTGTCATTTAAATAAATCATTAAACTTAAAATTCATTCTTTTCCTAAAAATCCAAAGATATAATTTTCTACATTGGAACTAGGACACATCATCTTCTGGCTACAGCTATAGCATTAGGAACAACATGACAAAATATTTGAAATTAGAATTGTCTAAATTCCTGGTAAATGAAGGGCCTATGGTCTCTATATGTTTATAACAAATACACAAGTAAGGCAGAAATAAGGAGATATTTTAGCATTGGTTGGACATGAGCTTAATTTGTAAAGATTTTATGCATGTTTGAGGAAAACACAGTGTAGCTATGCTTTTAAATTGTTCTCTTTTGTCTGTTAAAATTATTTAGAACAAGAAAGGGACAGAGCCCCCTATAAGAGAGAAAGAAAAAATTGGAAAATGCAGATTTTTGTTAAAATAGTCCCCATGATGTAAATGACTCATAAAGAAAAAGAAATGCTCCATAATGTTAATGGGAAGGAAAATGCTGAAGTAGATAGCTCACCTAAGTTTAAAGCTATAACTTATATTTTTAGACAACTCATACTTTTAGAATGACTATGTACTTGCATTCATAAGTATTAAGCCTGAAAACTTGATTTATCATATCTTAAAATATCAAATATCCAAGTAATTCATCTGATAGAAAAGTACAACTAATGATTTATATAAACTCACTTTGAAATTACCATAAAATTAGCATGAGATCACTAGTAAGAAACATGAAAACTAAACAAATCCCCCTCTACATAAGGGATTCTTGGATTAATAATGATTCTCTTTCTTTTCATTAACTGGAAATATACCCTCCATTTTTGATACATAAAAGGTCATATGTACATTTTCTTAAAGTAGGCTTTAATTGTCTACAATGTTGTCTTTTTTATGAGTCTGTGTGTGTTTAAGGGCCATGGTAACTTTTGTGTTCCATTCTTTCCTAACAGATGTTAGGACTGCATTTTAGCAAAGTACCTTATTTTTCAATATTATTTTTTCTGAATGAGATGTGAAACAAGTTGGTAAGTTTGGTGAACTTGTATACAATTAAATAATTACATAAAAATAATATGAGTTAATAGATCAATATCAATCTGAAAGTAATGCTGTATTTATTTACCATTTGTAAATAGTATAAATAAATGAATTAACTCTTGGTCAACTCTATGCGTCATATAAGTCTAAGAGATAAAACAGAACATTGTCTAGCTATAACTATAGCTCCTGGGCCTTTACCCCAAAAATATAATTTAGTACACAGTGGAAGTGCCTGATATCCATTTTTATTATTTTTCTCATAGCCAAAAATTCAATCAGTGTATGTCCCATTGATGGGAATAATTTAATTTTTATGGAAAGCTTGCACAATTAATAATGTCCAGTCCTGTGGGAACCATGCCTGCCATCCTTCCAGTCTTTACTTCTCTTTCCTAGTAATTCCCAGGCAAAGCCAGATTACAAAAAATTGTGGCTCCACCCCTCACCTCTTTCTTCTTCCTGCTCTCTGGTCATGTTGATCATACCACAGCAGTTTGGTCCTCTCTTATGGCAACTCTCTCTGACCTTAAGGTATCTCCTCTGCTCTAACACTTTGAGATTCTTACACCTTAATGCTCTCACACCTAAAGGTTATGGTTTTTACCTTGTCTCCCTTGGACTGAGTGCCCAAGAGTTTCCTTCGGTTTTCTCTCAGCTTTCAATAAAACCCCTGATTTAACTTCTCAATGTTCTAGTTTCAAGTTTCTACGCTAAAACACAAGAACTCTAAGGAAAGAAATCTCACAACACCATCAACAGTGAATGGCTAAAGGAAATGAATATTTGAACATAATGGATCTTTCTTTAAACATAAAGAGCAGATGTCTCAGTGATGACTCAATGGGTAAAGCAGTTGCTAAACAAGCAAAGGGAATGGACTTTGGATGACCAGATCAACAAAATATCTGGGACATATATGCACATGTAATCCAGTCCTTGGAGATTCGTTGATTGATTAGTTCATGATTTGAAATGTGAGTTGCTTCCAAAAGGTTCTTATGTTTGAATCTTTAGTTTTACATATTTTCTGTCATAATAATCACTTGGATATTTTAAGATATGATAAATCAAATTTTCAGCGGTCACAGCACCTTTATGAACTGAAACCTTACTGAAGGAAGGGAATCACAGAGGATAGGCCTTGAGGTAGGTTATCCCCCCCTTGTTTCAGTTGGTTGGTCTTCTCTTGAGTATGCAGTTTTGCAGCTCCAGGTATCTATGATGGAAATGATTTAGGCTGCCTCCAGCTTCTGCCAGCCAACTATGCCTTTTCCACTATAACGGGCTATAACTCTGATCTAGACCCAAAAACTGAATAAATCTCTTTTTCTCCCTTAAGTGATATGTGAGTATTGTGTCAGAGTAACAGAGAAAAGTAACTAGTACCGATCCTCTGTGTCAAAAGAATAACAAGAAATATTTAATTTTTCACCCTGGGACTTCCATATGTGCTTACAGCCTTACACTCCACAAACTCACACACACACACACACACACACACACACACACACACACACACAAAACACAACACCGAATAAGAGAAGTGCATGATTTTCAAGAAAATCTCTTTAACTGGAAATTTTGTTAACATTTAGTCTCAGAAAGACAAATATTACACATTTTCCTATGTGTGCACATTATTTACTAAAATGAAAAGGAATAGAGTAGAAAAGAGATTGTTTAGACAGATGAAGGCAACCAGTAGGAGAAGGGACATGAGAAAAGAAAGTGTAATGGAAGGTTGTTACGATCAAAGAATATTATATTTGGTGTGGAAATCTCATCACAAAACTAATTATCCATAAAATTCATTCATACTAACAGAATTTTTAAGTAAAAACAAAAATTTAATAAAATTACACGTAAGGTAATATAAGAAACCCAGAAAGAAAAAATTAAATCTCCATTGATAGCCAAGGAAGTCAACAATACAGGTACAGACTAAATCTAATTTTAAGTAAAATAGGATTTCAGTTATCTAAATAAGAAGAACTGTTGAATATAAGTTAGATGAATTAAGCACACAAGTAATTTGGAAGACAGCATAAAGTAATACTTTACACCCCATTTTTGAGTGAAGTGAGTTGGCTTAAAGTCTGCATTTATTGTAAATGAGCTTCAATAATGCAATCAGTCTTTCTGGGTTTTCAATACCAAAACACCCATCTAAAAAAAAAAAAAAAAAAAAAAAACAGAATAACAAGAATACCTTCTTCATTTGATTATTTTGAAGATTTAATTAAGTAATTTATATAAGGGGTATACCAATTCCTGACACATGGCAAACATTCTAAATAAGCAGCTGTCACAAAAGTTCTCTCAGTCTATGCATAAAAGTTCTCTCAGGCTGAGAGATGGGTCTATGTTTAAGCCTCTGCCTCACATGTGGAAGAACTAGAGTTTGGATCTCAGACTCCATGTAAAATACTAGGTGTTTATGGCACCATTCTACACTTCCAGTTCTGGAAGGTCTGAAAAACCCCAGAGGAAAGCAACAGGAAACTAGGGCAATCCAGGATGATTCCCAAAGTCACCCTTGGTCCTCCATTGGCATGTACAGTACACTGTGATACACACACACACACACACATACACACACACTAAAAATAAATTTAAAATCTAAAACTAAAAGTTCTTTCTTCATTCTGCATGGGATAAAATAAATCTGTAATATCCATAATTGTGGTTCATTTTAAGATAAATGCTGACTCTAGCAAGATCCTATGGGAATGTGATGGTTTCGAAAATGCTCAAATATAAGAACCGAAATATGCTAGACTTCATAGATGAGATGGTTAAATGTTCTTAACTTTATCATTGCTTATACAAATTGGGAATTAAATTTTTCTGTGTAGATCCTTGTGGACAAAACAATATAAGACTGTAATTGCAAATTGCAAAGAAAATATAAATGTAAGGCTCGAAAAGGTTTTCTAGTGAAAATATTGAGTAAAAAGTAGCATCCTTTGCTTTAAAACAAGCTATTGAACATGAATGTATCCAAGCTGAATCCAGAGACTTCCTGAAAGGAATACTGAGAACTAGATTTCTATACTGGTATGATGGATTTCTTATCCTAACATACTCTTATATAGACCAGAGACTGTATTCAAAACAGGCAAATATACTAAGTTTGAAGTTCGGATTTTCAAATTTGGTTTGGTTATGATGTATATGAGCAAACTATATGAGACATCAAGGTGATAGATGAGTGAAAACAGGACAAAGACTTGACTTATAAATAGCTGCAGGAGCCACAGGGTAATAAAACTAAATATAAATATCATGTTGTCCTTAATGAGTTTTATTTTAATTAGGTCTATTTGACTGAATTATCAACAGAGAGCCAAAACTATAAAAATGTTCAAAACTATAAAAATGTTCAAAATGTTATACTTCCACCCCACGATGGTTACATAAAAGTACTTGTTGATTAAAAATTTTGATTATGTTATATCCTTTATTAGTGCTGAATTAACTTATTTCAAATTGATACTTATTTTGGGTAACCCTCCAAACTCCTTGTCACAAATATTTACCAAAGTTTTCATTTGCATCGATGTTCTATTTTGTACTATTGGTATTAATGTGAGTATTAAAATAATATTTTGCTATTTGTAACATCTCTGCAGTAGTTCAGAAAGTAAAAATGTAAAACATAAATGCTTTCAGCAACTGGAATATGAGACAAATAACAGTAGAATGCTAAAAAGAAAGCTATTATTTTGTCAGAAAAATAAATTATAATCAAGATATAAATCATTGAATTTATATATATATTTCTCTCTCTCCAGTTCTTTAAAAAATAGGAAATATAATCTCAACCCTTGTGTAGCCTAGAGCCCCAGTTGATCTTTATTAACTTTGGATAAAAATCATAGCTTCTTTTGTATTTTTTTTACCTACCACAAGTGGTAAATTAATCAGTCATCAGTAGTGGAGATAAACTTTCATCTTCTGTTTTAAATAAAGACCTTCAACCCCAAAACTTACCACTTTGGACTTTTTCCTAGAAGTAACTAGTCTCCAAGAAAATAAAAGAATCCTAGAGATTGAAAAGAAGGCTTTAGGTTTTGCTTAATGGCCCAAGTTGGCACATCGTCTGAACTTCTGATGACCCCGCTGAGGACAGACCAGTTGTAAGTGAAGACATATTATATCCATACATTCTGGCTGCACTAATATTTCTAAGTGAATTCCATAAAGTAATACCATTATTGTTAATGTTCTTTTTCTAGATCTACATGTTTAATACCCATCCTTACGCTTGATCAGTTCTACGAAGGGAAATTTGAAGCAGGAACTTGGTGAGCTCATTTTCCAGTTCAGAAATTCTTAAAAGTAATTAGCCTTTAGTTAGGTAGGTATTTTATTATAAATTAATTTTAGATACTGTAAGAAATGACCTTAGATACTGCCCATCTGTTTCTTTTGACAACAGTGTTGCTATTTGAAGTTATTCTTTTTTTAACCAGGAGAAGAATTTTCTAGTGGAGCATTTGCAAAAGAATCCTTATACCATTAAATGCTATTGTTACCTCTCCAAGAGACCTGAAAATGCATTAGGACCTCCTCATACCAGCTGAGTAAAATCTCGCAGACATATATGCATTACAACACTGCCAATTTTCTCAAAACATGTTTTCTTTTAAGTTTTCAGGCATATTTCTCAAGCTACACATTTTTGTTATGTTTTAAGCTATTTGAAAACATCTTTCTGCAAGACAAAGATTGTCATATCTCTTTGAAAATGAAAGATCTTCAGTGCATAAATACTTGTTTCCTTGCTAATGTAATTCAAATGCAATTATGAAAAAGCAAAACATCATGCAATAGGATACTAGTATCTTGGCTATTTAGTCTCTGTTTAAATACCTTTGTTGGCTTAATTGTAGCATGAATGACAACAAAGCAGTAAGTCTTATCACCAAGAGGGAGTATTCACATTATTTCCTTTCAATAATATGATTACCAACTACCAAACTATGGAATCATATAGCAAATGCCTATCATGCCTCAAAAGAAAAAAGTCTTGTCTATGGTAAGCTCTAATCACAATATCAATTCATGTTTGAAATCCATCAGAAAGATGAAGAAGAACAATATTATATAACATCTTTCCATCTATAAATCATGCCACTGTATTTTATATTCCTTTGCCCTCATTACCTTATTATAAAGGTGAGGTTATTTAACATTATAATATAGAAAAGGAAATATTTACTAGTTTTATCAGACTACTTGAGCATTATTAGGTCCTACAAGGACTAAGACCTTTAAGGATTTAAAAGGAATAGAGAATTATTTTACACATTTTGAAATCTTTACATTGAAATAAAAATTTTTTGTACAACTTGTTTTGAAAAAGAAACTCAGATATGAGGATGGTTCAAGTCATATGAATTTATTTTGAATTCAACAAATAACTAAAAATAAAACAGTTTTCTATCCAGAGTTCATGGACAATTGCATCAACTTATAACTTTGTTTTATAGACACTAAACCACTCACAAACACTGTAAAAAATTGCTTCTTCCCAGTCCTTACAAGATCTCTATGAAGTAGATACTATTTGCTTTAAACTTAGAAACTGATTTTCACATTTTCTTTAGGTACATCTGCCTTTAAGAATTACACTAGGGAAAATCTATAAGTTTTGAATTATAAATTATGAAAACACTCTAGAGAGTGCAGTAAATTATTGGTGATCAAATAAGATGTTCTTATTCTATTTTGAATCACACATATTTCTAATCATTTGCCACACAAGGAGCAAAAGCTATTCTCATATTTTGTTTTTCTTAACCATCCTTTGATCTGATATTCTCTACTGTGTCGTAGTTATAGCTATAAAGAATCAGATTTTTAAATTAATTAATTTTCTTTCTTTAAAAATATTTCCATTTTCATGCTCACATAAACAAACATAAAGCTAGAGCTGTTTTAAAAACAGGTCTAACAGCTGCACATTTTTTTATGTTGCTTATTTGAATTCATTTTAACCAAATAGACAAAAAGTTTAAGTTAACAAATGTCAAATTTCTTGGTGTTCAAAAATAATTATACATACACAAATTTTCAAAACACTCTACTTTTGGCAAAATCCTCTAGGTGATCTAAGAAAAAATTTTGTGCATGAAATTTGGTCTGGAAATGCTGTTATCTTAGTTTTCTCAGTTCTATCTATCTTGCTAACTTCATTTTGTTCCACAAGTGGAGAAAAATCAAAAGAGAGCACATCACCACAGAAAAAGAAATTACAAAAGAAATAGTCACAATCTTTTTTCATAATTTTGCAGATCCAACAAATTACAAGACTTACATTTTGTTTCACATGAAATACTTTCTGGTATTATGATTATTATTATAGGGTTGATTTCCTTTACAAAGCTCTGCCAGTGTGTCCTCACGTAAAAAGGAGTCTACAGAATATTTTACTAATAAGGTAAATAACGCTTAGTGATTTAACACATTTAGAGAAGAAAAATAAGTAATTTTTCAAGGTTTCTGTATTAGTAACTATCAACAAAGTAAAAGCTTACTCTTGTCTTCCTCTTCATTAAGGAGAGTATATTTTTAGAAGTAGGAAAATTTTTAAAAATTTCATATCACCAAACAACAAAGATCTTTAGACAAAATTAATTGAGTATAATTAAATCAAAATATTACTGTCTTTCAGGTAATTGTGTCTAGCAGTTAAAAAGTCATGAAAATTAGCCTCATCCTGTGCCAAAATGATTGTGGCACAAATTATAATAAATAGAACTGATTGAGCTTATTTAATACAAAAATCTTATTAATGTTCAAAGCACATTTTAAGTTTGTTTACTTAAATAATTTTCTTTTCAGTAAAAAACAGTAAAACACAGTAAAATATGAGTGAATTTAATGAGTCTTTTAACTATTAATATCTTATCCACAAGCTTGTAAACTCCTGCTTGAAGTGTTTCCTCTATAAAATATTGTCAAGAATGTTTCATTCAGAATGATATATTTTTACTTACATTAAATTCCCTCAAAATAAAAGGAACTTCTGTTCACATTCCAAAATTTAGCTTAATATGTATTGGAAGTAGATCTATCTCGAGAATGTTTTTGTACAATATTTATATATTTGGTTATGAAATTGTATGAATTTCCCTTTATTGATGTTCCTACAATTATGTGTGTGTGTGTGTGTATATGTGTGTGCATGTGTTCAGTATTTCATTGTGCTACTAAAACTCATCTACTTTTTAAAACAAAACAAGAATGTGAATCTCTCTATAACCTATAACCATTTTAATATTCTCTATTCTTTCAACTTCTACTTGTAGCTTATAATTATAATACAGCCAGAAAACCAAACGACAATAAAAATATCACTTAATTTTAAAATGGTATCTATACAGTTTCAGTTTCAAAAACAAGAAGCTCTGTGTGTGAGCATATATAATGATTAAAAATTTACCAAAAGCAATAAATGCCATTTCACTGTCACTTCCTTTGATTAACCTTCACCTGACCTCACTCCCTAAGGCAATTTCAGATTCCTTTGTTTCTACATTCACATCTTCAGTCAACCAGGCATATTTATTAAAAATCAGTCATTAAAAGGATTTCCTCCAAAGCGATTTTTTTGTGATTTTGCACAGATGTTTGTTATAAAAATGAAATTATATACTTTGAAAACTGCCCACATGTGAATATTTAATCAGTGAGACAATTCAGTTCTCTGTAAATAGATATGAACTGGGCAATCTTGCAGGTTTAGCAATATTTCCATCACAAATGAAAGAAAGGATATAGTGGTAATCACATGACAAATGCTTTTACAAATCTGATGGATAAAAATACATGATCATTCATAAGAAGTCAATATTACAACATACGATGTAGTAAAGCAAACTTTAAAATTGTGCAATTTTTTTCTTACAGTAACTTTTTCCATTCAGTACGTTCTTAAAAATCATTGTTTTCTATTAAAATATTGGCTTGAAATAACTTTTAGGTAATTTTATATGGCTTATTAAAGTCAAATATTTGGGGTTTTAGTAAAAATGCATTAATTTGAATAACCTATCGCTAGCTGTTTTCTGACATTTCAAAAGGAAAACAAGTTTCTGCAAAAGGAGATAAAAACACTCTTCAGCACTGAAAATGAAAAAGCAATGTTCTTTGAAAAAATTTAAAAGGCAATAATCCACATTTTGGGGTTCATTTCATGTGCTTTTTATCCTTACTCTTTCATCTGTAGAAAACTACATGGCAAAGAGTTTAATTCTACTTGCTAATTGAAAGAGAAATTATGTCTTTATGTCAGACGAAACAAGTTTTTACCCCTTTAACCAACAATCACTCACCATCAAAATGAATAATGGACAGCCAGACAACATGTTCCTTTTAATAAAATGCAGCATAAAGCATTAAGCAGCATCTATGAAATATACTTGCCAAAAAAATTGTATGCAACTTTCTGACCTAACTTTCAGTTTAAAGGAAATTTATGGACATGAAGAATGAATTAAATACCACAAAAAGGAAGTAATTAAATCCAGAAGATCAAACATTTGTAGAGGTGCAATACTCATTTTTTAACAGCTCTAGTATGTAAAAAAAAGGCAATGAAAAATATTTGGGGTCCGTTAGATTAAGGATGTAATTGTGAATGATAGCTGATAGGATTCTGATTTGAGTAATTTATTACAAATATTTTGGAACAATTTAAAAATGTTAATATAAATTAGAAATTAACTGTAGAAAGGAATTTCTATCTACTAAGAAGTATAACACTATAATTATATGCAAAACTACACATTTTTAAAAAATGTTGTAGTAAATTACAGTTAAAATGTAATTATTTCAAGATGGATACAACAAATATAAAAATGTCTATACATACATATATTTCATTATATAATCTTTTCAAGCTTCCTGTGTTTGAAAATTTTTACACCAGAAACCTTAAAGAATCTACTATATTACAATTTTAAAACAGCCCACAAGATTCCTGTTTAAAACTTTCTACACTTGAGCATAGGTGGCTTTCAACCACTCTTCTGCCCAAATTTAGAAACCAGAACATAATGTTGGCTACGTTTCTTTTTCCTATCATTGCTTCTAACTCCCATAAAAAGTCTCAGTCCCTGATAAAGAAAACCTATCCTTCCCATGTTAGGGAGAGTTTTGGACCACTGATGTATTATTAACATTTATGCCTTGGATTTGGAAGCTCTATTATATTTCATATAAAAATTTGAAATCTTTCTATTTACACATTAGATATTATATTTTGATGAAAGAATTATGCAAATGCAATTTTGAATTTTAAAAAAAGCTTTGGGTTTTAAACTTTACTTCAGTGATAAGAGAAAAAGAATGGAGTTTCAGTTTTCTAGTTGATATATTTTACTATTTAGAAGTGAAAATATGCATATGAACTTTGCTATTACACATATACACACACACATTAAGTGAATGAACAAATAAATAAAGTTTAGATAAATAAAAGAAGGAAATTACACTAGAATTAATGACTCTCCTTTGGAATGGTGGAGGTTATGAAAAAATTCTGATGAATACTACTGATGCAAGAAATGAACAGTTATCAAGCTACCCCTTACCTTGCACATACTTATGTTCCGTTTTTGTATTCCATTTTACCCAAACTGGACACTTTCCCTTAAGATGGTATGTAGACTTCAGTTTAAGGATCTTCTAAGAAATAGTTTTACAAGATCTTAATTCAATCTTACTCTAGTTCAAATAAACCATGATTCATTCTGCATGTGTAATACTAGTAAAAATGTCATTTTCTATAAAATATGAAAAAATGTGGAATGGCAGAGCCGTGCTTATCTTTCAGGTTTATATGTTCTTTTTGATCATTTAGTATTCTTCTGTTCATATTATAGTGTGTGTGTGTGTGTGTGTGTGTGTGTGTGTATCAGAGGGCACATGTGTCCCTGTGGAAGACAATGTAGGTAACTCCAGGAATCATCCTGTATTGTTTCTACCTCCTTTTTGAATCACTCTGGAATTTCCCAGGCTCAGCCCATCGTGGTTGGAAGTGTAAGCCATAATTTTTTCTGCCTAGCTTTTTTTACATGGGACTTGGGGTCTGAATTCAGGACCTTCTGCTTTACCAAACAGAGTATTAACCCCTATTACATCTCTTCAGCCCAAATTTTCCTCTTTGGATCTGTTCTCAACTTCATCAGTCAATCTTGTAAGTGGAAGCAAGAGATATACTATTAACATTTACACAAATTCCATAAACAAATCCACAAACTAAGCTGCTTCTTTATTTTTTCTCTTTCTGTGATGAAAAGGGTCTTTTATTAAGAATTACAATAGTGAAATATGACAGTAGATCTTAAAGTATGCTCTTCCTCCACCTGAAGTTATGCAAAAGGTTATATAGTAGAACAGTTATTAATCCTTCTTCACTTTGACAATTGATTTGAGTGTAGTGTCTGTTGTAGGCTCTTTATAATATAAGATCACAAAAGTTCAAAATTAATTTATTGCTCTTTGTTCCAACCAGGAAAAAGTGCACCTTCTCAAAACTGTTACTGTCAGATCGATATTGTGCTGAAACAAAAATGTAGATTAGCTGTTAAAGGCTTCTCTTTTTAGCTGCATTCATGAATTACTTTGCAAAATGCAAGCACTCTGGTGAAAGGAGAAAAAAATTTCAAAAGAGAATTTTTAAATAGAGAAGAAAGGCAAGTAGGAAAAGAGGTTTCATAAATGCTCCATTTCTAAAACTCGCTGGTGTTAATTTAAGAAATTTACATATTTAAATAAAACACTGATTGTAGTTGTTAGGTGCAGATATTAAACTTGAAACAGGAAACTTGTAGTGGATAAGACATCTGTTCCCATTTGGGCGGGTTTCCCTTTCCAGTTCAATAATAACCTGTACTATGGAACACACGTCCTGGCAAAATACTGCTCACATGCCAAATTCAGAAGTATTTGAGCAGACTGGAATAGTTTGACTCACATTAGAGATGCAAATCTATTGAATTGAGAAGCTAATAAATTCCCACTTAAAGTACAAAGCACTCATTGATTTGAAAAAGAAAAAAAAATTGTAACTCCATTTTGTTTAAGGAATATTTACAACAAAGGATTAAGTATAACTAACTTTGTTTTTCAATTAGTCTTATTAGGATATTCATCAATCTTTCTTTACACTCTCCCTTGTCCAAGTTTTTTTCATTATCACCTCACCTCTGGAAGTCAGAAAAGTACACAGCTCTACACTAGGTTAGATGAAAGAAAGAGTAGTGAAAGGAAGCATTTTGAAAGTC
The DNA here is from genome assembly GCA_023101885.1 of Typhlomys cinereus. Classification (NCBI taxonomy): domain Eukaryota; kingdom Metazoa; phylum Chordata; class Mammalia; order Rodentia; family Platacanthomyidae; genus Typhlomys; species Typhlomys cinereus. The sequence continues at coordinate 578,897 of JALPQD010000180.1, forward strand.
TATTTGTGTAAAACTGCATAAATCCTGAAAGAACATGCTGAAATAGTCAGTGGATTTAAATGTTGCCTTGGACATTGATACCTTGAACTTGTATGCATATTTACATTTGTATATCCCACTATTAGCTGGGAAATTGTTGCCACAGCAACCTCTAAATCACCTAGTAGCTTTGCTATTTCAATAAATCCGGGAGATTCTCACAGGGAAAATAGGCATATATAATAATAAAAACGGTGTGCTGTGAATGTCTTCACAACACAAGGCATTTGTCTCCACTTACCCTTGTTCTCTCCATCCAACTAGTTAATGCTACTACTTGAGAATTTCTTCCAGGTCTTCTCTGTCTGAATTTCTTCCTTCCCCCCCCCTTGCTTTCTCCATTGGAGTTTCTGAGATCCTTAGTGAGTCAACATTGCTTGAAAAATTCCAGATTCTAAGTAACATTTGCGTATGTATTATTTTTTTCATATTTACTTTACTATTATGGAAATCTTTTTTACACATTATGTTAGAGTTGGTATATTCAGCATTGTTTACACAGATAGGGAAAAGAAACAAAATAGATCATTAAAAGAATTATCCAGCAATTATTTTTGTGGAGACCATTTCATTAATTGCAATATAAGTTTCCAATCATTTTAAAAACTGAAGGATTTCAAATTTAAAAATATCCAGTAACAGCAGTAGCTTTCTATTAGGTCCTAGTACATGATCCCATAGGAGCAGAAATGCAATTGCACAAATAAAAATTAAATGTTTCTAATTCCTCAAGAGTTTCATTTAAAGTTTCTGTAACACTGATTTTAATTTTTTCTGATTTGGTGAAAATTTGTGCAAACTATAGTCTTTTAGCAGTTTTTACACTTCCAGCCTGAAGTATTATAAATATGTGTCCACAAACATGATTTAAACACTTAACTTGCATTGGACTCTAATTAACCAGAAAATTCAAATTGTGGAGGAGATTTCAGGTCCCAAATAATTTTTTAAAAAGTAATTACATTTTATAAAGAAATATTTTCCACAAAATCTTGAAGTATGCAAAGGAGATGCATTTTAAAACTCTCCAGATTACAATGAGCAGGAAGAAATTTCTGATATGTTTCTAATTATTGAAATTATCAGTTCACAAGTGTCCATCATTACTATTGTTTCATTATTGTATATATTAGATATTTGACCATAAAAAATAAAGAACTACAAAATTAGTTAAATATAAATCCTTTTCATGGACTGAAGATAATTATATAACTAATTATATGCCTAACACTATATATAATGTTAGGCATATTATATATATGTGTAACTTACAGTAATTCAGAAATTAATGATTTTGTTACAACAGTAGTTTTTAAATACTAAATACAATGAGTTGAAATCTTTGTAATGAATATGTATTGTATTGTAAAAAGAAAGAATTATTTGTATATATATATATATATATATAGTTCTGATTTTTAAAGATGAAAACTCAAGCAATAACAAAGAGTTAACAGCAGATTACTCTCATTTGCTTCAAACACCTGTAGGATCCACATATTTCTACTAAGTGTGCCTCAAGCTCATCACACTTAATACTACAGACAAAAATAAATATGAGCAATCTCAATGAATTAAGAGTATTAGTTTATAAGTAAAGTAACAGATATATTCTAATTTGTTTGTATTTGTTTAGTTTGTGTTCTCTTTTTTTTTTTTTTTGCTTTGTTTTTCAATTGACATTTCATGAAAGACAGAGAAAAAGTTTAGGAAATAAAATTATAAATTCAACTGATAGGTCATAGCTGAAATACTAAATTTTTAGTATTATATAACTAGGTAATTATATGCCTTAATTATGTTGCTTAAAGTTCAGTATTATTCTTTGCTAAACGTGGTAATCCTATAATAGTTAACCATTCTAGCTTACTAGGTCAGGATTGACTGAGGTTTAGGAAGCTAACATGGATATGTAAAAAGTGTGCCCATTACAATGTGATGGCATTCTGTAACTTACAGTAATTCAGAAATTAATGATTTTGTTACAACAGTAGTTTTTAAATACTAAATACAATGAGTTGAAATCTTTGTAATGAATATGTATTGTATTGTAAAAAGAAAGAATTATTTGTATATTTAAAATAAGAGAATTTACACTTTAAAATAGCAAAGTGAGTCTGATTAAATATAAGAACTTTCTAATTTTTTTGACTTAGAAATAAAGTTTATTGAATTATACTGATAAATCTCAGGTTATTCTATGAGTCAAATCTAAATTAGTTGCATCATTCCTCTTAAATTTATTAATTTTTCTTCTTTATATTTATATCTGAAATGCATTCACTGATGATTATTAAAATATTTTGTCTGAAAAATATTGAAGATATGCAGACATTGCTACCACACATGTGCATACTCTCATAGGGACACTTACAAAGACCTTTTCCTGATTTTTAATAAAAGCAGATCTTTCCAACAACAATCTTCCTAGGAATATAAACCAAATCAAAAAAGAAAACTCACCTATTGAATAAAACCTTAAGATTTATCTTATTATTTTAGGTAGTTTAATGTTGAACAGGAAAAGAAAGAGAAAAGGACCAGTGAAAAATCACTTTTGAACCAGGAAAGCACTTCATTTAATTCAATGAACCTATCAATTTAAAAGGGGACAAATGAGTCAAATTTGTTATGTGACTGACTAGCAAGATAAAATAATTGTACTTTATATATAATTTGATTATAAATATCACATGCTTTCAAAGTTTATACTCAATTAAAATATGTGTACAGGATTCTTCATGCAAAACCATATCAAAACAATTATTTCAACCACATATGACTCATATATTCCAGTGACTTTTGATATTCTGTTTTGTCCAAAATCAGTATTAATTCTCAGCAAAGGACATATACAGATGTCTTTATAGCATTCTATTCATAAGCCTTGCTCAGGGAAAGCAGTGCTCCTTTCACTGGACTATACAAAAGTTGGTGTCATCAATAAAATGAAACCTTCCCAAGTGAAAAAAAGAATTGCCTCAGAGAAGGTTTTTTGCAAATATTTATAGAAAAGATTGAAATAAAATTATTGAGAGCAAATCCACTAATTAAAACTTCCAAAGTAGTGTTTTTGAAGATACATTACTGGTTCCAAGCCTGTCTGTAACTATACTTCCTACTTATCAAAATCGCTTTTGTATTTTTATTTAATTCATAAGATTTTTGGAAAACACATTTTGACAGAAACCACATTTTACTCAACGTTTTATGTGCTGTGATTACTAATATTTCTCTTCACAATTATAAGTTTTCAACTCTTATTTTCATATCAAATTTCTTACTTAGTTTAATCCTATGTTACTTTATTCTCAATTTTCTTTTACTTTGTAATCTTACCAAACCCATGTTAGTTTTCCAAAATTTAAAACAGCTTGACATATTGACTTACACAGATGGCCCCTCCTCAACTGAGATGCTTTCTTACTGCAAAGCAACATGCCCAAATTTTAATCATTATGGCTTGCCATGATCAATCTCTGAAGCCCTTCCCAGAGTGTACTAACTCATACAAATTATCTCATTCTCTAGGTACCCAATGTTCTCTAACAGTGGTACAAGAACACTTTTCACTGTAAAGACGCTATCAATTAGTCTTTGACATTAAACTCAAGGAAATGTCTTTTGATGATTAAAAATATAATCACATATCTAGCTCAACTAACTAAAGGAAAGAGATAAGACAAAAACAAAATGAAATTATTCATAAAAATGAGAAGTTACTATAGGTGCAAATGAGGTTGTGAAAAATCAATAGTCACACATTAAATACATTATTCAATAAATTAGAAAACCAACAGAACCTAAACAGCTTCTCTAAGAAGCAAAATTTTGAAGCAATAGTAATAAAAAACATTAACAAAAACAAGCACAGGCTCAGATGGATTCACTGCTGAATTCTATCAGACTTTATTAAAGAAAATCTAGCATTGTGTTCCTCAAACCATTCCAAAAAATAGGAGGGGAAGGAATTATACCAAAATTTTTTATTATGCAAGTGTGAACCTGATAACTAAAAAGGCCACATAATGACACAATACTGCAAAAAATTATAGGTCAGTTTCCCTGATGAATTCAGATGACAAAAATCCTCAGCAAAATACTTGTATAACAAATTCAAAAACCATCAATAGAGTGATCATTACCATGTTGATTTCAACTTGGGGATGTAAATTTGGTTCAACATAAGCAGATCGGTAAATGCAATTGGCAAATAAATTGATTCACAGAAATCATATACTCAACAGATGTAGAAAAATTTTTCTGTGAAATCTAGGAATGTTGCAAGAGCCATAGACCAGTTAAAATGCAAAATATACATATGTGGCATGTCCAGGTAGTCAAAAAAACTGTCAGTTGATTGGGTCTAACTCAAAATTGTATAAGTTTTGTGAACATATTTTTACCACTTCAACTAAATATTTGAGAGCAGTTTGATGAGCCAGGAAATACACATCTTGCATGAGTCATGTAAATTTAAAAGGTATTCTCAATATTGGTTCTTATTTTGCATTATTATAGTCCATTAACTATATAAGTTATATGAATGTTGTTCTGCCCTCACCAGCACATATTTTTGCAGAGTGATCTAAACACTATAAACAAAATGATATTTTCCAATTTCATTATTTTTATAATGTGGAAAGATATTATTATTCTATTTACTATTATTCTATTTGCATCTCTTTGTAAGTGAGGAACTTCTTAGAATTGCGCTTTTATTAAATTTGAGTGTCTGATATATAGCCATGAAATATGTTGGGGACATTCTGTAGTAATCAGAATTATCATGATAAGAATGAAAAATACAACCACAAAACTACAGATTGGACTGTCGGTTGAACCTATAAATAAGAAAATAACCAAAAAAATCATCCGAAATTTGAATCATATCCAAGGGAAGAAATATTACACAGAACAGGAGGAATGGCAAAAGATAGCCATAGAGTTTAGATCAGATTTGAGAAATTGCCTTTAAGAATTGATTCCATGATGTTCCCAGAAGCAAGTGTCCACTGGTAATTCCTTACTATTATTATGAAGAAGCTCTGTCTTCAATGAGAGGAGAGATAATTTTACTCTCTTTCCATAGGCATAACAGCATACTATGTTATCCATATGGACTTACACATTTAATTTTCACAGATAACTTTTAAGAAAAGTATTTTAATTTTGAAAAACTGATTCCACTTAATTAATTGATATAATTTCTGATTTGCTGAGGTACATTTCCTTCAGATTATAGTGCTTAAAGTTTGATTGAATACTTGAGGGATAAGTCACAATACCCTTTCAAAATGAACAATTTATTGGGATTTCTCCAATGACATTGTGGGTTTGATGATCTAATAAGTACATATCAGGATTTTTCTGACTGAACTGTGTTCTGTCAGAACTTATATGTCGAAATCCAAATACTTTATTTTTACTTTTTATTCTTTCAGTATTTCAAGCATGAATATATTGAACCCATGATATTTTCACACCTTAATTCCTATTCTCATCCTCCTTCCTCTTCAAACCTAATGTGATTTTGCTTTAAATGTTATAATTAAGTACAAACAATACTATTAGAATGGGTATTAATATAATTTGCTTGTTGTCAGACTGAAAACAACAACAAACCATAGTTCAGAACACCGAAAATCCTGCATTGTAACCTGGAACCAGATCAGCCAAATCTCTCTCCATCCTAAAGCTCAGGGAAATTTGTGGAAGAGGGAGCAACAAGATTGTAAGGGCCTAAAGATGGGGAGGACCAAAGATATGCAAGATGCTCCATACAAGTTAGGGCAGCAGTAGCCATAGTCGGACTTTGCATGACCCGGACAATGACTGACATGTTGACGACCCCCAGGGTCTAGCATGGATCACAGGCAGTAGGATCTTTAGAAGCAAGGGATTAACAGTCATAATAGTGTTGCCATTCTAAGGGGGAGCCCAGGAAGGGGGGGTCCTCTGGGCTATGCCACTGCATCCTTACACCTTACTGGAGTGGAGGACTCAGAGGGAAGTTTGGCATTCCAGAGGATGGGAGGCACTGGGAGAGGGGGGAGGGAACGGAGAAAGGAAGGGGAATAGGGAGGGTGCAAGGAGTGACTGGGGTAGGGTGGAGGGAGAGAGGGGACCGGGTACCTATTGAGCTTGTTAGATTGGGAAAAATAATTTGTCTGCTGTCATTTTAAAAGTTCAAATTAGACAGAGGAAACATTCTGTGAATTTGTAACGTGAATACAGTTCTACCAAGGCAATGAGTGAAGTTTCAGAAGAGACAAATGATGCCAACAGCATAAGTTGATTATAAAACTACCCAATCACATGAGCTAATTCCTCAGAAAAAAAATTGTGTTGCCTAAGTCAATCAGTTTATATTTTGCTATCAAAGTTCTAGTAAATTCAGATACATTAAGGTTGCTACTCTCCTCTCAACTAAATAATAAGTCAAAAAGTTTTGGCATTTAAAAAATTATTTCCTGAAATCAAAGTAAATAGGCTTCATTGAAATGATTAATTCTATAGTTCATTGTAATTAAATTTCTAAGCATATCAAATATTCAGGAAGTTATGCAAGTGAAAATAGAGATCATATTATGAAGTGAAATGAGCCAAGTACAGAAAAACAAACAATGTGTGGTCTTTGTTTTATTCTTTGAAGCTTTCATATACAAATACAATGATTTTATATGCTGCTGCCATCTTCTACCATTAACCTACTCCCTCCCATTGCATTTCATTGTCTCTTTTCCAGCCAGTCTCCCTGCTGCTCCTGCATAATCCTCCATGTTTGATCCATTGGACCATATACTGGAAATCTTCATTGGACAAGTAACTAAGAGCTTCCTGGGGTGTGAAAAGCTGTACCACCATGAATGTGCTAAGGTTGGGCTTGGTCAGTGCTTGATGGAAGATCTTCCTCTTTTGCACAATCTAATAAAAGTCGATCTCATAGAAATTAATACTAGAATGTTTGCTCCTATAGTTTTGGGGAAGTAGAAGGGAGGAAGTGAAAAATAGATGTTGATAAATGAATACTTAGTTATATTTTAAAAGAAATAAAAAGCTTCTATGTAGAGCTCTGGTCACACAAAATGAATACCCATGGGTAAACACATACTGAAAATTTAAGAGCTACAATAAAATATTTTGAATATTTTGACATGAATAAAAGGTTAATGTGTATAAAGATAAATATGCATACTTGATCTTAAACATTCAACAATGCACATATGCAATGAAACATCACATAAAACATGTCCTAAATAGCAGTTAATAAATTTTATTAAGATTTTTAGAAAATGGAGAACAAAGTAAAAATTTCTAATAACACAATTCAAGTGGGTCAAACAAATAAGGAAAAATATATCTAAGACACTTTATATTTGTCAGCATTGATACACAAGCAAGCATCACATAAATTTGCAAATTCCTAAAACAAATCTTTTGTGCTACCAGTTTTTAAATTTCAGATAGTATGCATCAAGTTCAAAATATCAGAGCTATCAACATTTAATCTCTAGATCAATGGACTGTACTATTGACAGGAACTTAGAAAAATGAGCTACAATTTTCAACAATTCAGCATTTTTCTTTTGTAAAAACTATATTCTGGGACGTTTTAAAATAATTCAGTGTTTAAGGGTGCTTCGCAACTACATCAAGTTAAATTTGATTATGACTGTTTTTGTAGCAAACGCTCCTAAAATCTTATAAGATCAATTGAATGGATAGTTTGTAATAGAATTAAACATAAATCTTGGAACTTGATGTTATCATATATAACTCTTCAAGTGTATAACAACTTAAATTCATATAAAATAATATAGAAATGTTAATAAATTATTTGATGATTTAAACATAATCATGCAAATATTAAAACATTACTCATTAGTGACTGGATGGATATACTAACTAGTTATGCCTATGCATTATAATAATACTCATATATTAATACTATATATTAATACATAACAAGGTTGAACAAAATACTATAAGATAAATAAGCCAGACCAAAAAGATGTAGTAGAAATTTAAATATTATTACATATATTTTAATCATCTACACTAATTAGTTTTTTAATATTACAATAGCTAATTAAGCCTCATTTTACAGATTCAAAATTAGAAGGTGAGGCTATAGAGTCTCACAGATGAGGGAATAGATTTTTTAACTAAAGCTATCTGAAATCTCTGAACATTTTATACACACATAATCATACACATACATTTGTATGTGCATATATGTGTGTATGGTGACAACTAAAAGGTAGAGCTAGACATAGAAGGCAAACATATTCACAGGTAATAAAACATGAGATTTTAAGAGTAATATAAGAGCAATGATCACAGGAATGACATCCCTGGATTTTTTCTTTTCCCCATGTATTCTAAATATGGACTTGTATTATTCAACAAACCTGAAACACCAAGATTATTCAGATAATTTTTTCTCTCTAGATTAAATTCTTGTAAAGAACTATTTTTTAAAGATCATTTTTGACCCTACCTATCTTATGGCCAAAGAATTTCCAAAAAAATAGCAACCAAAAAAGAACTGTGTTCTTCAGAATGAGTAAAGGGATAAATAGGAGCCTAGACTTCTACTACCAACTTCAATTAACATGCTGTGCCATCTCCCTCACGCATCAATGAAGATCAAGTGGGAATGTCTATATCTTTCTCCACTTAGCAATAAACAAACTTTTGTCATCCGGTTAAGCTCATAGACTTTCCTTCCTGGTCACTTGCAACTGATGGGGTTTGATCTCACCAGACAGGGAGGGCATAGAGTCTGACAGATAGAAGGTAACCATCCTATAAATGGAAGACTGACCCCCCACCACCACGGTCTGCTACTCTTATTCCATCTACCTCTGAATCTACTCTTATAATAAAACTATTTTAACTGCCTTTTATCTTTGGCTAGGAGGTGACATCCAATACCCATCAGGATGAAGCCAAGGGCGGTGCAGGAACAGCAAAACTGGAAAAAAAAAAACAACAAACCATAATTCAGAACATCAGAGATCCTACATTAATCACCAGGAACCAGGACAGCCTAATCTTTCCCCATCCTAAAGCTTAGGGAAATTTGTGGAACAGGGGGTGGTAAGATTGTAAGAGCCTAAAGATGGGAAGAAGCAATGATATGCAAGATACTCCACACAATTTAGGGCCGAAGTAATCATAATAGTACTTTGCATGACCTGCACAATGAACAACATATCATTGACCCCCCCAAAGTCTAGCATGAATCACAGGCACTAGGATCCTTAGAGGCAAAGGATTAACAGCCACAATAGTGTTCCTATACTAAAGGGGAACACAAGAAAAGGCTCTAGGCAATGCTACTGTATCCTTACAGCTCATCACAGAGGAAGACCCAGAGGGAAGTTTGACGTGCACAATAAAGGATGCTCCAGGAAAGGGAGGGAGAAGAGGAAAGGAAGGGGAAAAAGGGGGAGGGAGCAAGGGGATACAGTGAGGGGTGAAGGGAGGAAGGGGAATGGGGTACCTATCAAGTTTGTGTAAGTGGAAAAAATACACTATAAATAAAATTTTTAAAAGTTAACATGTTGTGCCATTTCCCTCACAGCATCAGTGGAGATCAAGTGGGAATGTCTATATCTTTCCCCACTTAGCAGTAAACAAACATTTGTCATAGTTCTCATTAGTGTTAGCAAAAGCTGGGAGAAGAATGAAAACTTCCAATACTAGTTGGTAATAGTGAAATATCCAGGTTCGTTCCCTTCACTGAAAGAGAAGATTGATACCTGTATTTCCAACCTTACCTGGTAGTCATGAAGGTTCTTCTCCCTCATTCCAATTTAATATCATTTGAAATGAAGCAACGTGGTGAACTTCCTCTTATACTTTGCAATAATGAAATAGTACCCCTATATTTCCCTGTTGGGCAGTATTTTTGGAGATCTTCTAAACTCTACTGTTTAAATAGAGTAAAGAACAGCTGAGATACCACATTCCTTGTGATTTAGAAGTAGAGGATAAGACATATCACAAATTCAAGAGGTATCTAATTTTCAAGAGTAGTTTGGGCTACATAGTAAGTTCTAGGCCAGCAAGGGTTGACACGCCAAGAGACTGTCACAAAATCCAGAAATAAATAAGCAAATAAATAAATAAAAATGAGGTACTTTATCTCATCATATAATTCTGACAATATTGAGGATATAATAAAAAATTCCTCATGTTAGTAATCAGAAAAAATTTAACTTGGATGTTTAAAAGCAATTACCAGGTGCCAATACCAAGATGACAAAACCAAAAATATCAAAGTAAACACCATAAAACTAATTCAAACAAGAACTACCACAATGTGTGAAACAAGAAAGGAAGGGTTATAAAAGAAGATAAGAATAGAAATAGTTATATGACTAATTGCTTAGCAAACAGGAAGTATTAAACTACAATTTTGATCCCACAAAACAAAACTCTGTTATAAACACAAATTTAAAACAAATTTTAAAATTAGCTGCTCAATAAAATTCACACACTGCTAAAATGTTAGATTGCCTTTGAAAAGAGAAGTATGGAAAAAAATATTCCTTAAGGCTAAAAGCTATTATACTTCCTATTTATTTAAACACATGCTTACATTTCAACAGTAAATCTTAAAAAATGTTTTAAAACAAAAACTGGGCCTCCTATTTGCATATACATGCAAAATACATATATACATATATATTATTTTGTAAATTCATAGGACAATAATTAGCAAATTGAAGTTAAATGGACATTTAAATGTTCAATACTGTAGAACAGCTAATTCCACCAACCTAACACTTCTGCTACTTGTTATATAAACATGTATATATGTTGGAAACATTTAAAATAAAATTTATTAGTTAATTTCAATTCATCAATGCAATATTATTTACTGTACTCATCGTGGTATACATTAAATGTCTAAGCTTTACTGAACAACTACAATTAAGTATTATTTATTTAACTATCATCTCTCAATTCTCATGGCAATCATCATTCTAGCCTTTGCTTTTATGATTTTAACTTGTTAAGATTCCCTATTTAAGTGAAGTAATTCACTACTTGTTTTTCCATGTCAATATTATTTTTCATAGTATGTTGTACTCAAGGTTAATCCAGGTTGTTTCAAGCAGCAGAATCTTTTTCTAAATCAATTCATATCTCTGCATGTATACACACATGTATAGGTGTGTGTGTGTCCATTAATCAATAGGCACGTAAGTTAATTCCATATTTTGGCTCCTGTAGATAATGTTACCTGGATAAAATTACCTGGATAGGGGTTTTGAATCTAATGGTATTATTATGTTTAAATTTGCAGTACTTATATCCGTAGTCTTTTCTATGATGGCTATTAATTTTTGCTCACCAACAATAGCAGCTATGGGGTTCTCTGATTCAACATCCTAGTAAATGCTTCTTATATTTTAAAAATCTTTAATATTCTCATTATTTAGTTAACATGGATTAAAAATGGGTCATTGTCTCACAGCCATTAAGGTCTAATATAAAAACAAAAACAGGAAGTAACAAGATGTCGTGAAGCTATGCAGCATTTAGGAATTTTGGGGGTTATTTGTAGGAATATGGCCAATATGGTAAGTAGTACCAAAGTTTATAAATATTTTAAATAAAATTATCATATTCCCTAAGAATTCAATTTAGAACATATTTCCAAAACTATTGAAAGCATGCTGAGGATTTACCCGTGTTCACCAAAATATTATTTATAATATCTAATGGTGCAAATAATGCAAACTACATTGATAGATGAATAAACACATAATGGTATTTATAAATGATCAGATATTATTTGACTTTGAACAAGAAAAATAGTTTTTCACGCAGGAAAACTCACAAAGGAACATCACATAAAGGGAAAACTTCAACAAAAATTATATCTTTTGGTTATGTGTTAATATTGGCTTATCAATTGTAGCATGTATGTCATTTTAATACATGATATTTATAAAAATGGCAATTGAAGTAAGAAAACGATATATAGAAACACTTTGAACTTTCTGCATAATTTCAGAATTCTAATAAACATAAGAATAAAGTTTTAATTTTAGTAAAACAGAAAATAAAGAATAATTCTATTTAATATGATAATGTCCTCAATTGTGTCCTTCCATTTGTGTGATAAAGAAGTAATTAAGAAATAAGTACTTTATGAGCATCAATATAATTTTTAAAATTCTCTGAAAAGCTTTTTAGTTCAACAAATGAATAATATGGTAATTCATTATAACTGAGGCAAATATAGTGGGTAGAAATGAACAGAAGACCTTTTGAAATAACATGTTATAACACGTAAATATATTTGAACTACATAATCAGATATTCTACAATATTGCATTTGAAAAGTATACCTCAATGTTCAAGATTTAAGGTGTTGCACTAGGTATGTAACTCACTACCATATATGTAGACAATAAAATCCTAGGGCATTTATATTCACATTTTCTGTGAATTCTAAATGAATTGAATATTTTAAATGTTCATATTATTTTCAAGAATTTCGTCCAATATTTTGTATTTCCGTAATTACAGGTTTTAAAAAACATCATTCATTCATTCTACAAATATTTTCAGTTACAGCTTTTAAAAATTACCATCATGCTACCAACATATTTATTAAGAAATCATTTCCACCCCGGAGCCCCACAAGTCCCGGCGGCGAGCACCCAGGCCGACTGCGACTTGGCCTGTGCCCCGGCCCGGACGATCCCAGCCCCCTCCACGCTGCCCCGCCCCCTCCCACCGCCCGCCACCTGCCGCCCGCCACTCAATGTGAGTGAGAGAGAGAGAGCCCAGCCCAGCCCAATCACCCTGGAGCCCCACGCGTCCCAGCGGCAACCACCCAGGTCAACTGTGGCTTGGCCTGGGACCCGCCCCGGACCCAAGCCCCTCGCATCCTCCCACACCATGCGCCTAGCCACCCCCCTGGATCCCAGGTGAAGAATTCTGCCATTGAGGCAGCTAGCAAAAGAGCCCAGCCCAGCCCCGCCCCCCCACCCAGGAGGCCCGGTCAGCAGCACTGTGCCGCGCGGCTGCCGGCTTTGCCCCTGGGGCCCCGCCCCCCTCCTCACCCACCTTCCCAGGTCGCAGGTGAAGAATTCTGCCATCAACTTCAGACCCTCTGCCTCTCTGGCCCACCGGACACCTACGCACGTGGTCCACAGAAGACACACTGCTACTCAGAATTCAATAGAGCCCAAAGGAAACTCAACCAAAATTCTAAGGAAAAAAGGGAGCACAGGCCATACATCTGGACTCTACTACGGGGGAGTTTCTTCTCATCCAGCCCAAAGATAAGTGTACTTTTTCTTTTCACCTTACTGATCCTTTAAAGTATCAATGCTGTAGATCAACTTTCTCATACAACCACCCCACAACATACAACTCCAGGGAGTACACCACTCACCCCCACATTTCACCAAGATACTAAATCGTAAAAGTGCACTACCAAACTAATATTCACCCCCTAGTAACATAACCTGACTTAATTGACGTAGGAACAGCCTAGTAGCCTCATCTAGGATATAAAAATAACTATACACAAACATACCCAATCCAAGGCAAGCACTAGTAATAACTGGAAAGCGTAACAATACCAACTACATCGATTCAGTGAAAAACACACAGACACTGAAAGGCCCTAAAAAAACAAAACAACAATGTACAAGTCAAAGTGCAGATCCACGAGAAACAAAACCCAGGAAGACCAATCTCCTGCCGAAAGAATCAATCCCATAATGAGGGATTCCAACCAGAACAAATCCACAGAAAATAGCCATGAAAGCCAGACCCAACAGAACGACTTTCAGAGTATGATCCTTACCATGATTAATACTATGGAAGAGGAAATCCGAGAAGAGTTAAACAACCGTATCAACCACTTCGAACAGGAACACAACAGGCACTTGGAGGAGTTGAGAGAAACAGTTCAAGAAACAAAAATATGTATGGAGCAATTAAAACAGTCTCAGGCAGAGTTTAAAATTGAACTAAAAGACAAGTTATCTTCAACCCAAAACTCAACAGAGAGTCTTATCAGCAGAACAAATGAGGCAGAAAATAGAATTTCAGATCTTGAAGACAAAGTGGGAGAATTAACCAGCTCAATGGAAGAGATTGTTAAAGCCAAAAAGATACTGGAGAGGAACATTCAAGAGATATGGGATACCCTGAAGAAGCCTAACATGGGCATTCATGGAATACCAGAACAAAAATCACAAAATACCACACCCGAGGAAATATTTCAATTCATCATAAATGAAAACTTCCCACGACTAAAGAATGAGAGGCCTATCCAAATACAAGAGGCATTTTGCACTCCAAACAGATACGACCAAAATAGAAATTCGCCATGGAAAATAATAGTCAAAACACTCCACATTCAAGACAAAGAAAAGGTGCTGAGAGCTTCAAGAGAAAAAAAGCAACTCACTTTTAAAGGTAAACCTATTAGAATAACAAATGACTACTCAGTCGAAACAGTAAAAGCAAGAAGAGCTTGGAGAGACGTTCTCCAAGTATTAAATGAGCAAAAACGCCAACCCAGACTGATATACCCGGCAAAACTATCTGTCATGATTGAGGGAGAAAGAAAAGTTTTCCAGCACAAAGACAACTTGAAGGGATACATGTCTACCAAACCAGGCCTTCAAAAAATGCTAGAAATGATACTCAAGCTTGAAGAAAAGAACAAGCTTATCCAGGAGGACAGAAGGGAAGTATAATACCACCAAAACAACTATCAAACATCATGCTTACAAAATCTACTAAACATAAAAAATGTCCAGAATTAAAAATAATTTCTCCGTTATAACATTAAATGTCAATGATATTAACTCACAGATTAAGAGACACAGATTACAAACTTGGATAAAAACCACAATCCAACAATCTGCTGCCTTCAGGAAACTCATCTCACCACAAAAGATAGGCACATCCTAAGAATGAAAGGCTGATCCAAAATGTTGCAAGCTAATAGTACCAGGAAACAGGCAGGGGTAGCAATTATGCTTTCAGACAAAGTGGACTTCAAACCAAAGAAAATCATAAGAGACACAGATGGATACTACATTTTAGTCACAGGTACAATTCACCAGGAAGACTTCACAATACAGAACATTTATGCACCCAATACAGGCCCCTCCACATTCATTAAGAAAACCCTACAGCGCCTAAAGCGAGAAATCAACCCCCAAACGATAATTCGTGGGGACTTTAACACCGCCATCTCAACATGGGATCGATCAACAGGTCAATAGCTTAACAGAGACACTTTGGAACTTAATCAAACCCTTAAAGAAATGGACCTTACAGATCTCTAAAGAACTTTTCATCCACTCACCAAAGAATACACATTTTTCTCAGCAGCACATGGAACTTTTTCCAAAATAGATCACGTATTGGGCCATAAAACGAATCTACACATATACAAAAAAACTTGAAATTCTAACTTGTGCCCTATCAGACCACCACGGCCTAAAGCTGGACATCCACAACACAACAAACAAGAGAAAATACACTAACTCCTGGAAACTTAACAATATGATGCTGAATGAGAACTGGATTCAGGAAAAAATTAAAAAGGAAATTCAAAATTTCCTGAAAGTGAACGATAACGAAAATACAACTTACCAAAATCTCTGGGACACAATGATAGCTGTCCTAAGAGCTAAGTTCATAGTTCTTAATGCCAACATCAAAAAAATGGAAACATCAGAAATAAATAACGATGCAGCTTAAGGCTTTAGAGAAACTTGAGCAATCTGATCCCAAAAGTAGTAGAAGAGAGGAGATTAGCAAAATAAGGGGAGAAATATCTGAAATCGAGACTAAGAAAACGATAGAAAAAATCAACCAGTCAAAAAGCTGCTTCTTTGAAAAAATCAATAAGATTGATACACCCCTAGCTAAATTAACCAAAAGCAAGAGAGAAAAAACCCAAATTAACAAAATTAGAAATGAACATGGAGTAATCACTACTGATACCCTAAAAATCCAGAGAATTATAACATCATATTTCAAAAACTTATACTCAGTGAAGTTTGACAACACAAAAGAGATGGATGAATTTCTAAGTAAACCCATCTTACCTAAATTGGATCAGGAAGTTGTTAATTACTTAAATGGCCCTATAACATATAAGGAAATTGAAGAAGTAATCTCGAATCTTCCCACCAAAAAATGTCCTGGACCAGATGGATTCAGCACAGAATTCTACCAGACATTTAAGGAGTCAATAACACCAATACTCCTTAAACTGTTCCATCAAATAGCAAAGGAATGAACATTACCAAATTCCTTCTATGAAGCTAATATCGTCTTAATCCCAAAACCTAATAAAGATTCACTTAAAAAAGAAAATTATAGGCCGATCTCTCTGATGAACACAGACGCAAAGATTGTCAACAAAGTCTTAGCAAATCGGATTCAAACACATATCTAAAAGATCATTCACAGGAACCAAGTAGGCTTCATCCCCGGCACGCAAGGTTGGTTCAACATACGAAAATCAATAAATTTAATTCATCATGTAAACCAGTCCAAAGTCCAAGACCATATGATACTCTCGATAGACGCAGAAAAAGCCTTTCACAAAATCCAACAGTCTTTTATGTTCAAAACACTAGAGACAGTAGGAATGGAAGGAACCTTTATCAATATAATAAAAGCTGTATACAACAAGCCCAAAGCAAGGATTATGCTCAATGGGGAACAATTGGAAGCATTCCCACTTCGATCAGGAACTAGACAAGGCTGTCCACTCTCACCAATTCTATTCAATATTGTACTTGAAGTCTTAGCTGAAGCCATAAGACAAGAAAAGGACATAAAAGGGATTCAAATCAGCAAGGAAGATGTCAAGCAATCCCTATTTGCAGATGACATGATCTTATATCTGAGGGATCCCAAAAACTCCACCAGGAAGCTCCTGGAACTAATTGAGAAGTTCAGCAGGGTGGAAGGATACAAAATAAATGTACAAAAATCAGAGGCCTTCCTATATACCCAGAATGAAAGAAGTGAAAAAGCCCTGAGAGAAACAATCCCATTTACTGTAGCCCCTAAAAAAATGAAATACCTTGGTATAAACCTAACCAAGGAGGTAAAAGACCTTTACAACGAAAACTTTAAAAGCCTAAAGAAAGAAATGGCAGAAGACACCAGAAGGTGGAAAGAACTCCCATGCTCCTGGATTGGCAGAATCAACATCGTAAAAATGACCATTCTACCAAAGGCAATATGCAAATTCAATGCTATACCAATTAAAATCCCAAAGCAATTCTTTAAAGAAATTGACCAATTAATCTTAAAATTCATACGGAGGCACAGAAGACCCAGGATAGCAAAGACAATACTGAGTAACAAAAACACTGCTGGAGGTATCACCATACCTAACCTTAGTCTATACTACAAATCCATAGTTATAAAAACAGCCTGGTACTGGCTCCAAAATAGACACACAGATCAATGGATAAGGGTTGAGGACTCAGATATAAGCCCACAAAAATACAGCCATTTGATCTTCGACAAAGGGGCCCAAAGTATCCAATGTAAAAAGAACAGCATCTTCAACAAATGGTGCTGGCAAAACTGGATCTCCACATGCAGAAGATTAAAGCTGGAGCCGTACTTTTCACCATGTACAAGACTTAATTCCACATGGATCAAGGACCTTGATATCAGGACAGAGACTCTAAAAATCATAACTGAACGGATAGGGAACTCCCTTGAGCTGATTGGGGTAGGCCAACATTTCCTAAACAGACATCCAATGGCACAGTCACTCCTACCAACTCTCAACAGTTGGGATCTTGTGAAATTAAAGAGCTTCTGTTCAGATAAAGAGATTGTAACATGAGCTCAAAGGCTACATTGCTGGTGGGAATGCAGGCTCATACAACCATATGGCGAGCCGTCTGGAGATTCTTAAAGAAATTAAAGATGCCCTGCGCATTGTCCAACACACTGTTGACCTCTCAATGTCTAGCATCTGCTAAAGGCACCAAGATCCTTGGAGGCAAAGGATTGGCAGCCACAGCAGTGTTACTATACCTAAGGGGAACAAGGGAAACGGTTCAGGGAAAGGCCACTGGGTCCTTGTACGTCATCGGAGAGGAGGGCCCAGAGGAAAACCAGACATGCACAAGAAAGGACTCTCTGGGAATTGGGGCGGGAGGCACTGGGGTATGGGGAGGGAGGGGGGGTGGGGAGGGGGAGCAGGGGGTACGGGGGGAGGAGGAGGGAGAGAGGGAACTGGTGTACCTAATAAGTTTGTATGAGCTGAAATAATAATAAAAATGTATTAATAATTAAAAAAAGAATTTAAAGATTGAAATGCCATATGACCCTGCGATTCCACTTTTGGGAATAACCCCCCATGCAGCAGAGTTTCACCTCGATAGCACAAGCATGACCATGTTCATAGCAGCACTGTTTACAATAGCAAAGTCATGGAATCAACCTAAATGTCCAACAGTTGACGAGTGGATAAGGAAACTGTGGTATATCTATACAATGGAGTACTACTCAGCCATCAAAAATGATGAATTACTGGAATTTGCTGGGAAATGGATGTCATTAGAAACAATTATATTAAGTGAAGTATCCCAAACCCAGAAAGTTAAGCGCTGTATGTACTCCCTAATAGGTGGCTCCTAGTACCAAACTCACCCAGCCCACATTGAGACACTCAAGGGTAAACCTATGTAATACGGTAATTGCAAGGATTGTGAACAGGAGGGATGGGGTTGGAGGGCCACAGGAGACACAAGGAGAGAGGCGACCATATTACAGCAGAGAAAATCGGCCTCCAAGGAATGCAAATAAGTAATGTGACACCTGGTTAAGTTCACAGACCTTCGTTCCTGATCATGTACATCTGAGGGGGTATGATCTCACCAGAAGGGGAAGGCATATAGTCTGGCAGATGGAAAATGATCATTTTGCAAATGGGTGACTGATCCCTCCCTCACCAAGGTTTCCTCCTTTTATTACATCTACCCTTGAATATGCTACTATAACAAGACTCCAGTTTAACAGTTTTTTGTCTCTGACCAGGGGGTGACATACAGTGCCTATCACGTTGGTATGAAGGGCATTTCAGGAGCAGCAAAACTGCAAAAGAAAATCAAGAAACCACAATCCAGAACTTCAGAGACTCTATATCATCCACATAGAACTAAACCAGCCTAATCTCCCCCCTTCCTGAAGCTCAGGGACATTTGCAGAAGAGGGAGCAGTAAGATTGTAAGAGCAAAAGGATGGGGGGAGCAATGATTTGAAGAGTCTTCACACTAGTTAGGTCTGAAGCAATCATAATAGGACTTTGCATGCCCTGCGCCGTGTCCATCACACTATTGACCTCACAAAGTCTAACATCGGCTAAAGGCACCAAGATCCTAGGAGGCAAGGGATTTATGGCCACAGTAGTGTTCCTATGCTTAAGGGGAACACGAGAAAGTGTTCAGGGAAATGCCACTGGGTCCTTGTACATCATCGGAAAGGAGGACCAAGAGGAGAGTTAGGCATACACAATAAAGGACTCTCTGGGAATTGGGGGGGAGGCGCTGGGAGATGGGGAGGGAGGGAGAGGGAGCAGGTGATTCGGGGGGATGGGGGGATGGAACTGGTCTATCTATTAAGTTTGTATGAGTGGAAATAATAATAAAATATGTTTAAAAAAGAAATCATTTCCATTAAATCACAGATATTTTTCTAACTACATAAGCAATATTTTGCATTTTTCTTTGTAATACAGAAAAGAATTTATGGGGTAGTCTCAGTGTCAACTACACCTTAAAAGCACTGTTCAATGAATGTAATTGAGCCTTCTTTCAAGGCAACTCTCAGAGGATAGAGTAATCAGCATAATATCCCTGACATTTGTTACCACAGAGTATGATTTTTGAACAGAGGGAGAGGAACTTCCATGAATGCAGAATTTGATTGTAGATTAAGAAAAGTAGTACTAAAACCATTTTAATCTATCATTGTTCTAAATTTTCCTAATTCCAGCTAATTTCTACATCAAATCACCTGAAAATCAGAAAGACCAAATGTCTCCACCCACCTTATATTTTACTTGAAATAATTACATTGACATTATTCTTAACTGTTGAAAGTTAACAAGACTAAATCATCCTTACAGAAGCACAAGGTTAAACCTTCAAAGTGTTTTTTGCTGGTTCTTCCCTTGAAGAAAATTTATAAATAAGATGCTATACACAACTGATTGAATTTTGGCATCTTGCTTACAAATGGAACAGAGAAGATAGATTTTTACAAATCTGAAAGAAATAGGCAACAAAAATAGACAAAAATTTTCATAACAAAATAAGAAACATGCAAATGATAGAATGAAAATTAAACTAATATAATAAATGACTGTAGCAATTGTCAACACATAATTCCAATATTGTAAAAATTAGTCATGTTAGAGTCATTCAAATCATACTACATGCTTTTGAATACAGCATAATAGCACAGGAAAAGAATAAAACCAAACTCACACAATTGATAAGAAAAAATTACATGGTACAGACATTCAAGGGAGAGATGCAGAATTGCATTATTATTAGTAACCTACTGTATGGGCTTAAAAATAATTACATTTAAGCTACACACATCTATATAACCTTGTGCAAATTGCTCAAATTCCATATGCAAGTTTTTGTCTTTAATACATAATAGTTGTATGTATTTCTGTCTTATTAAACAACATTCATTATATATTTAACACAAAAAGAGTGCTCAATTACTTCACATTGCAATGAATTTAATTGACACATAATGATTTCCTCCATCCAATGTTAAATGTGAATTCATGTCATAAA
This sequence comes from Typhlomys cinereus, assembly GCA_023101885.1. Lineage (NCBI taxonomy): Eukaryota > Metazoa > Chordata > Mammalia > Rodentia > Platacanthomyidae > Typhlomys > Typhlomys cinereus. The sequence goes on from JALPQD010000180.1 coordinate 599,791, forward strand.
CTAGACAAAGAGTTGAATGTAGAAAATGTTTTGCTGCATATTTCAAAAACTGAAAGCATACATTTAAGTCAATTATCCAAAATTGCCCTTCTAGAGTTAAGATTAAGTTATACTCCTATTACTTGAGTCCTTTATAAAGAAAAAATATTGTTTATTTCTTGAAGATGAAAGCTTAAGTGAAGATAATTTCTGGTTGAATATACATAAAGCAAAATAATCACTACAAAAGAAAGAAAGTGGAGGAAGGTACTCTATTTGATATCATATGATCTATGGAGCTATTTTTAAAGTTTTATTTTATTTTAATTTGTACAAAATCAAAAGCATTTATTTAAAGAATGTGATATTTCTGCACATATGCATTGTACAATCATTAGTTCATGAGAATTACCACATTTTGATATAGCAAGCAATACAAAATATGAGAAACTTATATTGTATTCTTTAATAAAGCAGATGAAGAATACTAAAATATTAACAGTTTTTACATTGAAAGAAATGTTTAACAGCATTATAGGAACATACAGGGGAATTATATTAGGAATTTAAAATAACAAATTACTCCTTTTTATTCCAGCCCAACCTCTATTCATAACACAAATATAAAATTGACTTGAGCTAATTAAAGTCAAATAAAGTCACCTCACTTGACAGAGTAGGAGATGCTTATAGTATAGACAGCAAGTATTGCTATGCATCCATCAAAACATTTATTTTCTCCTAAAAAGAGAATGTTTCCCAGAACACTTTTTAATTAAGAAAGGCCACTCACTCAATTCTACTCCATACAACATAGGTAGATAGCAAAGCACATACTTTCAAGACTCACTCATATAAATCTTATATATAATATTTTTTAACTTAAGCACAAAATTACCATTCAAACTGACAACTATATGTCTGTACATATATCCCAGAGAATCAAAAATTCACTCACAAAATGACTATTTATGAATATTCACTTTTGTTATCATTGATAACCTAAAACTTAAAAGAATCTAGATGTTATTTAATAAAATATAAAAATACAGTACATTCTTATTGTGCCATACTACTCAACAAACAAAAAAGAAAAGAAGTATTGATATAACTTGTATGCATTTCAAGAGAACTGTGCTCAGTGGAAAAAATAGTCTCATAAAAGTTTATTTAGGGGCTGGAGAGGTGGCTCAGGGGTTAAGCCTCCGCCTTGCAGGCGGAAGGTCCCGAGTTCGGATCCCAGATCCCACGTATAGACGCCAGGCAGAAGCAGGGGCGGCCTGCGCTTCTGGTCCTGGTAGGGCGGAGCCTGTGAATCCCAGGGCAGAAGGAGGTGGAGGCGTCCATGGTGGTTCGCGAATTCGTCCGTGGTTCTACACATACACAGACACAAACACACACACACACACAGACACACACGCGCGCGCGCATACATACACACGGTTGAATAAATAATAATAATAATAATAAAAAAGTTTATTTAATTCTATTATGTTGAACTCCTAAATTGAAAACAGTTTAGGGATAGAGGGAAAATTATTGTTATGAGGAATTAGAAAATATGAGAATCAAAGGAAAGTAAGTGTAATGGTAAACAAAGACATCAGGGATATCTTTGTGGTGATGAAGTTATTCCTTAGCTTCAATGAAGTGGCAATTATGTAAATCTTCATAACAGAAAGACAAACAAACATGTATTGTCATGGTTTGAAATGTGGGTTGTTCCTCCACAGACTAATGTGTTTAAATCTCTGGCTGTTTGGGAAAGTCATGGTAACGTTAGGAGGTGAACCTCGCTGGAGAAGGCAGTCACCCTGGGGTGGGCTTTGAGGCTGGTTAGGTCCAACATGCTTGAGTTTGTATACAGTACCTCTAAGCCTCCATGAGGGATGTGTCTTAGGCAGCTTTCAGCTTCTGTGAGCTAGCCGTGCCTTTCCCAACATAAAGGACTATATCTCTGGCACTGTAAGCTGAATAAATTTCTCTTACTCCCATTAAGTGGCTTGACTTTGAGTGGTGTCTCACAGCAACATGAAAGGGTAGTCAGTACATGCACAATAATTTTCTGAGCTTGATAAGACATTATAATTATGTAACTATAACCATTGGAAGAAATGCTGTATTTCACAAATTCTTATGGACCTATAATCATTGGAAAATGAAAAGAGGGATCCAAATGTCATTACTGAATAGTTTTGTTCCCTTTCCCCATTGTTTCATCTGTTAGCTAACAGGAGAAGGCACAGTAAACATATGATGAAAAGACTGAACAACAAAAAATGCAAAAAAAATTGCATACCTATGTATTTGGAAAGCGAAATAGAATTAGAAACTTAAAGCTTGGATGAGATTGTCTCAACAAATTATAGAATGAGTATCTCTCTTTGCAATCACAATGGTCATTCATTAACTAAGAACCTTCGAAAAAATTCTAAAATGAAGTTAATCCTGATGATAAAATAAAGATATTCTGCATAAGATTACTAATTTACCAAAAATATTGACAACATAAGCTCTTTAAGTGTGAAAAATTATGTAAATGTGATAAAAATATGTATAACCTATAAGAGAGTGTGAAACTTTACTGAGAGGCAAAAAATTTTAAACAAAAAGTATCACTATTGATGTAGTAGAAAATGTGATAATGATATAATATCTTCCAGAATAAATTGGTGTTATTCTTTCTTAACAAATCTCAATATAGCTACCTACTATAACATAACAAAATTAAAATCAAGTAATGAAAAAATAAGAGGAAATATTTTTACTTTGGACTGGGGAGAAGGTTTAATGGTTAAATAATTTATTTGATTTGCAATCCAAAGGGCTTAAGTTTTGATCTCAAGATCCAACATAAAGTGCAGGTGGGCATGGAAGCCTGCTTATACTTCCTGCCTGGAACCAAACCATCAATCTCCAGAACAATCTTGAAATTCATACTAGTCATATTGGTGAACTCTCTGCTAAAGAGATGCTGTTTCAAAGGACAAAAGTATAACAGTGATCAAGAATGTATATGCACATGTACATGTATATGTATGCATATGTATAAGCACAGACATTCACACTCACCTGTCCCCATATGTGCACCTATACATGATTGTCAGAGTAGATATAAATGTCAAAACTTTAGAACTAGTAATAAACATAGGCTATAAAAGAATACATTTTCAATTACCATGCTTATGTGAAACTCAAGAACTAGCAAACATACACATGGTAATAGAAATAGGAAATGTGGTTATTCATATGGATAGCAAAAGACTGAAAGGAGGTTTCAGAAAAATTTTGATATTTATTTCAAGTGTAGTTTATATGAATACGTATTTTTATATACTTTTTAAATTCTGGATTCTACACATGGATCTATAAATTTTACTATATTTAATATTATCTTAAAGAAAACATGCATATGAAATACCCTAAATATTTAAATAGTAAGCTATGAAATATGACTTAGCAAGATTTAACCTATTTCATAATGAAAAAATAATTTTATCCATGTGGAAATAAATATTTTAATAGATAATGAAGCAGAACATTAAGATAACAAAAGATGAAATAATAAAAATACATACATTGACATGGTTTGAAATGTGACCCCCACAGTCTCATGCATTTGGCAAGGTCATGGTATCTTGAAAGGTGGAGCCTTGCTGGAAGGAGGAAGTCACAAGGGGTGGGCCTTGAGGTGGATTAGTCCCACCCTACCTCCAGGACAAGTCTGCCTTTGCTGTAAGCACTCTGCAGCTCTCAGCTTCCAAGATGTCTGAAGTGACTTAGTCTCCTCCAGCTTTGGCCAGCCAGCCATGCTGCCTTTGCTTTGAGTCTGTACCTTCCCTCTGGAACTGTAAGCTGAATAAACCCCCCTTTTCTCCCTTAAGTTGCTTGACTTTGGGTGCTCTCTCACAGCAATAGATAAGAGTAACTGTTATGGAAATTGGTACCTGGAGTAGGGTATTGGTGTGAGATTAAGAACAGCTGGTAACACAAGGTGAAGTTGTTTGTGAAGCTGAGAAGTTAGTACCCAGAAGTATGGCCAATGCTGTGATGTGGCTAGTGTGCCTTTGGAACTGTTTGTTGGGAGAAATATGCAGAACTTTGGGACTTTGTGTTGGGAAAGACTTTGCATCTTGGCAGTTGGGCCAAAGGGGCCTTTCTTGTGAGAGCTCAGAGGAGAGCAATGCTGTGAGAGATGCAGACAGTGGAAGCCCAGCTTGTGATGGTCGAGAGGGGAACAGAGACTGTGTTTACAATTGGACGAGTGACACATGGAGCCATGTGTTGGCTGAGAGTTTAGTGAAGTTTTGCCCTCATCCTGAAACCTTGCATGAAGTTAAGCTGGAGTGCTTGGCAGAGGAAATTTCAAAGCAATGAAGTTTTGACAATGTGATATGGCTACTTTTTAGTTGTCTTCAGAGTTACGAAAAAGAGCAAAGAATCAGGCAGGAAGAAGCAAAAACTGTAAGATCCAATGATGAAAAATACAATGGCAAACTTAAAGAGTTGAACCAGGAAGAAGCAGAGAACAAAATGGCTGTTGAGGAGATTAGCTCCATTTGTAAATCAAAGCCTCCTCTTAATTTGAATAATAGGAGAGGCCCTAGCTTGAGGGCAAGATCTTCAGGGAAGGCTCCAACTCATAAGAATGGAGTTCCAAAGCAACAGTTGGTTTCTCTTATCAAGCAACTACCCAAGAGTGAAAGAGATGGTCAACATAGAGAAGTAGAATCAGTTGTAATTCAAGGGGTCCAGACTTGGCAAAGTCGTCCATGTGGTTCTGGTTTTAGAGGCATCAGTGATTCAAGAGGGAGGAGATCATGGAGTCCTCCTCCAAGATTTCAAAAATTGGCAGAATCCAGACATCATGAGGCAAGAAGCCTGCAGTTTAGAGGCCCAGGAAGGGCAGTTTGTGCTGTGGAATTAAAGCCTGGTTTGCCATTGAGAAGTAAAGATGTTAGATATGCCAGAGACAACGTGGGACACCTGCCAAGGAGAGATAACCTGGGAGGAGTCAGCTCAAGACAGCAACATATTCTATGGGCAGCTGCATTGGAGGGATGGAAACAAAGCCCTTTAGAACTGAGATGATTTCAAGGACTTGAAGCTACAAGATTTGGAGTTTGTCCTGCTGGTATTCAGTCTTCTTACAGACCAATCTTTCCTGGATATGCCCCCATTCCTTCCTTTTGGGATGGAAATGTTTATTCTGTGCCATTGTATGTTGGAAGTATGTAACTTGTCTTTTGATTTTACAGGAGGCTTTAGATTTTGGACTTTTGAACTGTTGGGATGACCATTGTAGTCTATGAAGACTTTCAAAGTTGGACTGAGTATGGTTTGCATAATGAGATGGCAATGAGCCTGTGGGGGCCAGGGGTGGAATGTCATGGTTTGAAATGTGTCCCCCACAGTCTCATGTGTTTGGCAAGGTCATGGTACCTTGAAAGGTGGAGCCTTGCTGGAAGAAGGCAGTCACAAGGGTGGGCCTTGAGGTGGATTAGTCCCACCCTACCTCCAGGACAAGTTTGCCTTTGCTGTAAGCTGTCTGCAGCTCTCACCTTCCAAGATGTCTGCAGTGACTTAGCCTCTTCCAGCTTTGGCCAGCCAGCCATGCTTCCTCTGCTTTGAGAAACTGTACCTTCCCTCTGGAACTGTAAGCTGAATAAACCTCCCTTTCTCCCTTAAGTTGCTTGACTTTGGGTGCTCTCTCACAGCAATAGATAAGAGTAGCTGTTACATACATGATTGTGTGAATGTGAAGAGATACGCTGTTTTATGTATAGTTTAGGTAAACTGGCACAAATTTAGTGAAAAATGTTGAATATTCTCCTCCCATTTTTTTTGAATGTTCACATCTTTGAATCAATAATTTTGCTCTTATTCTGAGGAAATAATAGACAATGTAGATATAATATTAATCATATTATAATTTATACTGGAATAAATTGAAAATTACAGCATATTTATGGATACAGGAATATTCAAGTACTACGAAAGTGAAGTTATATATAATATCAATTAAAATATCAAAAACTGTCCTTGTCATATAAAGCTACAAACAAGCTGCAAAATACATACATTATGGTCTTTTATGAAAAATAATATACATATGCATTTGTTTATTGTAGAATAATAATGCAGGTACATGTCTGAGTATATTTTTCTATTTATAAATTTATACATTTTATATAATTTATAGAATAATAGTATCTTCTTTGGAAAAAATAACTTTCAGATACTAGAGATTTATTTCCTTTTTTTGAAGTAAATATTTGTATTTATAAGTTAAAAAGCAGAAATGGGGGCTGGGAAAATTGGTCACTTTGCTTCTCAATCAAAAGAAACTGAGTTCAGATCCCCATATACTACTAAAAAATACCTTGTGGGCATAACAGCACTCCTGTAATTACAGCTCTGGAAGGCAGAGGCTAGGAATACATAGCATGAGGTGATTAGCTGAATTAGGCCTAAAAAAGGGTTCTGAGTTTAGAAATCCAGGTTCACAACAATATGGTGGAACAGTGATCAATTGAGGTTGAATCTTGGCATCACCCTTGGGCTGCCACAGAGCGACACAAGCTCTCAAGTGCACTTATGTACACACATGTGCACACATACATGCGTCACCTATATACACACACACATCTGAAAAAGCAAAGATGATTTGTGTTTCGAAAAAAGTCATACTATATTATTTAATTTAGCCAAGGTAAAAAACTAAAAACCAACTGTTTTTACTTCTTTTGACCCACTATTCGTGAATTATAACTAACATTTGTGGTACAAATGATTACTCAAAGAGTAGAATCAAATATATTTCCCAAAATTCAATGAGATATTTATAATACTTCCCTCAAACACAAAGTGTTAATTACTTAGTTTATAAATGGAAGAATCAGAGGATGAAATATTTATAACAATAAAAATTGTGTCTTTCTGCTTGCCCGCCCAGGACACGTGCAGTACAGGGAGGATACGCTGCTCTTCAGAATTTTACAGAATCCAAAGAACACCCACGCAAAGCTCTAGGGGACAAAAGCCACACATCTGAAATCCTCTAAATTCATCCTATCACATGGGAGAGATTTTCTATATCCAGCCCAAAGACAAGTGAACCCACATTTTACCATCCTGTTCCTTTCAATTAGTTACTGTAGAGTGACTTTTCCATATAGCCACCACCAAAACATATACAACTTCAGACACTATACCACTCACCTTCATATATCACCAAGGTACTAAATCCTAAAAGTGCACTACCATTCTAATATTTATCCACTGTGGACCCCCTGTAGTAACTGCCTAATAGCCTCATCTAAGAAATAAGAATAATAATAAGCGTAACCAACACCAGGGCAAACATTAGTAATAGCTGCCCGAAAGTGGTGATACCAACTAATTCAGTTCAGTCAAAAACACGGAGAAATTGAAAGAAGGTCCTAAGAGATAAAAAAACAATGCCCAAATAAAAGTGCAAATACATGAGTAAAAAAATCCAAGAAAACAAATCTTCCACTGAAAGAATTAACCCCATAGTGTTAGACTCCAACCAGAACGAATCCACAGAAAATAGACAAGAAAGCCTGACTCAAGATAATGACATTCAAAGCATGATCATTACCATGATCAATACTATGAAAGAGGAAATCCAGGAGGAGTTAAATAACCGAATCAACCACTTTGAAGAGGAACACAGAAGATACTTGGAGGAGTTGAGAAAAACAGTTCAAGAAACAAAAATAGGCATAGAGCAGTTAAAACAGAATCAAGCAGAGTTTAAAACTGAACTAAAAGACAAGTTATCCTCAACCCAGAACTCAACAAAGGGTCTGATCAGCAAAACAAATGAAGCAGAAAGTAGAATTTCAGATCTTGAAAACAAAGTGCGACAATTAACCAGCTCAATGGAAGAATTTGTTAAAGCCAAAAAGATACTTGAGAGAAATATTCAAGAGTTATGGGACACCTTGGAGAAGCCTAACATGCGTATTCATGGAATACCAGAACAAGAATCCCAAAATACCACCCCTGAGGAAATTTTTCAAACGATCATCAAGGAAAACTTTCCTCATCTAAAAAAAGAGAGGCCCATCCATATACAAGAGGCATTCCACACCCCAAACAGATATGACCAAAATAGAAACTCGCCACGGCAAATAATAGTGAAAACACTCCACATTCAAGATAAAGAAAAGGTGCTGAGAACATCAAGGGAAAAAACAAGTCACTTTTAAAGGTAAAACCATTAAAATAACAAATGACTTCTCAATGGAAGCAGTAAAAGCAAGAAGAGCTTGGAGAGACATACTTCAAGTATTGAATGAGCAAAAAATATCAACCTAGGCTGCTATACCACACAAAACTATCTGCCATGATTGAGGGGGAAAGAAGAGTTTTCCAGCACAAAGACAACTTAAAGGCTTAAATGTCTACCAAACCGGGCCGTCAAAAAATGTTAGAAAAGATACTCAAGCTTGCAGAAAAGAACAAGCATATCCAGGAGGACAGAAGGGAAGTATAGTATCGCCAAAATTTAAAAGCCAAATAATACTCTCACAAAAGCCACTAAACATAAAAAGTGTCCAGAATTAAAAATAATTTCTCCATTATAGGGGCTAGAGAGGTGGCTCAGGGGTTAAGCCTCTGCCTTGCAGGCAAAAGTTCCTGAGTTCAGATCCTAGACCCCACGTGTAGACACTGGGCAGAAGCCGGGGCAGCCTGCTTTTCTGGTCCTAGTAGGGTGGAGCCTGTGAATCCCGGGGCAGTGTAAACAAGGAGGAGGTGGAGGTGGTGCATGGTGGTTCTTGAATTCACCCGTGGTTCTACACACACACACACACACACACACACACACACACACACACACACATGCATGCGCACATACATGCACAACTGAATAAATAATAAATAATAAAAAAATTAAAAAAATAATTTCTCCATTATAACATTAAATGTTAATGATATTAACTCAACAGTCAAGAGACACAGATCACAAACTTGGATTAAAAATCACAACCTATTGATCTGCTGCCTTCAGGAAACTCATCTCGACACAAAGGATAGACACATCCTAAAAATAAAATGCTGGTCCAAAATTCTGCAAGGTAATGGAACCAGGAAACAGGCAGGGATAGCTATTATATTATTGGACAAAGGGGACTTTAAACCAAAAAAATCATAAGAAACACAGATGGATATTATATTTTAGTCACAAGGACAATTCACCAGGAAGACTTAACAATACTGAACACATATGCACCTAATACAGGCTCCTCCACATTCATTAAGCAAACCCTACAGCATGTAAAGCGAGATTATCAACCCCCAAACGATAATTCTTGGGGATTTCAACTCTGCCCTCTTAACATGGGATAGACCAACATGTCAAAAATTTAACAGACACACTTTGGAACATGGGAAACACAAAACAAAGTTCAAGGCAATACTACTGAGTCTTTACACCTCATCAGAGAGGAGGACCCAGAGGGAAGTTTGTCATGCATACTAAAGGATGCTCCAGGAATGGGGGTGGAGGGGACACTAGAAGAAAGGGAGAGGAGGAAAGAATGGGGAAAGGGGGGAGGGAGCAATGAGAATCCAGGGAGGTGTGGAGGGAGGGAGGGGAATGGGGTACCTATCAACATTGTATGAGTGGAAGAAATAAAAAAAAACTTAACAGGGAGGGACACTTTAGATAAAACCCTTACTGAAATGGACTTTACAGATCTCTATCAAACTTTTCATCCACACACCAAATAATACACATTTTTCTCAGCAGCACACAGAACTTTCTCCAAAACAGATCACATATTGGGCCACAAAATGAATCTCCACATATACAGGAAAGTTGAAATTCTAGCCTTTACCCAATCAGACCACCATGGTCAAAAGCTTGACATCTGCAACACAACAAACAACAGAAAATACACTAACTCCTGGAAACTAAACACTATGATGCTGAATGATAATTGGATTCAGGAAGAAATTAAAAAGGAAATTCAAGATTTCCTAGAAGAGAACGATAATGAAAACACATCTTATCAAAATCTTTGGGACATAATGAAAACTGTTCTAAGAGGTAAATTCATTAACTCTTAATGACTACATGAAAAAAATAAAAATATCACAAATAAATAACTTAAAAATGCAGCTTAAAGCTTTAGAGACACTTGATCAATCCAACCCAAAATGCAGTAGGAGAGAGGAGATTAGCAAAACCAGGGCAGAAATATCCAAAATTGGGATAAGGAAAACAATACAGAGAATCAACCAGTCAAGAAGCTGGTTCTCTGAAAGAGTCAATAATATTGATGCACCCCCTAACTAAATTAACAAAAATCAAGAGGGAGAAAACCCAAATTAACAAAATTAGAAACGAAAGTGGAGTTATCACTACCAGCACCCAAGAAATTCAGAGAACTATAACATCATATTTCAAAAACTTATGCTCTGTGATATTTGACAACACAAAAGAAATGGATGAATTCTGAAGTAAGCACAACTTACCTAAATCAAATCAGGAAGTTATGAATTATTTAAATATTCCTATAACATAAGAGGAAGTCGATGAAGTAATCTTGAATCTTCCCACAAAAAATGTTTTGGACCAGATGGATTCAGCACAGATTTCTACCAGACATTTAAGGAGTTTATACCACCAATACTCCTTAAACTGTGCCATCAAATAGCAAAGGAAGGAACACTACCAAATTCTTTCTATGAAGCTAATATCATCTTATTCCCAAAACCTGATGAAGATACACTTAAAAAGAATACTTTAGGACAATCTCTTTGATGAACACAGATGTAAAGATTCTCAACAAAGTCTTAGCAAATGGGATTTAAAAACATATCAAAAAGATCATTCATGGGGATGAAATAGGCTTTATCCCAGACACACAAGGTTGGTTCAACATACTCAAAACAATAAATGTAATCCCCCATATAAACCAGTACAAAATCCAAGACCACATGATACTCTCCATAGATGCAGAAAAAGCTTTTGACAAGATCCAAGAGACCTTTATGATCAAAACCCTAGACACAGTTGGAATGGAAGGAACCTTTGTCCATATAATAAAAGCTGTATATAACAAGCCAACAGCAAGGATTATACTCAATGGGGAAAAATTTGAGGCATTCTTGCTTCTATCAGGAAGTACACAACACTGTCTACTCTCACCACTTCTGTTCAATATTGTATTTGAAGTCTTAGCTGAGGTCATAAGACAAGAAAGGGAGATAAAAGGGATTCAAATCAGCAAGGAAGAAGTCAAGCTATCTCTATTTGAAGATGACATGATCATATACCTGAGTGATCACAAAAATTCCACCAGTAATCTCCTCGAACTTATAGAGAAGTTCAACAGGGTGGCAGGATACAAAATAAATGTACAAAAATCAGTGTCCTTCCTATATGCCCAGAATGAAAGAAGTGAAAAAGCCCTGAGAGAAACATTCCCATTTACGATAGCCTGAAAAAAAGGAAATTTCTTGGTATATTCCTAACCAAGTAAGTAAGTGACTTTTACAATGAAAAAAAAATTTTTTTCTGGAATTCCTCAAGCTCTGCTTTTCCAGATCAAAAGTAAAGACTGTCTCCCTTTCTGCCCGGTGTTTTTACATAGGATTCCGGGGTCCAAACTCAGGAACTTCCATTTGTTTTGTTTTGATTTTTGTTTTTTTTTAACATTTTATATTATTATTTCTGCTCATACAAACAATAGGTACACCACTTCCCTCCCTCCCTTCTCCTTCCCCCGAAACCCCTGCTTCCCCTCCCCTCACCCTTCCCTTCCCATAACCAAATCCCCAGAGAGTCCTTTAATGTGCATGCCAGACTCTCCTCTGGGCCCTCCTCTCCGATTACATACAAGGACCCAGTTGTATTTCCCTGAACCCTTTCCTGTGCTCCCCTTAAGCATAAGAACACTACTGTGGCTGTCAATCCCTTGTCTCCAAGGATCTTGGTGCCTTTAGCAGATGTTAGACTTTGTGTGGTCAATAGTGTGTTGGACATTGCACAGGGCATTCAAAGTCCAATTATGATTGCTTAGGCCCTAACTTGAGTGAAGTATCTTGCAAATCATTGCTCCTCCCATTCTTTTGCTCTTACAATCTTACCGCCCCCTCTTCCGCAAATTTCCCTGAGCTTCAGGATGGGGAGAGATTAGTCTGGCCTAGTTCTAGGTGGTTGATATAGAGTCTCTGAAGTTCTGGATTGTGGTTTGTTGATTTTCTTTTGCAGTTTTCCTGCTCCTGCAATGCCCTTCACTACATCCTGATGGGCATTGTATGTCACCCCCTGGCCAGACAAAAAGCTGTTAAACTGGAGTCTTGTTATAAGAGCACATTCAAGGGTAGATGTAATAAATGTAGGAAACCACAGTGAGGAGGGGTCAATAGCCCATTTGCAAAATGGTTACTTTTTATCTTCCAGACTATATGCCCTCCCCTTCTGGTGAGATCATACCCCCTCAGTTGTAAATGATCAGGAAAACCCTAAAGAAAGAAATTACAGAAGACACCAGAAGGTGGAAAGTCCTCCCATGTTCCTGGATTGGCAGAAACAACCTCATAAAAATGACCATCCTACCAAAGACAATATACAGATCCAATGCTATATCAATTAAAAGCCCAAAGCAATTCTTTAAAGAAGTTGACCAAACAATCTCAAAATTCATATGGAGGCACAAAAGACCCATGATAGCAAAAACAATCCTGAGTAACAAAAACACTGCCAAACCTTAGTCTATACTATGAATCCGTAGTTATCAAAACAGCCTGGTACTGGCTCCAAAATAGACACACAGATCAATGGATAAGGGTTGAAAACCAATTATAAGCTCACACAACTACAGCCATTTGATCTTTGACAAAGGGGCCCAAAAAATCCAATGGAAAAAGAACAGCATCTTCAAAAATTGGTGCTGGCAAAACTGGATATCCACATGCAGAAGATTAAAATTGGATCTGTATCTGTCACCATGTACAAGAATTAATTCCAAATGGATCAAGGACCGCAATATAAGGCCAGATACTATAAAACCCTTAGATGAAAGAGTAGGGAACTCCCTCAAGCTGATTGGACTAGGCCAACAGTTCCTAAATGGAAATCCAATAGCACAATCACTATAACCATCACTCAACAGATGGGATCTTATTAAATTAAAGAGTTTCTGTTCAGATAAAGAGATTGTGACTCAAGCACAAAGGCAACCCACAGAATGGGAGAAAATCTTCACTAACCACATATCTGATATAGCTCTATTATTCAGAGGACACAAAAAACTTAGAAATTCCCCAGCCCCACCCAGGTCACCCCACGTCCCTGCGGCAACCAGCCTGCCTCCGGTTTTGGCCTGGGCCATGCCCCGGGCCCCAGGCCCCTTTTTCCGTCCTGCCTGCCTTTCCGCCCAACTGGACAGGACTTGCTTGCTTTCCTCCATCCCTGGAGCTTGGGTGGGACACTAAGCCAAGTCCCAGGTCCTGAGTGAAGAATTCTGCCATCAACATCAGCCCCTCTGCCTCTCTGGCTCACCAGGGACCCAGGCACATGGTCTACAGAAGACATACTGCTACTCAGAATTCAATAGAGTCCAAAGAAAACTCAAGGAAAGTACTAAGGGTCAAAGGCCATACATCTGTAATCCTCTACAAGCATCCTATCACATGGGAGAGATTCTTCGCATCCAGCCCAAAGATAAGTAAACCTTTTTTTCACCTTACTGTTCCTTTCTAATATTAATCAATATAGATCAACTTTTCCATAAAGCCACCGCAAAAACAATTACAACTCCGGGAATCATACCACTCACCCTCACATATCAACAAGATACTACATCACAAAAGTGCACCCGCTGTCTACTTAACCTGACTTAACTGATGTACTAACAGCCTAACAGCCTCAACTACGAAATAACAATAACAAAAGACAAACATACACAATCCCCAAGGCAAGCACTAGTAATAACTGCCCAAGTGTAGGAATACCAACTAAATCAGTCAAAAACACACAGAACTGAAAAGCCCTAGAAGACAAAACAACAATGCCCAATTCAAAGTGAAGATCCATGAGAAACAAAACCCAAGAAGACCAATCTCCCACTGAAAGAATTAACCACTTAATGATGGACTCCAACCAGAACAAATTCACAGAAAACAGCCAAGAAAGCCAGACCCAAGACAACAACTTTCAAAGTATGATCATTACCATGATTAATACTATGAAAGAGGAAATCCAAGAGGAGTTAAACCACCGAATCAACCACTTTGAACAGGAACACAAAAGGCATTTGGAGGACTTGAGAAAAACAGTTCAAGAAACAAAAATAGGCATAGAGCAGTTAAAACAGTCTCAGGCAGTGTTTAAAATTGAACTAAAAGACAAGCTATCTTCAACCCAAAGCTCAATAGAGAATCTTATCAGCAGAACTAACGAGGCAGAAAATAGAATTTCAGATCTTGAAGACAAAGCTGGAGAATTAACCAGCTCAATGGAGGAGATTGTTAAAGCCAAAAAAATACTTGAGAGGAACATTCAAGAGATATGGGACACCCTGAAGAAGAAGCCTAACATGCGCATTCATGGAATACCAGAACAAGAATCTGAAAATACCACACCTGAGGAAATTTTTCAAACTATCATAAATGAAAACTTCCCTCAATTGAAGAATGAGAGGCCCATCAAAATACAAGAAGCATTTTGCACTCCAAACATATATGACCAAAATAGAAAATTGCCACGACAAATAATAGTCAAAACACTCCACATTCAAGATGAAGAAAAGGTGCTGAGAGTTTCAAGAGAAAACAAGCAAAATACTTTTAAAGGCAAACCTATTAAAATAACAAATGACTTCTCAGTCGAAACAGTAAAAGCAAGAAGAGCTTGGAGAGACGTTCTTCAAGTATTGAATGAGCAAAAATGCTAACCCAGACTGATATACCTGGCAAAACTATCTGTCATGATTGAGGGAGAAAGAAAAATTTTCCAGCACAAAGACAACTTGAAGGGATACATGCCTCCTAAACCAGGCCTTCAAAAAATGCTAGAATGATATGCAAACTTGAAGAAAAGAGAAAGCGTATCCAGGAGGACAGAAGGGAAGTATAATACCACAAAAATATAATTGTAAAACAATAAGCTTAAAAAATCCAGTAAACATAAAAATGTCTAGAACTAAAAAGAATTTCTCCATTATAACATTAAATGTCAATGATATTAACTCACTGATTAGGAGACAAAGATTAAAAACTTAGATTAAAAATCACAACCCATCAATCTGCTGCCTTCAGGAAACTCATCTCACCACAAAAGATAGGCACATCCAAAAATGAAAGGCTGGTCCAAAATTCTGCAAGCTAATGGAACCAGGAAACAGGCAGTGGTAGCCATTATGCTGTCGGACAAAGTGGACTTCAAACCCGAAAAAAATCATAAGAGACACAGATGATACTGCATTTTAGTCACAGGAACAATTAACCAGGAAGACTTCACAATACTGAACATGTATGCACCCAAAACGAACCCCTCCACACCTACAGTGTATATAGCGAGAAATCAACCCCCAAATGATAATTCTTGGGGACTTCAACACTGCCCTCTCAACATGGGATAGATCAAGAGGTCAAAAGCTTAACAGAGATACTTTGGAACTTAATCAAACCCTGAAAAAAAATGACCTTACAGATCTCTATCAAACTTTAGATCCACGCACCAAAGAATACACATTTTTCTCAGCAGTACACGGAACTTTCTCCAAAATAGATCACATATTGGGCCACAAAATGAATCTCCACATATACAGGAAAGTTCAAATTCTAGCCTGTGCCCTATCAGACCACCACGGCCTAAAGCTGGACATTCACAACACAACAAAAGACAGAAAACACACTAATTCCTGGAAACTTAACACTATGATGCTTAATGAGAACTGGATTCAGGAAGAAATTAGACAGGAAATTCAGATTTCCTAAAAGTGAACGATAATGAAAATACAACTTACCAAAAACTCTGGGACACAATGAAAGCTGTCCTAAGAGGTAAGTTCATAGCTCTTAATGCCTACATCAAAAAAATGGAAACATCAGAAATGAATAACTTAACAATGCAGCTTAAAGCTTTAGAAAAACTAGAGCAATGTGATCCCAAAAGTAGTAGAAGAGAGGAGATTAGCAAAATAAGGGGAGAAATATATGAAACCGAGATTAAAAAAACGATAGAAAAAATCAACCAGTCAAAAAGCTGGTTCTTTGAAAAAGTCAATAAAATTGATACACCCCTAGCTAAATTGACCAAAAGCAGGAGAGAGAAAACCCAAATTAACAAAATTAGAAATGGACATGGAGATATCACTACTGATACCCAAGAAATCCAGAGAATTATAATATCATATTTCAAAAACTTATACTCAGTGACGTTTGACAACACAAAAGAGATGGATGAATTTCTAAGTAAACACAACTTACCTAAATTGAATCAGGAAGTTGTGAATTTTTTGAATATTCCTATAACATATAATGAAATTGAAGAAGTAATCTCGAATCTTCCCACCAAAGAATGTCCTGGACAGATGGATTCAGCACAGAGTTCTACCAGACTTCTTAAACTGTTCCATCAAATAGCAAAGGAAGGAACACTACCAAATTCCTTCTATGAAGCTAATATCGTTTTAATCCCAAAACCTAATAAAGATTCACTTAAAAAAGAAAACTATGGGCCGATCTCTCTGATGAACACAGCCGCAGAGATTCTCCACAAAGTCTTAGCAAATCGGATTCAAAAACATATCAAAAAGATCATTCATGGGGACCAAGTAGGCCTCATCCCCGACACACAAAGTTGATACAACATACAAAAATCAATAAGTGTAATTCATCATGTAATGGAAGTGTAATGGAAGGAACCTTTATCAATATAATAAAAGCTGTATACAACAAGCCCACAGCAAGAATTATGCTCAATGGGGAACAATTGGAAGAATTCCCACTTTCATCAGGAACTAGACAAGGATGTCCACTCTCACCACTGGTATTCAACATTGTACTTGAAGTCTTAGCTTAAGCCATAAGACAAGAAAGGGACATAAGAGGGATTCAAATCGGCAAGGAAGAAGTTAAGCTATACTTATTTACTGATGACATGATCTTATACCTGAGTGATCCCAAAAACTCCACCTGGAAGCTCCTGGAACTAATTGAGAAGTTCATCAGGGTGGCAGGATACAAAATAAATGTGCAAAAATCAGAGGCCTTCTTATATGTGCAGAATGAAAAAAGTGAAAAAGCCTTGAGAGAAACAATCCCATTTACTATAGCCCCTAAAAAAATGAAATACCTTGGTATAAACCTAACCAAGGAGGTAAAAGACCTTTACAAAAAAACTTTAAAACCCCAAAGAAAGAAATTGCAGAAGACACCAGAAGGTGGAAAGACCTCCCATGTTCCTGGATTGGCAGAATCATCAACATCGTAAAAATGACCATCCTACCAAAGGCAATATACAAATTCAATGCTATACCAATTAAAATCCCAAAGCAATTCTTCAAAGAAGTTGACCAAACAATCTCAAAATTCATATGGAGGCACAAAACACCCAGGATAGCAAAGAAAATCCTGAGTAACAAAAACACTGCTGGAAGTATCACCATACCAAACCTTAGTCTATACTACAAATCCGTAATTATAAAAACAGCCTGGTACTGGCTCCAAAATAGACACACAGATCAATGGATAAGGATTGAAGACCCAGATATAAGACCACAAAATTACACCATTTGGTCTTTGACAAAGGGGCCCAAAGAATCCAATGGAAAAAGAACAGCATCTTCAACAAATGGTGCTGGCAAAACTGGATCTCCACATGCAGAAGATTAAAGCTGGACCTGTACTTGTCACCATGTGCAAGACTTAATTCCAAATGGATCAAGGACCTTGATATAAGGCCAGAGACTCTAAAAACCATAGTTGAACGGATAGGGAACTCCCTTGAGCTGATTGGGCTAGGCTAACATTTCCTAAACAGACATCCAATGGCAAAGTCATTGCTACAAACTCTCAACAGTTGGGATCTTGTGAAATTAAAGAGCTTCTGTGCAGATAAAGAGATTGTAACACGAGCTCAAAGGTAACCCACAGAATGGGAGAAAATCTTCACTACCCACATGTCTGACAGAACTCTACTGTCCAGAGTGCACAAAGAACTTAGAAAACTAAACACCAAGGAAACCAATGGCCAGTTAAAAAATGGGCCCTGGAAATTAACAGAAACTTTACCAGGGATTAAATTAAAATGTCTAACAATTATCTTAAAAAATGTTCCACTTCTTTAGCCATCAAGGAAATGCAAATCAAAACTTCCCTGAGATATCATCTCATCCCGGTCAGGATGGCAAAAATCCACATCACAAACAACAACAAATGCTGGAGAGGATGTGGAGAGAGGGGAACTCTGCTACATTGCTGGTGGGAATGCAGGCTCATACAGCCACTCTGGCTAGCCGTCTGGAGATTTTTAAAGAAATTAAAGATTGAAATGCCATATGACCCTGCTATCTCACTTTTGGGAATAACCCCGCATGCAGCAGAGGTTCACCTTGATAGCACAAGCACGACCATGTTCATAGCAGCACTGTTTACAATAGCAAAGTCATGGAATCAACCCAAATGTCCAACCGTTGATGAGTGGATAAGGAACTGTGGTACATCTATACAATGGAGTACTACTCAGCCATCAAAAATGATGAATTACTGGAGTTTGCCAGGAAATGTATGTCATTAGAAACAGTTATATTAAGTGAAGTATCCCAAACCCAGAAAATTAAGCACCATATGTACTCCCTAATAGGTGGCTCCTAGTACCAAACCCACCCAGCCCACCTTGAGACACTCAAAGACAAATCTATGTAATATCTAGAGTAATTGTAAGGATTATGAACAGGAGGGATGGGGTTGGAGGTCCACACCAGAAACAAGGAGAGAGGGGACCATGTTACAGCAGAGAAAATAGGCCTCCATCAAGGACTGCAAATAAGTAATGGGACACCTGGTTAAGTTCACAGACGTCTGTTCCTGATCATTTACAACTGTGGGGGTATGATCTCACCAGAAGAGGAGGGCATATAATCTGGTAGAAAAAAAGTAACCATTTTCAAATGGGTGATTGACCCCTCCCTCACTGAGGTTTCCTACTTTTATTACATCTACCTTTGAATGTGCTCTTATAACAAGACTCCAGTTTAACAGCTTTTTGTCTCTGGCCAGGGGGTGACATACAATGCCCAGCAGGATGGAGTGAAGGGCATTGCAGGAGCAGCAAAACTGCAAAAGAAAATCAACAAACCACAACCTAGAACTTCAGAGACTCTATATCAATCACCTAGAACTAGGCCAGACTAATCTCTCCCCATCCTGAAGCTCAGGGAAATTTGCGGAAGAGGGCACAGTGAGATTCTAAGAGTAAAAGGATGGGAGGAGTAATGATTTGCAAGGTACTCCACACAAGTTAGGGCCGAAGCAATCATAATTGGACTTTGCATGCCCAGCGCAATGTCCAACACACTATTGACCTCACAAAGTCTAGCATTGCTAAAGGCACCAAGATCCTTGGAGGCAAGGGATTGACAGCCACAGTAGTGTTCCTATGCTTAAGGGGAACACAGGAAAGGGTTCAGGGAAATGTTACTGGGTCCTTGTAAGTCATCGGAGAGGAGGGCCCAGCGGAGAGTCTTGCATGCACATTAAAGGACTCTCTGGGAATAGGTGAGGGAGGCACTGGGGGATGGGGAGGGACCTATTAAAATTGTATGAGCAGAAATAATAATAAAAAATATTAAAAAAATAGGAGGGAGGGGGAAGGGAGGGGGGATCAGGAGTGTTGGGGGAGGTGGAGGGAGGGAAAGGACCGGTGTACCTAAGTTTGTATGAGTGGAAATAAAAAAAAAAAAGAAAGCTCAAAAAAAAAAAAAACCAGAAATCTAACACCAAGAAAACAAATGGGCCAATTAAAAAATGGGCCTTGGAATGTGAAAGAAACTTTACCGGGGAAAAAATTGAAGTCTAACAAATATCTTTAAAAATGCTCTGCATTATTTGCCATCAGGGAAATGCAAATCAAAACCTCTCTGAGATATCATCTCACCCGGGTCAGGATGGCAAAAATACACAATACAAATAACACTAAATGTTGTAGAGGATGTGGTGAGAAAGGAACACTTCCACATTGCTGGCGGGAATGCAGGCTTATACAACCACTCTGGCAAGCTGTCAGGTGATTCTTAAAAAAGTTAGAGATTAAAATACCATATGACCCTTCTATACCACTTTTGGGAATAATCTATCATGCAGCAGAAATTCTCCTTGATAGCACAAGCAGGACCATGTTCATAGCAGCACTGTTTACAATAGCAAAGTCTTGGAATCAACCCAAATGCCCAACAATTGACGAGTGGAATGGAAATTATGGTAAATTTACACAATGGGATACTACTCAGTCATCAAAAATGATGAATTAATGAAATTTGCCTGGAAATGGATGAAATTATAAAAAAATTATATTGAGTGAAGTATCCCAGGCACAGAAAATTAAGTGCCATATATACTCCCTAATAGGTGAATCCTAGTACCAAACCCACTTTGAGATACACTCAAAGATAAATAACTGTAATACCTATAGTAATTGCAAAGATTATAAATGGAAGGGAAGGGGAAGCAATGCACCGCCAGAAACAAGGAAAGAGCAGATCATGCAGCAGCAGAGAATACAGGCCACCATCAAGTACTGCAAGTAAGTTATGAGATATCTGTTTAAATTCATAGACTTTCCTTCCTGGTCACTTGCAACTGATGTGCTTTGATCTCAAAAGAAAGGGAGGCCATAGATTCTGGCAGATAAAAGGTAATCATCCTGCATATGGGAGACTGACACCCCCACCGTGGTCTCCTACTATTATTCCATCTACCTTTGAATCTACTCTTATAATAAGACTGTATTTTAATAGCCTTTTATCTCTGGCTAGGAGGTGACATGAAATACCCATCAGAATGGAGCCAAGAGTAGTGCAGGAACAGCAAACCTGGAAGAAGAAGAAAAAAGAATAACAAACCATAATTCAGAACATCAGAGACCTTAACTAATCAGGAAGAACCAGGCCAGCTTAATCTCTCCTTATCCCAAAGCTCAGGGAAATTTGCAGAAGATGGGGTGGTAAAATTATAAGAGCCTAAAGCTGGGGAGGAGCAAAGATATGCAAGATACTCCACACACATTAGGGCCAAAGTAATCATAATAGGACTTTGCATGACCTGCACAATGACGAACATGTCATTGATCCCCCAAAACCTAGCATAGATCACAGGCTCTAAGATCCTTAGAGGCAAGAGATTAATAGTCACAATAGTATTCCTATACAAAAGGAGAACACAAAAAAAAAAAAAAGCTCTAGGCAATGCTGCTGAGTCCTTACACCTCATCAGAGAGGAGGACCCAGAGAGAAGTTTGACATGTACACTAAAGGATGCTCCTGGAATGGGGGGGGGGCCCAAATGAGAGGAAGGGAGGAAGGGGGAGAAAAGAAGGGGAAATGGAGAGAGGGAGCAATGGAGCGAGGGAGAGGAATGGGGTACCTATCATGTTTGTATGAGTGGAAAAAAATAAAAAAATAAAAATTGCAAAGAAAAATAATTTTAGAAAAATTCTGGAATTCATATTCTCAGAGAATATTCCTAGAAAAATTTCATTCAATAAAACATATATAGCTTAGAAATATTTAACTGAAAGAAGGAGAAGCAGTTTCATTTTTAAAGAAATTACCTCCACAAAAAATTCTTCATAAAATATAAATCAATAGTTAAATTTCCTATGAACCATTACATAAAAACATACATTACTGTTGTTATCTAAACAGATCTAACCCCATATCATTCCTGTGTTTGTTAGCATGTGCTCCCTCTGCTGGATCACTGAATTTGGGGCATGGGTAAAGAATTTCACTATTGTTAGTCAACCTAACCATACTTATTGGAATATAAAAAATATTAAAGATTCATAATTGAATAAATACAAGTAGGTTACTATTTTATGTCACTCACTGTATGAGTTGGCTGGTCTTGTGTTAAGTCAAGGAACACAAAATATATATTTAAAAATCCAGAGTGAGTTCTGAATCAAACATTTTTAATTATAGTCTCTTTATTACAGATTCATATGCACTCATTCAGGTTTGACAGTTTATGGACACTTGTACTTTTAATTAAAACTTCTATTTTGTCTTCAAGCTTGAGTATCATTTCTAGCATTTTTTGAAGGCCTGGTTTGGTGGACATGTATCCCTTCAAGTTGTCTTTGTGCTGGAAGAATTTTCTTTCTCCCTCGATCATGACGGATAGTTTTGCAGGGTAAATCAGCCTGGGATGACATTTTTGCTCATTCAATACTTGAAGTATGTCTCTCCAAGCTCTTCTTGCTTTTACTGTTTCGACTGAGAAGTCATTTGTTATTTTAATAGGTTTACCTTTAAAAGTGACTTGTTTTTTTCTCCCTTGAAGCTCTCAGCATCAGTTCTTTATCTTGAATGTGGAGTATTTTAATTATTATTTTCCGTGGCAAGCTTCTGTTTTGGTCATATCTGTTTGGGGTGCGGAATGCCTCTTGTATATGGATGGCCTCTCTTTTTTTAGATGAGGAAAGTTTTCCTTGATGATCGTTTGAAAAATTTCCTCAGGGGTGGTATTTTGAGATTCTTGCTCTGGTATTCCATGAATACGTATGTTAGGCTTCTTTGGGGTGTCCCATATCTCCTGGATATTTCTCTTGAGTATCTTTTTGGCTTTAACAACCTCTTCCATTGAGCTGGTTAGTACTCCCACTTTATCTTCAAGGTCTGAAATTCTGTTTTCTGCTTCATTAGTTCTGTTGATAAGACTCTCTGTGGAGTTCTGGGTTGAAGATAACTTGTCTTTTAGCTCAGTTTTAAACTCTGCTTGAGTCTGCTTTAACTGCTCTATGGCAGTTTTTGTTTCTTGCACTGTTTTTCTCAACTCCTCCAAGTGTCTGTTATGTTCCTCTTCAAAGCGATTGATTCGATTATTTAATTCCTCCCAGATTTCCTCTTTCATATTATTGAACATAGTAATGATCACATTTTGAAAGTCGTTATCCTAGGTCAGGCTTTCATGGCCATTTTCCGTGGGTTTGTTCTGGTTGGAGTCTAACATTATGGGATTAATTCCTTCAGTGGGAGATTTGCTTATTTGAGTGTAGTTTCTCATGTATTTGCACTTTGACTTTGATATTGTTGTTTTAACTCTTAAGATCTTCTTTTAATTTCTGTGCGTTTTTCACTAAACTAATTATTTGATCTGGGGTTCTCAGGGTGGGCAGGGACGGAGATTACCTAGGTCGCGGTGAAGCCTGGCTGGACCACGCACGTCCGGGGCTTCGGAGTGGAGGAAGGGAGGATGGGGCATCGGCGGGGCGCTATTTAACCTGGGGGTAGCTGGGGCGGGGCCCAGGCGCAGAGGGGGTGTCCTCCTCCCAGGCCCCACCCGGCTCTGGCTGGATGGCTGGAGGAACTGGGTCCCTTGGGCGGCCTGGGGTTCTGTGGGTGGGCGGGAGGCGGGAGCTTACCTAGGTCGCGGTGAGGCCTGGCTGGACCGAGAGCACGTCCCAGGCAGCGGAGTGGGGGAAGGGAGGCTAAAACTTCTATTTTGAGGACCACTTTGAAACCATTTTCTGATTTTTATATTCTTTCCTCTGCCCATGGGAGAAACCCAAGTTATATTTGTTAGTCTTGTAGAATCATTAATAAAAATAATGGAAATCTAATAACAATGATAATAATTACAATATTCTTTAAAAATCTTTCTTATTTCAGAGGAAAAAGGTAACCTCATGTGTCTTATTGACATTTTGTTTCTCACTGAAGCCTAAATACCAGTTTCATGTTTTCTCCTTTACTAAAATATAAAGTGGTAAGTTTGATCTGTTCTATTCATCATTTCTTCTTTTCTCTTGGGGGAAATTTAATCTTTGAATAAAATGGTGAACAAATTAATAGATGTTGCAGTCATGATAAATAACAAGGGCTATTTTCCACTGATGAGTAATGTTGCTTTAACAAGAAAACCAGTCACAGCAAAAAAAGACATGTACATTAATTACTCCCAAATTTTTAGATCTCTCATGTGATGAAAAATAATTTCTTAACCAAAAGATATTCCAGAGACCTTTGTTCTTTGATGCTGGTCTTTTTCTCTTATGTGTATTTGAAAGAATCACTTTAATCTTCATTATTTTTCCTGATTATAATGACTATGGAAACAATTGATGCTAATAAATAAACACACTGTCATAGTTAGATACAGGTGTCCACTGAATGGTTGAGGGTTTGAGCTCTGTACACATAGAGAATTGCTAGTTGAGTTAAGCCTAGAGCAAACCTGCAAGAGATTGTTTAGTGGATTGGGAAGGTTCAGCTCATGGTGGTGGGGGGACTATTCCCTGGGCAGGTGAATAAAATGGAGGGAACTGTTTGAGAAAGGGAGATCTTTGTGTATATTTGGCCAGGCATGCTTGTCTGGCAAGTGAAATTGTCCCTCTCTCAGCCATATTGTGTGGTCAGTTCTAATCTTGGTGTTGGTGTGAGCTCTCCTGCTAAGATAGACAAACAGCTGTAACCAGGAATCATAAGAGGAAATAAATCCCTTGTTCCATTAAACTAGTTTTGTCATGGTTTTATCAGCAATAGGCATGGTAACTGCAACAGTATTTGGTACCAGAAGTAGGGTATTGTTAATAAATTTGACTATATGGATTTTGAATGGTTTTGTTGGACAAAGTTTGAAATGTTTGAAGATTTTGAGCCTGTGGATTACAAATACCATTCTTCAGAGTTTAAAGGGCCATTTGGATGATGGATATACTGAGAGAGTTGTGGATTGTTTAGGCTCAGTTTGTGATAAAGGGAACAATGACTTTGACAGAATTTAATTTAAAGATGATGGGCTACTTTACTTGATAAAGGAAAGCTGTGTTGATAGTCTTGGAGTTTTGGATGTTGACATGGCAGACAGAAGAGCAACTATGGCTGTTTAAGTAGTAAATTTCATTGAAGGAAAACCTAGTGCTCTACACTGGGATGATAGAAGAAAGGAATATCAATGTGCTCAGTTTCTACACAGCATAGAGATTTGTCTGAGAGTCCATACAGAGAAGCTGAATCAATTGTGATTTCAGGTAGTCAATCTCCACCTGGAATTATGACCGAACATGCAACATTGTCTAGATGGTCCTTGTTTTAGAGGCATTAAAAATGTAAGAGGGAGGAGATTGTGGATCCACCTCCAAGGTTTCAGAAAATGATGGGAACCCATGCAGTGTAAGGCAGAAAGCCTGCAGAATAGGTCAGGAAGGGTTTTTTGTACTGTGGAGTTGGTTTCCACTGAGAAGTGAAAATATTGGCGATACCAGACCTAATATGTGACACCTGCAAAGAATAGCTGCATAAATGGGAGGTGTGCTGAGGATGGCTGTGAGTGGAGATTCAACCTGGTCCAAAGAAATGCTTTTTGTGCAACTTCAAGCTGTGAAGAGGGAAAGGGATTGGCCAGAATCTTTGAGCCACCATGACTATGTGATGAACAACAGAAGAGGGACTATAAGATGTGCTATAAGATGTGATATTTGACTGGCTGAACTTAAGTCTTAACTTGATATTTTCTTATTGTTTCATAATGTTTTATCTGGGCTTAAGTATTTAACTTGATATGATAGAATCTTACAGTTAAGTCACTTCAAACTTTTAGATTAATGAGATTTATGAGATAAATTTAAAACCTGTGGGGACAAGGTGAAAGTTACAGTTTAAAAGTTACATGTTCTTGTGTCCAGTTGAAAAGAGGTGGCACGTCATAGTTAGATAGAAATGCAAAGTTAATAGTTATGGGTTTGGGCACATTTCTGGAGAATTGATAATTTAGTTAAGCACAGAGCAAACCTGCAGGAAATTGCTTAGTGGATGGGAAAGGCTCAGCCAATGGAGAGTGGGACTATTCCCTGGACAGGTGGATAAAATGGAGGGAATCATTTGAGAAAGGGTGCATGCTTTTGTATACCTCACCAGACATGCTGATCTGGCAAATAAGGATTTTCCCTCTCTCAAATGTTATGTGGATATTATGTACGGATAATAATTGTCCCTGGTGTTGGTGTGAGCTCTCCTGTTAAGATGGACAAACAACTGTAGCCAAGAATCATAAGAGAAAATAAACTCCTTGTTTCTTTAAGCAGTTTTGTCGGATTTTATCAGAAATCATGCAGAGTAACTATGATACACACACTGAATAAAATGAAAATCATACAATAAAAATATATACAGTGCATAAAATAAATCTAGTTGTATTAAAAAATACACTTCCCAACTCTGAATTCTACCATTCTGACAGAATTAAGGGAAATACCCGTATCAGTGGGGTGGCCTCAAGATGGGCAAAACAATAAACTACAGAGACCTGAACCTGCACAAGAGTAGACAAGCCAGAGGCAACCCTGCTAGAGAGGCAGGAAGGCAGCATTGATGGAGTAATGGGAAGTAGAGATGAGGAAGGGATATGCTTCTAAAAGTAGAAAAATTTAAAAAAGAGCAGACAAATCAAAATGAACTCTGGGGTCCATAGAAGCAGATAGGCAGGAGGAGTGAGATGGATTGAGAAATGAAAGGGAAGGTGGGTGAGTGCGAGGAGGGATGGAGGTAAGCAGAGATAAGTACTCAATATGCTTGTAAAACTAGAAAAATAAAAAACAGAATTAATAAATTTTATTAATAATTAAAGTAACAAATGACCACTGGAAAAAATTAATTAAATTCCACTTATAACTAAAATCCATTATATTTGGTCTATAATGCCCCAGTTGTAACAACAGGATTCATTTCTTAATTAATAATGCAGTAATAATTGTATTTCTTTGTATAAATATGTATCATGCAATAATAAATAATGTACAACAATAATTAAATATATGGTAGAAAAGTTCAAGTATCCAAAGCCTTAATGGAGACTACTCAGGAACTAAGATTTTTACCTAAATTGAAATCTGATATATGTTGATTTTGGCACATTTGGATGGATCGAAAAACAATAAGAATCTGAGAAATGATTTATTACCTCTTATAAGCTGACCAATTACATTTGTTCTATTAGTTGTATGATGCTTTGCAAAATCCCAGAAATTTATTCTGTGTGTGGCTACATAGTAAAATCATTTTGGGGGTAGAAAGTATAGCTCAGTGAAAAGAGTACTTGCATATCATGCACAACGCCTTTTGTTTGATCCCAGTGGCCAACAAAAATATTAAGAAGTTTGTTAACTTTGAGAATGTATAGATATATTCTCAGGCATCTTCTTTGCAATTGAAATATATTTCCTCTTATATGAAAGTTTGACTTTTAAAATACTGATAATTGATTTTTATAATACTTACTACTTCTCTTTAGGACTTAGTCATAATGTAGGCTTTAAAACAGATGATTTGAACACTTGATTATCTTGAGAAAAACAAAATGAAAAAGAAAGCTTTGAAGTTCTTTGATGATAGGGTTCTTTTATGGGGGCCAGCATCATTATGATTTCCAGGAGAACTATCAGTAATTATGGCAATAGTCTCCCTGTATCTTTTAACTGAAAAAGTGAAACAAAGAAGTTAACTCTGGCCAAAAAAAAAAAAAAAACCCACTCTAACTTCATGTTAGAACTTTGTTGCAAGAAAAGAAAGAGCTTCAGATAATTATTGACAGAAAGTAGGAGATTAATTAATTTGAAACATTATTTCTGAAAACAATACAGGGAAAATCATCAATCTGATGGGTAATCATTTAGGAGAAAATGAAATATAAGATGTCTTCAGAATACAGGAGAGAGGAGAATGATGCAAGGGAAGAAATAGAGGTGGAGGATGAAGAAAACAAAGATTCTGAGTGGTATTCTCTAGTTGCATTGAAAGTGAAAGAGAATCTTTTTTAAAATTGGTAGTAGGTAAGAACAATAATACAATCATTGTTTATTTAGAAGAATGTTCCTTTTTAAGACTTACTGTTAAGAATTTCAGACATTCTATTTTTCTAATAGAAGTTTTTTTTCAAATTGCAGTTTCTTGACAAATCATTCTTTAAATGGATTGCTTATTTGATATAGTGATGCATGCCAGAAACCCAAGCTCTCAGTACTCTGAGACAGGAGAATGGAAATTTCAGTCGGTCTAGGTAACAGCATACAACTGTGTCAAAAATAATGAAAGAGACATATTTGAGCAAAACTTTTGCAAATACTACAGAAGCAGGGAAGGATAATAAATTTGTGAATTGTGGGCTGTTTATTTTTCATTGAGGAAAGCTGATCATTTAACTTGTGGATGTAAATCTTAAGCTCTGAAGTTATAGTCATGGTTTACAAAATACAACCCTCACTTTGTACTTTAGCGTATAGTGACAGTCATTTGTGTTTGGTTCTGGTCATAGATGTTGAAGGCTCTACCAAAGAGGAACTTTATTGTCTGCTAATTTGTTTAATGGCACATATTAATAGAGAAAAATTCAAGGATTCACTTATTCTCCTAAACTGTGAATTCTGGTGATAAACACACTTGCACTACTGAGAGCTGTTGTGACACTTCACATTTGCAAAGTAGGCTGATAATAGTGTGTGTTGCAGATTTTATATTTAAGATCTCTGGCGTACATATCCAATTGTACAGATTTTGTTTACAGTGACATATGAACATTTTTATTATATTGGTTAATAGCAAGTCACACTTCCTCTCTGTTTGCAAGGGAACAATGGACAGAACTTCAGCGGGCAGAGATCATTTGGAATTACCTTAGATTTTCTCCACTACATATATACACTCTGAAATCAATAATTATGACCTCTACAAACTGTGCAGCAAATTGTGCTGCTAAGCAATTTACCACCTCCCCCATTTCCAGATATCCACTGACTCATTTTCTTTTTTTAATTACATTTTTTGCCTAATCATACAAGCTCAATAGGAACATCCCTCCTTTCCTTCCCCCTCTCCTCTCCCTCATCATCCTCCATTGCACTGTCCCTCTTCCCTCCTCTAATCCCCTTCTTTCCCCCTTACCTAGTGCCCCTTGCTTCCTCCCTCCTATCCCCCAGAGCATCCATTTATGTGGGAGCTAAACCTCCCTCTGAGTAAGCTACACTAGTGAGGGTTGAAGACTCAGTGGCATAACCCGGAGCCCCTTCTTGGGTTGTCCACTAGCATGGGAACTCTATTATGATTCTTTAACCTCTTGACTCTAAAGATCTTACTGTCTGAAACCTTTCCCCCTGTGATCTGCCCATATTAGACTTTAGGGGGTCATTGACATATCAGCCATTGTGCAAGCCATATAAAGTACAATCACATTATTACTATATCCTGGCTTCTGCAGTACTCACTTGTGTGAAGTATCTTGCATATCATTGGTCCTCCCCGTCTTTAAGCTCTTATAATCTTTTAAATTTTTTTTATTTATTCAATTGTGCATTGCACAAGTGTGTGTGTGTGTGTGTGTGTGTGTGTGTAGAACCACGGGCAAATTCGGGAACCACCATGGACCGCCTCCACCTCCTCCTTGTTTACTCTGCACCTGGATTCACAGGCTCCGCCCTACCAGGACCAGAAACGCAGGCCACCCCTGCTTCCCTCCGGTGTCTATACGTAGGGCCTAGGATCCGAACTCAGGACCTTCCACCTGCAAGAGACTTAACCCCTGAGCCACCTCTACAGCCCCCTCTTACCATCTTGCCGCCCCCTCTTCCACAAGGGTTCCCTGAGCTTTAGAATGGGGACAGAATTGGCTGGTCTCATTTCAGATAAATAAAGGAGGGTGTTTGGTGTTATGAATTATATTTTATTGTTGTTTTCAATTTTGCTGTTCCTGCACTGCTTTTGGCTGCATACAGATTGGTATCGAAGGTCATCTCCTAACCAAAGGTAAAAGTCTGTTTAAACGAAGATTTTAATACAAGAAGAAACTCAAAGGTAGATGAAAGAAAAGAGTACGACACTACAGTGAGAGGGGCCAGTCTCCTATTTGGTGGTTGGTTACCATCTAACTACCAGTCCCTATATCTTTCCTGACTCAAACCTGTTCAGTCCCAAGTAACCAGGAAGGGAAGTGAAAGTGAGGTGTACCAGAAGTCTCACTACTTACATGCAATACATGACCTTGACCTAAGGACCTCAAAAAAAGAAAAAAAAAAAGATAGGGGAACATCTTTCAGTGGAGATATTAAACCAAAGGTACAGATTTTAAAGTTTGTAAGAACACATTTTGTTTAAAGACAAAAATTCAAATATTCTCTTAGTTTTGTAACTTTGTGTACTTTTCAAATAAAATGAAGAAAGTAGTGAAAAAATTTAAAAAATGGGAAAGGAAAAAAAAATTAAAAAATTAGAAACAGGCACCCACCCCTCACAGAACTCCACATGTGGAGTCCATGAGTTTATTTCTAGTTGCCTGCCCCTCATGGATTTCATGGTTGGAGTCCATGAGTTCTCTAGCGTGCCCTAGCCCCTTATGGTACTCCATATCTGGACTCTGTGAGTTCTATTCTGTCTCTCCTCTAATAAACTTTAATACTCTAATACAATAAAATAAAATAAAAAGAGTGAATTTGAAATCTCCATAAAATATACTGAAAGGATATTTTCTTGCTATATATTTATACAAAATCACATGCAATATATATTTTACTACTATTTGTCAAGAGCAATGTAGTCCCTCTAAATGTTTTAAGTACATAAAGTAAGGGGCCCATAGTATTTCATAAATGAGACTCCTGATTGCTGGCCTGATCATCTCATAGGTGTTAAGATGAGAAAGCAAAGATAAAGAACGATAATTGCATTTAGAAAAGTTCTAGATAACATGGCAGATAAGAAACTACCTCTCTGTTTTCTAGGGAGGTAGAAGAGTTAAGAAAAACTGACTAGACTGTGGAGATGAAACAAGGAGCTGAATATGACTTAGGCAGAGAAGAGTCATTTTTAATATGCTGCAGTAATTACTTGTTGCAGTAAATCTGTCTTTGGAGATGGAAGCAGAAGGCACCATTCCCTCGGCATGGGATCCTGGAATATAAAGTATTCAAAGCAGGCTCAGAACCAATAAAATGCAATGTGTCCAGGAATATTTATTCGTGACCAAATGTAATATGACTAGCTACTTCAAGTTTCTGTCACTAAGAATTCCACACATTCGTGGATTGTAACATGGGATTGAGAGTCAGATAAAATAGTTCTTCCTTAAATTGTTTTGTCAGAGTATTTTATTGCAGCAATGAAAATAAAACTACAATAGCAGGAAGCAGCTAAAAACCAAAACTGGAAGATATAACCATCTCAACACATGTATAAACACAACAAATTAAAAATAAGTCATTTGGTAACCTCCACATGCTTAAAACTGTCCTGCACTAGAAAGGAAATATAAGAAGAAACCTAAAATAATGGAAAAATTTTACATTTTAAGTAAACGGATTGAACAAGTGAGAAAATTAATTGAGCACCAACATAAGAAAAGTAGCATAGTGAATGAAATATTTGTGAGTTTGGATAAAATCAAAACCATGAAAAAAATCCAACAAAGAGCTCAACATACTGAAAATGACCAAACAGAAATGCTAAAACATTAATAAATAACTAATAAGTAAGAGCATTTTATTAGTAAAATGAAAGGCATAGTTGAAAGAGCCAGTCAAGGCTAGGAGGAGGAAAGAACATAAATATTAAAAAGGAAGACTGAGGTAATTATGCATTCTGGCATTTTAAGGAAATCAAATTATGAATGAAACTTCCAAGAAGTTTGGAAGGATACAAGAAAGAAAATAAAAAGATCCATCATATACAAAAATTAGCTAAGATAAAATATAAAAGCTTATAATTATAACAAAAAATCCCAAAATATAGAGAAAGAAATAAATATCCAGGCACAAGAGGCATTTAGAGCCTTAAATGAAATTGATCAGCAAAGAACTTCTCCACAACGTACTACAGTGCAGATGTGAAGAATACAAAACAAAGCAGAAATATTAAAAGCTATAAGAACATATGTCAGCTCAGAGACAAGGCAAATGTCAGATATCTCATCAACAATCCTAAAAATCAGAAAGCAGATATGTTCAATACCTAAAAGTAAATAATAGCTAGTTAAGACTGCTATATTCATCAAAGCTATTACTTAAAGTCGATGGATTAAAAAAGAATATTTCAAAAAACCACAATCAAAGCAATTTATGACATCCAAGGGCAAATATCAGAAACTACTTGAAAAACTGCTATTCATAGAGGAGAAAGAAAGAAAGCCTCATCTATAGGATGGACCATAGGAAGATTTTTATGAAAAGAAAAGATGAACAAAGAAACACTGGGGAGGAATCCATCATAACCCATACAGTAAATAAGCAGTAATTATAACAATGATTCTGGAAGACAGAAAAAAAAAAAAAAAACTAAACGTAATCCAACCAACCAGAACACGTAGCAGCGAAAAAAAAAAAAAGTAAACCTTAAAATCCTCTCATCATTTATCATTCTATGCAAATACCTAAATGAATAACTTAAAAGACCAAGATTCACTGGCTATATTTAAAAAAAAAAATAGATCCAACTATGTGTTCCAACAAGAAAACACCTCAACAACAAAGACATCCAGTAATTGAGAGTCGAAGAACAGAATTCAATACAGCAAAAATGGAAACCCAAATACAAGCCCTCCTAAATATTCTTATATCTGTTAAAGTCAAAGCAAGTCATAAGAGATAAAAAGTTTTCCGTACTAATACAGAAATCAGTACATTTTTAAGATACAAATGTTATTGCTTCCAATTTCACAAAAATGCATCAAAAAATCAGAGAGGTCTTGATACAATAAAAGTTAGAATATTATCTTTAAGTAAATATTCCAAAGTAAGAACAACAAAGAAATTCAAAGCTAAGTTATTACATAAATCATTTGGATTTATCACATATGTAGAGAATTTTCTTTGGACAGATATGTAAGAAAAAGTTTGTAAATATATGTAAAGAGAGGAATAGTGTGATTATCTCCATAGGTGTAGAAATTTCATTTGACAACATTCTGCATTCATTTTTG
Organism: Typhlomys cinereus; assembly: GCA_023101885.1. Lineage (NCBI taxonomy): Eukaryota > Metazoa > Chordata > Mammalia > Rodentia > Platacanthomyidae > Typhlomys > Typhlomys cinereus. The sequence goes on from JALPQD010000180.1 coordinate 632,932, forward strand.
TCTTGAGAAAACAAAGAATAGAAGTAACATATCCCAACTTACTAAAAGCACAAACTGGAAAACCCTGAATGACAACAGAAAAGAGAAATAATGGATGAAAATAGGACAGAAAGAAGTCAAAGTTTGCCTGCTTTCAGAAGGTGTGAGGCAATACTTAAGAATCCTTAAAATCTGCAGAAAAAAAAATCCAAAAACTGAATCTGAGGAAGTATTAGGTTGCAGAATCAATATAAAACATCAGGATCTTTTCTGTGTTTTAATAATGAATTTGCCAAGAAAAACCAGGGAAAAATTACACTCTCTGATATAAGAATATATTACAACATCTGGAAATAAAGTTAGGTAAGAAGAAATCTTGCCAAGAAGGCAAAAGACCTGTACAATGAAAACTTTGAAACACTGAATACATAAATTAAAAAGTCAACAGAGAATGAAAACAACTTCAAAGTACATTGATTAGAATAACTAAATTTGTGAAAGTGGCTACACCATCAAAAGTGTTCTATGATTTTTTGCAATTCCTGTTGAAATTCCAGTGACATTCTTTACAAAACTAAAACATACGATTCTAAAATTCACATGGAATTAGAAATGTTGGAAAATGTTCAAAAAATTCTAACCACAGAAAGCAGAGAATATCAAAATACACAATCTCAAACTATACTACAGATACTACAGAGCCATATTCACAAGTGAGGTACAGTATTGGAACAAAAACATACATGTGGATCAACAGAATAAAATACAGGGCTCACACACATACTTCCACAGCTACAGTGATAAAATTTTCACAAATATATAAAAACCTTTCATTAGAAATGAAGACAATGCATCCAAAAACTTTGTTGGCCAGCTAAATATCAACACACAGATGACTAAAACTGCATCCATATCTCATACTATGTAGAATATTTTATTCAATGTGGGTAAAATAAAATTGACTCAAGTCCTGAAACTTTAAAAACAATAGAAAAAAACATAGGTACAAAATTTCTTGGTTTGTGTGCATGGCTGCAGCTTGGGGCTACTCAGCAAGTTTCTGAGTCCCTGAGCTGGTCTGTGTTCTGGTCCTACTACCAGGACCTCTGGGTTTGTGCATGTGGCTATGGCTTAGGGGCAAGTGGCTTGTTAGCTTCTGATCTGCTGGGCAGATCTGTGGTCTGGGAAAGAGGCACCAGGTCTGCCTTAATCGCCCGGATTGCCTGTGAGCAGCAACTTTCCACCTTCATCACTTTGTAATCACACACATACAGGAAATAAATAGAAGCAGAATATTTCATACAGCATCAAACTTCAAAGAATAAAGAGAGAAAAAGGCATCCTTAAAACAACAGAAGAGTACCTTCAGAAGACCCATTAGAGAAGCCAGAAAACACTAGAATCACTACCTTTTTACCTTTTTTTTTTTTTTTTTTTTTTCGCAAAGCGAATGCCCAAAGAGGCTATAATGTGACACAAATTTATAGCATCCCAAAAGGATATAAAATAAAACTACAATCAATATTTGCTCTTCCTAAAAAATTCCAATATCTCAAAGGATAAACAGGCTCAGGGGTTAAGCCTGCCTTGTAGGCGGAAGGTCCTGAGTTCCGGTCCTAGACCCCACGTATAGACGCGGGCGGCCTGCGTTTCTAGTCCTGGTAGGGCGGAGCCTGTGAATCCTGGGGCGGAGTAAACAGAGGAGGTGGAGGCGGTCCGTGATGGTTCCCGAATTCGCCCCTGGTTCTACACACACATACACACACACACAATTGAATAATAATAATAAAAAAAGCCACCAACAAAAAAAGCACAAGAATCCAAAAGAAAAAAAAATTTCCCCTCAATATCCCTGAAGATAAGGCTTCAGAGCCCACAGAAGGATAGCCCATTGGAAGATATCCGAGAGGACAATAACCAACACAAAGAATTTGAAAGATTGATTATAAACGTGTTCAAACGGCTCTGAGAAGACATAGATAAACGCCTAAACATATTTCAAGAAGAACACAACAAACTCAGGAAAGAATTCCAAGAATATAAAAATGAGCAAGACACAAATAGAATGAAAATAGAAAGCCTGAAAACAGATCTCAAAACACTAAAACACAAAACAAAACAAAACAAAAAAAACAAAGTGATCTACAAATCAACATAGGAATACTGAAAAAACCAAGACGGAAACAACACTGGAACAAAAATATCTAAACAGTGCAAGAAAAAAATTAATACAGAGTTTCAAAAATATAACTGATCATGTAGAAGACAGTCTTGGAACTGGAAGATAAGTTAGAAGAGGTTCAAAAGTCAATGAGAGAAACAGATGAGCCAGAAAACACACTTGAATGAATATACTGGAACTGTGGGATACCATCAAAAAGCTCAACATACCAATCATGGGTATCCAGAAACAGACACACAAAACGAAGATCCACCAAGCATAATCAATGACATAATAGAGGAAAATTTCCCTGACCTAAAAAGAGAGATAGCCATCCTGATTCAACAGGCATGCAGAACACCAAATACCAAGGAAAAAAACTCCATAGCTTGTGATAGGCCACATACCAAACATATACATTAAAGACAAGATCTTAAGAGCTACAAAACAAAAGGAACAAGCTACATACAGAGGCAAACCCATCAAAAGAACTACTGACAATACAAAGAGTAAAAGTCAGGAAGGTCTGGAGAGAAACAATACAAATTCTGAATAAACATAAATGCCAACTCAGATTATTATATCCAGCTGTAGCAGTTCACCTGCATGGTTGCTGATAAATGGCTTAAGAGGTCGGGAGTTTATTTTCTTACTATAGTCTGGTTACAGTCTGTCCAGCTTGATGGGAAAGGATGCACCAACACTAGACCACACCATCTCTATGTAATGGCTGAGAGAAGAACGATCCTTACTTGCTAGACCAGCATGTCTGGCCAAGTGTACAGAAGGATGTTGACTCTCTCAACCAGCAATCTGCAATGTATTCCAGGGCCTAATCTCACCCATCATTGGCTGGACCTTCCTCATCAGCTAGACAATCTCCTTCAGGTTCACTCTGGGCTTAACTCAACTACTAATTCTCCACAAGTGTGCCCAGAGCTCAAACCATGAACTGTCAAGTTGACACCTGTGCCTAACCATGACACCAGCAAAACAATCCGTCATAATACAAAATGAAAGAAAAATATTCTATGACAAAACAAACTAAAAGACTATATTGTCTACTAAGCCAGGACTACAGAGAATACTGGAAAAAATATGTAAGATGGAAGAACAGGATAAACAAAGAAGTTAAAGGGAAGAAATAATATCAGCACAGGAGTTGAATGAGGGAATAAAAAAGGCAAACACCATAAGAACAACAAAATGTCAGGACACATTAAATATCTTTCAATAATAATTTTAAATGTCGATGGGCTCAACTCCCAGTTAAGAGACACAGGTTTATACTTAGATCAAACACCATGACCCATCAATTCACTGCCACCGAGAAACATTTTCTCAGGGTAAAAGGATGGTCAAGAGTACTCCAAGCAAATGGAAAAGAAAACAAGCAGGAGTTGCCATCTTAATACCAGACAAAATAGAATTTAAACTAAAGCAAACCATACAAAATGCAAATGGGTACTTCATCTTAATAGAGAAAATTTCCAAAACGAAAAATCTTACAATCTTAACCATACATTCACCAAACATGGAAGTACCCAAATTCATGAAACAAACACTGCAGGAGACAAAACAACTAATCAACCCTAACATACTAGCAAAAGGAGACTTCAATACACCACTCATACTACTGGACAGGTCAATGAGCCAAAAGCTAAGGAGAGACACATTGGAGTTAAATGAAACCATAAATTGAATGAATCTTACAGATTATCTACAGAACATTTCCTCTAAACATTAAACATTCAGCAGCTTGTGGGACTTTCTAAAAAATAGACCATGTACTAGGACAGAAATTAAACTGGCATATAAACAGGAAAATTGAAATAATTCATTGTATACTATCTGATCATTGTGGAATAAAGGTAGATATCTACAACAAAGAAAACAATAAAAATTACACAAATTCATGTAAGCTAATTTTTTAAATGAGGAATTTGTCAAAAATGAAACAAAAGAAGAAATTAAAAACTCAAATCCACAAAATCAGAAGTGAAAAGGAAGAAATTACAACGGACACTGGAGAATCCAGAGAGTCATAAGAACATACTTTAAAAGTTTATATTCTCTAAAATTGGACAATGTAAAGGAAAAGAATGAATTCCTAAACACATAAAACCCACAAAAATTGACTCAAGATAAAATAGATACATTAACCAGGCTCATCACAACAGACAAAACTGAAGCAGTAATTATAATCTCCCAACTAAAAAAAACTCAGGATCATATGGATTTGGTGCAGAATTCTACCAGGCCTTCAGAAGAGAACTAATAAGACCACTTCTCAACTTATTCAATAAAATATAAATATAAGGAACACTACCAAACTCTTTTCACAAAATTGATATAACCCTGTTTCCAAAACCAAACAAATACACACCAAAGAAAGAGAATTATAAGAAAATCTCATTAATGAACACAAATACAAAAATCCTCAATAAAATACTAGCAAACCGAATCTGAAAACATATTCAAAGGATCATACAGCATGATCAAGTGGTGTTCACACCAGGAATGCAAGGATGGTTTAGCATATGTGAATCAATAAGCATGATTCATTATATTAACAGACTCAAAACCAAAATCCATGATTCTCTCAATCACTGCAGAAAAGGCATTTGTCAAAATTCAACATCCCTTCATGATAAAAGTTCTGGAGAAAACAGGAATGGAGGCAACCTATGTCAACTTGATAAAGGCTATATATGACAAGCTTAAAGCAAGCATTATCCTAAATAAGGAAAAAATAAGCATTCTTACTTCAATCCAGAACAAGACAGGGCTGTCCGCTGTTACCATTCCTGATCAACATTGTGCTTGAAGTCCTAGCTAGAGCAATAAGGCAGAAGAAGGAAGTATAAGGGACAGAGATAAGTAAGGAAGAAGTCAAAGTATGCCTATTTGCAGATAATATGATTCTATACTTGAGAGATCCACATGACTCCACCAAAAAACTAATCAAATTAATCAACAATTTCAGTAAGTGACAGGCTACAAAATCAACATACAAAATTCAGCAGCCTACTGATAAACTAGAAATAAACATGCTGAGAAAGAAATAAGAGATTCATTCCCATTCATTGTAGCTACAAAGAAAATAAAATACCTTGGATAAATTTAGACAATGAAATAAGGGTCCTATATAATGGAAACCACAAGATACTACTGAAAGAAATTAAAGAAGATACTAGAAAATGGAAAGACCTTCCTTGATCATGGAGTGGTAGGATAAATATTGTGAAAATGACCATCCTACTCAAAGCAATATACAGATTCAATGCAATTCCAGTTAAAATCCCAACACAATTATTCACAGAACTGGAAAAAAATCTCAAAATTTATATGGAAGAACAGAAATCCATGATTAGCCAAAACAATTTTGGGCAATAAGAAGACTAATGAAGGTATCACCATACCTGATTTAAATTATATTACAAAGCTATAGTAATAAAAACAGCTTAATGCTGGCAAAAAATCAGATACACTGACCAATGGACCAGAACAAAAGCCCCAGATATAAACTCCCACACATACAGCTACTTAATTTTTGACAAAGGTGCCAAACAGGTATGCTGGGTGTTGGCTTACCAAGGAATGGAGGAAATCAGTAAGACAAAGGGTCGGACATGAACAACATAGGTGAAGAGACTACAGTGAACTACATTACTTTATATGTTAACTTTATTGTGTATAACTGTGTGTTTGTGTGTGCCTTGGTATGGTACATGCATATTTACTTTTGTATGTATGTATATATGCAAGTGTTCATACATGCATGCGTGTGTGGAAGCCAGAAGTCACTGTCTTGATTCTTTCTGCATTACTCTTCACTTCATTTATTTATTCTGCTTTTCAATTTTTTATTTTATATTTTAGATTTATACTCTTCACAATTTATACATAAATGCACCTAATTTATGTCATTTTCTTCACTTATTACCCAGTGCCATCACCTGTTCATTTCCCATTGAAAATCTTCTTTTTAACTATTCTCCCTCCTTTCATGTCTTTGTGTATGTGTTGTTCACTGAGTTTCATCTTCATTGCCTATATTGGCATGCTCATTCAAGAAGCTGTATCAGAAGGTATAATATTGAGGAGTTATTTCCCTCCTTTCTCACAGCTGGCATTAATCTTCAGTAATCTCTCAGGAAAGTATGGCATATCTTGAGGTATTCCTGCTTCCATAATAAATGCTAGATCAAATTGTGTGCAAGTCTTGTGAACATAAAAATAACTAGAGTGAGTTCATGTGTGTAACAGTCCTGCCACGTCCAAAAGAATATTTCTGGCAGCATTCCTCCTCACCCACTGATTATTACATTCTTATTGTCATCTTTCCCCAGGTGTCGTCGAAAACTAATGCCTCTTTATTTGGAATAACAGGTTCTCTTACTTAACCTGGAGATTACAGTTTTAACTAAATTGTCTAGCCAGTAAGTTTAAAGGATATTCCTTTGTCTCCTCTCCAGTGAAGGTTGACAGGTATGTACTGCTATCTGGCATTTCACATGGGTGCTGATGATCAGGTCCTTAAACTTGCAAATCAAGCACCAACTAAGTCAACTCAACAGTTCCATATATTAACTGTAAAAATGAATTTTAAAGAGAGACTTACATTTAAATAGCCCCAACATTTCTTCTATAATTATAAATTATTTTCGGGGCTGGAGAGGTGGCTCAGGGGTTAAGCCTCTGCCTTGCAGGCAGAAGGTCCTGAGTTCGGATCCTAGACCCCATGTATAGACACCGGGCAGAAGCGGGGGCGGCCTGCGTTTCTGGTCCTGGTAGTGCCGAGCCTTTAATTTCCTGGCAGAGTAAACAAGGAGGAGGTAAAGGTGGTCTATGGTGGTTCCCGAATTCGCCCGTGGTTCTACACACACACCCGCGCACACGCACACTCACATACCTGAATTTAAAAAAAAAAAATTAAAGAAAAGAAAAGAAATTGAAGGAAAATCATTTCAGGTATTATGTTCTAACAACCAATCATTCAACATTTGTTGAGTCTTTACCATGCAATAGTCATTACAATTGTCATAAATAGAGGTGTCAGCTTGACTTTTGAGTGTTCAAGCTCTGGCACATTTGTAGAGAGTCAGTATTTGAGTTAATCCACGAAGGAACCTGTGGAAGATAGTCTAATTAATGGGGAAGCTCATGGTAGGCAGGACTGCTGTTCAGACAGTTTTATTAAATGGAGGGAACTGGTTGAGTATGTTGGCATCTTTCTGTATATCTGTTCAGAGGTGACAGTTTGGAAAGTAAAGATGTCCCTCTCTCAGCAGTTGTGTATATATGGTGTGGCCAGTTCCTTTAACCCTTGGTGTTAGTGTGGACTCTTCTGCCAAACTGGACAAACAATACTTGAATAATCATAAGAGAGAAAAGAACACTTGTTTCCTTAAGCCTTTCTGCCATACATTTATCAGCAACAATGCAAGTAGCTGCTATAGAATTTGGAACTAGAGAAATGGGGTGTTAGTGATAAATCTAACTAGGTGAATTTTGTGTATTTTGAACATCTTTTTTCGGGGGGGGAATATGACAATGTTTGAAGACATGTAGATGGGGTGTTGTAAAATCCATTTAGTTTGTGGTCCATTTGGAAGATAGCAATACTGCAAGAGTTCTGAATTATTTGAGCCCAAATTTTGATGAAGGGTACAAGGACTCTGGCAAGGTTGACTCTAAAGCCAAGGGATTGGTTTGCTTGGTAGACCAGAGCTATGTTGGCAACCTTGAAACCTTAGATAAGAAAATGGCAGACATCAGAGTAGCTACTGCTATTGCAAGGAATGAGATTCATTGAAGGAAAACCAAGTACTTTGCACTGGGATGGTAGAAGAAATGAATACAGGTATGGGGAGATTCTGTGGTTTGATAAATCCTATTTCCTTCAAAGGCTAAAAGCCCAAGGTGAAGCTATTTTCTGCCCTTCCAGAATTATGGCTGCCTAATAAAGGGTTTTTCTAGAGTCAGCACAAAAATGTTGCAACTGTTGTCTAGTGGACCAAGCTATGTTTCAGTCTCACTGCTAAATTTTTCAGAATTAACTAAGTGGTACTATTCTTCAGGCAAGATTGAGGCATTTATGGGGAGCATCTGAAGTTTATCACCAAGTGGCAGATTTGGATTTGCTTCAGAGGAAAATTAAGAGTGTTGGAGATACCAGATACATGGGATATATGCCGAGGATGGCTGCAAGTGGGGATTCAACCTGATCCAGAGATATTCTACTTGTACAACTTGTATCTGCAAGAAGGGATTGGAATTTCCCAGAATCTTTGATCCCCATGACTATGTGATGAACAACAGAAGAGGGACATTGAAGTAAAGGATACAGTATTTGATATGCTGGATTGGCTTTCATTTTGATAATTTCTTATTGCATTATGATGCTTCAATTTTATGTTTAAGAATCTTATGATTAAGAGATTTTGAAATTTTAATATATTGGTGCTGAACTTTTAATTACAGAACATTTTAAAATTTGTGAGGACTTTTACCTTTAGAATTAACAAAGTTGGCCTTTGTCTGCCAGCCCGCTTGCCTCCCCGTGCGCCATCCCCAAGTGAATCCGCCCAGCCCCAGCCCCCCAGATCGCCCCATGTCCCAGTGGCACCCAGGCTGCCTCGGGTTTTAGCCTAGGCCAGGCCCCAGGCCCCAGCCCTTTTCTTCCTCACCCCCCTGTCCGCCCAACTGGACAGGACTTGCTCATATTCCTCCATCCCCGGAGCTTGGGAGGGCCACTAATGCACATCCCAGGTCCCAGGTGAAGAATTCTGCCATCAGCATCAGCCCCTCTGCCTCTCTGGCTAACCAGGGACCCATGCATGTGGTCTACAGAAGACACACTGCTACTCAGAATTCAATAGAGTACAAAGAAAACTCAAGCAAAGTTCTAAGGATTAAAGGCCATACATCCGAAAAGCTCTACAATCTTCCTATCACATGGGAGAGATTCTTTACATCCAGCCCAAAGATAAGTAAACCTCCTTTTTTTTCAACTTTACTGTTCCTTTCTAATATTAATCACTGTAGATTAACTTTTCCATACAGTCACCCCCAAAACACATACAACTACAGGGAGTACACCATTCACTCTCACATATCACAAAAATACTACATCGTAAAAGTGCACTAGCATACTAATATTCACCCACTGTCTACTTAACCTGACTTAACTGATGTACTAACAGCCTAATAGCCTCAACTAGGAAACAATAATAACAAAAGACAAACATACCGAACCCCAAGGCAAGCACTAGTAATAACTGCCCAAGTGTAGTAAAACCAACTAAATCAGTTCAGTCAAAAACACACAGAAATTGAAAACCCCTAGAAGACAAAACAATAATGCCCAAGTCAAAGTGCAGATCCATGAGAAACAAAACCCAAGGAGACCAATCTCCCACTGAAAGAATTAACCCCTTAAGGATGGATTCCAATCAGAGCAAATTCACAGAAAACAGCCAAGAAAGGCAGACCCAAGAAAATGACATTCAAAGTATGATCATTACCATGATTAATACTATGAAAGAGGAAATTCAAGAAGAGTTAAACAACTGTATCAACCACTTTGAATAGGAAAACAACAGGCATTAGGAGGAGTTGAGAAAAACACTTCAAGAAACAAAAATAAGCATTGAGCAGTTAAAACAGTCTCAGGCAGAGTTTAAAATTGAACTAAAAGATAAATTATCTGCAACCCAAAGCTCAACAGAGAGTCTTATCAACAGAACTAACGAAGCAGAAAATAGAATTTCAGATCTTGAAGACAAAGCTGGAGAATTAACCAGCTCAATGGAAGAGGTTGTTAAAGCCAAAAATATACTGGAGAGGAACATTCAAGAGATATGGGACACCCTGAAGAAGCCTAACATGCGCATTCATAGAATACCAGAACAAGAATCTCAAAATACCACACCTGAGGAAATTTTTCAAATCATCATAAATGAAATCTTCCCTCAACTGAAGAATGAGAGGTGCATCTAAATACAAGAGCCATTTCGTACTCCAAACAGATATGACCAAAATAGAAAATTGCCACAGCAAATAATAGTCAAAACACTGCACATTCAAGACAAAGAAAAGGTCCTTCGAGCTTCAAGAGAGAAAAAGCAAGTCAATTTTAAAGGCAAACCTATTAAAATAACAAATCACTTCTCAATGGAAACAGTAAAAGCAAGAAGATCTTGGAGAGATGTACTTCATGTATTAAATGAGCAAAAATGCCAACCCAGACTGATATACCCGGAAAAACTACCTGTCATGATCGAAGGAGAATAAAAAATTTTCCAGCACAAAGACAACGTGAAGGGATACATGTCTACCAAACCAGGCTTTCAAAAAATGCTAGAAAAGATATGCAAACTTGAAGTAACAAACAACCGTATCCAGGAGAACAGAAGGGTAGTATAATACCACAAAAACATAAATGTCAAATAATAAGCTTACAAAATCCACTAAACATAAAAAATGTCCAGAATTAAAAATAATTTCTCCATTATAACATTAAATGCCAATGGTATTAACTCACTGATTAAGAGACACAGATTACAAATTGGATTAAAAATCACAACCCATCAATCTGCTGCCTTCAGGAAACTCATCTCACCACAAAAGATAGGCACATCCTAAAAATGAAAAGCTGATCCAAAATCTAGCAAGCTAATGGAACCAGGAAACAGGCAGGGGTAGCAATTATGCTATTGGACAAAGTGGACTTCAACCCAAAAAAATCATAAGAGACACAGATGGATACTACATTTTAGACACGGGTACAATTCACAAGGAAGACTTTACAATACTGAACATATATGCACCCAATACGGGCCCCTACACATTCATTAAGAAAATCCTACAGCATCTAAAGTGAGAAATCAACCCCCAAACGATAATTCTTGGGGATTTCAACATCGCCCTCTCAACATGGGATAGATCAACAGGTCAAAAGCTTAACAGAAACACTTTGGAACTTAATCAAACCCTTAAAGAAATGGACCTTACAGATTTCTATAAAACTTTTCATTCATGCACCAAAGAATACACATTTTTCTCAGCAGCACATGGAACTTTCTCCAAAATAGATCACATACTGGGCCACAAAATGAATCTACACATATACAAAAAAGTGGAAATTCTAACCTGTGCCCTATCAGACTACCAAGGCCTAAAGCTTGACATCCACAACACAACAAACAACAGAAAATTCACTAACTCCTGGAAACTTAACAATATGATGCTGAATGAGAACTGGATTCAGGAAGAAATTAAAAAGGAAATTCAAGATTTCCTGAAAGTGAACGATAATGAAAATACAACTTACCAAAATCTCTGGGACACAATGAAAGCTATTCTAAGAGGTAAGTTCATAGCTCTTAATGCCTACATAAAAAAATGGAAACATCAGAAATAAACAACTTAACAATGCAGCTTAAAGCTTTAGAGAAACTAGAGCAATCTGATCCCAAAAGTAGTAGAAGAGAGGAGATTAGCAAAATAAGGCAAGAAATATCTGAAATCGAGATTAGGAAAACGATAGAGAAAATCAACCAGTCAAAAAGCTGGTTCTTTGAAAAAATCAATAAGATTGACATATCCCTAGCTAAATTAACCAAAACCAAGAGAGAGAAAACCCAAATTAACAAAATTAGAAATGAAAATGGAGTTATCACTACTGATACCCAAGAAATCCAGAGAATTATAACATCGTATATCAAAAACTTATACTCTGTGAAATTTGAAAACCCAAAAGAGATGGATGAATTCCTAAGTAAACACAACTTACCTAAATTGAATCAGGAAGTTGTGAATTATTTAAATATTCCTATAACATATGAGGAAATTGAGGAAGTAATCTCGAAACTTCCCACCAAAAAATGTCCTGGACCAGATGGATTCAGCACAGAGTTCTACCAGATATTTAAGGAGTTTATAACACCAATACTCTTTAAACTGTTCCTTCAATAGCAAAGGAAGGAACACTACCAAATTCCTTCCATGAAGCTAATATTGTTTTAATCCAAAAACCTAATAAGGATTCATTTAGAAAAGAAAACTATAGGCCAATCTCATTGATGAACACAGATGCAGAAATTCTCAACAAAGTCTTAGCAAATCGGATTCAAAAACATATCAAAAAGATCATTCATGGGGACCAAGTAGGCTTTATCCCCATCACACAAGGTTGGTTCAACATATGCAAATCAAAAAATGTAATTCATTATATAAACCAGTCCAAAGTCCAAGACCACATGATACTCTCAATAGATGCAGAAAAAGCATTTGACAAGATCCAACAGCTTTTTATAATCAAAACAGTAGTAATGGAAGGAACCTTTATCAATATAATAAAAGCTGTATATAACAAGCCCACAGCAAGGATTATACTCAATGGGGAAAAACTGGAAGCAATCCCACTTCGATCAGGAAATAGACAAGGCTGTCCACTCTCACCACTTCTTTTCAATATTGTACTTGAAGCCTTAGCTGAAGCCATAAGACAAGAAAGGGGCATAAAAGAGATTCAAAACGGCAAGTAAGAAGTCAAGCTATCCCTATTTGCAGATGACATGATCTTATATCTGAGTGATCCCAAAAACTCCACCAGGAAGCTCCAGGAACTAATTGAGAAGTTTACGAGGTTGGCTGGATACAAAATAAATGTACAAAAATCAGTGGCCTTCCTATATGCCCAGAATGAAAGAAGTGAAAAAGTCTTGGGAGAAACAATCCCATTTACTATAGCGCCTAAAAAAATGAAATACCTTGGTATAAACCTAACCAAGGAGGTAAAAGATCTTTACAATGAAAACTTTAAAACCGCAAAGAAAGAAGTTGCAGAAGACACCAGAAGGTGGAAAGACCTCCCATGTTCCTGGATAGACAGAATCAATATCATAAAAATGACCATCCTACCAAGGGCAATATACAAATTCAATGCTATCTCAATTAAAATCCCAAAGCAATTCTTTAAAGAAGGTGAACAAACAATCTCAAAATTCATATGGAGGCACAAAAGACCCAGGATAGCAAAGACAATCCTTAGTAACAAAAACACTGCTGGAAGTATCACCATACGAAACCTTAGTCTATACTACAAATCCATAGTTATGAAAGCAGCCTGGAATTGGCTCCAAAATAGATACAAAGATCAATGGATAAGGGTAGAATACCCAGATATAAGCCCACACCATTACAGCCATTTGGTCTTTGACAAAGTGTCTCAAAAAATCCAATGGAAAAAGAACAGTATCTTCCACAAATGGTGCTGGAAAAACTGGATCTCCACATGCAGAAGATTAAAACTGGACCCATATTTGTCACCATGTACAAGACATAATTCCAAATGGATCAAAAACCTTGATATAAGGCGAGAGATTATAAAAACCATAATTGAAAGGGTAGGGAACTCCCTCGAGCTAATTGGGCTAGGCCAACAGTTCCTAAACAGACATTCAATGGCACAGTCATTGCTACCAACTCTCAACAGTTGGGATCTTGTGAAATTAAAGAGCTTCTGTTCAGATAAAGAGATTGTAACACGAGCACAAAAGCCACCCACAGAATGGGAGAAAATCTTCACTAACCACATGTCTGAAAGAGCTGTACTGTCCAGAGTGCACAAAGAACTTAGAAAACTAAACACCAAGGAAACTAACAGCCCAATTAAAAATGGGCCCTGGAATGTAAAGGAAACTTTACCAGGAATGAAATTAAAATGTCTAACATATATCTTAAAAAATGCTCCACTTCCTTAGCCATCAGGGAAATGCAAATCAAAACCTCCCTGAGATATCATCTCACCCCGGTCAGGATGGCAAAAATCCACAATAAAAACAACAACAAATTCTGGAGAGCATGTGGAGAGAGGGGAAGTCTCCTATATTGCTGGTGGGTATGCAGGCTCATACAGCCACTCTGGCGAGCTGTCTGGAGATTCTTAAAGAAATTAAAGATTGAAATGCCATATGACCCTGCTATTTAACTTCTGGGAATAACTCCACATACAGCAAAAATTCACCTCGATAGTAGAAGCACGACCATGTTCATAGCAGCACTGTTTACAATACCAAAGTCATGGAATCAACCCAAATGTCCAACAGTTGATGAGTGGATAAGGAAACTGTGGTACATCTATGTAATGGAGTGGTACTCAGCCATCAAAAATGATGAATTACTGGAATTTGCCAGGAAGTGTATTTCATTAGAAACAATTATATTAAGTGAAGTATCCCAGACCCAGAAAATTAAGTGCTGTATGTACTCCCTAATAGGAGGCTCCTAGTACCAAACCCACCCAGCCCACGTAGAGACACTCAAAGATAAATATCTGTAATACCTACAGTAATTGCAAGGATTATGAACAGTTGGTATGGGGTAGGAGGGCCACACCAAAAATAAGGAGAGAGGGGACCATGTTAAAGCAGAGAAAATAGGCCTCCATCAAGGACAGCAAGTAAGTAATGAGACATCTGATTAAATTCACAGACTTTTGTTACTGATTATTTACAACTGAGGGGTTGTGGTCTCAACAGAATGGGAGGGCATATAGTCTGGCAGATAAAAAATAGCCATTTTGTAAATGAGTGATTGACCCCTCCCTCACTGTGGTTTCCTACTTTTATTACATCTACCTTTGAATATGCTCTTATAACAAGACTCTAGTTTAACCGCTTTTTGTCTTTGGCCAGGGGGTGACATGCAGTGCCCATCGCGATGGAGTGAAGGGCATTGCAGGAGCAGCAAAACTGCAAAAGAAAATCAACAAACCGTAATCCAGAACTTGAGACTGTATATCAACCACCTAGAACTAGGCCAACCTAATCCCTCCCCATCCTGAAGCTCAGGGAAATTTGCTGAAGAGGGGGCGGTAAGATTGTAAGAGCACAAGGATGGGAGGAGTAATGATATGCAAGATACTCCACACAAGTTAGGGCCAAAGCAATCGTAATTGGACTTTGCATGCCCTGTGCAATGTCCAACACACTATTGACCCCACAAAGTTTAGCATTTGCTAAAGGCACCAAGATCCTTGGAAGCAAGGGATTGACAGCCACAATAGTGTTCCTATGGTTAAGGGGAACACAGGAAAGTGTTCAGGGAAATGCCACTGCGTCCTTGTAGGTCTCGGAGAGGAGGGTCCAGAGGAGAGTCTGGCATGCACATCAAAGGATTCTCTGGGGATTGGGGGTGGGAGGCACTGGAGGATAGGGAGGGAGGAGTGAGAGGAGGGGGAGCAGGGGGGGAGGGAACCGGTATACCTACTAAGTTTGTGTGAGCAGAAATAATAATAAAAAAATGTTAAAAAAATTAACAAAGTTATATGTATTTATACTATATGATAAATTTTGTGGGAACAAGGATTGAAGGTTACAGTTTTAAAGTGATATGTTTTTGTGTTAAGTTGACAAAGGGTGAAATGTCATAGCTAAATACAGGTGTCAAATAGACTGTTGAGTGTTTAAGCTCTGGGAACATTTGTTGAGAATTTGTAATTGAGTTAAGCCCAGAAAAAACCAATAAGAGGATGTCTGGGAAAGGTCAGCCCTTGGTGGGTGGAACTAGTTTCCAGGCTGTTGAATAAAATGGAGGGAATTAGTTGAGAAAGTTGGCATCCTTCTGAATGCTTGGCCAGATATGCTTACCTGGAAAGAAATGATTGTCTCTCTTTCAGCCATTATGTAGATATGGTGTGCCTTTTCCTTTTACCCTAAGTGCTGGTGTGAGCTCTACTGCCAAGGTGGACTAGTAACTGTACGTGAATTATCATATGAACGAAAAATATCATTTGTTCTCTTAAGCCATTCTGCAATGTTTATATTAGCAACATTCAAAAATTTTGATGCTAGCAGAAGAAAAGAGGCATGAACTCTGGCCTCATGGGGCTCAAATGCATGAATGGAGAAAACTTCTTTCATTAGTAACTCCATGAAGAATATAGTTTTGTATCATTATAGATTTGAAAAGCAAAGTATTTGCAAGTTAAGGAAACAGAAATCAGAAATAAGATACTAAAACGATCTACTCTATTTTCTTCAAGCTCTGACTCACATAAAATATAGATTTTTACATATGTTTCCTATACTTAATTCTGGCTACTTATTTAAAAGTCCCAAATAACAATTATCAAATAAACACGGTATTAAATATGTGGTACCAGTTTGCTGCTCAAGCAGTCTCCAATTTCATCATAAATCTATGACCTTCCTCAAGAAAGGCGCAAGGTTTTATTCATTTGTGGTTCTCTTAATAGAATAGTAACTAGCTTTAAGCATGTGCCTACGAGTTACTTAAGAACCCACAAAATATTGCCTCTTCATAAAGCTATTCCCCAATCTTTTAAATGCATTTATTTTTTATAAATATTAGCATACTTACAAAAGTGTTGGTGTCAATGGATACATTTTTCCTACTAAGTTCCTTTGTTTATTTCAGAATTACTCAGCTTTTCTACTACTTTATGGTAATAGAATCTGCAGGAACATCTTTGATTAAAAATATTTGAAATTTCACCTTTGAAAATGGGGTTTTTAGAATATTTTAATAAATAAGTAATCACTTCATTTTAACCTCAAGCACTTTGTGAAACTTCTGAAGATACATCATTTGGACAGCGTCGAAGCATTAGAAAAGGTCTGCTTTTAGTTATAGATATTTAAGCAATTAGTTACTAGGTTTGGCTACTAAGCTCCTTTGTTTTTTAATAGGTAACTGAACACATAGCACCTTTTTTTTTGAAATGTCACCTCATCCTTTGTTTGCTTAAATAACAAAGAATAATGTAATGTATGGAGTAAAACTGAATTACTTAATGGTTATTCTTTTAATGCATTACTTAACAACAGTATCCTAAACACTCAGTTTGGATTGAAAAGATTTTCCATGTTTTAAATTGTATCAGATATTACATAACTGCTCTTCACAGACGACCTTGAGAATATTTTCAGTATACAATAGTGTCAAGGTTTTCTTCATCAGTGTCAAGGTTTTCTTCATCAGTTTGTGAGGAAATGACCTGAACTTTAAAGAAATGACCTGAACTTTCTGATTATCGTAAATATGTCCTAAAATCTTAGATTTTAAGAAAAAAAATCATATATGTTTTGCTTCCTTAGAAAACTACTTTTGTTAATGTAGTATTTAAACCTTAGGCAAAGAGTGAAGAGTTTTGTTTTCTTATCATTAATAAAAAATATCGGGGATGGAGTGATGGCTCAAGGTTAAGACTGCCTCACAAATAGAAGGACCTGAGTTAAAATCCCAGAGTTCACATAAAAATGTGAAGCAATCATAATTGGACTTTGCATGCTCTGCGCAATGTCCAACACACTACTGACCCCACAAAGTCTAGCATTTGCTAAAGGCAACAAGATCATTGGAGGCAAGGGAATGACAGCCACAGTAGTGTTCCTATGCTTAAGGGGAACACAGGAAAGGGTTCACGGAAATGTCACTGGGTCCTTGTATGTCATTGGAGAGGAGGGCCCAGAGGAGAGTCAGGCATGCACCTTAAAGGATTCTCTGGGGATTGGTGAGGAGGCACTGGGAGATGGGGTAGGAGGGGTGAGGGGTGAGGGAGCAGCGGGGTCGGGGGGAGGAGGAGGGAGAGAGGGAACCAGTGTACTTATTAAGTTTGTATGAACGGAAATAATAATAAAAAATGTCATGTGGAATTGGCAGTGAGCTACACTTTTGACTATGGAAAGTTGAGCCTGGGAAATCCCAGAGCAAGGCAAAAAGTAGACAGAAACAAGCCAGAATGATTTCGGAAGTCACCTTAGGTCACAGACATTTTCCGATACTAACACAAGCACACACAAACACACACACGAAAAAAAATTCTATGAAATTCTACTTTAAGAAAAAGCAAGTACAATAACCCTTTTAATTCTCTAAAATAATAATTCTAAAAACTGAATCTTTTAAATAAGAATCATTCACTCACTAACAGCAATGAGTTTCTGATTGAGTAATTATTTAAGAAAATGGTGATATTAAAATAGAAAATGGTTCATAGAAACATTTGGTTTGTTTAATTTGTACACACATATACATATATATTATATATATATATACACACATAAATTTGCTTTGTACCATTTTACTTTGCCCTTCTTCAAAAAATTTAAAATTTCATGCTACTTATTTTGTTTCATCGTGTGTACAAATTCCAAAAGATTCTCCTTGCAGAGGATATGTTACAACAAAGGAAATGCAAAGTAAAAGAAGGACAAGCTTTCTAGCAATTATGCCAATATTATTTTTAGTTTATTTTTTCACATTTGATATGAATATTTAAAGCTAAATTCCTTCAGTTGATAAAATTCATTATTAATAATTAAATAACAAATGAAACAACTTACAGAATGAGATTTTTAAGATGAAAATATGAAAATAAAATCAAACCCCTGACAATATACAAATCTTTCAGGAGTAATTTTAGAGACCTTATTATATCATTTGCCAATTGTTACCATGAGTAATATAGCATGAAAGAGTAAATGTTAAAACCTAGGTTTTGAACTCAGTTTTACCACTTTCTATGGTTTCTATTTGTAAATGTTCAAAATCAGGGAAATAATACTACATAATTATCATATTCTATGGAGTTCTGTAGTTTGTAAAAGAAATAGGAATGCTTTCTACAGCCATGCTCCTAGTAACATTTTTCCTAATCGTATACTCATATTTCTCCCTTATTCTTTATTTGAAGGATTACTTTGTTATTTTACAGTATCATTTTCATACAACTTCAAGCTCTTTGAAGTCAGGGACTACCCATTCAATATATTAATATATCTTGAAAATGGACCACAGCAAATAATGTAGACAAATTGCAATATTTCATTAATGAATAAAATTAATGAACATTTTTTCAGCACTTTAGTAATTTCTCATAACTAAAATCACAGTAATTTAAATGGAATAATATTGTTACATGAATCTTTATAAAAATCTAGGCAATGAGTTGAATTAATAAATTAAAATAGATTGAGTAAAAATTTTTGTAAATGCTACAATTTGTTATATTTTTATTTTTATTTTTGATAACAAAGTAAAACTGAAATCCATGTTCCTTGTTATAATATCACATTAACCAAGAGATGGATGCCCAAATCTGGTGAAAGAATAAAAAAAGGATTGAATGTGCACAATATGGTAGTCTTTCCATAAAAATGTAAAAAATCCTATCATTTGCACCAAAATGAATGCTATAAGGGATCATGGTGCTGAGAAAAATAAGTGAGTCAGAAAAAACAAAATTTTCTATTCTTGGTCACATGTGTATACTAAAAATATTTATCTAAATATAGGACAGTTAAAAGAAGACACTACAAGAAATACTGGGAAAACATGACAGACCAAGCGTAGATGACAGGTGCCAAAACAAATTTTGACACCAGGAACACTTTTAGTCTTCTACAGACAGAGCTTGCTTGTCAATTTATTTATTTTTATTTTATAAATAACTAAGTCTCCAAATACAAAGAAATACAAAAGAGATAGACATTTTAATTGCTTTAATTCATTTAATTCAAAATTTATATTTAATTCAAATATTATGATGTAACTCATAAATATGTAAACATTAGTCAACTTCTCAACTTAAGAAGATAAAAATGCTATTTTTTCTGGTTTTATCATTAAATATTACATATGAATTATCAGCTCAGATTCCATTAAATACATATACAACTAAAATAGCAAAATAAATAGCAATAGACTCCACTGTATTTCTCTATCAAATATTTTCTTATCATGAGAATATAACCTATTATAATAATATAACTTATAATACAAATCTCACTGCAGTGAGTTCTTGGCTGCAGCACCCCTATTTTGGTTGGAGTGTTTTATCCACCAGTGGACCTCCTCATCTCTAGGCTCTTACAATCTTACCATCCCCTCTTCCACAAGGTTTCCTGAGCCATAGAAGTAGAAAGGAGGGTGGGAAGAAATAAGATGGATTAATGAAGGGAGGGCAAGATGGGAAGAAACGGGGGAAGAAGTGAAAGTATACTTACTTGTTGTGCTTGTAAAATTAGGAAAAATATACACTAATTCCACTTAAAATTTGTTATATTTCAGTACAGTGATGCACATTTCAATAATGTGATCCATTAATATTGTGCAATTATATAAAATATCTCTAAACTTTTTCAGACAATTATTGTCTCTGAAAGCAGTTAGAAGATATTTACGTTAATTTGTACAGAGCAAAAGTCTTTCTAAAGTTTAATCACCATACAGAGTCATGATGACTTCTGATAACAAGTTTTAAAGTGTTAAAGAAAAATATATTTTTTTCATTTTTATACTTCATGGAGAAATGTATGTAATCACAATCCTTACTCAACTAGGAAATATATTTCTGTATGATGGAAAGTAAGAAAAAGTAACTTTCTGATTTAAAATTAAATCTGATTAAATTAGTAGCCATGTTATCAGAAGGTAATGTTAAGATAAATGTAAAGCATTATTTTGTTTCAAACTTAGTTTATCATAAATCATGTAATAATCTCTATTGCTTTATAGGTATTTCATGAAGCAAGTGCAAAAATGCAGGTGATTTGCAATGTGAGTGACATAATGACTCCCCAAAGAAATCAGTATGTTGGACATAGGATTACATGGAAAACAGTAACCAAAAATTTGCATTGCTCTCAGAAAACCATTAGTTAATATCATAAGAATTCAATTCAAACACAACATAGATTTGAAAAAATAGCTTACCTGATTTAAAAAATACTTCTGTATTTTCAACTATAAAAGAAAAACATTTAGCATCTTGTATGTTACAAGTCATATGTTACTTTATATATTAGAACTCATGTGTTTTCATCATGTAATGTGCTAAATAAAGTACTAAAAGAACATACTAAGATAAATTTTACAGAGAATGACAGTAAGATCTCATAAAAGCAAGAGAATTAATTAGAAAGCATAAATTATTTGTACACAAATGTATGAAAATGTGACTATGAAAGGTAGCACTTAAAAGTCCACAAAATTTAAGTCAATCAGGATATATTAATTTTCCATAAAATTCATTGATTAGCATGTATAGATTTTCCCCAAGAAGTTACAATGCATCTGAGTTTCAAAAGTGGTATAGGGACTAATACTAATATATGACAAATATCTACACAGGAAACTTTACACATAAATTTTTGTTTAAACTTGAATATTGTTTGCCAAACATCAGAAATAGTCGTTTCACACCCTTACCTAGAGTGAACACCCTCTCTGCGACCATCGCACAGTTATTTTAGCAGATTTCACCTTCTGATGTTGTTTACCAAGGTGTCATTGGGCACTATTAACTGTTATTCTGCTTAATCTTTTCCCTAAGAGCTAAATATCAACCTTTAATATTTCTACTAATCATAGTTCAGATGCATATTTTACTTGGAGAATTTGTGGGAGAACATATAACATACTCTGGGGCTTTCAAATATCTGTGTTAAAGAATGGAGCCATCAATAACAGAGGAGAGGACTTCAGACAGTAGGATCCTTAGAGGGAAGGAGTTAAACAGACTTGATAGAATTCTCATACTAGCAGGAAACCCAAAAAGGGGCTCCAAGCTATGCCGCTGAGTCCTGAATCCTCACTAATGTAGATGACTCAGAGGAAAATTCAGCTCCCACATAAACAGATGTTCTGGAGGACAGGAGGGAAAAGGCAGGAAGCACCAAGAGAGAAAGAGGGAAGGAAAGGGATGAGGGGGGTGAGTGGGAAGGAGAGAGTGTAATGGGGAGAAACAGGGGAGAAGGGAGGGGGAGGAAGAAGAAGGGGGTACCTATTGAGCTTATATAACTAGGCAAAAAAATGTAATAAAAAAAGAATGGAGCCAAAATTCATTCTAAATAAAACCAAGATGGTAGAGATTACCATATATGCCGTTTACAGTTAGGTACTTTGTTTTGCTTGTGAAATATTGTAGTGTGCTTCTAATAATTCATTCACATATGCCTTTTGTGAGTTGAAAGTCTTTATCAGCTCATATTCCTGACCAATGAAATTAAAATTGGGTTTCAATTTTAAATTATCTTAATAGTGTTTAAAATAATATTGTAAATGTCTCTGGTTTCATTATTTTATTATATATCTTCAGAATGGATACAAAGTTCTTGAACAGTTTTATCACAAATGCAGTGACAATCGTGGGAATAAAATTGACCATTACCTAGTGAAACAGACTATGTATGTACTTCACTAGTGAAGCCACTGCCTTATTTTTAGTTCCGAAAGAGCCTATTCAAAATTAGATGGTAAAATTCAAGTTGTACAAATGAGATTAATGATAGCAAGGAAATAATCAAACCAGAAAAATCCAAAACTAAGAATACATGCACACTTCTAAATAATAAGGAGTCCTGTGCTGAGTTAAATTATTTAAATTTAACTATTTAATTGTTAATAATGGCTGTTTTTAAATACTCAGCTCTGGCTGGAGAGATGGTTCAGATCCCAGATCCCAAATAAAATTGCCAGGCAGAAATTGTAGCAGCTGACCTTCCAGTTGTGAAAAACTGAGCCTAGGAAACTCCAGAGTAAAGCAAACAGGACACAGTATATTCCAGGGTGATTCCCCAAGTCACCTTTGAGACTCCAAGGGCACACACAGTGCCCTCTGAACACACACACACACACACACACACACACACACACACACACACACACAAAATAATTAAGTGAAAAATACACAGCTCACAAATTTCATGAGAATTTGACTCTCAGAACTTACAAACCAGGGACAGGTAGCTCCAGCACATAAATATTTGAAGGAAAAAGATTTAACTGTACATATTCACAAGACAGCTACTTTATGCTGATCCCAAATTGATAAAGTTTGGAATAAAAGAAAAAGAAAATGTTACTTTTATACCATTTCCCTGGTCATCTATTTCCTATTCATCTATTTCCTATTCCTATTAATCTCATTTGTACAACTTGAATTTTACCATCATAATTAAATGGTTACATTTAAATAATTGTTTCAAATTAACAATCCATAATATCAACAAAGTAAGGAAATGTTTTAACTTTTCTTAATTTCTTCAGTTTGGCCTCCCTGAAAATGGTGTATATCTTTAGAATTTAAATAATGGAAATATTGGAGAAAAATTAAATAAAAAGAAATAAGGAAAGAGTGATTTGGGGTACAATTTCATTAGTAAAATCCTTACACTGATGTATCAGCAATAAAATTCCTTTGAATTTCTTACAACGCAACTTAAAAAGTAAGTGTAGCAGAAAGCTTTGCAAATGATAAAAACTTTCTGGGGATATCTTTACCAAATAAATTCATTAGCAAAGCAAGAAAACTTTTACACATGTCTACTTGTTCACCCATTTCTTTTATTTTTCTTTTTTGAAGCATTAGATAATTTAATAGTGGCTATGGGGACTTTTCACACAGATCTGTACAATCTGAGGCCATATGTACCCCCAGAATATCTTCAGATGCAGCCCAGCACAATTTTCTAAACATTTAAAACGTGAAATCTTTTTTTTTTTTTTGAAGAGGGATTTTTTTAGTAACTCAATTGTGTGGTTGCTAATCATGACCTTCATGGATGTCATAATGTCAAATAGTTAGATATTCTTGGGAGCTAAGGTGCTTCTGCCTCACAGAGACATATGCATTCATTAGACAACTCCCTGCCTTCAGTAAAATCTCCCACTTACCATACCAGCCGCTCTGACTTTCCTCTTACCAGCCACCCAAATTCCTATCACTGTACCACAACTCAAAATAAAACTCAGCTGCAAACAGCACACCTGTTCTGGATTAGTTACAATAAATCAAGATTTGTGTTTATTTCAGTGGACAGGTGAAGAACAAGTTGTGTTTTTAGCCAGCCAGTTAGAAAGCAGAGGAAAACATCACAAGGAGGGGTGTGTGTGTGTGTGTGTGTGTGTGTGTGTGTGTGTGTGTGTGTGTGTATGTTACTCCTCACAGGGAGAAGGATTAAGCTTGATTAACCCTTCACTCCCTGTTGCTTCCACACACAGATGATTTTATTTTTATTTTTTTACAGAAGTCCCTGTGGTTCAATCATTAATTGAGTCAGTCTACACAAATGTGGTTTCTAAATCTCACTACCTATGACAGTCACTCAGGGAGTTGGTTAAAGTGCATGTCTGAGGTCAGCAGAATGGTTCAGTGAATAAAAGTGCTTGCTGCTAAGCCTGACACCCTGAATTCGATCCCTGGGACCCTGGAGACTTGATGTGAACTCAGACCATCCAAGCAGAAGGCAACCCTGGGTCCTCCCTCCGAGCAATGTCTTTGCTGGAACACATGTATCTGAAGTGAATTGACCCTGGCGACTATCAAGTGTGTAGGTGCTATGGGATTGATCTACAGGAAAATGAGATCAATTGGTTTCTGTGTAATTTTCCTAGGAACGTCCTGAATATGTGGAATTGGCTATAGACTCAAGTAGAAAGGGGTGAAGCCTTTAATATGGATTTTGTCTTAGCAACTGGGCTCCTTTCAAGCAAAAACTCCAACAAAAATTTGAAATATGCCCTGTACCCCAAGTCCCATTTCTTTTCATAAGAACAAAATTCTATAAATTTCAAAAGTAATTATAAGCATGTAGTTTGACCAAAAATAAAACTGCTAATATAGGATATAAAATAAATGAAAAAGCAGTGGCTAGATAGGATTTAAAAATAAACAATACATAAATGTATAATATGTAAATTAAATGATATTTCTTCTGTGATATATAAATTAATTAATTTGTCTAAATGTATTCTCAGCATCTTTCAAATTCAATCCTCATTTTATGGAAAACAAGTTTAAATGTGATTTGTACACAGGAAGATATCTTCAATCATGTTATCAAAATATCATTCATAAATGTTATGTAACAGACTCATAAAATTTTGCAGGATTTTAAAAAATTGTTTTTATGTAGCTCCTTTCAAAATAAATGATCATGAAACAACAGGAATCCTTAACTAATTTGCTTACTTACTTGTAAGAATGACTACAAACTTACAGACAACTTATCAAACAAAGCATCTAACCGTCAATCAATTTTAAATTTTAAGAAATCCTATTAGGTGAGATACCTTAATGAGAATAAGAATATCTATGCTAGGATATTGAATACACATACAATGCTAAACAATTCATTTCAATTAGTTCCCCTAAATTTGATGGGGTATTCATGCTAATTTATGTGGTGCAGGAATTCATACACCTTTCTGAAGATAAACATATTCTAGAAAATTTACATTCCCATAATTTTATTTTTCCTCTGCCCAATGCTATGGGACTTTCTAAATGAAAATTTTTCTTATGGTCCTCTCCTGATGGAAATTTTTCCATAATTTTCTATGGCATGAAAGCTAATTTCTAAATTTCTTAACTAAAAGCAGTTCCTTTCTAAACTGCTTTTCTAAAATAGTACCCTTCCCTATCCTTTGAATAATTCCACTCCTCTCTTGCATTCTGATAACAGTCTGAATTTTTTCCCATTGACATCTATGGCATCCCTTACAAGTCTTCTGTTTTTTTCCCAAGTGATTTTGTACCTGTTTTCTGAATTCCCACAATTGTTTAGCTATGTATTGTAAAGGATAAAAAGAAAAGGAACAAGATAGGGAGATGAAGGGAAATAACAGGTGGACAGGGGAGGGGAAGAGAGAAGAGGGAAGGGGAAAGAAGAGGAGGGAAGGAAAGAGAGTGAAGGGGAAGGGAAGGGAGGGAAGGAGAGGAGAGGAAAGGGGAGGGGAAGAAAGAGGAGGGAAGGAGAGGAGAGGGGAGGGGAGGAAAGGAGAGGGGAGGGTAGGAGAGGAATGGAAAGGGAGGAGAGGAATGGGAGGGGAGGGGAAGGAGTACAACGGACTTCACCAGAGAGGTGTCTAAGGCACTGCTAATTACAAGCCCTACTTCTACCAAAGCATGTTAAATCTGCATAAAATTTCATTTAAAAAGTTATTCTGAATCACAAAATGAAGTATCACCACATTAAAGGATGCTCCAGGGATGAGGGTGAGGAGGCACTGGGAGATGGGGGGGGAAGGAAGGGGAAAAGGGAGGGAGCAAGGGGGTCCATGAAGGGGTGGAGGGAAGGAGGGGACCAGAGTACCTATAAAGTTTGTATGAGTAGAAAGAAAAAATTAAAAAAAGACAAAACATAAAAAAATGAAGTATCACAAAATAACATAGTGGAATTAATACAACATTTAGAACCAGACAAAGCTTGGTATGAATAGTCACTCTTTTGTATTTTAGATGTGTTATTTGGAACAGATCATTAGTTTACCTACATCTCTGAAGTCATTTTCTGCATTTTTGCCCTCTCGAACTACACTGAAACTTAGCAGAGTATTTAACGGCCTCCTAAACAACTCATACCATTTTAAATCATATTTGAAAAAAGAAAATCCCTCTTTTTGGAATGTTGTAATTCTACTAAATTCACAGGTAACTCTTACTTAATCTTCAACATCTAGTTGAAGTGTTTCTTCTTGTGTGAAAACTTAATGCCCAAAAGCATTCAAAACTTTCATAATTTATTCTTTAGCAATTTTATACCTGAGGATGTGAATTTACATCATTTTCACTTCACATTATCAATATGCATTATCCCAATGAAAACTTTTCTGTCACAATTGGTCTCTCCTCTTTTTCTATCTTTTTGCTAGTGCTATCCTCTAGCCTCATCTGTGTTGCTTGTACTGGTGTGTGCCTTAACACTTGCAGGAGCATGGATGACATGGAAGTGGGTAGACAATTGAGGAAAATGGCTCCCCCTCCACCCTCCAGCTTTAACTCTCAAATTCACTTTGTTATATAGTGTCCAGAAGTTTACAGGAGCTACTCTGTATAACACATGACATGCTGCCTAAAAGCATCCATCTATGTCATTTGGGAAATACAAATGGATATCCTTTCTAACATAATGAAGCATAATCAGAATTCTTATTTGAAAGACAGTTACAATGAGTAAGAAAACTAATTTAATATAAATTAATTTTCAAATATAGGATGGATGGTGAAGGAATAATTTTCTAAGCAAATGAATCCTGAGAAGTGGAATTTTACTTATATCCATATTGTTGCAGTCATCAGAAGATTTTAATTTTTTTTCTCTTCCACCATCAAATTACCCTTTTCTTTAATTTTTGTACTTAATATTTATATTAGAACAAACACAAAATGTTTACTATAGTAATCTGATATTAATTACTTGAAGTCAGAAGGAAAATTGCTTTTAATTCAATATATTTAAAAATCATTAAACAAATAAACACTAAATGACAATTCCGATGCCAAATACTAAGGATTCAAACATAATGTAAAGTACTAAATGTTAAAGCACTCATGCAGTAAGTCAGAATTTTTTAGATATGATAATCTATACATGAATTAATTGCTATGTTTCACCTTTCCTTCAGAAGCGTTTTCCCTTTATGATGTAAATGAAGACAATTTAAACCAATTTTCTTCTGACTCCTGATGATTACAAATTAAAATGTCTTAATATATTTTTGTAGGGCTGGAGAGATGGTTCAGAGGTTAAGACTCTGCATAGCAAGCAGAAGGTCCTGAGTTTGGATCCCAGGAAATGGCAGTGGTCTACACTTCCAGCTTTGGTGGGCAGAGCCTGGGAAATTCCCAGAGTGAAGCAAAAAGGAGATAGAAGCCATCCAGGATCATTTCCGAAGTCACCCTTGGTCCTCCACAGGGACAAATGTTCCCTCTGATTCTCTCTCTCTCTCTCTCTCTCTCTCTCTCTCTCTCTCTTTCTCTCTCTCTTTCTCTCTCTAAGAATAAATAAATAAAGTTTAAAAATATTTTTGAAGCATGAACTTTTACAAAAAGCAAGACAATGAGAAACTTCTGGGTTGAGATATGAGACAGAATAGAAATGCATAAGCACTTTTACTTGGGAATATTGTCAGATTTAAAATATCTGACAGACTGAGTTTTCAATTTCCTCTTGAAGTTATGTTAAGAAAAAGCAAAGTCCTGACATATCTTCCCTGATTTTGACTGAGAAAATAAAAGCTAAACCTTTTGTATTAGGTAAAAGAGGTAGTTAATACTTTTTTCAAATATTACAGTTTGAATTTGTTGAACTTTTTTTTTCCTTGGGATCTAAGTCATCTGACGAAAGAAAAATTAACATTTGTTATTTCATATTTCAAATGATTTCAAAATTTTTATTTGGTGTCCAGAATGCATTTTCAGTTAGATAAATTCACAAAGAAGAAAAACCTCATAAGCTAGAAACAAAATGAACAGTTCATCATTAGTTTAGTACAGCTAAAATAATCTAAAATGGATGGTCAGAGCTGTGAGAAGGAAAAATGAAGATCAACAAACATGGCTCACATGCGGTGAAGACTACAATAGGATTGGTTTTAAATCAAAGTTACACCTTGTATGGGGTTGTTTTGTATAAAAAGATGGAAAGAAGAAGAAATGAAAGAAGAAGACACAGGAACACAGGAAGAAAGCAGAAAAAGATTGGAATAAAGTATACATTTAGCATATATGTCTGGAATAAAGAGAAAATAGACAAGTGTTATGAGGCTCTTTCAATGTCTTAGCAAATGGAAAAAATATCAAATATCATTTTGGCTTAATTTTAAAGATAAAAAGTACACTTTTAGGGGTACTAAATAGTGTGTTATTTCTAAACAGAATGAGAAAGAATAAAAAAGTTAATATTGCGCATGAAAAATGAAGAATTGAAGGGAAGATACCAAAAACAGATAAACTCAGATGTTGATGCACGGCATAAATATTTACTAATATTTACTACATAGTTGTAATATGAACTAATATTTGCTACTTGATTGAATGCTATATAAAATTAATATTATTTAATATTTCCTTAACTGTAATAAATGTAAATGAGATAAATGGGCTAAATTTTATCAATTAAAAAATTCTACTGAGCTGAATAAAAGCCAAATTAAATTCTATGCTACATGTAGAAAATAAATTTTAAACATTAGGATGCAGATATAAAAATAAAAGAATATAAAATTATTCCTTGAATTCCTAAACCACAAAAAATGTATTTGCAATGAAAGAATAAAAAAAAATTATGAGGCTAAGGTTGTTAGGTAAAAAGAGATTATTATGTACCTTTAAAGCAAACATTTGAGCACAAAGAAATAAAATTTCTTATGAATATACATATAGTACCATAAAATAATATTTAATAATCCTGGACATACAAATTCATGATTATGAAACATTTCAGCACATTCTGTGTGTGGTCCTAAAAGTAATATCAGCACACATTTAAAGGTCAAATAATGCACAACAGGTTCTCAATCTATAGTATCAGCCTACTTAAAAGTAAAAACAATACAGAAACTGCAAAATCTACACTTGGCTCCAAATTAAGAATATATATTTAAATAATTTACTATGTAAGTGAAAAATAAATGGAGAAATATGAATTTTAAATAAAATAAAACTGAAAATAAGTTTCAGAGCCAATGAGGAGATTCTAATATAAATAATGAAAGAGAATAACTATCTTTAAAATATATTAGAGAAGAAAATATGGATTTTTAATTAGCTAATAATACATCTTACATAATTAAAATAGTAAACCAAGTTTAAACCAAGTACAAAGGAAAGTAAAGCAAATGTAGAAATTCAAAGAAAAATATAATTACAATGCAGAAGACTCATAAATATAAATGCTAATTTGCTCTAATGTTAGTAACAGACATACATCTGATAAGTAATAGTTAAAATAAATAATCAGACATGCAACTTGTATACCATCATTAGGAATAAAGCAGGAGTAAACTACAATTCCTGCTTTCATTATAGAGATATTAAGAAATTATTATAATCATAATATCACACGCTAACTTAAAATAACAGCTGAAATATTCCTTAGAATAAAGACTAACAAAACTTCTTGAAAAAATCATGTAATAGTTTATTTTCTGTTACGAATAAATAATTTCTATTCACACAGAAAACTTTTTGTTCTGATTTGGAAATACTTTGAACATATCACTCAAATATGTATATGTTTAAAAGAAATATCTGTTGTCAGAAATTAAGAGATGGGATCTTAATCCAACTACAATATATGAAGGAAAGACCTTTCAGGGATAATTAGTTTCACATAGGGGCATCAGCATAGTCCTGTACTTGAAAGCTGACAATTTTATAAAAAGATGGAAAAGGACAAGAATATATCTCTCCACGTTCTTGTAATTCTTGCCATTTCATATCCTGTACAACATTGAGAATTTGCTAGCCAGCAGGCTATCATCATCATCATTATTGTTGCCATTACCATAAATTGTGACACTCGACCTTGGAAAAACACCATGTGTGAAAATAAGTATATGCATTAAATTAGTTTTCTCAACCATTTCAATTGTTATCAGCATAGAAAGGAATATAACTTTCCAACAATTAATAATATGTATCTTTCTCAACTAGCTCAGTACACAGAAAATGAATAGACTAACTTTGAATCAAAGAGAAAGAGAGAATAAGAAATAATACACAATTGATTTTTATAAGACTACAGTATGACTGATGTTTAAACCCTATAAGAAGAGTAATATCAGCAGAATATGAGCCCTTAGTCCTTGATCCCTCCACAAAATCTAGTTTTCTCATATAAGTGAAACAAAATATGGTTGTAAATTTCCACACCAGTTAAGAGGTTGATGCACCTCAGAGAGTCACTAAAACAAGGAAAATGACATTGAAATACTTAAGAACAATTAATATTTATTGATATTTTGCTTAGACAAAACAGCATGAAAGGATGTCCAGCCCGTGAAAAAATTTCATCTCTTCACTTCTTCCTGAGATGTAAAGAGGGAAAGACGAGCGGAACACTATCCAGTGTTAGGGATTTTCATAGGGCTTCCTAAAGGACTTATTTTATTCTTACTCCACTACTGGTACTCACTGATGGATTTGCAATGTTTATTCTAACTATTACTTATCAGATGTATGTCTGTTACTAACATTAGAGCAAATTAGCATTTATATTTATGAGTCTTCTGCATTGTAATTTCATTTTTCTTTGAATTTCTACATTTGCTAGGGACTGAAAAATGAGCAAAAATACCAAATGATTAAAAATTTGGGATGGGTTAATGACTAACCAAAATAACAAATTGGGGGGAAAAACTAAAAATGTTTTTACATTTCTGGAGATTAGATGAGGTGTACCTGAGGTACTACACTCATATAATACAGGGTACTGTTGGGTAGAAGGCATACTTTGAAAATATATGGACATCTCAGAAAAAAAGAATAACATGATTTTCTGCTATAGAAACTGGGAATTCAGAGTGATGAATGTAGACAGCAGAGGGAACAACAGATTAACCAATATTACAGAACATATCAGAACCCAAACTAATTAAAAAATTGATGTGAGACCTTACATGGTCTCAAAGACTCCTGGAATCTCTAGCAGGGCTGATTGGAAGGAATATTCCTTTGTACAAAACCAGTATGCAAAGGCTGGAAGAGGTGGCCTACAAAGAGATCTACAAAGAAAAAACACGAAGGCAGACACACACACACACAAAAAGAAAACATAAACATCTAGAAATGGAAACAGAACAGAAGGCTTGCTGTGAATTTCAACATAATTTCTTTTTTGTTCTACCTTTTCCCATTCCCTTAGGCTCTCTTCAGTTTCACAATCTCCTTTCTAAATTTATTACCTATTTTAACGAAAATACAGGAGCAATGACATTGGGGCTGGAGTGATGATTCGGGTGTTAAAACTTTTCCTCTCAAGCAGAAGGACCTGAGTTCAGATCCCAGTTATCACATAAAAATTCCAGACTGAAAGGGCTGTGGCCTACACTTCCAGCCCTGGTAGGCAGAGCCTGAGAAATCACAGATGGAAGCACAAAGGAGATAGAAGCAATCCAGGATGATTCCCAAAAGTCATCCTTGGTCCTCCATAGGGACACACAGTGCCCTTTGATACAACCCCCCCCATACACACAGATTTATGTGCATGCACAAAATGAAAAAGAAAAGAAACAATGATAATGTCTTACAGTTTCCTCTTTTTATAGTGTCTTGATTTGATTTGGGGACCAGTGTAATATGGGTTTCATAGAAAGAATAATTCATCATACAACAAATCCAAGGACAAAAATCACGTAATTCTCTCCTGAAACTAAGAAAAAGCTTTTGACAAAACTCAACACCCCTTCATAGGAAAAACTCTGAAGACAATAGGGATGGAAGGAACATTTGCCAATACAATAAAAATTTTAAACGACAAGCAAATATAACCTGAAATGGTGAAAAATTTAAAGCAATCACACTAGGATCAGGAACTAGACAAGGTTGTCTACTCTCGCTACTTTTGTTTAATATTGTACTTCAAGACATAGCTAGAGCCACAAGACAAGAAAGGGAGAGAAAAGGAATACTAATAAGAAAGGAAGAAGTCAAGGTGTCCATATTCGCAGATGACACGATTCTGTATCTGAAAGGTTCTACCAGAAAATGCCTGGAACTATTAAATAAGTTCAGTAGAGTGACAAGTTACAAAATTAATGTTTTCAAATATGTGGCTCTCTATACTCCAAGGATAAACAATAGAAAATAGATCTGAGAGAAAGGATTTCATTTACCATAGGTCCAATATAATAAAACATCTTGTAATAAATCTAATAAAGATTTTTTGAGACCTGTATAGTGAAAACTTTAAGACACTAAAGAGAGAGAAATTACAGAAGACAACAGAAGGTGGAAAATCTCCCATTTTCCTGAATTGACAAAAATAACATTTCAAATGTAACCGTGCTCCCAAAACCAATGTAAAGATTCAATACCTTATGAATCAAAATTCCTATACACTTCTGGACAGAATTTGATGAAAACAATCTTGAAATTAATATGGAAGAAAAAAAGGCCCAACATACAATAAACAATGCTGAGTAATAAAACTTATGCTGGAGGTATTACCATATAAGATCTTAAACTATAATACAGATCCACAGTAATGAAAATAACTTGCAAATTTCTCCAAAACAGAGACATAGATCAATAGAAAAGAATTGAAGATCCAGATATAAGCACATGCCGTTACAATGAACTGATTTTTGATATAGGTGCCAAAAAACTTTGGAAAAAAGAGAGCATCTTCAATAAATAGTGTGGCAATATTTGTTATCTACCTTTATCTGTTACCCTGAATGAAAATTAATTCCAATTACTTTCAATGCTAGATGAGAGGCTATAATAATCACAAAAAAAGAATAGAGAATACACTGGAATTGGTTGATCTAGGTCAGCATTTTCTAAATAGGTCCCAAATGTACAGGAAATAAGACCAACACTCGGCAAGTGAGATATTATGAAATTAAAAAAGCTTCTGTTCAGCTAAAAATACTGTTAATTGAGCAAAAAGGTAACCAATGGAATGGGAAAAAATCTTATATAGCCACATATACTTTTAGATTTTTATGATTATTTATAACTATATAATTATAAAAATTATGTATAACTTTATAATTGTATAAATCTCACTACTGAGCCATCTGTTACTGACAGATTCAGGAAGAGGAGTAGTCTTTGCTTTCAACTGTGTATCCACTGTTGACCAGACCACACAGATATAAATATTTCCAATCTATTGGTTACACCGATGGCCCTCATTTAGATCTGCATGTCACAAAATAAAACCGGAAGTGACAAATCAGTACGAAGATTTTTTGAGGGGAGGAGTGATAGTGAACAGAGATGGGAGGCAGTTAAGGGAGGTTGTGGGACAGAGTAGTGAGCATGCATTATATACATTTAAGAAATTTTCAAAGAACGAACAAATTAAAAAAGCAGCTTTACATTGATTTTCATAGTCACAATACCAGATTACCCTTTAATACAGGGTAATGGTTCCCCTTTTCCAATGCCCTTGTCAACATTTTTTGCCCTTTGTTTTGTTGAGGATAGTCATTCTGACTGAAGTTGGATGGAATATCAAAGCATTTTAAATTTGTGATTCTCTGATGGTTTAGGATGTTGAGCACTTTAATATATTGGCCAAAAGAACTTCTTTAGAGAACTAACTACACATTTTATTTAACTAAACGGTTACTCAATAATTTTTTTGGCAGCAGTGATTTTAAGTTTTTGGTAAATTCTAGATATTTACCCTCTATGGAATAGTTGATAAAGCATTTCTCCCTTATTTGAGCAGTCTCATCCCTCTGCTCATGGTTTTTGCTGCTATATAGAAACATTTTAATCTCATGTAATCTTATTTCTGACAGCTACTAATGCCAATACCTTAAAGTACTATTTTATGTTAGGGGACACTATGTGAATATATTTCTAAGTCCACTTTTGTATGTACACCTTTTGTTTCCGTGGTCAGGACAACACTGTCTTTGGCACTGTAGCGCAGTAATATAATTTGAGTCAGATATTTTGATATCTATAGTATTGATTTTTCTGCTGAGAATTGTTTTGGCTTTTACAAATATACCATGTTACCGTAGGAATTTTCTTATTATTTACCAGTCATGTGAAAAAAGTCATTAGAACATTTATTACAAGTGGTTGAATTATGTAGAACAATTTTAGTAACAACAGTTTTCACGATATTCATGGTGCTAGCCCATAAGCATGGAACGTCTTTTATATTGTCTCAGTTTTTTTTCTTCAGTGCCTTACTGTTTTCGTTGTGGAAGTTTGTCATCACTTCATTTAGTTCACTACCAAATTCTTTTGCAATTATTCTGTGTGTTGCTAATAAATTCACAACCCAATTGTTTGTAGGGGAACAAGGAGGTTTAGTTTCTCTTACATTAGTCCAGTTAAGTTCTTAATTCAGCTTGACATTAGAGTCTGTACCAACACCAGGAGTAGAGGCATCTGGCCACACTACATCCATATATCCACAGAACAGCTGAAAGGAACAATTCCTACTTGCCAGACCAGCACATCTGGCCAAGTATACCAATGAATCCAAACTTTCTTAACCATTTCCTCCATCTTACTCATATGTCCAGGGCTTTGCAGCTCCCACTATGGGATGGGCCACCCCATCAATCACACAACCTCCTGAAGGTTTGTTGGGGGAGGAAGGTGCTTAACTTAACTACCAATTCTTTATGAATGTGTCCAGAGTTTCAACCTTAAACTGTCAAGTTGACAACTGTATCTAACTGTATCTAACTATTACATTCCACCTCTTATCAACTTGACACACTAGCACTTCACTTTTAAATTGTAATCTTTTAATCCCTGTCCTGACAGCATTTTTATTTGACATGTGATATACAACACATACAATTATATTAGTTCTAAAAGCCCAAGATTAAAATTTCTCATAGCCTAATTTTAAAAAGTCATTAAAAGTTCACTTGTAACAGTTTAAAAATTTGCAGTCTCTGAAAAGTAACACTGTGTCAAATTAAAACAAGCTAAATACTTCAACACAGAATAAGCATTGAAAAGGAAGTATTATGGCACAGTTAGAAAGTATCGATTAAAAATTAAAAATCTGTACAAATGCCACATACTGCAATTCAACGTACACCTTCTGTTGCTCATCACATAGGCATATCAAGTCAAATATTCTGGGCAATCCCAGTCCCTCTCAAAGTTGGTGGCACAAAGAGCTTTAATTTGGACCAGGTCAAATGTGAACTTGGACCAGGTCAAATGTGAACTTGTAGCCATACTCAGCACACATTCCATTATACTGGCATTTCCAACAACATACTGAGATGTCTACTGCAACTATAAGTTTTATCTTCCTTTGCATGTAATCTAAATATGCCATTTGGTGAAAAGCTTCAGATGCTTTCCATGAACCCCTAAAGCTTTCATCAAAAGAAAGACCACCTGAACATTGCTGCCCTCTTCAGAAGTGAAGCTGAAATGTAGCTTGGCCCATATGAATCATAGCTGTTCTAACTGCTTTATGCTAACTCTGGAAAAGCCTTTTTTCTAGGCAACTAAAATGCCCAGAACTGCTTCAACTTTGGCTCTCATACCCTGCACAAATTTGGGCTTATACAGAATGAAATCTCTATAAGGTGGTATTCATTCCCTACAATCACAATGCAAAACACTACATTTTTTTCCAATGATGTTCATTCCCCAATAACCACAATTGCTCTGCAGTCTGTCCTTTTGTCATCCAAAATTTCAAAGCTGCCAGTTCAGTCCAGTACTCCTCTTCGAAGCAAACTAGACCATCATCTTTAACTCCAAAGACTTTTACAGTATCACTGTTTTCCAAAAGGCTCACTAAATTCTGCTCAATTGTTTTATGGTACATTATCTTAACATCTTCAAACATTTCTATATTACTCGAAAAATGTTAAAAATGAACAAAATCCACATAGCCAGATTTATCAGCAACATCCCACTTCTCTAGTACCAACATTTTGAAGCTCTTAAAATGGAATATTTTTCCAAATTTATTTTTGGCATCTTTGTTATTGGAATGTAAAAAAAAGCTGCTTATTTTTTTGTACATTTATTTTTGTATCCTGATGTTTTGTTGAAACTGTTTGCCAGATCTAAGAGTTTTCTTGTGTAGTCATTAAGACATTTTATACTTAGCTTAGACCATTTGCAAATAGGGCTAAAAGAGTAATTTTGCTTTATTCTTTTCTACTCCCATTCACTGTGGTGAATAAAGTGAGCGAGAATGGAAAATCTTTCCTTATTCATGACTTTATGAGAAGTGCTTTAAGTTTTTCTTCACTTACCATGATGCTAGCTAAAGATTATACATATGTAGCCTTCACTTTTTTTGACATATTCATTTTATTTCTAGCATCTTCTGTATTTTTATCAAAAATGAATATTGAGCTTTGTCAAATGTCCTTTATATTTATTGGAATCATTCTGTAGTTTCAGTCTTAAATCTCCTTATATGGAATATTACACTGATTGTATGTGCATTGCATATATTGAAACAACCTTTAATTCTTTTTTTAACATTTTTTATTTTCTCCGCTCATACAAACTTACTATGTACACCGGTTCCCTCCCTCCCTCCTCCTCCCCCCAACCCCTCTGCTCACCCTCCCTTCACCCCTCCCTCCCCACCCCCCAGTGCCTCAAATGTCTAACAAATATCGTTAAAAATGCTCCACTTCCTTAGCCATCAGGGAAATGCAAATCAAAACTTCCCTGAGATATCATCTCACCCCCGGTCAGGATGGCAAAAATCTACAATACAAACAACATCAAATGCTGGAGAGGTTGTGGAGAGAGGGGAACTCTCCTACATTGCTGGTGGGAATGCAGGCTCATACAGCCTACTCTGGCAAGCCGTCTGGAGATTCTTAAAGAAATTAAAGATTGAAATGCCATATGACCCTTTAATTCTTGACATGAAAAAACTTGATTATGATACAAGCTCTTCTTACTGTGTTCTTAATTGAGCTTGGAAGTACATTGAAAATTTTGTGCCTTCAACAGAAAAATTTATCTACAGTTTTCTTTCCTTTTTCTGTTCCCTTATACTGTTTTGGCATCAGGATAAAACTAGATTTGAGAAATACACTTGGTAGTGCTCTTTAACTTTCTAATTTTTCAAACAATTTGAGAAGTGTTTATGTGAGTTCCTACTTTGAAATTTGATTATCTTAGCAGACACTGGATCTCTAGTTATGAGATATTCTTTGTAGAGATATTTATCTTTGCTTTAATCCCATTGCTAATAATAAGTTTTCTAATGCTGCTTATGTTTTTTAGTTAAGTATTGATAAATTAAATATACTTAGAAATTTTTACATCTTTCTAGATTTTACAGTGTTTCCTGTCCTGGTAGGGTGGAGCCTGTGAATCCTGTGGCAGAGTAAACAAGGAGGAGGTGGAGGTGTTCCATGGTGGTTCCCGAATTTGTCCGTGGTTCTACACACACACACACACACACACACACACACACACGCACAATTGAATAAATAATAATAATAATAAAAACTTAAAAAAATTCTCTGCTAACTTACATAATTACTTGTTACATAAAAACTCATAACATATGAGTTTGACTTATTACTGCTTTTTCTAATGTAGGGATTTACCTCTTGATTATTTGAGAACTTTCTGATTTTGTAATGTAAGAATGTCTGTCTTTCTTGCAAATGCTTCAGTAGCGTCTCAAATGTTCTGAGTAAACTATTTTATCATCTTCACTTTCTTTTATAAATATTTTAATATCTTCTCTAATTTCAGTGACTATTCATTCACATATTCAATGCTCAATCTCCAAGTCTTCCTTCAGTTTCTGAATTTCTCTTATTGATGATAATTATAAAATTCAAATAATTATTTGATATTTTTGATTTTATGAGTTTTTGGTCACCTGATAGATGATCTTTTCAGTTCTATAGACCATTTTTTTAATGAGGTCGTTTACTTCCTTGGTATTTAATTTTTCAAGTACATTATGTACTTTGGCTATTATTCCTCTATCATATGTGTGGTTAGGAAAGATGCTTTTCCATACTGTTGGTTGTCTTTTTGTTTAATTAATAGTCTCTTTTACTGATCAAAAGCTCTTTAATTTCATATAGTCCCACTTGCTTAGTGCTGGATTTATTCTCTATGCTATTGAGGTCCTATTGAGGAAGATAGTCACTATTATTCATTCTAGGAATTTTATAATCTATATTTTAATACTGATGTATTGAGGTCTTTGCCCCACTTGGAGTTGATTTTCATTCAGGGAGACAGATAAGGTTCAATTTCATTCTTCTGCATGTTGATGTCCAATTTTGTTGCCATCATTTGTTGAAGATGCTTTCCTTTTTACAATGGATTATTTTGGTGCCTTCACCAAAGATCAGTTGACTATAGGTGAGTGTGTTTCTATTTGGACCTTCAGTTCTAATACATTCATCTATATCTCGTTCTTGGAACCAAAAATAATATAGCTTTATGGTATAGTTTAAAGTCCTGTATGGTGGTACTTCTTTAAGAGTTTTTATTAGCTAGAATCTTTTTGCTATCCTGAATCTTTTATGCTTTCATATGAAATTTGAGTTTGTTTTACCAATTTCTGTAAAGAATTGGGTTGGAATTTTGATCGGTATTGGATTAAATCTGTGTATTTCCTTTTGGTAGAATGTAAACAATGTAAATTTTTCCTATCCAGGAGCATGGGAAGTGTTTCTGTCTTTCCTTGTACCCTGTGATCTCTCTCCTTTTTTAGAGTTTTAAAGTTTTTATTTTATGAAGCTTCCAAATCCTTATTTCAAGGCATTTCATTTTTTGGAGGAATGGTAAATTGTATTGTTTCTCTTAGGTTTTTCTAACTTTGTTTAGCCTTGGCATATAGGAAATTCACTAACATTTTAAAAATTAATTTTGTATCCTGCTATACTGCTGAACTTATTTATTAGTTCCAAGAATTTTGTGGCACAATATTTGATGTCCTTGAGATAGAGTCATGTCATCTGTGACCAGGGATAACTTGATTTCTTTTTTAAGTTGTGTCTTTTTTATCTTCCTCTCTTGTCTTATGAATCTAGCTAAAATTTCAAGTACAATGAGGAAATTCGGATGCCTAATAAACATCTTAAAAATGTTCTGCAAATTAAGTTAAATAAAATTAAAACTACCTTGCTTGACATATCATCTTACTCCAGTCTGA
Source organism: Typhlomys cinereus (assembly GCA_023101885.1). Taxonomy (NCBI): domain Eukaryota; kingdom Metazoa; phylum Chordata; class Mammalia; order Rodentia; family Platacanthomyidae; genus Typhlomys; species Typhlomys cinereus. The sequence goes on from JALPQD010000180.1 coordinate 672,712, forward strand.
ATGGTTAGGGTCCAAAACACAAACATCAAACGCTGGCACAGATTTGGAGAGAAAGAGGACCCTCATACATTGCTAATGATATTACAAACTCATACCACCCCTTTGGAAATCAGTTTGGATGTTTCTAAAACAGTTAAAACTTGAAATTCCCTATGATCCAGCTCCTGGGAATACTCCCAAAGAGCACATGTACATGTATAACCATGTTCATAGCAGCTTTCTTCACAATAGCAAAGAGATGGAACCGGCCCAGATGTCCAACAGTTGATGAATGGTCATTGAAAATGTATCTCATATATACATTAAAATACTATTCAGACTATTCAGATGTTAATGAATATGAACTAAATAAATTTGCCAATAGATGGAACTAGAACAAATCATACTGAGTGGAATAGTTCAGATGCAGAGGGAGAGAGATGTATCCTCTTCCTTATAAGTGTTATAAGTGGATCCTAACATTAAACCTTCAGTTTGATGTAATGAATTAGAAACTCATGCACAGTGCACAAATGCAAAGGAACACAAACTAGGAAGTGGGGTGGAGAATAGAAAGATTTCAAGAGAAGAGAAACCAAAAAAGAAATGTAAGAAAATTCTTAAAGGGGAGGAAAGAACAGAAATAGAATATAGTAGGGGTGGGGTTGTCCTTCAGGTTAACCAATCACTGGCTTACTATCCCCTAAGCCCCCTCCACAAAGGCAGGGAACACATTCCCTGCAATTTAAACCAATCTAAGCAACAGTGAAGAAAGAGAGTAAAACTGACTTTAGACAGGATAAGATAACCTTAGTACTAATGCAAACACCTTATTAAATACCTTTATCTGAACAACTCTGGTTTTATCTTTAGATAAGAAAATATCTCAACACCTAAACAAGACACAGCCTAGTACAAAGAAAGAGTAGGGAAATAGACAACAGCAACCAACCAGAGTGCAGAGTATAGCTGATTCTAAAATGCTCTGCTAGAATCAAGACAAGTAAATCTCTTCCAATCCTAAAACTCAGGGATTCTTGCAGAAGAGGGGTTGATTACATTGTAAGAGCCTAAAAATCTGGAGATCCTCTGTTGGTCAAGACATTCCATTCAAGACAGAGCTGCTGCAACTAGGAATTCACTTTAATGAGATTTATCCTCACCAGACCTGCAAAATGACTGACATGTCAACATTTTTCCATACACTAATGAGGAAGTCAAGAGAAATAATTAGATGTAGTGGGAAACTTAGGGTAGTGAACTGAAGTGCCGATATCAGTGAGTCAACTCATGGAAGGGCAAATTAATCTGCCATAGAAGCCTGAACCCCTACTAGAGCAGACAATCCGAAGGGAACTCTGGGAACCACACAAGCCGACCGGCAAGAGGGTGGCAGGGAGAGTGATGAATCCGTGAAGGAGGGAAGGGTGAGAGAGAAACTGGGGACTTAAGGAAGAGAGAAAGAGAGGAGCAGGGATGACCACTCATTATGCTTATGAAGCCAGAAAAAGATGAAAGTAATTAGAGTCTTGCTAGAGTCTATGTCCCAACACTAATGAACTGGAATTTAAAATTCCAACATATGAACTTTGGCAGATCATTGAATTGATTCAAAATAATTGAAGGAACACTTGCAGACTCATTCCATAAGAAATGCCACTAAAACAAAAGTCAAATAAGAAAACAAGCAGATACACCTGATGAATATTGAACTTAAAATCCAAAACAAACCAAGTTTAACAGTCTATTGAGTGGACTGTTTACCTATTCAATAATGCAAGGTTGTTTCAATATACAAACATCATTTTATGGAAACTACATCTAATTTAAAGAATGAAGTATAAACTTATGACAATCTCAGCAGATAAAGAATAATAGTTTGATTAAATTCCACAACATCTAAAATCTACTTGGTAAATGATAATAGAAGAAAATTATCTCGACATAGCAAAGAGTGTACATGAAAAGCGTATAGATAATGTAACACAGACAGATGTAAATTTGAAGCCCTTTCATCTAACAAGTTCACCCACTTTTGACATTTCTGTTTAATAGAATACCAGAATCTTACTATAAGCATTTAAGTAGTAAAAGGAAATGAAAAGAAAGATATAAATCAATAGAAATGAAAATTTTCTCTATTTCATAGGAAAACATGATTTTATAAATAGCTGCTTTAAATAACTAATAAAATTGATTGTAACTAGTAAATGAGCCAACAAGTCAGTATAAACATTCCAGATGAAACTTGAGGAGTCACTCATGAAAAAAAATATGAATTCAGGAGGGCAACTGGCTGACTGGAAAGGAAAAGAGATGGGAAGGGGTTGCAATGGGGGGAAATACATAGATAAATCGCATTAATATGTGAAAGAATTCAAGAATAAAAGAATAAAAATAAATCAATCTACAAATAATTGTTATTTAACAATTAGCAATAAACATTCTAGAATGAAAATCAAGAAAAATTTCATACATTATAGTAACAAGAATAAAATTCATAGGCATAAATTTAACTATGAAGTAAAATTGAAAAGTGTAGACCACTGCTTAAATAAATAAGAAAATACTTAAATGGAGAGAAATACCATATTCATACATTGTGAGACTTTGTAATATTGACATTTTCTTCTATGTGAAAATATGCACAGATTCAAATACTCTGAATTTTTGGTATTTATCTAAAGAAACTGGAAAAACTCCAAAGATTCATATGAAGGACAGAATGGCCATACAATTTTGACAAATCTCAATCTAGAACCCTAAATTGATTATAACAGCATTACAAAGTAAAGTAATCAGAGCTGGGGAGATGGCTAAGCATTTAAAGCACTATCCACGAAAATAAAATTAATTGAGAGAAGATTCCCAGATCCCACATAAAATGCCAAGTATGTGTTTTACCCACCTATTCCATCATCAGAGGGTGATGACTGTGATTTCTCAGAATGAGACGGTTAACAACACTAGTCTTAGTATGGAGCTCTGAGTTTATTTAGAGATCCAGCCTCCAAAAACTAAGGTGGAAAGGTGATAGAAGAAGTTTCTTATTATCACTTTTAGGCCTCCAAATACACACATACTCATGTGTGCATGCACACACAGTCATATAGAAATGGGAAAACAAAATAGCAAAAAAGTAAAATATTTAAAATCTACCCCATGGGCATAAATATGTACCATACCCTATGGGACATATAGTAGAATTGAGGCAAATATAGTGTATTGGAAATATATCCACATATACATGGCAAATTGTTTCCAGCAAAATTATATCAAGTATACAGTTGGAAAAATATTATGTCTGACAAATGATGTTGGAGAAAATAAATATTAAATAATACACAGAAAAGCCAAGAAATTCACCCCTTATATTATGCTGCACACTAATATTCACTCAAAGAAGACTAAAAACTTACACCTCAAATTTGAAACTCAACAATTGTTCTGGTCAGCTTCTTTTTAAATATATTTTATTTATTTTATGTGTGCATGTGTGTGTATCAGAGGGCACTGTGTGTCCCTGAGGAAAACCAAGGGAGAGCCTGGATCGCCTCTATCTCCTTCCTGCTTTGCTCTGGGATTTTCCAGCCCCCTCCTCCCCGCCCAGCTCAGGGCCAGAAGAGGTTCAGGCTGCTGCCATTTCCTCCTGGCATTTTTTTTTTTTAAATGTGGGACTTGGGATCCAAACTCAGGACCTTCTGCTCACCAGACAATTTTAACCTCCAAGCCATCTCTCCAGCCCCATTGGACAGTTTCTTGTTATTGGTCTTTGCAATGTTTTATATCACACACACACACACACACACACACACACACACACACACACACACACACACCTCATAAGTCATAAAATTAAAAATAATCAAGCAGCTCCACATCACATAAAATGATTCTGGGGAGCTGGAGAGGTGGCTCAGGGGTTAAGCCTCTGGCTTGCAGGCGAAAGGTCCTGAGTTCTGATCCTAAACCCCATGTATAGATGCCAGACAGAAGCAGGGGGCCACCTGCGTTTCTGGCCCTGGTAGGGCTGAGCCTGTGAATCCCGGAGCAGAGTAAACCAGGAGGAGGTGGAGGCGGTCCATGGTGGTTCCCGAATTCTCCCGTGGTTCTACATACACAAACACACACACACACACACACACACACACACACACACACACACACACACACATTCACACACATACATATGCGCACACACGCGCAATGAATAAATAATAAAAAAAAGCTTTAAAAAATGATTCTGGATTGTGGTGGAATCAACTATCAGGATTAAATAATGTACTTTTGTGGTAGCTTAAAACTGTTTAACAACCATGGAACACAGTATTATATTTCTCTAAAAGTTAAAAATATCTAGTCGTGCAATGTTTATCTACTAAGTCCTGGGTTTTTCAGTTGTATCCCTAGAAACACTAGAAATTACAATAAGTTTCCATTTAAAACCAAACATAGTTGCCATATTATCTAGAAATTCTAGTATGGGGTATTTATCCTAAAGAATTTCAATGAAGATTAAAGAAATAATCCTATCCCATGCTCACTGCCACAGTATTCATAGTAGTCAAATGGTAGAAAGAACACAAATTTTCATTTGACAGATGAATGAATAAAGGAAATTCAAAATATACTTATGACACAATGATATTGTGCCTTCAAAGAGAAGAAAGTATTTAAATATGTGATAACAGGGATGAGCACTAAAAATAAACAAAGTACATCATAAAGGGATAAATCTTGTATAATTTGACTTAAAATCAGTACCTAACGTAGTCAATTTCATTAAAAAGTATAATGGGACTAATGAGAAGGTTCAGCATGTAAAGCTACCTGCTCACAAACCTGGTGGCCAGAATTTGACCTCCTGGGAAATTCCACATGGTAAAAAGAGGGAACTGACTTTCAAAATTTGTTATGTGACCTCCATACATTCAACTGCTGTTCTGCTTCCTCTCCCTCTTTTTTTTCTATTTTCCCAAACAAGTAAATAAAATATTTTCTATAAAATCAAACAATTTATGGTAGTAGTTGACTGCTAGTGAGATGAAAAACACTTGTTCAAGGGGTACAGATTTTTAGTCATTAAAAAAAACACTAGGTATCTGCTGTAAAACGTTTGACTTATTGTTAACAATTTTTAAAACGTTAGAGCTCATATAGTGCTAGTTTTTTACCACCACAACAAAACAGATAAATACAAAGACCAAAAAGGAAAATCAACAACCAATATCCTATATAAAAGTACATGTAAATATTTGAATAAAATAAGTTCACTGTAAATCCCACAATATATAAAAATAATACCATATTATGTCCTAGTTTCTTTCATCCAAGTTATGCAATTCTGGTTTAATACATAGAAATTCCAATATCAGACTAAGGAAATAAAAATATACAGCTTTTGGGATATATGGGGGAAGATTTTAGTAAGTAGCAACTTTTCTTTTTTTTTTCTTTTTTTTTTTTATTTCAGCTCATACAAACTTATTAGGTACACCAGTTCCCTCCCTCCCTCCTCCTCCCCCCGTACCCCCTGCTCCCCCTCCCCACCCCTCTCCCTCCCCATTCCCCAGTGCCTCCCACCCCAATTCCCAGAGAGTCCTTTCTTGTGCATGACTGATTTTCCTCTGGGCCCTCCTCTCCGATGACGTACAAGGACCCAGTGGCCTTTGCCGAACCCTTTCCCGTGTTCCCCTTAGGTATAGGAACACTGCTGTGGCTGCCAATCCTTTGCCTCCAAGGATCTTGGTGCCTTTAGCAGATGCTAGACTTTGTGAGGTCAACAGTGTGTTGGACAATGCGCAGGGCATGCAAAGTCCAATTATGATTGCTTCAGCCCTAACTAGTATAGAGTATCTTACATATCATTGCTCCTCCCATCCTTATGCTCTTACACTCTTACCGCCCCCTCTTCCGCAAATTTCCCTGAGCTTCAAGATGGGGAGAGACTAAGCTGGCCTAATTCTAGGTGGTTGATATAGAGTCTCTGAAGTTCTGGATTGTGGTTTGTTGATTTTCTTTTGCAGTTTTGCTGCTCCTGCAATGCCCTTCACTCCATCCTGGTGGGCATTGTATGTTACCCCCCTGGCCAGAGACAAAAAGCTGTTAGAGTCTTGTGATAAAAGCACATTCAAAGGTAGATGTAATAAAAGTGGGAAACCACAGTGAGGGAGGGGTCTATCACCCATTTGCAAAATTGTTACTTTTTAATCTGCCAGACTATATGCCCTCCTCTTCTGGTGAGATCACTCCCCCTCAGTAGTAAATGATCAGGAACAAAAGTTTGTGAACTTAATCAGATGTCTCATTACTTATTTGGGTCCTTGGTGGAGGCCTATTTTCCCTGCTGTAACATGGTCCCTTCTCTCCTTCTTTCTGGTGTGGCCCTCCTACCCCATCCCTCCTGTTCATAATCCTTGGAATTCCTGTCTCTAGGTGGGCTGGGTGGGTTTGGTACTAGGAGCCACCTATTAGGGAGTACATACGGCGCTTAATTTTCTGGGTCTGGGATACTTCACTTAATACAATTGTTTCTAATGACATCCATTTCCCGGCAAATTCCAGTAATTCATCATTTTTGATGGCTGAGTAGTACTCCATTGTATAGATGTACCACAGTTTCCTTATCCACTCGTCAACTGTTGGACATTTGGGCTGATTCCATGACTTTGCTATTGTAAACAGTGCTGCTATGAACATGGTCGTGCTTGTGCTATCAAGACGAACCTCTGCTGTATGGGGGGTTATTCCCAAAAGTGGAATAGCAGGGTCATATGGCATTTCAATCTTTAATTCTTTTTTAAATTTTTTATTATTATTTATTCAATTGTGCGTGTGTGTGTATGTGTGTGTGTGTGTGTGTGTGTGTGTGTAGAACCACGGGCAAATTCGGGAACCACCATCGATGCCTGCACCTTCTTCTTGTTTACTCTGCCCTGGGATTCACAGGCTCCGCCCTACCAGGACCAGAAACGCAGGCCACCCTCGGTTCCGCCCGGTGTCTATACGTGGGGTCTAGGATCGGAACTCAGGACCCTCCGCCTGCAAGGCAGAGGCTTAACCCCTGAGCCACCTCTCCAACCCCAGTAACAACTTTTCAATGTGATAAAACTTTGCTTGAAATCTAGAATGAAAAGGAAACTTCCCAACATTCATTTGTAAGTATGCAAATATATCATAAACTAATACTTAATGGTGATACTTGGAATGTGTTAAATTTAAGGTATAGCAAATAAGAAAACATTACACTAAATGTCTAGTCAATACAGTAAGTAAAAATATTGTTAATTTAGAAATGGTAATTTAATAATGTAAATTGCATAAAAGGGATGAAGAGAATAAAAATGACCATTTTAAATATCAAGGTAGGCAAAGTAGAGTTGGGAAACAAAAAGAAGTTTAGAACAATAAAATCTTAGAAACCTAAAAAAAAAGCCTTGGGAATTTAGGATGGCATCATTCATGAGGAGCACAATCTGTTGAATAATGCCATTCAGGAGTTGGCGATAGATTACATGGACCTGAGACTCAGAATGCTAAAGGATGGATAATTTCTATAACTCAGGAAATGTTGACCTCTGGAACCAATGGCTCTTGAAACCTAATATAACTCTTAAGGTGAAGTTCTGCAGTGATACTAACATGAACAGAAATCAATGAAGAATGAAAGGTGTTATTATTTCTTGTCCCCAAAATATGTTTTCCTTCTAACATTTACTGTTAGAGAAACGCAATACAGATTGAATTTACTGAGATAAAATGTGCCATTCAGAGCTCTGGCTCCAGCTCCAGATTATAGTGCAGAATGATAACTTTCAAACTAGAGAAAATATTCAGTAACTCTGATAAAATTGTAGAAGTTGATATTTTATTTCATATTTTATTAAGATACCACAAATATTTCATCAGTATGTGTTCATTACTCATGTTCCATGATGTTTGTGGATTGATTGAAATTGTCTTAGCTTTACTTGGCTTCGTGTAACTTATTCTCAGTCCCAGTTTAAATAGAAGTTCCATCTTAAGTACATTCTTTTCAGAAAGAGGACAGATGAGTTTAAGAAAATTAAGTCTAGAAAATGGCTTCAAAATTTCTGTTTAAAAAGAACATTCATCATATTTATGCATAAGTTATTAACCAAGGCATGCTTCATGTGCAGTTATTAGAACATTAATGTGGAAATTTAGATAGATGGGGAGAATTCTAAAGATTAAAGAGCATATACAAACTGATTATATCTAAAATGTGTGACTATATTCATGGAAAATTCAATAAAATGTATGTAGAGAGAATAGAAGTAATAAAATTAATAAAAGTATGGTAAAATAGGAGGAACCATAACAAACTGTAAATTCAACAAATAGTTATGAAATCCTATTTGTAAAGGAGTACTTACATGAGAAGTTCTCAAAAAGTCAGAAAGATTTCTGTGTAGAAAATACAATTCTATTTAAAAAAGCTAAAAACAAGATTTCTAAATACATTAAGATATGTTTATAGGTCAGATCAACTTGTAATGTCAAAACATGTATGTGTGTGTGTGTGTGTGTGTGTGTGTGTGTATATATATATATATATATATATATTCTCTAATGGAATCCAATGGAATCCAAATCTTTATACCAGTGTGCTTTTGCAAAAATTGAAAGATAATGAAAAGTAAGCATGATGTGATAGTTAATCATTGTTGCCAATGTGACTATAGCTGTTGTTAACTCACAGGTTAGCTATCAAATCACCTGGACAGATTATCTGGATTATCATACTCACAACACAAAGACCCTTAATCTGGATAGAACCTCTCAGTTGTAGACAAGATAAAAGGAATCACAAGATAAAACAGAGAGAGGACTGTCTTGCTTTGTGCTGCCTAACTCATTTTTCCTCCTGCCCTCCATGCTGGATGTGACTTAATCCACCTCCAGCTTTTGCTACATACCAATCCATATCTGCTAAAAAGACTTCCTCTCCCCTCTGAAACTGTAAACCAAATAAATCTCCCTTGTTCCCTTAAGTTCTGTCTGAATTTTGTCTCATAGCAACAGAGAAGAATGAGTAATGGGGACATATAGATAAGATCTTTGAAAAGTCAGAACAATTTTGGAAATACTTAATTGCAAGTATCATAAGATTTTAGAAGTAAAATGTAATATTGAAAACATATAAGTATAGGGCAGGGACTATAATTTAGTGATCAAAGCAACTGTCCAACATGTGTTTTGCCTAAAGTTAAATTCCCATCATCACAATAAATAAAAAAGGATGAAATATACAAACAAACCAGTAAGAGAGATCTAAGTTTCCTAATACTGACAAATATAGGATACTTGGACTTACAGGATGTGAGGAACATTATTATTATTTAAAAAAAAGTGGACCATCCAGATAATCTTAGGAAAAATAAAATTGAAGTCCTACCTCACATGATCACAAATCTTGGGTGGATTATAGGTCTATGTTTAAAACAAAGCAGTTTCTGGATGATGAGAGAATAACTTTAGTCTTGAGACAAAAAAATTGTTCATATGTACAAGTAATACTAAACATAAGAGGGATATGAACAAATTTAACTGTTAAATTAGAGAACTTCAACCTAGTAGTAACATAAACTAAACCTTATATAAATGAACCTAAAGGAAACATTGAGCTACTTTAATTAATATTGTGAATTCCTATCAAAGTTAAATGCAAAATTTTAACTACCAGTCATTACTTGAAACACTATTGAAATATAAAGGATGTTATCTTAGGTTATCTTATACATTGGCTGTTTTTCATTATCATTTTAATAAATGTTGGGGGAGGTTGGGGAAAGATAGCAGCAACAAAATTCAGGAAATAAGGACAAAGAACCAAGCGTTGTTTGATTTGGTCAAATAAACTCCTAAATTGCAGAATGCCAAGAAACTCAACTCTCTTTTCATAAACCATATCCCATAAATAAGAAGATTTGGAGCTGAAGAGAGTGCTCTAAACACAAAGAGGTATTCCAAAATCTGTTTAGAAACAGAATTAGATCAATGAGATGTAACAGCAAGTAAGGAGACTGCCTTTAAATCTGGTTGAGTGTGACTAATCCGGATCCCACATGTTGAAGAGAGAACAATCTTAATGAAAGCTGTCTTCAATGGGTGCAACCTGGCACACCTCCTCCCTTTTCAACAAATAAACAAACAAAAAATAAAACATTTTTAACAAACAGAGCTCAGAGCTACTTAGGCTTCTCTTTTATTCTATAGAGCAATACCCAGTTCAATTCTCAGATAGTTCCTCCCACAAAAAAAGAAACAAGCATCCCTCTCTTACACCTACAGCGTTGTTTCCTTGAGAAGGTAAAAGACAGAGTATGTGATTTGAGGTTTAATATAAGGTAGACCGGATGACCTTTCTAAAAGCAGGGGGATTAAGTAAAGGTTGGCATTTTGAATAGAGGAAAGATAGTCACTCTTATTTGTATTTTAGCACTTTAAAGACGAATTAATTAAAATAAAATAATACAAAAATAAAAACTCAATGAATAAATGATAATAACCTACAGTAAACTTCCCATAATCCCTAACCTAATTCCTGAAGGTGAGATATATGTAAGAACTCAGAATATATTTGTTTGTTCAAACAATACAATGTGAGATCAAATATTGTCTTACATTCTGAGCAGATTCTGTGGTAGCCCCTAATAATTAAAAAACACTGCTTGAACTCAGTTAATAATGGTGCTTGCCACCAAGCCTTACAATCTGAGTTCAATTATTGGAAACCACATGATGGAAGGAGAGAACCAACTCTCACAAATTGTCCTCTAACCTCCACATGTGAGTGCTGACCCTCATTTACACATGTGACATGCCCACACACTCCCCCACCTACATTCGCCATACACAGAAAAAAATTAAAACAAAATATTCAAGGTAGTCCAGTGCATATATGTAAATGATATACCATGAATTTTTCAAAAGAATCAACTTAGACAACAAAAATGCTACATGTCCCTAAACCTTATTAGTAACTACTTACAAATTAAAGCTATCACATGCTTTTATTATATTAGTTAAAATTGAAAACTTTGAAAAATATTAAATAGTGGCTCTAAATCAGAACTATTAGATATCATGTACTCTGAATTGTTAGACAACAATGGGTTGCTGTTTGACATATCCATTTTGAAAAAAATTGGACTAATCGAATAAAACTGGAAAAACTTATCTCATAAAACTCATCCATTTTGAGTCATATATGTACATGTTATCAAATGTAATTTTAAATTTATCAGATTCTGTATGCTATCATACAGCTATAACAGCATTTCTCACAAAATGAGAAATAGCACAAATATCCAGCAAAAATATAAAGAGATAAATAAATTGTACTTTTCTCATTAATGAATAGTCTACAACCAATACAGTCATGTGAATGAAGCCCATATTGTGGTGAATAAACTAGTCAGAAACAAAGGGGTAACTATATGATAGTATTTGCATAATTAAGTACAAATTAACTGTATTATTAAGTTGAACTCTTTATAAGAAAGCAAATATGAGTAGTAAAACTAAAGAAATCAGAATAGATCTTAATGTGGAAGATAACTGCATTTAAGAAAAATGTCCAATGAGATTTTGTTTGTTTTTTTAAATATTTTCATTCAAACAACAAACATTATATGTACTTACACTATATCATGCATTGCTTTGCCATACATATAAACAGTACAATGTTCAAATAATAGCAAACATACTTTATTTCCTGAAACACATCAATTATTTGTGATTAAATCATTCAGAAATTCATCTTCTAGTTTTCTAGTTAAAGTTCATTGTAATTATCTAAATTCACATTACTGTTAAATAGTACCACGACTTATTTTTCATAGCTAATCTTAATACTCATTCTGTATTTCACCTTCTGTCCCTACCCAATACTCTCCTGAGTATATCATAACCATTAATCTATTTTCAACATCTATGAAAACAAGGTTTTATACTACATGATAACAGCATGAGACATTAGATTTTTATGCCAGATTTAGATTGCTTGACATAATGTGCTCTATTTTTACCTGTTGTCTTCAATGATAGGATTGCATCATTTGGAGATAAATATTATTCCATTATATACACACAACACATTTTATCCATATACTCATTAATAGGTAATTAGGTTTATTTCATTTGGGACTATTTATTATTTTTTACCTTTTTATTGTAGCCATTCTAACTGAAGCAAGGTGATTGTTCACTGAGGTTTTGATTTGCATTTTCTGCCTATTGTTAGTTTTAAGAATTTTTTCACACACATATTAGCCATTCTTCTGTAGATAGTGTCTCATTACTTAACCTGAGGAACGGCATGAAAATACAGTGAAATGAGTTTTAATCTATACATTTGTATGTTACATGTAATGCATGAGTTTTAAATCACAATAAAAGTGCACAGATAAGTGAAGTTAATAAAAATACATTTTATAAATCTTTAAACAGCATTATAGGATCAGTTACAGTGTCAAAGTCTCAGGCACACCTCTTAAATTTATGAGTCTTCCTTTTTAACATTTGTAACTGAGGAAAATCATGACTAAGCTTTCCAAAATCTCAAAAGAAACCTTGTGCATAAATGGATATTGTAGACTGTAACTGACAGTACAGATGGTCTACTACTATTTTGTTTACCTGATACTAAAGCAGATTAAAGGAAATTGGGAAATAATACATGTAAGAGTAATATAAGCACATATATTGAACCACAAAAGTTTTAAAAGAAAATAAAAAGTTAAATAAATTTGGAAAAGTATAACATTTAGCAATTCAGAAAATGAGAAAACTGAAACTCTGAACACATCATTACACCAAGGGCATCATCACTAGAAAGAAAATCATTGAAACAAGAACTCTTTATGATTACTGAGGACTATTAAGTTGCATGCCAGGTATATTCATTGTAATCCTCTCAATGAACTAGATGATGAAGTGTTAATTTTTACATTTAAGTTGGTGATGTTCTTAGTATTATGACATTTACAAATGAAATTGCTATTTATGAAATATAAAGTTACATTAAACAATAATCTTGACTGCTTTTCACTGAGTGGTCTACAATGTGAAAAGTGCAGATCTAGAAAAATTGTTTAAGCAAAAATGTTATTAATTTTTAAGATAATTCAGTAGATTATATGTTTATTCCTATTTTACTAATGTGGAAACTGAAATTATTTAAAGAGTTTCACTGTTATTTCATTATATCTAGGCAGCAGTGAAGATAAAATTTGAGCCCCAATATAATATATTTCAAGTCCTAGGTTCCTTCTACTTCAATGAAAACTTAACTTTCCTTTTTTAAAGAGACTAAGCAACTTTGTACAGTATTTACATGAGAAAAGAGCCAGAAATCTTTATATATTGTTTTCTTTAACTATATAGCAATCTTACCATGCAAGTGTTTTGTTAAGTGTCTTAAAGTCCTCCTTTCTCTCTCTCTCTCTCTCTCTCTCTCTCTCTCTCTCTCTCTCTCTCTCTCTCTCTCCTCTCTCTCTCTCTCTCTCTCTCGTGTGTGTGTGTGTGTGTGTGTGTGTGTGTGTGTGTGCAGGTATGTGTACAAACTGCACTTCACTGTGTACCTGTGGAGGCACAGATGACATCCAGAGCCATCCTGGATGGCTCTACTTCTTTATTTGTTTGCTCTGGGGATTCCCAAGCTCCACCTTCCATGGGTACAGTTGCAATCCTTTGCCATTTTTCTGTGGGACCTAGGGATCCAAAATCAGATCCATCTGCTTGTAAGGCAAAGATTTAATTCCAGAGCCATTTCTCCGGCCAGTCTTCATTTTTTTCTTGCTAGTTGTAGATATAAAATTATCATTTTAAGCATGAAGCAATTTTGATGTATTATTTAGACAATCCAGTTCAGCAAGCATCATCTGCACAAGTTCATTTCAGGGTTAGAATTTACTGGAACAAGGCTTTAAACTACTGAAAATTACATTTAAGATGTTTCAAAAATATAACTATCTCAATTTGAATTTGTGCACCTAATATTATTGCTTTTAAAAGTGGTTATAACGAATAAACTATTCTTAAATGAAATTGAATTTGTCGCTTAAAAGATCTCCAAAGACAAAATATAAATATTTTTCTTACAAAATCTTTAATTGGATAGTAAGCATTCCTGAATGTGGGAATGTTTTAAAGAAAAGATTTCAGAGAATCTAAACATCCACTATCTGAAAAGTCACCTAGTCTAATCTTGGCCCACATCTTCTTATTTCTATCCATGCTTCATATATCTTTTACTACAGGATTTTCTAATAAGATTAGTAATGCAAAATAGTTTATGGTTGGTTTGCAAATATTTTGTGTTTAAAAGCAAGAACAAGAGGAATGTGTAGGTAAATTATGTACAACCTTGTGATGAACTAATGTGAAACCTTTAAAATATTCACCAAGAATTTTATTGACATAGAAAAATTACTTAATACTAAATTGAAAATATTGTCTAATGAAAGTACTTTTAAATCATGTTTATAATAACATTTATAAATATTTAGAAACAAAAATAGAGAAAGTCATGAAATTATTAACTGAGTGGTAGGATCGTCATTTTTTTTTACTTCAGTATTAGGACATAATTTCCTGTCTTCTTACAAGTAACAAAAGTTACTTCATAATACCTCTCTTGTCACATTTCCTCTGAAAGAGATTCTTCAATCAGTTCCAGGGAAAGGAAAGAGTTGACAAAGACTGTGGATTCAGAGCAGACTCCACAGGCAAAGGATAAAACTTAGAAGGATTGGAAAAGCAACACAGGCCTTCCTATATCAAAGATACAGATTTTAACAATGATGACTGCATTCCAAAAGAAGTTCGAGAATATAGAAAAGAAAAATAATTTTAAAATGAAGTAGTAGATGATTATGATCTCAAGTGAGGTGTGGTAGGGACTCTGGGGACCACCATATCATAGTATAACATAAGGGAACAAGTTCTAAATAAGTTTTAGGAATTTCATGCAGGGAAAGTATTGCAGTATATATTGAAATTCAAACAAAATGAAATTATGGGGCTGTCGAGATTGTTCAACAGGTAAAAGTGTTGGCTGACAAGCCTAAGGACCTGAGTTTCATCCCAGGAGCCCACATAGTGGAAGGAGAGAACTGAAACTCACAAGTTGTCCTATGACTTGCACATACATACATACCATTGTACATGCATGACCCTGACATCAGTTAATTAAATAAATTAATTAATAAATAATAAGTTTAAAAATAAAACATAATATAAAGAAACATCACAACAAAACAGAAAAGCAAATATTTCTAAGAATTATCACTTATCAGACATTTTATATGTAAACCCCTATAACTAATATTTTATGTATTTTTTTCATTTAATTTTCATAACAACTCCACAAGATAACATCTATTGCTATCCTTATTTCCTCAATTCAAGTCAGAATCACTGTGATAATGGAAGACTTTAATTCAGCTAGTAATTGCCAAAGCAGAAATACACTTTATAAAGTCATCCACATTCAGGTTCACAAGCTTATCATAAGTAAAATAATAATTTAATATACACATCAAAATGTTTACTGGCAATAAGAAAGCTCTCTTGAATTTCTTTTTCAAATTAGCCAAAGATGAGGAATTTTTTCCTTTAAAAATATCTATTCAGTGTTTATGGCTTTGTTGGGAATTTCTGCTTTCAGTTATACCTACAACCAGTTTCACTAATCACATGTATTAGAAATGGATGGAATCAATTTAGAAGCTGTACAGTTTCTCTCTCAAAAGCTAAAAAATATTTGGCTTTTTCTAATGGCCATCACTCCCAATTTGAGGAAACCACAGCCAGTCAATTTGTTAAATATTAAAAACTACCTTTCAACACTCAGTGTCATCTATAAATCATTTCACTCCTTTTATGGCCCTCAACTTTTGACAGCACATTTTACTGTAAACAAATTTGGGAGTTATTCTGTGATTATTCCCACTTGGAAAATATACTGTTTCCTCTCCACAAAAGTAGAACAGGAGGTCTAATAGAAAGGAAATTATTAAGCATTCTACTGAGTTTTTCCCCCAACGAAAACTAAGATAGAGGTCAATGAATAAGTATGTGCAGACTGGAACTTGAATCCTCTAGGGTGACTGTAGGCTAATTAATAATTAATGCCAGAGCCATGGTGTTTGAAATGCAGATGTGATAACTGGAGGCCTGGCAGAGCTGTTCAGAGGAAGCAGATTTAGATGCTATAGGGAATAGGCACTCCCTTGCCGGCTGGCTCACAGAGACAGCCTGGGTGCAAAGCAGGGCCTATGGTTTAGATTATATTCCCCTCAGCTGTTAATTACCTGAACCTACTTTGAAGTTCTTCTCTTTTTATCCTCTGCATGAAAAGAGATTGGTTCAGCCAAGGGACTTGGAGAAATGATCAAATACATGGGGTGGAGGAAAGGGGGGTGGGAATAGAACTTCAGATATAAGAAGATAACGAAGAAAAACACAGTAAAACATGCAAGAACATATATTATTAGGAAATGTTGAATTGTGGTTCATTGTTTCAAGCACATTGTTTCTCTCTGCTATTTTAGTGAAGTTGGTTTTCAGTAAATGTGCAGTCTCTCTGCCTAAACATACAAAGAACTTCCATATGCATTGCTAAGTACAGATATTACAAGAAACTACAACAAATGCTTTATAATGCAGTTTTCAATCTAGCAAAATCATTTATATATCATATTTGAAACCAGGTAGTGATAAGGGTAAAATTAGTAGAATCTGCCACAAATTGCTTCTACACAACTTATACATGTTCAAATACTTCATTTTCCAAACACTACCATTAAATTCCATTGTTCAGTGGGGAAAGTTATACATTTGGAAACTGAAAATTGGATGCAGTTTTAGCAAATCTGAAAGTAAGTAATGGTATTAACTTCATTAAAATCATTGTGATTTATTTTCAAGGTATGCATATGGACACATGAATGACAAAGAAGCATGGTCACTAACTGTTTTGCAAGTGGCTTGAGGAACCTAGAACTGTAAAAAATCTATCAGTTTTTGAGAGGGGTTGGGGTGATTGTTATTTTTTTTTAAATATTTCTTCAGTCTATTGACTGGAGGTAAAACTATTTCCTGAGATACAAGCTACTCATATATGGAAAATGTTCACTTTAAGAATATGAAATCATGAAATGACTAAATTTCAACCACATATCCCATGGTAGTATACTGGTAATGATATCACCCCCAAGAAAATCTGTACTTAAAGTGGACACCTGTGGATGCAATGTCACTTGATAAGGTGAAATTAAATGCATACAACCAAATGAATGAGTGATGATCATACAGCTTGTATGATATATATGAAATCATCTGCATTTTGAGTTGCATTATTTAATAACTTTTACTAATTTGAAAGGATATTTTTGTGAACAGAGATCTTCAAAGTGAAAATTACACATAAATTAAAAGCTTACAATTTTTGGTCTAATGTTCAAATGGCCAAATTCTAAACATGAAAAATAAAGAATAATGCTGTGTAATATAATTCCCTCTAGCAGGAAAACAATCACAGAAACAAATATCTTCTATCAAATATGAAACATACTAGATATTTGAAAAATTTATGTGTAACATAGCGTTCCCACTTGCTGTTTTCATTCCAAGACCAGATGTACATCAACACTGAGATCATATAACAAGCAAAAATAAGACAAATATGTCTCTCAGAAATTTCAATTCAAGCGTCTAACTTTCTCTGACATAAGACAAGGGGAGGAAACCATGAAAAGCAATGTTTACTATATCATGATATTTTCATCAACTTCAGTGTTATGCTGCCAAAGTTCAGGGTATTAATAAAAAGTAGAGTTTTCTGATCTTGAAACATAAACTTTGCATTTTCAGTTCCTTGCTATTAAGAGAAGGATGGAAAAGGTAGTGTTTCAAAAGTGTATACAGCAAGCCTGAGGCACCCTTTGAAAAATCAACCACTTGGGGAAGTCCCTAGGATGTCCATAGCCACAGCCCTCTCTTTCATGGGCATTAAGGATCTTTTGAGTCTCATGAATAGCATTTAATTTTAAAACACAAACACAGAATATATATTTTTCCTAAAATGTAACAATAATTTTCTTTCAAAGTTGTGCTTGAAACTTTTGGGTTACTGTTTTTCAGTAACTATAGGACACTGGATACTGATCATATTACTTTCATTTTTGTTAAAATATCAATTTGCCTGAAATAAATACACACACACACACACACACACACACATTTAACATTCAAACATTCATGTTGTTTGACCAATCCAATTTAAGATGAAATATATCTGAAAGTGTAATCTTCAGCTGAAATCCAAGGCAAGTAAGTGTTAGCCTAAAAATATATGAAAATCATAGATATAAATTATAAAGCAGCAAAAAGATGTCACCTTGAACACTAGGTTAAACTTTCAAGTCTATATCAGATTTACACTTTATATTTCACTGATCTCATTCTCACATTGCTGCCACTTCCACTAAAAGAGGTGTACCTTGTAAAGACAGTCAATTTTTAAAGTATACTTTGAGAAGCTTTAATGTGACTAGTGGCACAAACTTATACTATAGCAAAGAATTAATATAATAAAATAGCAATCAAAAGAATACTTTCTGTATGACAGATTATATTTAAGCCCCAAAACATAGATACCATGGTTTATGTGTTTATGTGTTGCCCCAAAACATAGAGACCATGGTTTATGTGTTTATGTGTTAGTTTGAAATAACTGAAGTGTTCTCCTCGGTGAACTCTACATGAAATTTTTTGTTCAGTATGTGTTTTTCTGCAGTTTATTATGTGCATGTGAAAATGTTGTGACTAGAATCTCCTACAAGCCTGCACAATATCCTGCTTTTAATGGAGCCTGAAACGTTATTAGATTATTCAGATTGTGCTTCTTTTAAATCTCTTGCTAAAGGGAGACTGAAATAAAGTTCTTTGCTCCTCCTTAGTAAAAGCATTAGAAAAGTACATAGATATTAGTAAAATTGTATTATTGCCTTCACCATGAGTGATGCAAGTTGAGTAAACTATGTGGTGCAAGGCAAGGGAAGACTTCCTTATCCTGTAAAGGAATGTAAGCATTGGGGTAAAAAAAAAAGGATTTAAATGAAATTACAACATTAAAATAGTTTTTGGTAAATCCACTAATTTTCTAGGTGAAACCTCTGAAGTGAATGTGAGGAAATATTAAAAGAGTAATGAATTTGCATTCCTTACGCTACAGGCACATGTTTACATGACCTTTAAAACAGAATTAAAGCTGTATCATCAGCAGCTGTAGGCAATTCACATTACTAAAGTAATCAAATAAGAATGCTAAACTAACTATAAAACATAAATTAAGTTGATACAAAATCAACTTAATTCACTAGGTTTACTTGCAATTCACCTGTATCAACTAGTCATTGCAATGCAGCTTGAAGATATACCAAATGAGAAATAATTTAACATATCTGAACATTGTAAAAGTAGGATAACTGAAGCTAGAAATACTTTAGTGTATTTTTGTTGCAAACTTTCATCATTTCTTGGAGTTAGATTCTTTAATAAACATTATTTACTTTCAATCATCACCCCTGAAAGCAAGCATCTCAGATAAAAACATAATGTTCTCTGCTATGCAGTACACATTAGAGTTCATTTTTATGTTCTGGTAAATGTTCAGAAGAATTTATGACTATTTAAATACTGATAAAACATAACAAAACTTTTTCTTGCACCAAATTTCATATTATTCCCTGACATTTTTCATATTTTCCAATGAATATAATCTTGATTTGTCCCATAATGTGTATAAATGTACTTCCTTTGAAAAATAGTAAAATGGATCATTAAATAATTCTATGTCCAATTATTCAGGATCAGAATTGCTCTAAAGATATGAAAATAGAAAATCAGGCAAAAGTCTTCCTAAATTTGTTTTAAAAAGATGGTTTTCTTTCCCTTTTATGATAAGAAATTAAAAGAACCCTCTTCATTCCAAAGTACTTCTATTTGTGAATTGTGACATATTTCCAATCTACTTAGAAAATTTTTCAGACTCCTTGATGATATTCAAACCATGCAAAGTTGTTTGAAACTTTGGTTCTTTTCTATGCTAAGGGGGAATGTGAAACAAAGAGACTAAAATGTTTACCACTATTTTAAATGTGTTGATGAGGGATAAACTAGCTATTAAAAAAAAGACCCTCAACTCTAAAACTCAGTTTCTGTTGTTTTGAGATACATAGTTGACAGATCTGTAGTAGTTCATTACTCAAAACAATTTATAGTCAAATGGTTTATTTTCACTAAAAAAAATCAGGTTTTTAGATTCTCTCTCTCTCTCTCTCTCTCTCTCTCTCTCTCTCTCTCTCTCTCTCTCTCTCTCTCTCTCTCTCTGTTTCCCTTATACACACACAGGATAAAGATCTATTTTATGAGTGACATAACTAATATTTACATCAAGTACCTCAGGAAATGTTACATTTAATGGTAAAGATGAGAAGAAATGTGATTGAGCTATACCTTATCTGCAACAAAATTCTCAATCTCTCTCCAAACATAGAGGCAGTAAAAAAGGTTTATGGGGGAAAAACATTGCTATAATAAGTAAGACAAAATAAATATTATGGATGTACAGAAAAAAATTGAGTGTTGATATTTAAATTGCCCTAATCATATTTTTTAAAGACTCAGATTTCTCTGTCAATAGATAAAAATAGGAAATTTGTTCTTTCAAAAGAGGATGAGAAGTTTAGAAACCGCTTTCCTCGATATGAGTTGTATTACCATAGATTCTCAGCAAAATATTTTTACAGTGACTAACACCCATAAAGTATCATATTCTAATCATATTCTCTTCTCCCAAGTATATCCATATTGGAGAGGCTAGCAGAGGCACAGCTGGACAAAGTATCTTTCCGTGGCAGGTTTGTTACTTGGGGTAAAGTTAGTACCTTGGGGCGTTTTGCTTTAATACAGGTCTATGGAGGGAGACATTATTTTTAAGAGTGTTTAGCTCTAGAAGCAGCTCTTTGGGCAAGATAGAAAGGCTACCCAAGGAAAAGTATCTCAGTCAGTACACTCTAAGGCACAACACTTTTCTTAAAAGCCCTGGGATAGAACAATGTCTCTGTGTTAACACTTGATTGTAGCCCCTTCTCTCCATCTTCAGGAGAAGGTAATCACCATGATGTCCACCTTTTAGAGGCTGCTCTATAAAGAAGATTTAGAGACAGCAGAGGTAAGGAGGGCATGGAATCCTGAAGGCTGCCAAAATTAATCCATTTTTAACTTTTCCTATTTCTACAATAGGGCTCATTTAACTCAAAGAATTCCCATACATAGAATTAAGAGATAATTTCTCAGTAGAATGCTCCCAGAAACCATACCTCCATCACAACTCCTTCAATATGCAGATCTTACCACCTCCATCAGTATCTTTCCAGGAGGAGGCTAAGGCCATATCAGACCACTCAGTCTCATCCTTGAAACTTAGCAAAATCTTCCAGGAGCTGAGTGGTGTTGTTGCTTCCCAAATCATGTTCCTTCATGCCTGGGCACACCTGCAAGATTCTTTTTGCTGTGACCCTCCTTGTCCTGATTCAAGGGAACTTGAATTTGCACCAGTAATAGCACCAGAATAAAAAGCATCCTAGTAAAGTGACCAGACAAGGAAAAACCTTAGGAGGTGTTAGGTTCTTCTACTAGCCAACTGAGATCTTATATTTTGAAAGAGACTCTTAAAAGTTCTTGGATTTGAAATGCTTATGCAGATAATGCTTGTGCATATACAAAAAATATACTTGAACATCATGGAGTGATGCATGTATCCATAAAAACTAGAAAGCCAAATACCAGTTAGAATAAGCCTTTCTTCAAATGAACAGAGGAGCTAAACCAATTCAGAATGTGGGTGAAGTAAAATCAATAGAATAAAAGTTACAGGAGACAGAAATTGTAAGAACAGTCAGGAAGTTAATAGTCCTTTCTATGAGCTAATACAATTACAAAAAGAGCAAGCATTAATACTCTTCCTTAAAATAGGTTCACACATGTGTTTCCACATTATTTTTTTCTGTTTTTTAAACAACATACTTTCTCTTTTTTCTCTCTATCAATCTCTCTCCATATAAATATAAACACATACAGAAATACACCATGTAAATATATGTTTTTGTGCATCCCTCTATGTGACTCTAAAATTGGCTCTTTCCTAGGAGCTCTGAACACTCAACAAATCACTTGCTAAACTTTTTAGAAGGAACCAATATTTCCATGTTTAACCAAGCTTCTTGTATTCCCATAAGGACTTGAGTGTGTGGAATGTTAGCCATTTTAGATAAATACTATTTACTAAGCAGGAGGGGGTGTAAGATACAGGGTTCATGCAATGTCTGTTGTTGTGAATGAGGACAGAGCATTCTTGCAGTTTTGCTTATTAAATCTAGTCCATCTATGAAGAAGAAAATGAATTTCAATTTGGGGAAGCTTTATTATCTACAAAACTGACTTGTAGAAAGCATCTACTATTCATGTATTCTTATATTACAAACACCAATCCAAAGAGTTAGAAGTAAAAGATTACCTCTATATGTCCTCTTATTCATCAAGCAGCAGCTAGAATTGCATTTTTCATCTTTGAATACCTTCACAATTTCTGACTGTTTGACTATATTTTAAATTTAGATAACAATCATCATTGCAAATTATGTATGGAATCAATCAGTGACTCCATATGAAAAATTAATATAGAATAGTAATTCTGTATGGGATCTGTATATTATAAAACTACTAACTGAGTTTTACAAAATATAGACTCTGTAGGAAAAAAGCACCTCAAAAGAAATGACAACTGACATCCACAATTATTTCTAGACCTCCAATATCCTAATGAGGAGATGATAACCTTAGTGAGTAGTAATAGTAACTCTGTCTCTTCAGAGCTCTTTCCCCAGAACCCTCTAAGATCAGGGTTCATCCAATTACAATGGAAAGAGCAATGGAAGAGGTGACCCCAGAAGAGGAACTGAGACTGGATCAATGCATTCTCCCAAGGCAGCTGTGGAAACAAGCATCCTCTCCCTAGGCAGCAAGAGTCTCTATTGTTCTTTCCTGTCCTCTAACCATCCTGTCTATTCCCTCAAAACACAATGTCTCAGCAATTCCCCTCCAACATGCCAGTATTAAATTTTGCTAAGGAATGACTGTTCTTGCAGATGGTTTTTCTTTTTGAAATAATTACATGGGCTTGCATCACACTGTTCCTATTTCAGTTTTGTTTTTGTATACCATCATGCTTCACTTCCTACACTTCTTTTCCTGTCAAGATTCCCCCCCCCACACACACACAATCTAAGAAAGACCACAGAAACCCTAAAAATGTACTAATTGTATTTGATTCTCTAGCATTGACCAGTGTCTGCTGGGGAAGCATTCCCATTATGTGTACAAACTGGGGAAAGGAGGAGAATGGCTGTTTGGGGACAGAATATATTGTGAACCCCTTACCTTACCCTGATGTAATTTTAAAAAAAGAAAAATATAAAGTCAGGAATAAATAAGAAAGGAAGGAGGAAAATACCAAAAAAAAAGAAAAAGAAAGGAAAGAAGGAAGGAAGGAAGGAAGGAAGGAAGGAAGGAAGGAAGGAAGGAAGGAAGGAAGGAAGGAAGGAAGGAAGGAAGGAAGGAAGGAAGGAAGGAAGGAAGGAATTACAGGAGTTCCAGTGAGCTGGTACTCTGAAGGGCAGCTATGTCTCACCCAAAATACCTCATGAGCTCAGTATACCGACACTGGGGAAATCTTTCTTTCTACGTTGCATTGAGAAGCTGCTCAATTGTTTCCCTTCCTTTATGAGCTTCGGGGTTGCAAAAAGGAAACAGCGGGTGCACTTATCTCTAGCAAGCCCAGTCTAACTTGCCCTGTTTCCAAAGTGAACTTGTGCTGAAGGTGAAGTTTTCAGCCCGGAGGTCATGTCAGTGTACCAAACCCTACCTTCTGGCGCCTCATGCTGTATTGCATACAATCTGATCTGGCCTTTTAGCCTTCTTTCCAGACCCCTGCCCCCACCAGCCATTCTCCTCCTTTCCCCAGTTTGTACACATAATGGGAATGCTTCCTAAACTACTCTCAGATAACAAATCTGCAAGAGTAATAATCCCCATAGTTGGGGCACTTTCGAAAGGAGTCTATGCAGACTGCCCAGCTGCCACCATGCTCCTGCGTGCTTCTACAGTACAGCGACCTGAACCACATTAATCTGTTTAATTTCTTTTGTGAATCCTCTCTTGCTTGGTAATGTAGGGCGAGAATCTCTGCAAAAATGCTCAGAAGCTTGTGTCCTTAAATAGTGCAAAGAAGGGAAGCCATTAAAAACCTTCATCTCACAAATAAACGAAGTTTTAGTAAATCAAGCCAATCTGACTTTCTTCAACAAATGAATTGTATTGCTTTCATAGAAACGAACCAAGGAGTATGGATTAAGTGGGGTGGAAAATTGGAGTGTGAAACAACTTAACAAGGAATAAAAATGGTACCCACTGTTTGTATACCAGGAATTGAAAGCTCTGCAGTCTTGCTGGAGAAAAGTAGTGGAATTGCTACAATTACAGTTCTTCCACTTCCAAGCCTGGCTCCTCTCAGGGCGACTTTTAGCTGCCCCAGACTGGCAGGTTCCGATAGCTATTGTGATATTATTCAAAATACTAGCTGTAGAGGAGGTGGGGAGAATCAGACTAAGGACCTAGAGTGGATTTGAAGCTGAGATGCACTTTAAGGTGTGGGTTTACTTCAAATACCAGAGAAAGTAGATTTGCTACTGGTAACTTAGAATTTAAGGCAAAATGCAGTCTCTGAAAAATAAGTTGCCAGAGCTTTGCAACAGTAGCTTCTCTTGGACTTATTTTTCTCCCATGTCCAGACCGGTCTTCTATTGAATGAGGCTCTTTTATTTTGCATGGGGCAGGGGATTTGTGACCATGGTCCCCCCTTTTATTCCTCTCTCTATGGAAACCCAGATCCTGGGGAGAAATATGCAAGGCTGAATAAAGAGAAGCTGCAGAAAGGAGCGCTTGAGTGCAGCATCTGTTACACTTGGGAAGTTAGACTGACAGGAGAGGGCGAAGGAAACCTCTCCAGTAGATTAGTTAGAACAGCAAGGAGATTTGACTACATGCAGATATTTTCTTCAATAAACAAAATACATTGCATGTGAGAAATTTTGTTACAGCTACTACAGAATATGATTTCACCTGAATGCAATAAGCAGTATATACTAATGAAAATTATTTTTAAACAGGAGCCAGGGTAAGGAAGAGGAGAAGAGAGGAGAGCAGAAGAGAGGAGAAGATGGAATAGGGTGGGAAGGGAAAAGACGTGAGTGAAAAGAAGGGGAGGAAAAGAAAGAAGAAAGAAAAATAACAGTTTCTGCTCTCCGTAGAAATCTATTCTTAAAGATTGGAAAGAAGTTATATAACAAACCTCCACGTGGCTGTAGATGTATCCTTTTTGATATCCTTCTCTACCTCCAAACTTGGGACAAATGGTCTGAGCCACTTTTGCTGTACTGGCAAAAACCATGTAGCTAAAGCAAGGCCAAGACTAAGAGTCCAAGAGGAAGGTGATTCTAAGAACTCATGCAAATAGAATTGAAAAATCACCCGCTTCAGGAAAAGCTTTATCAGATGATAATTATCTTAACACTGTAAATGGTCAGACTAAGTTTAGCAACTCTTTCACCCAAATGCAGCTGCTAGATTGGGGGTGGGGAACAGACCAACAACAAGGACAAGGAAGGCACAGATAGCGATCGTATTTTTGCATGTGCGGTTTTCTTTTTTCAAAGCCTTTTCTTCTGACCTCTAAGTTGAACCAACAAATACTGGCAAAAAAAAAAAAAAATCGTGGAGCTCACAGCCTAAAAGTGTACCCAAAACTTCTGTTTTTGTTTGATATTATCAAGCCGCTATTTCTTCAAAAGCAGAAGTTCATACAGAAATAGGCATTCTTGCAAAGAACAAAGCGCATATTCCCTGTGGATAGAAGTAGCTTACCTGGGACAACCAAAAGAAAGAAAGATAGAGAGACAGATACAAGCACATAGAAAGGGTAGTGTTTGAACACAAGAGAGTAAGAGGGAGGGAAGGACAGAGGGATAGATGGACTGAGGGATACAGGGAGGGAGAAGAGAGACAGAGGAAAAGAAAGAGAGAGAGGGAAAAGAGAGAGAGGAGGAGGAGGAAGAGTAGAAGGAGGAAGAAGAGGAGGAGAAAAAGTAGGAGGAGGGAGATTCTATTTCTAGGTTAAAGTCAAATAAGCCTTTACAACAGAACATAGATACATGAAGTCCCAGTTTCAATGAGGGAGCCAGGTGGGGGGAGATGGCAAATGATTCTCTCTGCCAAGTAACTACTAAGTGTTTATCTTACAAGCAAAAGAAAGATTTTAAACAGATGCCAGGCTTTCTTGCCTAACAAATACATTTACATTTAACAATATCTACTCCTATTACTCTGTGCTGTCATAAGAAATCACTAATTTCACAGGAAATAGTTGCTGTTTAGCTGCATAAAGGAATGGCAGAATAAGCTCACCTTGCTTTTCTATTTTTTCTCATTTTCTTGCATTTTCTTCAGATCTGTCTTCCTAGAGAAACTAATGCCTTAATGACTTTCTGGTAGCTGCAAGCCTTCTTTTATTTCTGCTAAATATATGAAAATGTATGCAAATTTAAATCAAGCTTAACCTAGGAGCTTTTGCAATATATTTAATGGAATTTCAAACCAATAAGGAACTCTGATGCAGTCTTCTGTAATATAATTACATACCTATGTTACCTCAAAAATTATGCAAGGAAAGGTCATTTTTTTAAATTGAGATTTCAATGAGGTATTGGGTGGTGCCTTTTCCCAGCTAGAGTCAATTTGAAATCTTTGAATTTTTCTCCAACTCTGCTTCCCAACAACACCTTTGCATTGGATTGTGGCGCATACCGACCTGTCTTCTAACTTACAAAAGCTAAGGAGGACACAAGTATTTCCCCTCTTTTCTTTGAGCCAAAATGTGAAGCCAACCCTGTTTCCCAAACTGAAAGCAAATTCGAGCTTTGTGGGGGTTGGGGAGAAATGGGAGAGCTGTGCTTGATACCAAGCCACCAGGGCTTTTCTTTACTCTTTCTCTTCTGTGCTCTATCCTCTCCTCCTCTTCCTCCTCCTCCTCCTTTTCCTTTTCTCTCTTCCTCCTTGTCTCTCTCCTTCTCTTTCTTTTTCTCCTTTCTATAATTTCCTGAACACAGTAAATGATGAACAATTCTTAACAATTTCTTCATATGGCTGAAGAAAATATGAATGTTTTAGTTTTTCTAGGGCATCACAGTATTGATCAGGAATGATGTCACGGGTGTTTTCTATATACCCACTGGGAGTGGGTCTGCTGCCTGTCTCCTCTGGGGTGTCAAAAACACAACTGCCAACTTTAGGAGGCCATGCTTTTGACAGAAGTTATGGGACTTTTGATGGAAGCTGACAGGGAGTAGTAATAAAACAAGGTTTCCAATTGACCAGCAAACTTAAAAATGACTGAATTTTGCCATGATTTCATTAGGATTTACCTTCCCTGATTATTCAAATTTTTATGTTGCAAATCGAACATTTTGGAAGAAAATAAGAATCTTTGCTAAAGCTTGTCATACCTTACCATTTAGCAACCAGCATCTTATAAATAACAAAAAGAAATAAGCAAAATGAATTGAAATGAATTTTATTGGCAATGTGAATTCATTCATTTTGGTTCTTACCTAAGGCATTATTTTGCTAAAAGTTTGCAGAGGCGTTTTGTTTTTCAGTTCTTGTCATGCACCAATTCTAGGACGCTAAATAAAATCTCAAAATTTTTCTGCAATAAGATCAGAATAGCATTTAAACATATTTTACTTCTTTCTGTTAAAGAAGTCAAAAAGAGGTCTGAAAATCCAGTGTGCTGCCTCAATGCAACCCGACACAAATATATCCCTTCTCTCTCGCACTCGCCCAAATCCCAGGAAAGTCTCTTTGAGGCAGGGAGAAAGGGTTAACTAAAGGAGCCGCAGCGACTCAGCTAGGTAACCAATGGAGCCAAAAGATTGATTCACTTCCTGCTTGGTTCTCACTGAAACTCTCCAGCTTCGCCAGCCTAATTTGGAAACCAAGCTCGGCCTCCCGCATCCCCATTGGCTGTGTTCACGCCTGGCCAGGCAGAGTTGCACTGTGATTGGCCTCTGAGGGTGCCTGTAACCTGCGCTAGCGACTTCGGTCCCCCTCTTCCCCCCGCCTTAGATGTCAAAGGCTGAAGCTGCTCCCTTTGCCACATTATAACTAGTAGAAGATCCTCTCTGACCATGGCCACAGCTGCCTCGAATCCCTACAGCATTCTCAGTTCCAGCACCCTTGTCCATGCGGACTCTGCGGGCATGCAGCAAGGGAGTCCGTTCCGCAATCCTCAGAAACTTCTCCAAAGTGATTACTTGCAGGGAGTTCCCAGCAATGGGCATCCCCTCGGGCATCACTGGGTGACGAGTCTGAGCGACGGGGGACCATGGTCCTCCACCTTGGCTACCAGCCCTCTGGACCAGCAGGATGTGAAGCCGGGGCGAGAAGATCTGCAACTGGGCGCGATCATCCACCACCGCTCTCCACACGTCGCCCACCACTCACCGCACGCCAACCACCCAAACGCCTGGGGGGCGAGTCCGGCTCCAAATCCGTCCATCACGTCCAGCGGCCAACCCCTCAACGTGTACTCGCAGCCAGGATTCACGGTGAGTGGCATGCTGGAGCACGGGGGACTCACCCCGCCACCGGCCGCCGCCTCCACGCAGAGCTTACATCCAGTGCTCCGGGAGCCTCCAGATCACAGTGAACTGGGTTCGCACCACTGCCAGGACCACTCCGATGAGGAGACACCCACATCCGATGAGTTAGAACAGTTCGCTAAACAATTCAAACAAAGAAGAATCAAGTTGGGTTTCACGCAGGCCGATGTGGGACTGGCACTGGGCACACTGTATGGCAACGTGTTCTCCCAGACCACCATCTGTAGGTTCGAGGCCTTGCAACTGAGCTTCAAGAATATGTGCAAGCTGAAGCCCCTGCTGAACAAGTGGCTGGAAGAGGCGGATTCATCCACTGGGAGCCCGACCAGTATCGACAAGATCGCGGCTCAGGGTCGCAAGCGCAAGAAGCGAACCTCCATCGAGGTGAGTGTCAAGGGCGTACTGGAGACGCATTTCCTCAAGTGTCCCAAGCCGGCAGCACAGGAGATCTCCTCGCTGGCAGACAGCCTCCAGTTGGAGAAAGAAGTGGTGCGTGTCTGGTTCTGTAATCGAAGACAAAAAGAGAAAAGAATGACTCCGCCAGGGGATCAGCAGCCACATGAGGTTTATTCGCACACAGTGAAAACAGACACGTCCTGCCACGATCTCTGACTGGAGGAAGCTAAGATGAGGCTGGCGTCACCAGGAGCAGTGCGGATATGTCTCATTCCCTTCCTTTCATCCTCACATTCTTGATTATTGCTGTTTCTCTGGCTTGTTCTTTTTCTATTCCTTTCCTTTCTTCATCCCCCCTCCCTTGCAGGGGTTTCTAACTTATGTAAAGAAAGGGAACACACACACACACACACACACACACACACACACACACACACACACACACCACACGCACAACACACACACGCACGCACACACTTCTCAACTCTGATACAGGATTATATTTAGCGGTCCAGGTGAAGATCTATTCCCTGTGGCTGGGCTATTGCCCTCCAACCTTTTCTGCTGATCAATACATATTGTTTACTCTGAGAAAGATGTGTTTGGTTGCTCCCCTCTGAGAAGGGAAAGGAGAGAGGTAACATGGGGGGGAGGGAAGACAGATGTGTGCCTATGAATAACCTTTCAGCGCCTTGGTTATAGCAGCTGTATTTCAGGTAAAATCTGTTTTACAATAGACTAGTTTTGCATTTTTTAAAACTTCTATAGCGTTTCTAAATGTCTGCGGTGTTTTACTACAATCTGTACACAATATTTGTGAGATAATTTGTATCTACACGATCACTCCACATTATTATTGCTATTATTATTATTCCTTCATTGAGCTGATGATTTTTTAATTGCTTAAAAAGGAGAGGGGAGGCTAGAAAGAGGAGGGAGGAAACACTTCCCACACTACCCCCCCACTTTGAAATATGTATGGAAAACAGAGGATACAATGGAGAAAGTTGATGGTTTTATCTCCCCAACACCGGGATGGAGTGCTTAACACAGGCAGGATAAGCGAATTTAATAGATTTGCAAACTAGCCCAAAGTAAGAGAAGCGATTTCCCATCTTTCAGCCCTCCTTTCTGGAACTACTGAGCCTCCACAGGCTTCCACCACCTAGATCCCAGAGCCAGAGATGGTTTCGGCTATAATGCCCAGGGAAGAAAGGGACCTGGGCTACCAGAAGGGTTCAGAATTCTCCGATGTTGCAAATGCCTGTGCATGGAATTTCCCACAGACCTCCAGCACCTATAAGGCTTATAGCCTATGCCTTCCCTCGTTCACACTCTCCCAGATGAAAGACTTTGCCTTCACCAGCCACCAGCCGCTCCTTTCTCTCGAGACCGAGGCCCAGATACACTGGTAACAGACTGACCCAGCGCCTCCCGGTTCGGTTCTGCTCCAGTTCACCGCCTGGGCTCAGTGGGAGAAACCCTCCCAGAGTAGTGGCGAGCGATAGGCGGACAAAGCACCCTCTGCTTGGTGCCCAGCTGCAATGGAATGATTGGCAAAGGTCATGGAGATCCCAGTCGGCCACAGCTATGTAAGGCCTCCTTCTCTTGTATATACCGCTGTCTGTGAGTGAGCTTTTGGGGAGCCCTCTTGGCATCTCTGACAAGCACAGCTGGTGGAAGCTAAAATTGAACGAGCTAGAGAGTGCCTGGGCGGCTGGGTTTCTTCTTATTCTTATTTTTTTTAAACTGCGTGTATGTGTTTCTGTACGTGTATGCGTGCATGCGCGTGCAAACGTGTGTAGATAGCTGTGTGTATCTTTTGACTGAATTAAAACTCTACAAAAAATTCTCGCTAGGCTATGTAGGGATCCCAAAAATAAGCATTTGCCGCCGCGGCTTTATTGCTAGCTCTCTCGCGTCCACAGGACAGGCTTACAGGTGCGCCTCATTCCCAGCACTCCGTGCTGGCTAAGGAAGCACCCAAGGCCCAGCTCTGACTTTGGTCTACCCAGGTCAGGTCGATCTTAGGGGTTCAGCCTCCAGGCGCAGCTGTGGTAGACAAAGCTTCAAACTACCTAAGGACCAGAAAGCCTTGTGCTCTTTGTAGAAGATGGTTTAGTACACATTGTAAGGCCGCTGGTTGACCTCACTGTGTCCCATCGCCACCTCCCAGGGGAAGTTCCATTCAAATTCCCGGACCCTTTTACTGTTTTTGTTGTTGTTATTGTTGTTTTTGTTTTGTTTGTTCCCTCATCAAGGCTTTGCATCCTGTTGATAGTTAGGCTTTAATTCTGCAAGTTTATTTTCCACATTGGGTTCACGTTTCACAAATGTTCGAGATTTTTTTGTTTGCTTGATACTCTTTTTTTTCTTTGCAGTTAAAAGCTATGGTCAAATCTGAGTTAACCCAAATATTTCTGCCGACTTTATAATTGTACAGTTTTGTATATTAAACGTTTTTGAAGTTATTAATTTAAAAAAGATCATTTAGTTTATTCATTTAGTAACTGATGTATAATAAACGCTATTTTCATTAAGAGTTGCTTTTTCAACTATTTTATTCAAATTGCCTATTCCAGTTACCAACAATTATTTATTTTCAATAAATTCTGCATTGTGTTTAAAAGGAGATTGTTTCAAAGATAAGTTGGGTGTCAAAATGAAAACAATTTGCTGTAATGTTTGATGTGAACAATTTTAGTCAAGGGGTTTATATCAACACAATATTTTATTGTTGTAAAAGATTTAAAAAGTTTAAATAAAACATTTTTCCATAAAAATGCATGATTTTTTTCCTGGCATTATTGTCTGCTGTGTGAAGTGGAGGACTTTATCAGGCATACTCTACATGAATAGCCCGTTTGCCATGCTTCAGGTTTGGAAACATTAGTCATTGTTTTGATTCTTGATTTTATTCCTCCCTGACTTTTGGCCTTTTAGCTCCAGTTCGTAAATAACACTGACATATACAGGCTCGTTTTTCCCTCATAGAAAATCCTTCGATGGTGGGAAGTCAGGTGAAGGCAATTTTATTAATATTCTCCTGAAACACAGTGTGCTCGTCAAGGAGTATCTTCTAATCTGCCCCTCCTGAAATTTGATCAAGATTTTCACGAGACTTCCTTATTTCCTTATTGCATTCATTTTCCTCCAACAACGACTGCCAGGAACCTGTCTGGTAAGGGAGCTTTCATCCCTACATGGACAATGGGAGTAAGATTTTATATATATATATACATATATATATATATATATATACATACACATTTATACATATATACATACATATATACATGTGTGTGTATATATATATATATATATATATATATATATATATATATATGTGTGTGTGTGTGTGTGTGTGTGTGTGCTCCTTAAAACTCTCTTCCTGGGCCCAGAAACCTCAAGCAAATTGTTTGAATATTAAGTTTGTGAGAAGAAAAAAAAAGGATTGTGTGGAGAGATTTGGAGGAAATGTTGATTTATTACATTTTTCTTGACATTCCTAAGTATAAGTTCCTCTATGTTATTAATTTCATAAGTCCCCCAATAAATAAGGTGCTGCTATCTGTAATGATAGCTAAGGAATCATTTTCAAATATGATGCAAATATACTTCAAGATTCTGAACAGGCTTGCCTCGTCCAACATTTTTTGGTTGATGAATTTTATACAACAAATATCAATACAATATCTAGCAATAAAGCCCTCTTTATTTCATGTTCTGATGTACTTGTTTTTAATCTTACTCAAAGAAAAATTAATTTTTAGTCACTTTTGTATATACTGATTATCACATATAATTTTTTGAGTCTTTCAGCTTGCCTAATTATTTACATCTGTATGATGTGGCTATATGAAATATGTCACATTATATGTATACTTATGGTTATATCTCCCTTTATGAAGAATATTGATTTTAGACACTGGTATCTACATTCACAAAACCCATAGTAATAAACCTGTTAGTTGCCTTTTGGTTAACACAAATTATCTCCTTACTAATACCCTATAAAAATAACATGGGCTAAAAAGTTTATTTTCTTACTAAAGAAGTATACACGAAAACTAACTTGTAATGTGTCCTGAACTTTTTGATGGAGACATATGCAGACATTCTAGGAGGCAGTCATATGACTGCATAGATATAAAAAACAATATTAATATTCTAATATTACTAATATGTCTGTGCCTGCATGTGTGCTCACATATGTGTTTGTTTCTGTGTATGTGACTTCCCGTCCAGCTGTTTTTCTTTCTCTTAAAATGTAACCAAACCCCAGT
Organism: Typhlomys cinereus; assembly: GCA_023101885.1. NCBI lineage: Eukaryota > Metazoa > Chordata > Mammalia > Rodentia > Platacanthomyidae > Typhlomys > Typhlomys cinereus. Next base: position 706,241 of record JALPQD010000180.1, read on the forward strand.
GGGATTATCAATTTATTGGAATAATATTTCCATTCAAAATTCAGTGTTGTTGGTGCTTCTACCTAAATTACATTGGTTTTCTTTATCTTAAGGTTGCTGATACTTTTCCACACCAAGAACTCTTTGTAAGAAAAGTGGCTTTGCCTTCGTTTTCTTTCAGATTATACAAAGTTCTCTCTCTCTCTCTCTCTCTCTCTCTCTCTCTCTCTCTCTCTCTTTCACCTGACAGGTTGAAAAACAGAAACATTAGCTATATTTGATGCCATGAAGGCAAAAATTTTCATTCCATCAACACACAATAGCCATAGAATTGAAGAGGTTGTGGAGGGAGGTAAGATGAGAAAACTGAGAGTGCACAGGTGCTACAGATGTGTAAATAAAGAATGGTAAATTGTAATCATAGTAATCACATATGCACATATCAAGGATTGGTTGTCTGTATATTTGTAGCTCTCTGTATTTATCACAAAAAGGAAATAACCTAATTAGTTCTAAGTTTCTTTTCTTACATACAACAACCAAAAATGCTATAATGGGAAATTGGTTTCTTATGTTTAGAAAAGGTGATGGTAACTATTGCCCAAATGATAAATGAGTAACATTTGTCTCCAAGAAAACCAAACATTGTTCCTTGGAAGTATTTAACATTCATTTTTTTTCCATTTCTGTAAAGTTAGACTTCCATTGCTGCTTTAACTGTTTGTACTGCTGTAAGTTAAATGTATTTTTCAGTTCTTATGTAAAATGGAAAGGATTACAAGAACAACAGAAACTAGAAAAGTAGTTTTCCAAAGAGAAAAGCATATATTTCCCCCAATGTCTCAGAACATAAGAATTTTGAAAAATATTTCATCATGTCATGGCTAAAATGAGTCTTTAAGAAACAGTTCTGAAAGAAAAAAAGTAACATCACTAAAAACAGTTATACAACTCATACTCATGAATTCTATAAGAATACAACTTTCTGTATATATGCCACCAAACAGTAGTATTAAAATATTATTCTTCAACTTACTCATTTTTAGGCGTTAGTTTTTAGAAGATTAACAAAAGTGATTACAAATTTTTGTTTGAGGTCAATTATGGACTTGTTAAAAAATGAAATGAAAGCAACTTTTCTTAAGAGCACCACTGGAAAAACATTTCCACAATTATGGGACGTCTATAAAAGCACAGTCTTACAAACAAACAAAAACAACTCCTTCAGACTCTGAGAAATGGGAAGTAATGCATGTGAAAACCTAGAATACTATCCCTGCAAAAAGACACCCACATAATTAAATCATTGTGCATTGCAATGAAAATTCACTTACTCATTCTTTCATGTAAGTATAGAATTCACACTTATTCACACATTATTTAAATCACTAACTAGAACACTGGGTTCTATTAGGAAAACTACTTGTTACTAAGGATGATTTGTTCTAAAATGGGAACTTACTGGATGATATCCAAGTAGGATGATTCATTCAACTACCAAAATGGTCTTATGAAATAGACACACCCTCCAAAAGATGGAATGCAATATTTTGTTTTGAGATGAAACTCAATAGTGTTTAATAAACATCTATAGATACATATATAGAACCATAAATAATGTCCTATCTTTCCCTCAATACGTCCCTCACACATCAACAGGATAAAACCAGATGTTCTCAAGGTAAAGAAAGAGATAAACTCATTGTCCAATTTTTAGATGTTTTCACATCTCTAGTTTTACTCTTTCCCATACTATTCTTCTATAGAGAACTGTAAAAATCACTCTTATTTTATAAAAAATATTAAAAACCTAGCTGGAGTAACCTTCCCATAAGTTCAACACTCACACACACACCCGCGTGTGCATACACATGCACGCACATGCACACACACACACACACACACACACACACACACACACTAATCAACATGAATTAACTGCCTACACTTTAATATTGTAAGCAATGGGTATTGTATCATGTTTTCCTGTAAGGAAGGGGAGTCACTCAAACATTTTAACATAAATTATTCTTCATCTTCCTCAATTATTTTTGCTATAATGTTAAATTGCATTTAATGTAATGGATTATCTCTCATATTAGTAGAGATTATGAAATTGGTCCTGTCCACCTTTCACAGGCATAAAAATACTGCTATGAAAATTAGCTTGCAAAATAAGTGCAGTTACTTCTGAAGACAAATATTAAAATTACCTAATTGGCATCATATTTTTAAATCATAGAAGATATGATAGCCCAAATAAGGAACAATAGTTTATTGGTCTTGAAATGGCATATAATTCCAGGCTGCAGAGTCTGGACATTTAGGTGGACTCATGGCAAGAAGCACTATTACTTTTCCTGATGTTTTGTCATTCATACTTTATCTATGAATGCTGATAGTATTTATATTTCACCAAGACCAGCACTGTTCACAAAATTCACTGCCATGGGAACACATGAATTTAGGTACGTAGAAAATAGAATAAAAATTAGGGGTCTTTGTTGAACTCATAGCAGAATAAAAATGTAAATGGAAAAAAGTCAGATTTGTGGGTCATGTTAGCATAACCAGAGAGTCTTTTCAGAACAGTAAACAATAACTACTATTAAGTGATAAGGCTTTACTTGTCTTTCTATGATGAGCAAGTTTCTACAAATGAGGCTCTTTCATCATAGAAAGAGAGGCTGAGTATTTTAGTGTTACATTTTAAATTCTGAGTTTTTCAAATGTGAAGACGTTTTGCAGCATAACCATATACAATTCATGGTGACATATTACAGAACTATTCTAATGATTGCAAAGTCATCTTCTTTCACTATTGCAGAAATTCAATTTGTGAATATCTGCTTAAAATGCTATATGACAATAACCTCCATGTGAGCATTTTGCCTCTTCACTAAGTTCTATGTGGCAACAAAGAGTGATAATTCAAGGCTATCAACACTCTTTCACATTTCTCACACATCTTTCAGATGATATAATAAATACAGCATTGAAAATTAAATCAAAATAAATACATTTGGACTTTTTGATTGGGTTGAGAATGTTTAAAATTCTAAATAAACATATTTTCTTTAATCATCTTTATCTTCCATGTTATTTCCTGGGAAAGTAAACTTGAAATCCTCATCAAAAGTGAAACTAAAGTAATTTTGAAGAGTTCTTTCAACTCCCAGAGTCCTCTCCTATTTACTGGACAGACATGACTAGGCAACGTTGGCTGTATTGATGCTCCCTATCAGGTTTTTTAGGGTAGTTGAGCAACTTCAGGGTCAAGAATCTGTTGCTCGCCTTGGGAATTTCAGCTTCTCAGATAAAATGGAAGTTTAAATGAACCAAATATCTTCTGACCCTTTGTATTCTGCTTCTGCATGTCCTAGAATGATGCCTTCATTGAACTAGAAAAAAAAAACTAACTTTATATGAATTAAAAGTACATTTTCACTACTAGATTTTTTTCAAAATATTGTGCTTCAAGTTACTAATTTTTTGAAGAGTTTTCTCTAAGGCAAATCTGACAAGAACTCTGTGCTACCATATGTATGATTTATGTATATATCATTTATGTATAATTTAGAGAATTTCCCCAAAGTATTAAAAATGAAAAAAATGCTCTTCAATTTATATACTACTTTTCCTCTGTGAAGATTCCTAGGAAATTTGGAAAGGACGCATACATTAAGCTTTGCAACAACCAATATGCAAATCACTGTAAAATGACCAGTTCAGGCCACATAAAATGGCCACACTCAATCTGGGCCAAAAACTCATTAATATCAATAGGCATCCTGTGCACAATTGAAGGGCACTATATGTCATGGCTCCCATTCATTGCCCTGTGGGAGTATGAAATTGTGTAAGCTCACAACTCAAAGAAACACATTCTCATACATTAAACTCATATGATAAAGGTGAAAAAGGCAAATAAAATGGATTCACATACATTTATTAATTGCTGGTGAAATTTATCTCTAATTTTGTTTTAGAAAAGCATGTGTTCTCTTTGTTTAAAGACAACCAATATGCAAAAGTAACTGCACATGAGACAAGCTGTATTTTCAACTAAAATCATTTATAAACATGCAGAACATTCTCAGAAAAATTTCAATCAGCATCTCTGAGCTGCTTATAATTATATATGTACATATAAACATACACACACATATATATGCATATATAGCATATAAACTTACTCAGTATAAATTTTCCTTAAAAGCAAAAATTGAAATTGTTTTAAATTTAGATAATGCAACAGTTCCAGTGTGTTTCCCAACATTTACCATAATTATACAAATCTCACAATGTATTTTTGTAAAAATAACTAAATTTCTCAAATAACTCAAATATTGTCATTAATTTCTGATAGTATGCAAGAATTTTATTTTTTGAAAAAAACCATAAAAAATAAATCACCTGCAATAAATCTGAGTATATGCTATCAAATATTTACTACTTTAAATACTTGTCACCTGCCCTAACCTTGTTCTATGTCTCTAGCTGTAAGAAATGTGCCGCACTCAAAGTTCAGTGTCATATTAAGAGATTGCAAGATAAATAATAACTTAAAGCTGTCTACTTTTTAACATATAAATATATTAATTTCAAAACTGAGTACTTTTTGGCTGAATAAATATTCAAGCTTTATACACAAGTTTGTAGGTTAAGAATAACAATATTATTAAATTTAGCAAACATTTACTGAGTGAATGTCATGCACACTGCATTATTGTAGTAAAGTGTGAAGAATGTACAATAAGGAAAGGTTGAAAATTTCACCAATAAAGATATTGCTTCAAAAAAAATAATAATCTCTAAGATAAGATAGCACGAAGACAGGAATATATATGGTTAGCTGTTAATTAGATGATTACGAGAGATATGAACTATCCTTGATGGGGGCTACTACTTTATATTTTATTGCTGTCTTATTAAATGTGTTCATAATTAATTTACTGCTGTCTTATTAAATATATTTGTGCTATTTTAATAATACTGTTAGTCAAACCAGCACCAAGTTTTATTTGCAAGTTTTTGTAATTGAATTTCAACTCTGATGAACTTAAATTCTTGTAACAATTTTTGAAAATATAAAATATGGAATGGCAAATACAATGCAAGTTCTGAAAGTCACTTCCTTTTCCTATTCTCTCCCCTTGGAAAAGAAGGGTTCAATGTCAAGAAATCTGAGCAATGTGAACTGCTTACCTCCTCTTGTTTTCAGCTACTACCGGATTAGAGGATCAATCTGTCTCATAGACAGTACTGCAACTAGTAACCCTTATTTGAGTTAAGAATGGAAAGACTTCTCAGCAAATGCTGGAAATCAGACTCCAAAACAAAGAGATTTTGTGTGATGTTTCCACTCACAGTGTGAATTTCATTGCATGAGATTTATGACATAGTAAAGGCACTAGGTAAAGACAAACATGAAAACAGATTTCTAGTATAGAAATTCCTGATGGGAAATTTCAGAGTTTTTGTGATTTAAAACAGGGAAGGAAAAAACAAAACTCTCATGAGCTCAGAAAGAGCTCTTTGTAACCAAATGCTTCTCAGCTAAAAATTTGGCTTCATTGAGATTTTTTTCAGTAGTGCCTTTCTGTTGTCTATTGAGGTCGTTTGAACTCATTTCTGTGAATTCAGAATCCTGTAAGGAAAGGACAGTGATGTTAAAATGTGACTATTTACTTGACTTGTTAGGATGATTTTCAGAACTTGAAGAAACCTGAATCTCTAAAGAAAACTCATTAAGTATGGAATGAATTCTGCCTCCTTTTCCCGCTTTTTGAAATGCATTTAACAAAGCAAGGCTTTTAGCACTATTTCAAGATTTCTAAGTATTTAGGGAAATTAGAACATTTAGAAATGTTCAGTGTGAAATATGTTCCTAACACTGATAAAAGACATAATCAGAGGAATAAGAAAATCCTTTTCAAATAGTCTGCATTCAAACTCTTAAGTTAACAGAAATTGAATGCAAAAACATGTTTATATTAGGGCAAAGGTCTAGAAATATATTGGACAATCTTGTATCCATCAAGTCCTCCTATCTGAAATCTCCAGGGTAGACTTACCATTGTTGTCAGTCAAGTTCTTTATAAAATACAGATGAACTAGTGTAGAGTCACAGCAATTAAATTTTATGTAGTGCTCCATTGACACACTGATTGAATGGACATAAGTATTTTGGGTTTGTCAAGAGTAAATCCACATGGCTGGAGAGATAGCTTAGTTGATAGAATATAATCATGAGGAGACTTGAGTTCTATCTCAAAAACCCATGTAAAAGAAACCCAGGTATAACAGCAGAATTTTATTGCAATACCAGCATTGGGGTGGCAGCACTGGGACTCATTGGCTAGCCAATTTGACTTACACTTCCTTTGCCAAACCAGTGAGTGTTCTTGTTTCAAAAATAAAAGAAGATTGCTCCTGAGAAACAACTGTTATCCTCAAACCCTCCACATGCACAGGCACAGCAACAACACACACAAACACACACACACTCACTCGCCCTATGAGTCAATCCATATATATATATATATATATATTATATATATATTATATATATATATATATATATATATAATAAATGGTCCATACCATTTTGAAAAATTTTATTGGGTTTTAAATTATGTATGTCATAAGTTCAATAAAAGTAAATGGATATTATTTTACAAATATTTTTACCATACCATGAATACTCACAATTATTCCTACAAATTTTACCAAAAAAAAAGGCAAGGTACACTCTTATTTTTTGTTTTCTTGGTTATGGAGACAGAGTCACACTGTGTAGCCAAAACTACCTTGAGCTACTTATCTCTCAGTTAGCCCCTACCTCCTGATTTTTGGGAATACAGATATACTAATGTACTATTACCAATTTTAAAAGTTGCCTTATTTTAACAACATTTTTCTGTCACTGATAACTCATAATTTTTATGACTGTTGACCTATTATTTTTCTTTTAATTTTTTTGGTGTGCAGAGAGTAGTAGTGTATGAATAAAATCAGTTTCTTCTGACTTCTTCATAAATATGTAATAATTTCTTGTCCTGGTATTAAGAGTCTCCCCAAACCACACTTAAACACTAGAAAGCAAAGCTATCTACCTAATGTACTCTTTAGTTGGTTTGTAGTCTACTACTTGCTGAAATAACTATTTACAGTATCAATTTCAATTACAACCCAGGCAATAGAATCCCAGTTTAAAAATAAGCAAAACATGCTCCCTGAAAAGGTAGACATGGAAAATCAGTCATGCTATGATTTGGTGGGCAGAGACATGGGGATCATGTCACATTCAATACCACACTGGATTATATAGCCCAAGGGTGGCATAGTCAGATGCACTATCACAAAATAGCAAAATAAATAAAAATATAGCTAGATACATCAATTCAAAATGCAATCTTATTTTTTCTGAATTTCAGGCAGGTAGATCACCATGAGTCTGAGGCAAGAATGGACTACATTATGAATTCTAGGCAGCCTGAGACTCTGACTCAGAAACAAAATTGACCAGCACCAGTAAATTATAAATTATGACATGATTTATCTGGAAGAAATACAATTTTCATTATCAGAACAACCTAATCATCCCACTAAAATTTTTTGACACATATGTGGATTTCAAAATCAGTATGGATTTGTGAGTTTTACTTTTATAGTCTGGAATTTTGGCCTGGATTTGAATTCTAGGTTTGTGGTTTAATGAACTAGGGGTCATTGAGGAAGTACTTTTTCTTTGGTGTCTTGTTTTCCCCACGTACACAATGAAAGTAGTAATTATGTTCTTCTAATATGGCTGTGAGACCTAAAATTATAGTTCATGCATAACTTGGAACTTGATGCATGGTAAGTGCTCATATGGATTTTGTGTTTGTTTATTCATCTTTTCTAAATTCTACATCATTAAAAAACAGTGAAAAGTTGCTGAAATGTATTCAAACAGAGCAGACAGAAAGTTTCTGTCCTTTTAGCATGACTTCTACAAGGGTTCATATTTTTCATCTATATAACACACATGACAGTCTTCAATTACATGAGCAACACATGCAGTAATATCTCCATTACTACATGCAGTTCTCCAAGTGTTATTTATACTATAGGAGCTTGAATGATATCATCTACACACACTAAAATATGTACTTTCAGAGGTTACTTTTCTCTGTTGCCATGAGATACCACTCAAACGTAAGCAATTTAATGGAGAAAGGGAGACTTACTTGGATTAAGGTTCTAGAAGGGAGATACAGTCAATTATGGAAGAAAAGGCAAGGTCGGTGGCAGAAACTGGCAGTGACTTAAGTCTTATCCATCATGAAGTCTGAGAGTGATAAGTTGCTCACAGCACATCTTAAAAGCAGACTCTTTGAAGAAACAGGGTGCTATTGACCAACCTCAAGGCCCATCCCCTGTGACATGCCTTCTTTCATCAAGGCTCCACTTCCTAAAAGTACCATGACCTTGGTAAAGGACAGCTAAGGAATCAAGTACTTGACAATGTGGGGGCAATTCACATTCAACCTTTGACATTTCCACTATTGGCCACCACAAGTTCATGGCCATCGAATTATGCAAACTATGCAGTCCAACTTTCAAAGTCGCATAGACTGTATCAGTAGTCCCAACACAGTCCAAATGCCTATAGCCTAAAACGAACTGTAAAATCAAAAGACAAGTTAGATATTTCTAAAATACAGTGGCATAGAATAAACATTTCCATTACAAAGGGAGGAATAGAAGCATATCTAGGAAAGATTGGTCTGTAACAAGACCAAAAAACAGTAAGAATCTCCAAATCCTGCAGCTCAAAGTTCAGGAGATGAACTTCCTGTTGAAATCACCTCAGTTGCAATGGGCCTGCAAAGCACAACAGTTTTTTAAACTGGCTCCTCCCATGATGTATAGCTTTCCTTGGCAGATGTCCCACATTGTCTTTGGCATGTCTAACTTCTTAACTTCTCAATGGCAAACCAAGCTTTAACTCCACAATACAAAATACCTATCTTGGGCCTCTGCTGGATTTCCAAAGCTGCTGCACACTGCATGAATTCAGCCATTCTCTGAAAACTTGTAGAAAGGATCCACGACATCATTACTCTTGCATCTTTAATACCTCTAAAAACAGTACCACATGGATGATTTTACCAGGTTCTGTTGTAGCCTTGGTCTGGAGATTGGTCCCCTTGATTAAGCTTCTCTATGCCGATTTTGGGCAGAATGTCTATTCAGTCTTTGCTTTAGAGTAGGAGAAACAGAATATTGCTTGAGAGTTCTGTTTTTCAGCTCTTCTCTTCCAAAATAATTTTCATTATTATGGGTGAGAGATTTCCTTGAGGATCTTGCCCTTGGAGTGCAGTTTGAGTTATTATCCGAATTGAGAGCAGCTTGCAATGCTCTAATGGAGATGATCTCTTTAATAATAGCTGCCACTTTGCTGTTTGCATTTTCTTTAAAGTTGCTTTCACATTTTTCTTCATCACACCTAACAGTTTTTGTCTCTTTCTGTCTGATTCCTTGCTTTTTTCTTTATAATTCTGAAATATAACACTAAAAAGTAGCCATGCCACACTACCAAGTTTTATAATTCTGAAATATAACACTAAAAAGTAGCCATGCCACACTACCAAGTCTACATTGCCTTAAAGCTTCATCTGACAAGCACTTGAAATTAGCTTCAGGAAAGCTTTTAGGATGTGGGCAAAACTCGATGAAACTTTCTTCCAATACATCATTTCCTTTGCCCCAAGTCCAAAAACAGTACATCTCTGAACAAACCATCATACGCTAGCCTTCCACTATCTGTATTTCTCTCAGCATTTCTCTCCTAAGTGCTTAATAGAAGGACTCTTAGCATCCCATCTCCAAAATGCAAAGGCTTTCCCAGAGCAAAATCTCAACAAACATTTCCAAAGGCACACTAGTCACATCATAGCAAGGTACACACTTCACTACATCTCAGTACCAACTTTTTTCAACTTTGGAACAACAACTTCATTCATATTCTGTTACCAGATTCTCTTAGTCTGACAGTCACACCACAGCTTGATACCAATTTCTGTATTCATCTCTGTTTCTGTAAGACAATACTCAAAGTCAAGTAATTTAATGAGAAATAAGGAAATTTATTCTGCTAACAGTTTCAGAGGGGAGATATAGTCCATTATGACAGAAAAGGTGTGACAGACAAAAGAAGCTGGAGACTACTCAAGTTACTACAGACATCACGGAGGCTGGGAGAGTAAGCATCTCACTAGAAACTGAGAACAGACATCTTGCAGAAGCAGAAGAGGACCAACTAGCCTCAAAGCTCAGCCCCTATGATATGCCTTCCTCCACCAAGGCTTTGTTACTTAAAGGTGCCATGGCCTTCCCAAAGGATAGCTAAGGATTTATACACTTGAGCTTAAGGGGGACAACTCATATTCAAACCATGACAAAACTTAATCATTTTGGAAAAGCAAATAAATCACACATTTTTGGATATAATCTTCTATATTATTATATTCCACTTGACACACGTTATAACCTAGCAAGCACAATACTATATTGTCACACCGGGGTTGGATATTGCTGGTGTATTGGTATGTCTATGTATTCATAATCTAAAACATAGATAGGAAATATTTCTATTCCCCTTACTTATCTATTTTTATCACTATTGTGTTTCATTCTCAGTAAGGGAAATCATTTAAAAGTAACTATTAAGCTAATATATAGATTCCAAGAAAAGAAGTGACATATAATACATCTTTTCTTCATTATCATTTAGAAAAAAAATCATACACTAGCATATATCTTTACCTATTTTAACTTGAATCTATTTTGAGCTTAAATTCAGCATAATGTCTATAAAATTATTAAACTTTATATATTGTAGTTGAATGAATAAGCAACTGTACAACTTTGACCTTTTCAGAACTTGTACAGTGTGATTCACTATCCATCACTTTTCCTCCTGTTTACAGTCTCAGCAACCTGTAAAGATAAAATGGTACTGGCAACCAATCAAAATGGATATATTGAAAAGGTTAAAGTCTATGTTTATGGGTCTATTAAATGTTTATAGTATTTCACAGACTGCACTGGGCATTAAAAGTATTGTACCTCATTCTAGTAATAAACATTACAGCAAGAGAAAAGTAGGCAAAACAATACCACTATACCACTCTCAAGGCAAAATTTTTAATGAGAATACAGAATGTATGATATGTAATAATTTGTTCCCATGACAATAGTATCAAGTAAAATGGAAAATAATACAAACATCAAGGCTCATTATAATACATTCAATAATTATTCTGGAATTGCAAGAATCTGAGTTTAAAGGGTCAAGTCCTTAAAATTATAATTAACCTTTTATGCTTTAAACAGTTAAAAATTCTTAATGTGCATAATCATAAAGTATTCCTTCCTAAACTTTAAAGCCAAAGATTGATATACAGTTTTATAAAACATGTGAAAGATATAAATTATGTGCTATTATTTACCTATATTTTTGCACAGGCACTTGCATCTGTGTGTTATGTGTTTATACCGAAGGGCACTAAGTGTATATACCACTATAGGACCATTAGTGACTTTAGGAATCATCCAAGCTTGTTATACCTCCTCATTGCTTTTCTCTGGGGTTTCTCAGGCTCTGCCTTCCAGGACCCAAAGTGCAGGCTGCCACAATATCTGTCCTGTATATTCATATGGGATCTGCTGATCAAAACTCAAGTCCTTTTGGTTGTGAGGTAAAGACTAATACCTGAGCCATCTTCCCAATCCTTACACTTTGGTTTTATATTTGAAGGGTATTATTATCTTCTTATATATCTTAAGGCACCTTGAGCTAATTATATGTTATTTGGATACATGTTTATATTGTTGGAGAATTAGGTCAGATGTTAGGCCTTATAAAAAAAGAAAAATCAGAGGGGTAGCAAGATTATAAAAGCCTAAAGATGGGGAGGACCAAGGATATGCAAGATACTCCACACAAGTCAGGGATGCAGCAGCCAGAATATAGCCATAATGTGATTGGGCCTTGCCTCATCTGCACAATGGCTGACAGGTCAACAACCACCAAAGTCTAGCATGGATCACAGGAGAAAAGGCTTCAGGCATTAATATCCTTAAAGGCAAAGGATTAAACTGTCATAATAAAGTTCCCATACTAGTGGGCAGCCTAAGAAGGGACCCCAAGCTATGCCACCGAGTCCTGGACCCTCACTAGTGTAGACGACTCAGGGAAATTCAGCAGATGCAATAGAGGATGGGAGGGAGAAAGCAGGAAGCATCAAGAGAGAAGGAGGGAAGGAAAAAAGGGAGAGGGAGGGGGGAGTATAAAGGGGAGAATAAAATAGGGAACAACAGGGGAGAAGGGAGAGGGAAGGGTGAAGAGGGGGGTACCAATTAAGCTTGTATAACTAGGCAAAAAATGTAATAAAAATCAACTTCTTGTTTACTATCCACAACAAAATTAATTGTATTTAGATTTTGTCTGCCAAGAAAAACTAAAATATGTTAATATAAATTCTACAGATTTCTAGATGTAAGTTTTAGTTATAATTGCCTTGAAATATGTTAGTCATTTTCCTTCATTTTAAATATCATCTTAGAAAGATTACCATTATTATTACAAATCCTAGAAAAATAATTAAATAGTTCTGTGATGAATGGGACTTCCAGTGTGAGAAACTAAGAGAAATATTTTGTTTTTTTCTCTTAGAACAGTGATTTTTATAGTACAACACTAATAAAAAACATAGTAACATTTTAACAAATTAGCAAAACTGAAAAAAAATCAACAAACCATAATTCCGAACATCATCCTGCAAATGGGAGACTGACACCCCCTCACAGTAGTCTCCTATTCTTATTCCATCTACCTTTGAATCTACTCTTATAATAAGACTCTATTTTAACAGCATTTTATCTCTGGCCAGGGGATGATATCCAATACCTATTAGGATGGAGCCAAGGTAATTGCAGGAGTAGCAAAACTGAAAAAAAAATTATCAAACCATAATTCAGAAAATCAGAGACTGTACATCAACCACCTGGAACCAGACCAGCCTAATCTCTCCCCATCCTAAGGCTCAGGGAATTTGTGGAAGAGGGGGCAGTGAGATTGTAAAAGCCTAAAGATGGGGAGGAGCAATGATATGCAAGATACTCCACACAAGTTAGGGTTGAGGTAATCATAACAGAACTTTGTATGACCTGTGCAATGACCAAAATATCATTGACCCTTCAAAGTCTAGCATGGATCACAGGCACTAGGATCCTTAGAGGCAAGGGATTAACAGCCACAATAGTGTTTCTATAGTAAAGGGGAACACAAAAAGAACCCTAAGTAATGCTACTGAGTCCTTATACCTCATCAGAGAGGAGGACCCAGAGGGAAGTTTGACATGCACACTAAAGGATGTTCCAGGGATGGGGAGGGGGGACAATGGGAGAAAGGGAGGGATGGAGGGAAAGGAAAAGGAAAAGGGAGGAGGGAGCAAGGAAATCCAGGGAAGGGTGGAGGGAAGGAGGGGAATGGGGTGCCTGTCAAGTTTGTATGTGTGGAAAAACTAAATTAATTAATTAAATAGAATTTTTTTTCATTTATTTTTCCTTGCCATTGGTCCAAATGCAATGCATTCTGTCTGCTATATGATCACAGGATTGAATCCCAGTCTCCTGATCTTTTTGTATAAAATGGAAGTCCTGTGTACGTAACACAATTTAAGACCTAGGGATTAGTACACAACTTCATTTCAAGGGTGTCATTTTAAGCTGTTTTTAGATTATATGAATCAAATGTGTCTGTCTTCAATATTTTGGAGAAAACACATGCTAAAATTGAAAAGAAAATAAAAATGAATTGATGATCTAATTTTAACTATTTTCTAGAATTTTCCAATTTTATAATTTCATTAAATTGGAATAACTTTCAATATGCTGAATTATTAAATAATAACATTTTCCTCAATAAAGTCTTGAGATTTTTCTGAGAAATTTTTTGTGCAGGGTAAAATCATCTTATTCCAATTCTTTTTTCATGGTTATTCTTTGCTGCCCAGGCTTGACAGTACATTACCAAGGCTTTTCACTCAAAGTTTTCTTCTTGTTTCCTCCAATGAAAGAGCTATGTACTCATTAGATCTATTCATTGCTATCATATATTCTCAGCAAAGTTCTTTTTTAAAAGAAAAAACAATCTCTTTCAGCTCCTGACTCATAAGTCCACCAAGGTTCTAATTGAAAATAATCTCCTTGTTTGTAGTCTATTCCACCAAAAAAAATTCTATTATCTGTACTTTGATGTTAAAGTTTATCATAGTGGTACAGACTTAATAAAATGATGTCTTGTGTTTCCCAAATAACCTATAGTATTAATAGCTACCATTTATTACTTATCATCATTCTATGTATTTTATGTATTAATTAATTTAACCTGTATAATAATATTGTGTACTGTTTCTGTCTTCAGTGAAGAAACTTAGGTACTCCATTGTGGTTGTGCAAATTATCTATTAATTTAGAGTTAATAAACATCAGCATGTGCTTCAAATTTGACATCTGGTACCTGAGGTCTATTCTTCTAATCGCTATGCTACACTTTCCCTCTTTGGTAAGTTTGTTTTGCTTTGAATCTTTGCTCATGCAGAAATTTTCAAGTGTTGCTGATTTTCGCAAAAATGTGTGTGTGTGTGTGTGTGTGTGTGTGTGTGTGTTGTGTTATGTCTTACAATAAGATAACCCAAGGTTCTAATATCTAGAAACAATGTGTTAAAATCTTAAAAATTGCTAATACCTTGTAACTTTGATTATAATTGAAGCCTAAAATGCTGGTGTACTGGTTTGAATGTAAATCACCCCCAACAGACTCATGTGTTTGAATGCTTAGTTGATGTTTCAGAAGGTTGTAGCACCTTTAGGTGGTGGAGCTATGCTGTTAGAAGGACTTTCACAGGAGGTGAGCTTGAGATTGGTTATCTCCTCCCTGATTTTGCTAATAGTCTTATCTTGCAATTGACAGCAATTGACAGCTAGTTTTCTCATTCGCCATGATTGGCATGACCTGAGTCACCTTTGATTTCTGTCAGACAGCTGTGCTTTTTCTACCATAATGGACTGTATTTCCTCTCTGGAACCATAAACCAAATAAATCTCCCCATTTTTCTCCTTAAGTTGCTTAAATTGTAAAAGTGTCATCTCACAGAAGCAGACAACATAACTTTTACAGTTGGCATTTCCCATAGTCTATTTTAATCTTTTTGATTTTTTAAAAATATTTATGAGAGAGAGTGAGTGAGAGAGAGAGAGAGAGAGAGAGAGAGAGAGAGAGAGAGAGAGACTTGCACCATGTAGAATTCTAGAGTTCAAACTCAGGTCACCAGGTTTGAGCAGACATCTTTCCTTCTGAGCTAAACTCATCCATCTTTTCTCTTAAATTTTAACAAATCTGAAGATTCCATTTAAATTTGTTTGAATTGGAAATTATAAAAGACATTTTAATAAAAATTTCATCTCCCTAATAATAGGCAATTATTATAATAAAGTACATGAAATGTATTTTTATATAATTTTTATAGAACTAGATTGATCTTTTAATCAACTACTATTATGATGTTTTTTGTTATCTCCTTAGCTTATTTGATCATACTTGACTTTTACCAATTTGAGAAATATGGTTTATTTCCCCAAAATCTTGGTATATGCTATAATCTAAATTCCAAGGACTTTTCATGGCATTATTTTTCAAGAATAGATAATATCTAAATGATTAGATTTTCTCTATTCTTAATATGAATTATGATATAATTCATAATCGAGTTTGAACTGACTCTTCTGAAAATAATAGGAAGAAAGAAAAGATATCTAAAAATGAAATAACATTTAAAAGAGAATGAGGGTTTATCATAATCTTCAGTTTGAACTGACTCTTCTGAAAATAATAAGAAAGAAGAAAGAAAAGATATCTAAAAATGAAATAACATTTAAAAGAGAATGAGGGTGCTTTGTATTCCTATATCATGCTAAACATAATTCAAAACATCCTACATCATAGCTGATTAATTAATTATCTATGTCCATTGCTATCCTATGAACTCTTAGAAGACAGTTAATGTGTCTTTCAATCATGACAGTGTTGCCTGTCATAGGGTCAAAGACCTATGTATCCAAAGACTGTTTGTGAAATGAATGAGGACAGAATTGTAGAGGACAAAAAGAAGAGGAAGCAAAACATATAAGCACAATTCTGAAGCTAAGGGCTAAAGTGGGAAGAAAACCATATTTGACAGACTCACAAACTCAAATGATAACAAGATAGAACAAGTACCTTAAGGAATGTACAGAAACTTGACATTAGAATGTGTGAACTAGATAGAGAATGATATTTCTTAAGGTATTTATATAAAAGATAAAAGTAAATAAAACAAGTTATTAGCTAAAAAAATAAGTTTATGGGATAGAAATACCTACTGGAGGGTATCTTAAGACTCAGCTCCTACAATATCTTGAAAAGAGATAGAAAGAGAAGCGAGACCATCAGTCATACATATCACAAATAGACATTTGCAATCTTTTACTTTCAACTCTTTCTTGAGTAACTATTGTGTGATAAATTCTGGGTTGGCCAAAGAGATAAAACAATAATTTCTGCTCTAACATTCTATTTGGGGGATGAACAAAGCAATGTTTATATCAGTCCAATGATACTTTATTATCTATGTAGCATATAATTCTTTCTTCTCAACTTCCCAATTCAGAGTATAATCTCCCATGACCTTTCATGCCCACATCTTTCTGCTTCTTCCAAATCACTTTCTTTGTCTGCCCTCTTCAGAAGACGTCAAATTTTTTTCAGTCTACACTCAATGTTAAAATTTTATGTAAACTCTGACTGTTCAATAAAATGGTTGATTATATTAATAAGTTAATTTATACTAAATACTTCAATGTCACATTGTTTTAAACTTACCAATGGTATGAGCTTTACATTTCTTCTTTCCACAATGACTTTTGGATAGCAGCAGTTCAATAAACATATGCTTAAGGCTTAAGATCTTTTAAAACATTTCACTCCCCTGGTCTATTTGTACTTTATAAGAACAAATGAATTAGGACAATGTTAAAAAGTATTTGATTGTAGATAGAATTACAGGGAAAATTCAGAATTATATGACAACCAAATGATACTTTTATAACCTACATGTTTTAAAAGAATTTCGTGGACTTATAGATTGGTTATCACACTGATTAAAATTTTAGATTCTGGGAAGAAAAAAGTAGCAAATCAAGATATCCTTCTAATATTTAAAAGTTAAAATTTAAAGTCCA
The DNA here is from genome assembly GCA_023101885.1 of Typhlomys cinereus. Taxonomy (NCBI): domain Eukaryota; kingdom Metazoa; phylum Chordata; class Mammalia; order Rodentia; family Platacanthomyidae; genus Typhlomys; species Typhlomys cinereus. Next base: position 723,554 of record JALPQD010000180.1, read on the forward strand.
TGACTTTGCAAGTGCCCATTTTCCTTGCCCTGTGCTAGATTTATATTCTCATTATTTCCAAACATTCTGAAAGGCAAAACAAGTAGGATTCATTCAATATGTTTCATAATTTTGTAAATCTTGATGTAATAAACTAATATAGGAAATGTTCAAAAAATAATATACAGAAAGAGTACTCCATCTCCTTTTTTCCTACACTATAAAATTCCTTTAACCTTCTGAATTTTTTCTTGTAAACAAAAAGCAATATAATGAAATTTTTTAACCCATTCAAGGAGCCAATGTGTGAGCCTGGGCTGTGTATAACACTGACACTGCTAAATGCTCATTTAGAATATTAGTTGCTCATTTAAAATATTATTTTAGTCTAGGTCCATATATATATGGATCAAGGTTTGTATATATAAGGACAAAGGTTTGTCACCAAACATAAGAAATGAAAGAAAGAAAAAAAAATAGTTTATTTTACTTCACTGCAAATATATTTTTGAAGAATCAACCTTTAATTTGAATGGACTATCTTTAAGTGTTGGTTTTGTACTCTATAGACACCTTTTCTCAGCAGAACTCTTTTTTAAATATATATACAGTTATTTATTTTAAAGCTTGAAAAGCTCTAACATACAAATTTTAGAATGTTCTGTTATTAAAAGTTCAGTTCCAACATTTTCAAATATGAGCATTTCTTTTTTCGTTGTTTTTCTACTTTTACAAGCATTTTGAGTATTCATCTCAGCTTCTGTGCCTCCCTCCTGCCTCCCATTTCCTCCCTCCCTTTCACCAATTCTTCCCACTCCTTCCCACCCTCCTGCCCATATGCTTTTATGAATCGCAGGGTTCACTCTGGCTTGTCTACTCCTGTGGGGTCTCAGGCCTCCATGGTATATCAAGTTACCTCTCTTCAGGCCACCCCACTCATATGGGCACTTCCCTTCACTCTTCCAGCTTCAGACCCAAATGCTTCCACTCAAAGTTCCCATCTTTCTTGAGTTCCTAGGTAGTCTATGAGAGTATATTGATATGTAAGATTTTACGCAAGTCTAGGACAAACAAGTCCCACTGCAATGAACTCCCAGATGCAACAGTCCTGTCTTGAGTGGAATGTCCTATCTTACTGTGAATCTTCCCATCTTTAGGTTCTTAAAATATCACCATCCCTTCCACTGTGAGGGTCCCAAAGCCTTGGAATGGGGAGAGATTAGGTGGGCCTGACTCTGGGTGAGGCCTGCTGACTCACTGATACTCTGCATTATAGTTGCCATTGCTATCCACTTCACTGTTCCTCTTTTGCTTAGGCTGCATCCTGTCAGGGTATCCAGCTCCTCTAGTTCTGTTGTAAAAGAAGATTTCTGTGCTGAATGTTAAATGTTCTTCCATCTATGGATATAGTAACAGCCACCAACAGAGCAGTTTGATGTACTGTCTTCCTACCTACAGATTTATTGGCTGTCTTCTCTATTGATCTATTTCCTTCATTTTTTTGGTTCTTGTTCTAGTTGACATTAAAAGGAATGTGCACCATTCTGACAAGTGGGCTTGGAGTCAAATCAGATATCTGTTGGATGTCTCCTTGATACTCTTATCACTATTACACTGGTGGTCACCTTTTGCCATGGTGATATATATTTTACCTTACATTTCTCATTCCACTGATGGGGCTTGTGATTATTTCTGTCCTCCAGCAGCTTCTACAGTATTCCTTGGTACCGTGTAAGCTATCCAGCAAGGAGAAAGTCCTCGGACCAATTCCAATTGATTTATTTTGCCCATGTTCTATGATCCATAAGTGTTCCATCTTCAGTAATAGGCTCTTACTAACAGTTTTTGAAGAGTAGCCAAGAACAATGGCAAAAACTTATAAAGTTGGGGGGCCTTTAAGACCTATCTGACCAACACTTTATCAGGAAGTGCCACATTCCTGTTACTTCTAGTATAATTTTGTCTCTGGAGAACTCATTTTTTTAGAGTAGAAGCAGATTCTGTTTCATTTTGATATATTTTGACACAATGATTACTCCAAAGTAGGCATGAGTAAATACCTACATATATACATGTATACATAAACAAATGTTTATTGATATCTGATCATGGTTGTTGCCTCTTTTATTAAAGGATAAATACACAGTATGCATATTGTCCAAGAATCAACATTAAAAGAGGTCTTCCTACTTTAGGGTGTACATTTTTGATACTGCAATTGGCTTCTGGTGTGTATAATTAGCCACTTGCCAGCATAATTGGCCACTTACCTTTCTTAGGATAGTCAATGGCAAAACGCAGGTGCACTTTAGAGGCCCATAACTAGTTTCAGCTGAAAAGTAAACACAAAAAAATCAAAGCCTAATTATGATTCCTTTGCAATTTTGCCCTAATGTTCTAATACTAACTGCTGATGAATCTTCTTTAAATTTTTGCCCTTAGATTCATGGTCAGGAATCTTATGGGAATTCAAAACATATAATTTTGTAAAATACAATTATTATATGCAAGTCAAATAGTAAACCTAGAAGAAAATTTCTTAAGGCAAACTTTTGCAAAATACTTTTGAAGAGAATTCAAAAGCAGATCTAAGGAAAATCTCCATTTCATGACAAGCTATTTCTGCAGAAAACGTGAAATATGACCTGTTACTTTGTACTTATTGGAATAAGTTGTGCAGATAAGCCAATAGCCCATGTGGCATCTTTTAAACCCACTGAAAGTATTTTATTATGGAAATTTAACAAATGAAAAGACGTAAAATAAAGTTTATGAAGTTGTTTCTCTGAAACAAAAGCCAAAGACTTTCAATATAAATAATGAATAAACCTATCAGTCTAATGCCAATCCCACACTATGACAATTCTATGGCTATGTCCAGTCCTCAACAATTGAAGGTCTTAGTCGATTGACTATTGTTGTAATGATGTGTAAATAAAACATCCCAGAACTCAGTAAAATAATTTATATCTCCTACTCACATGTCTCTGAATCATTCGTAAGCCTCTAACAAAGATTTTTCACTGACTGGTCTTGAATCAATCACGGTTTGTCACTTGCTCCCATGTAACTTCTTGGATCAGAGACTATTTAGGATTTATCTTTTCCATGGTGGTTCCAAAAGGGCAAAATGACAAATAATGCATCTACATTTAGATATCAACTGACATGATTTGACTGAAACTTTTACTTGCCAAAAAAAATAAAAAAGCCAACAGCACTCCATGCATGATTAGATGATACTACAAATGTACCTGAAAAAAATGGATGGATGGATAATTCTAATAAGAAATTAAAAAATAGACACTAATAATCCAATGTGTAATAACCAGGTATGTAAATGATAACTCTGATAAATCACAATGTTCCTGAAATTTTCAGAAATCAGTATCATACAAAGAACTGTTAAATATATGCTTTTTCAGTCTGTAAGACATAAAACCTATCGGGGATGCTGAGGAAGGAACTTCTACATGGGGAATTTGTGAGAATTTGAAAAATTGTTGGAAAGCAATATCTTCTAGCTGAGGGAAGAATGTATGATCACTGGGATAGGGCTTTGAGGAACACTTGCTAGCAGAATGAAAAAAGGAGTGACATCATAGGGGCAGAAATAGGTAAATCTTCAAAGGATGGGGTTTTTTCTACATTATCGTACATGCTGCTTTTGATTGTTCTGCTTTTAAGAGAAAGGGAAAGTCTCATTATCCATGTTGTAATCTACCTGAAGCTCATAATTAGAGTTCGACACTCTGTTTCATAAAGGATAATACTGATGAAATATTAAGAGACACTTTGCAAACATTATAACTTATTCAACAAAACAACAACAACAAAATGCCCATATAAACTTGACATGCAAACAATTTCCCTACTGCAATGCTGAGGGTGTGAAGAGTTTGTATTTATTATTTCTTGAATGTCTCCTATGTGCTTCAAGCTGTGTTGTGTACTTCCAAAATGCTCTTGAAACCAGAGATACTTTGTCTCTATGATTTTACACTGTCAGCACCTGTAAGTAAAATACTGCATAGCAGAACAACTTTGTGAACTTACTGTTGCAATCTAATGGCTTTTTCATAAAACTCTCCATAAAAGTACATCTGTGACCTTTCTCATAACATTCCTTTTATCACTTTCTTCCCCAAAAGTTAATAGCTACTGATTTATTCTGCCATAAAATGCAGCATGATAATGGATTATCTGAAATCCTTTGAAAGGACTTCAGTTTCCATCACCCACAAGAGATAACTCAGTTATCAGAGAACTGAGTTATATTCTTTTCACTGATGTTTCAACACACTTCAGTATTAGCAATAACTTTCACTTATTGAGCAGATATTTGTGCCAGGAACTATGTGAAATGCATTATGTGTGACTTTTCTTTTAAACGTTTATTTGTTCTACATGCATTTACAGCTGCAGCATATTGCACCACAATACCAAACACAGAATTAAGAAAATCCACTGGGGCTGGAGAGGTGGTTCAGGGGTTAAGCCTCTGCCTTGCAGGCGGAAGGTCCTGAGTTCGGATCCTAGACCCCACGTGTAGATGCCGGGCGGAAGTGGGGGCGGCCTGCGTTTCTTGTCCTGGTGGGTGGAGCCTTGAATCCCGGGGCAGAGTTAACAGGAGATGGAGGCAGTTCATGGTGGTTCCCAAATTCGCCCGTGGTTCTACACACACACACATGCACACACACATAAACGCACAATTGAATACATAATAAATAATAATAATTTTTTTTAAAAAATTAAAAAAAAGAAAATCCACTGAAGTAAACTCACTATTAAAGTTCATGTTGGGCTAGCCAAACTGCTCCATGGGTAAAAGCACTTGCTGCTAAGTCTGATCCTTGAAACTCACATGGTAGAAGACAACAAATTCTTGCAAGATGTCATCTACATTTATGATGTGGCATGCATTCCTCCTTCACATGCATAGACAAGGCAAATACATAGTAAAAATGTGAAATTCATCTGAAGTTAGAATACTTTTTTGAAATTTGAATGCATTTCAAAATTAAACTTGCATTATATAGTGTCTCTACATACTCCCATTGCCAGGTAACACTCTACCAGTATGAACTGTGTATTATCTGACTTCATACACTTTAGAAATATACTGTGAACTATGAAATCTTTTAATAACCTCACAGATTTTACTTTATAAGTTCATTGTTGAGTTAAACAAAAATTTTTGTCATAATCATTCTATAGCATTTTCTTTGTAGAATAAACAACTAGTTAGGATAAAGACTGAGTACTATTAAATAGCAGAAAATGTCCAAAGCACCTTTCATATATGAAATTACTTAATCTTAAAAACGATGAGTTAAAATCAGTATTGTTATAATCCTCATCATTCTGCTTTTGCATTTAAAGAAATGTAGACACAAATATTTTAATCAATTTGATTAATGACATATGAAATAATGATAACAACAGAAGGTATTGGCTCTAGAATCTGAATTTAATCACTGTGCTAACATGATTCTATGTACTAAGCTAATGACACTCAATAATCTTATTTCAAGTACTTAATAATTGTGCATTTTATTGGATAGCAACATGAAATGCTGTACTATGATGTTTTCCCAACACGCAGCTTACATAAATATCAGAGAGTATTTTTTCCCATACTGCATTCCTAACTATTGCTCAGGAACGTCTATATAATTTTCAGGGGTCAATCCAAATAAAAAACACAATACTTTTATTAAAAGGCAGGATGGGAATGAGTAAATGTTATTAAATACAGAAAGATGAATGCTTACTTTTATATTCTATAATCTCTTTCACATTCTATCGTTGCACTTTTCACTTTCTACTTAATGTTACACCCTCTCATACAGCAAGCAAGAGAAAGCAAGAGGCTTGGATACATGTTAACAAAAACCCTAATACCTTTGCTCATGCTCCATTGTCCTATTGTGCAAAACATAAACTCAAAAATAAAAGTATCAATAATATCATTTCAACTTGACTTCACCCATATAATATCTGAGAGTATTATCTTGTGATTATAATGTATATCTCTACTTCTGGCTACAGTAGGGTAGTCTAGGATAGACACCAGACCAAACAATGTCACAACAGGTTTTGAAAATCAGGAAAAAAAAGAGTGCAACCAGGTTTCAGAATTCACTGAAACTAGTCTCTGGAAGTCTACTTGAATGTTCTATCATTCATCTTCTTTCTACACACATGTCCCATTTTTCATTCTTTGTTTTTCCTTGATTTCTATGATTTACCTAAGGATCTTTATGATTTAAAACCTTTTCAGTTTGAGTTAGATTGACTTGGACTTCTGATATTGTAATCAAAGAAGTTCTCTTAAGACAATACTGTTTTAAGGAATGTGATTTCAAGAATGCATTTTCCTTTTTGCACTTTCCTTATCTGTGTGTTGCTGTTCCCTTCATATTATGATAAATAAGGCATTATTTGAATTCTACCATGTAAATTACAGATTGAAAACCATTGATTTTACAAAGACATTCTGATTACCTCAGTGGACAATTACCTCTTGTCATGGTTTAAAATGAGAGTTTTCTCCCAAAGGCTTAAGTATTTGAATATTTACAGGTTTGGAAAATTCATGGCACCTTTAAGAGGTGGAGTCTTGCTGGAGAAAGGAAGTCACAGTGGGTGGGCCTTGAGGTGAATTAATCCCACCCTACTTCTATGAGAGATCTGTTCTAGCTGCAGGGCAGTCTACCAATTCTCACCCTCCAGATGGGTGTGACCTTACGGCCTCCTCCAGATTCTGCCACCAGCCATGCTGCTTCTGTCATGAAAAACTGTCTCCCCTCTAGAGCCATAAACTGAATAAATCTCCCTTTCTCCCTTAAGTTGATTGACTTTGGATGTTGTCACAAGGCAACAGGAAAGAGGAACTACTGTAAAGAGATTGGTACCAAGAGTATAGTATTGGTGTGTAATTAAGGCCATCTGGTACCAGAACACGAAGTGTTTTTAAGTTGAGAGAAATTGTAACCAGAGAAGTGAGGTGTTGCTGTGTGAAACTAAGAGGATTTGTTACCAGAGAAGGAAGTATGCTATGAAGTTGAAAAAAGTAGGTACTGAGGAGAAAAGTATAGCCATTGCTGAGATGTGGATAGTTTATCTTTGAATCTGTTTGTTGGGAGAAATATGGTGAACTTTCAGACTGCACTGGGAAAGCCATTGTATCTTGGAGAATGGGCCAAAAAGGCTATTCTTGTGAGAGCTTGGAAACAGTAATGCTGAGAGAGATGCAGGTAGTAGAATCCCAGAGGGGAAAGAGGATTGTGTTGGAAACTTGACAAGGAGAAAACGGTCAACATGTTGGCAGAGAATTTGATCAGGTTTTGCCCTTCTCCTGAATGCTTGCCCAAAGTTACATTCAAGTGCTTGTGAGAGGAACTTTCAAGGCAATGTCGTTTTCATAGTATGGCATGGATACTTTTTAGTGATCTTGTTCAGAGTCATAAAAATGAGCAAGGAATCAGACAGAAAGAAGCAAATATTGTGAGACTTGATGATGAAAAGTGCAATGGCAAATTTAAAGAGCCGATTCAGGAAGAGGCAGAGAGCAAAATAACACCTGTTGTTAAAGACATTTGTTCTATTAGCAAATCAAAATCTGCTCTTCACTTGGATAATAGGAAAGGCCCTACTCTGACAGCAAGATAACTCAGGGAAGGCTCCCAATCATTCAATTGCCAATTCTTGTGGAAGGAATGAGCTAAAGGGTGGAGTTCCAAAGGAAAGGTCTGTTTCTCCTCTAGAGCAACTGCTGAAGAGAGATTCAGATTCTTCCCAGCATGAAGGAGCCGAATCAGCTGTGAGTCAAGAGGACCAGTCTCCAATCCAATGCTGTAACAGAACTGGAAAAAGTCATCCACATGGTTCTGATTTTAGAGGCATCAAAGATGCAAGAGAGAAGAAGTCACAAATCCCTCCTCCAAACTTTCAGAAAACGGCAGAATCCAGTCAATGTATGGAAGGAAGCCTGCACTTTAGAGGCTCAAGAAAGGTAGTTTGTGCTGTAGAGGTTAAAACCCGGTTTTCCGTTGATAAGTGAAGAAGTTTATGATGCTAAGACTAACATGGGGCATCTTCAAACAAAGATACAAATCATGGGAAAAGCTGGTCTAAGAGAATAATATATTCCATGGTCAGCCACATTGGAGGGGTAGAAGCAAAGTCCTTTGGAACTGAGATGATTTCAACACTTAACCCACTTTAAGCTTCTACTAGTCAGCCATATCTTTTTCCATCAAATAGACTGTATCTCCCTTCTAGAACTGTAACCTAAATAAGTCTCCCTTTCTCCCTTAAGTGGCTTGACTTTGGGTATTGTCTTACAGCAACAGGAAAGAATAAATGCTACAGAAATTGGTAGGTAACTGTTTAACCTATCAATTCTGAACTTTTAAAGAGTTATTCTTTGTTTTGCAACCTCTGACTCTTCATACTTTCATCACAGCTATTACATCATCAGCTGCAACTTTCATTTCTTAGTGTATTTTTACCACAACTATTAAACTTAAACAAGAACCTAAGTACATTTTTATTATTGATCAATCACAGCATAGCAAGTGATAAGGCTTTATAAAATATTTTATAACTGATTATATTAATGGGTTAGTGAATAAAAATTCTTAATGCTAAACAACAGCATACACCTTATGCTTTCTATTGTTTCTAGTGATAATAAATAATTGGTTTGCTAAAGTGTCTGTGCATTTGTATAGTGACCACAAAAAGGCAAGATCATAACATTCTGCCAATTACATAAAGATTACCAGTAAAAATTTGACCAGCTATTAGGAATCAGCTCTCAAGATTTTCTGCTTTTATATATATTATATATGAAAGAATGTTGTGATTTCATCATTCTTGTCCTGTCTTGCCAAATGATAGAATACAAAATACAAATGTTCCTGTGTCCCAATAACAGATTCAGACAGTGAATTTTCTAAATGTCCTTCATCATTAATTCAGTTATTAAATCTTATTTATAACATTATCAGGCTTCATCCTTTTCTTAGAGGGAAAATGCTGAATCCACATTCATTAAGAAAAATCATTTAGACAAAAGCTTTTCAAACTTGTCATCTTGTACTAGAAAAGTACAAGGGGGGAGGCTGTTCTATACCTTGTAGAATGTTGAGCAACATTTCTATTCTCTACCTATTAGATGTCAGTAGATAAACACGTGTTTCAGACAAGTTCAAAAATGAAATAATTTCTAAATGTTTGACAATATTCACTGTAGAGTAAAATTGACCAACTGAGAATCATTGATACAAAGATGAAGAATTATTTGTAGGCAATCTTGTTGCTAAAGAAAAAAAGTATTTTGTAGCAAAATTCCACAGAAAGAAATAATTCTATCATTGATGTGTGTGTGTGTTTGTGTGTGTGTGTGTGTGTGTGTGTGTGTGTGTGTGTGTTAGGGACAATTTTTTAATTCAAAATTTCAAAAGTAAAACAGTGGCTTGAATGACTCTACAGTGAAGACAATTTTTTTCCTGGGGTTGAGAATCTGGAAATGAGTAAAGAGTACAGCCACAAACTATGTCTAACAACTTCAACATGGATGCTGATTACTGGTACATATGGTACTTGACACTAAGTTTTGTTAATTATCCAAGCTTCTCTAAGCCTAGTAAGAGAAAACAAACTCATTCATAGAATGGTCCCATTACATTTTCCATAGGGACTAAGATGTGGGTTTATTCAAAAATCATATAGAAGTCTAGCATTCAAGACTAAAAAAAAATAGACTTCCTTCAAAGATACTGGATTTTTTAAACATCAGACTAATATAAAACTTGATAATTAGGAAGTCCCCAACAGAAAATTTTGGAGCTATGCTCTTCAGCTCAACATCCAAGTGCATTAGGGGGTCTCTCAAACAAAATAAATTAAAAAAATAAAGCAATTAGGTGAAGAACTCTTTCTAAACACACTAATCTGAAATAGCCAGATAATTTAGCAAGAATAGCTAGAGTTCTTTTAAAAGCTAGCTAAAATAGCAAGAATCCTTTTTAAAAATTCATTTATTTATTTATATTTTACCTTTACAAGCATATTGATTACTAATCTGTGCTTCCCTCCTTCTCCTTTCTTCCCATTCCTCTCCCTTCTTCCATCAAACCATTCCACTCCCTCCCGTCATTCTATCTGACCTCTTCTATGGACCCTATAGTCTGACATGCCAACAAGAATCATTTTTACCTTGATTATCTTGATAGTTGTCTCAGTTATTGTCTTCAATAACTGTGTGTGGTGTGTGTGTAGATTTAACTGGTCAGAGAGATCGTAATTATCACTACTTCACATTATTCTGATGTCATTCCTTTAAATGTGAACCTAAAGGCTTATTGAGAAAATTGCAGTAAAGAAACCAGAGTGTTATTTAAATATCACCAGAAAAAAAAGAGAAAATGGTAAAATTGGGTGGGTGAATAGTATTTATGTGAAGTTATGATTTTACCTTTTAATTCAATCAGTTGATGGTTGGACATTAGTTAAGTACAAAAAAGCAAAAGGGCTTTGTACGTTATTTGATTGAAGTTACTTTATTTAGCTTTTTTCTTTTTATTATTATTTTGAATTTTACTCCCATGCAATAAAGATTAAAAAGCTTTTTTAAAAAATTTTTTATTATTATTTTTATTCGGTTGTGTGTGTGTGCGCACGCGAGTGTGTGTGTGCGCACGCGAGTATGTGTGTGTATGTGTGTGTGTGTAGAACCACGGACGAATTCGGGAACCACCATGGACCACCTCCACCTCCTCCTTGTTTACTCTGCCGTGGGATTCACAGGCTCTGCCCTACCGGGACCAGAAACGCAGGACGCCCTCTGCTACTGCCCGGCGTCTATATGTGGGGTCTAGGATCCGAACTCAGGACCTTCCGCCTGTAAGGCAGAGGCTTAACCCCTGAGCCACTTCTCCAGCCCCCTAAAAAGTTTTGATATGTATTCTCGCATATGTCATTTAAACAAAAAATATAGAAAAGCACCATCTTATGTATTCATTGGAGAAATAACCAGTTGCAAATAAAATTGTTTCCAGTTAAGATAAAGCCAAACTAATAGCTTTTTATCAAAGAAGTTGAACATGAAACTTTTGAACATTGCATGGCACATTATGGCATATTTTGAAACAAGTGCTCAGTGACAAATAAGCAAATCAGAGTGTTAAGGCATGATTATTTACAAAAGATAGATGAGTTTGTCCTGATATAATTCTGTCCATCTTGAGTTTTTAGTGTATTCTATGATGGTACTTAAAAATGTAGAATGTACAAACAAAAAGTTCAAAATTGTTGCTTCTGTTTTACTTCATTGAATAAAGAAAATAATAAAGAATACAACGGACATTTGTATATAATCAGCAGAATCTTTGTAAACACTTGCTGTCTGAAATCTCATTTTACATATTTTTGGTTACTCATGAGTTAATTTCTCAGTTACAAGTATAGAGTTAATTTAGTAATTCTCTGCAACTTCTTGAATAGCTCATTCATGGAATAGCTCTCAAATTAACATGTATGATGCTGCTTAACTAGTTTCCTTTTTAAGGATACATGTTAGAATGTGTATCAGTTATTAATGCTTTATTATATGGGTGGGAAAATAAAGTAATAAAAACATCACAGGTATGTCAAGGGAGAAGGCAAACATTGTATTTCTATTTTTCAAAAGAAGAATATGCATTGTCAAATGTGAAATCGAGTACATGGTCTCTTGAATTGGCTTAATATCAACTTTTTAACTCTGCCACTAATAGCTATATTATTTTATCCAACTCTTTAAACTCTCTTGTGTATGTGGACCTATTTAGCTTTAAAATAATAGTTGGGTAATTGCTTCCACACCACATAGGCAAAAGTTGGAATGATACAGAGAAGATTAGCATGGACTCTGTACAAGGAAGACACAAAATTCAGGAAGCATTCCATACTTTTAAAAAATAAAATATAAAATGAATGTTGGACTTGGATGTCATTCTTGTGTAGCTGTGAGAGAGAACACCCAAATTCAAGAAACTTCAGGTAGAAAGGAAGATTTGTTCAGCTTACCATTCCAGAGAGGAGATATAGTCTTCCAAGTTAGGAATAGCATGGCTGGAGCAGAAGCTCCAGACAGCTAAATCATATCCACTTAGGAGGTTGAGAGCAAGACTGCCAGCTGTAAAAGCAGACCTCAGAAGTAGTATTGGGCTAATCCACCTCCAGACCCTCCCCCTGTGACTGCCTTCCTCTCACAAAGCTTCACCTTCTAAATGTTCCTTGAACTTCCGAAACTGTGGGAGTCACATTTCAAACTATGACACAAGGTATTTCAGGGATAAAGCAAGCATGAGGACTTGACCTTGAGTCTTTACCACTAACCTAAAGGTTGAATAAAATACCATTTATCTGTAACCCCAGTCTGGATGTAGAGAGGCATATTTTGAAAACTCACTGGCCAGTCAGCTTAGATTCAATAGCAAGTTTAATAAGATGGACAGTTGGAATTGATCTGAAAGATTCTACCTTGATGGAAAACATTCATAATAGCAGTAAGTACTATGAAAATTTTTGAGGTAAATAAAAAAACAAGAAGCAGGACACAATAATAGTCACCCTAGCAAGAGTTGACAATATGTATATTAGTACATTATATACTATTAGCATATCATATATAGTATATTAGGCTAATGGCTTTATTACTCAATTTAAGACTCACTTTTCAGCAGGGATAGAATTCCTGAACAAAAACCTGTGAAAGACAAGCATATACCTGGAAGAAAGAGGTGCAAGATACTGAGGTTAAGCTATAAAGACACTATATCAAGCTACCTTTTAAATAAACATTTGTATTAGCAACTTTTCATATACAAGCAAAATAAGTTTATGTACATGCCCATTCCTTCTTCTCTGAACTCCTTCCTCTCCTAACCTTCTCTCCCCTCACTAATGCAACTATTTCCCTCCAGTCCTCATTTCCTCTGGATGTGTGGAGTACTACAGGGCACCCTTCCTGGCCCCTGCACTATTAAGAAACAAGTCCTTTCTGGTAGTATAATTTGCCTGTCAATGAGTAAACCCATAGGTGGGAAGCTCCACTTCTCTTGTCCCCCATCTGTCCAAAAATTCTGTCTGAGTGTAGTTGTTTCTGCTGAGATCATCACTGGTCCATGGGAGGATATTGATATGTCATACATTTGTGTAAATATGGTAGAAATAGAATTCATTGCAGTGAGCTCCTGGATTCAACAGCGCTTTTATAACTGAAATATCCTGAACTCTTCACTTCCCCACCTTTAGGCTTTTGCAATCTTACCACCCCCTTCTTTAGAAAATTTCCCAGATACTTGGAATGGGGAGCGACTTTGATGCCCTGATTAGTTCTGGGCATTCTAGGGTCGATGACACTCTTGATATTTTGTACTCTAACCACTTGTGGTCTTCTGCCTCACTAATCTTACATTGCACAAGAGTGCATCTTGGTTGAGATTGGAAAATTCTTCTTATCTAAGGGTATAATAAACGTGTTTAGATGGTAGTTTACTATCAAGTATTTATATTTATCACTAAGACATGTTCCCATCTAGCTCTTATTTTCTGCAATTTTACTGTTATTTGGACAATTTAAAGTACCAGGAATGTGTTCTTTTACAATAAAGCAGAGTTAGAATATATTCAGGGACTAATTGGTTACCCAAGGGCCTTAAATACTTGTGTTGATCCACTTGCCCCCATTGTTTCAACTTGCAGGATTCAGAGCTGGATGAGGACATTGATCACTTTTTTTTCCTAAGTCATTTGAATTTTTTTCTCCCTCCTCTTACTATATCTTATCCATGTTCTTCCCTCCCCTTTAAAACTTTTCTTCTGTAATTTCATTATTCATCTATTTACCTGTGTTCTTTTGTCTCTAATTATTTGAGATCTTGCTCTACCTCCCAACTTATGCTCCTTTGCAGTCTGTGACTGTTATAAAAAGTTTCTGATTGATTATATCATGCTAAAGATTTAATGTTATGATCCACTTGTAAGAGAGAACATACAGACTCAGTCATTTTGAGCTTGAGATAGTTCATTCAGCATAATTTTTCCCAGCTCCACCAATTTAGCAGAAAATAACATTATTTCATTTTTCTTGAAAGCTCAATAGTATTCCACTGTGTATATCTGGTTATTATAAATTTCATTCGCTTATATAATTCTGAAGGTTCAATGCTCACATATGCTTATTAGGGAGAACATATAAAGTCTGCACTTCTGAATCTTGGATATTTCACTCAGAATATTTTCTTCCAACTTCTTACATTTACCAGAAAAATTACAATAGATCAGTATTCCGTTCTGTACATGTACCATATTTTCATTATTCATTCATCTACTTTTAAACATCTAGGTTAATTTCATTTTTTGCTATTGTGAATAAAGCTGAAATAATCATAAATATGTATGTATCTCTATAGTAAGATGCTATTTTAATTTTCACATTTTTTAGGAACCTCCATATTGATCTCCAAACATTTTGTATAAGTTTGCATTCATACCAGCAATGAATTAGGTATTCCTTCTTAAGCCATCAAAAAATTTTTTTTTATTTGTGTTTTGGATTTTAACCATTTTGAGTGGTGTAAGCTATTATCTCAGTGTGATTTTAATATGCATTCCCCTAATGGCTAAAAAGGTTAAATATTTTAAAGCTATTTGTTAGAAATTTGAATTTTGTTCTGTTGAATGTTTGTTTTTAGTATTAAGGTCCATTTTAACTGGGTTTTTTACTTCATTAATAATTATTTTTGAGTTCTTTGTATACTCTGGATATTAGTCCTCTATCAGATATATAGTTAATGAAGATTTTCTCTCATACATTTTGGCTTGCATTTTTGCTCATTTAGCAATATAGTTTGCCAGAGGACTTTTAATTTCATGAAATTCCACTTGCTGATTTTTAGTCTTATTTCTTATTCTTTTGGAGTCCTATTCAGAAAATATTGACCTAGGCCATTCAGTTCAAATGTACTTCCCATTCTTTCTTCTAGGAGATTTGTAGTCTGCATCTAACATTTAGATATTTGATCCATTTGGAGTCAATTTTTGTCCAGGGCAATAAGAATGCAGTTTTATTCTTCTAAATGTATATATAATTTTGCTAGCAACATTTGTTAAAGATGCTGTCTGCATGAATTACTCTCTCTTGCTCTGAGAAAATACTCCCAAACAATTCAAGGGAGAAAAGAAGATATATTCAACTTACAGTTCCAGGGAAGATATGTAGTCCATTATGGCAGAAAAGGCATAGGGTCTGGCAGAGCCTGGAAGTGGCTTAAGTCATGTCCATCATGGATGCTCAGAACTGCAAACTGACATATATTGGAACTAACCTCTCAGAAGGACCAACTGCCTGTGATTACTTTCCTCCAAAAAGACTACACCTCCTAAAGGAGCCATGACTTTCCAAAACAACTAAAGTGTCAAACACATGAGCCTGTGGAAGACAACTCACATTTCAAACCATGACAATCTCTTTTATCAAGTTTTTTTTTTATTTTGGCACCTATGTCAAAAATCAGCACACTGTAGGTGTATAAGCTTATATCTGTACCTTCACTTTTAATCCATTGATTTATATCTCTGTTTGAGCTAACACCAAGCTATTTTTATTATTATAACTGTATCATATCAATAATTTCTCTAGCAGAATTTTTATTACTTAGGATTGCTTTTGCAATCCTTGAATTTTTTTGGTTCCATGTAAATTTTGAGATTGTTTTCTCAAGTTCTGTGAAGAATTGGGTTGAAATTTTGATTGGTATTGCATTGAATATGTATACTGTTTAGGTAGGATGATCATTTTGTACAATGTTAATTCTATCAATCCAGGAGCATGGTAGGTATTTCCACCTTCTGTTTTCATCTCTACTCTTCTTTTTTCTTTTCTATTTTTATAAACATATCGAGTTCTCATCCCTGCTTCCTTCCATTCCTCCTTCCCATCCTCCTGCCTGTGTGCTTCTATGGACCCCAGGATTCCCTCTAACTTATGTACACTGGGTGTTCAGGCTTCTGTGGCATACCAAGTTGCCTCTTTTTGAGCCACCCCACTGGTAGGGGAATTTCTCTTCACTCATCCAGCTTTATTCCCCAAGGTTTCCACTGAAAGTTCTTATCTTTCTTGAATTCCTAAGCAGTCTATATGGGCATGGTGGTATGTCAGCCATTATTCAGGTCTGTTAAGGACAAATATCACTGTAGCAAGTTCCTAGATGCAGCAGTCTTGCCTTAAATGGAATGTCTTGTCTAATAGTGGACCTTTCCATCTTTAGGCTCTTACAATCTCAATGTCCCCTCTTCTGCAAGGTTCCCAAAGCCTTAGAATTGGGAGACTTTAGGTTGGCCTGATTCTGGGTGAGCCTTGCAGAGTCTCTGGTATTCTGCATTATGGTTTACTGTTGCTATCCACTTCAGTGCTCTTCTACTTCCCTAGGCTGCATCCTGTCAGGGTATTGAGATATTCTACCTCTATTATAAACTTCAAGACTGAATGTTAAGTGTTCTTCCAATACATGTCTATTTACAGAGAAGTTTGGTGTACTGTCTTCCTATGTATAGGTTCATTGGCTCATTTTTCCTAATGATCTATTATCTTTCCTTTTTTAAGTTCTTATTTTAGTTTATAGTAACAGGAATGTGTTCCATTCTGACAAGCAGGTCTTGAGTTCAATTAGAAAGCTGTTGGTTGTTTCCTTGATATTCATGCCACTATTACAATGACAGTCACCTGTTGCCATGGGGACTTTTACTTCAACATTCCGATCTCATGCATTGATGGGGCCTTCTACGGTAGTCCTTAGTACTATGTAAGCTATCTATCAAGGATGATGTTCTCAGACCAGTCCTAGTTGATATATTTTGCCCATCTTCTGTTACCCATATGTGTTACATACTGTCCTTCTTTAATGCTTTAAAGTTTTCATTGTACATGTCTCTCACATATTTTATTAGACTTATTCCAAGGTATTTCATATTTTTGGAACTGCTGTAAATGGAATTGTTTCTCTTAGGTCTTTCTCAATTTGTTCATCATTGTTGTATAGGAAAGGTACTGATTTTTGGACATTGATTTTTGCAGCCTGGAACTTTACTCAGGTTATTTAGTTTCAAGAGTTTCCTGGTGGCATCTTTGGGATCTTTTAGGTCATGTCATCCTCAAATAAGGGTACCATGTCTTCTTTTTTATGTATATCTCTTACAGCCTTAACTAAGACTCCAATTATAATATAAAACAGAAGTGGTGAGAGTTGAAAGCCTTGTCTAGTTCCTTATCTAAGTGGGAATGTTTCAAGTGTTCCATTATTTAGGAAAATTTTTGCTATAACCTCGTTGCATACGACCTTAATTATGTTGATATATATTCTTTTCATCCTTGCTGTCCACAGGGATTTTCATATAAAGCGGTGGTCAATTTTGCCGAAAGCTTTCCTTGTATCTATTGAGAGGAACATATTATTTTTGATTTGTATTTGTTTATACAATTTGTCATTATACCCATAGACTTTAGGAGCATTCTTCACTCAACCTAGAAGCTTATTTTGCAATGAAAAGTATTCGATACAGAAAATCAGAACTATCAGAAGCATAAAAAACAAGTGATTGAGGACTGTTCAGACATAAACAATACATCTAAACCACCATACATCCCAAGGTTCAAGGAATAGAAAGGAAGAGGGAAAGTTAAAATTTTAAGAGCCTGAAAGGGGTCAAGGGTATGGTCAGACATTATCCTCTGGACATGACAGACCTATTGAATCCATGAATTCATTTCAGCTATGTGTATCCCACAAGGCAAAGACATGCATGGGATTTGGCCTATCAAAATTTCACTACGGAAGAGAAAATATATCAAAAGACTTTATACCTCCCTGGAAAACTGATGAAGGTTAATGCTGATTGAAGATGGTGGACAAGATGTTTAATCAATGGTAAATGCACTTACATTGATTTATGTTCAAGTAAGTAGTAAGTTACATGCCATAAATGTAACTAAGATGAAACTCAGTAGACCCACATATGTGAAAAGTCACAAAAATAAGAACTTGACAGTCAAGGAAGAATAAGGTCTCAATGGGAATAGGAGTGGGGATGGAATTGGGAATTAAGGTGTGAAACATAAATTTACTATATTCATGTATCAAGCACATGAATTAAAATAAATAAAAATAAATACAAGAGTGATAGAGGAAGAAACATGTACTTGACATGTAGTCTTCTTGTGTTCATACAATAATAAGCACACACACACACACACAAATAAAATGAAGGTAATGGTAGTAATTCAACATAAGATTGTATTGCAGATAAAATAATAAATGGGATATACTTTCAAGTGCAATATATAATAAGTATTATAACTTTATTTTCCTTAGTGATGTGTGCAAAGGAACATAGATCTACATTAGAAGTAAAGAGCATTAAAAATTAAGGACACTCACAAAATTCTCAAGTAGAATTTAGTGTTAAAGAAACTTCTAATATATTTGCATTCATTCTTTGTAACTATGATGTCAATGATTTTAAAAGGATCTTTGATGAGCTATTCTAATTATTTCATTAATTTATAGAAAATGGCACCTTTATTGAGTGGTTGTTTTGTCAAAAAATGAAAAGTAATGAAACAGCAAAGCTGAGAGTTGTAAAAGTTAATTTATCAGCAGAAATTTCATAAAAGTTATGCATTTAATTACCATCATGCAACTTATACAAGAATTACATGTTTAATATTATTTACTGATTGTTTAAAAGTCACAACTTTTTATTTCCTTGAGTTTATTCTTCCTCTTAAGGAAAGTTTGCTAAATAAAGCTTTTTTCAACTTGAAAGACAAGCACAAATATGCCATCCTTAGAGAACAGTAATCTAAGAGCATTTTAGAATCTATGTGTTATCCTGAGAAATGAGAAGGTTATTAAATTGGAATAACAATGTATTTATAAAAACACAGTCGATTAGTAAGTAAAATGGCAGTGCAATGAAAGCAAAGTCCCATAACTGACCTCCAGTAAGACAGTGCTCTTTTCAATTGGGCTTGTATAGTTAATTTTATCTCCTCTGCCTGAAGGCTTCCACATAATAATGAAAATATAAATTACTTCTTCAACTGTTGTCACCATCCCTCTTCCTTGTCATCCTCAGTAAATGTTGAGACTTTGAAAGTTAGTTTAAAACACAAGTATCTAAATATTCTCATATATTACCATATTTCTTTGAAGGAATATTTTGAAGCCATTGGCAATATTACATACTTTGATTAAAATGGAACCACTTGATAAATTCCTCTTCTGTCCAGAGTTGAGTTTGGCCAGCCAAACTTTTCCTTTATACTGGATGAAGGAGTATTGAATGGTGGCTCAGAGTTTAAGCAGATTGGTAGCCAGAGAACCCGAATTGAAATTCTAGCACTCTCCATGTGAAACAAAGCAAGACATACTGTTTTAAAATAGTTTTGTGTATGTATTAGGAAACCAATAATTCAGGGAAAGAGCAATTAGTGAATCTAGATAGCTAAGAAAGAATTCTTCATAAAGGTAAAGTTAAATAATGGATAGACAATGTCTTGATATGGGACTGTCTAGGACATAATCCATGTAAATATAGCCAGGAATTTTTCTCTCATTTCCTATTCAGTTTCACTAATGAAAACCCTGCCAAAACTATTAACAGGTCCTGTTATGTCATTTGCTTTCTGAAACCAAAAGGTCTTGTTTGCATGTAAAAATGGATGAAAAGTATATATATGGAAATACTTTAAAACACCTTTTAATATTTAAGCAAATATTTTTTTCCTCAAAGCAAAAGATCTGGTGAGAAATTAGCAGCTGCAACCATGGCATTCAAAACTGTATCAGGCAAGAGGATGCATTCATCTGAAAACTAAGTCATCTGATAGCCAAGGGAGAAATAGATACAACTGAAGACAGCTCTGCTTCCCTCTTTTTTTAATCTATAGCAGAAATAAAATAAAGATTGAGGAAAGGGTCACATGTAAATAGAGAACTAGGTACTAAAATGAAAAGCTGGAAATGTTTTCAGTGATACAGTGCTACAGTCACAAATGCATCTGAATACCATTTCCTATCCATAAAAAGGTGTGATTACAAAGTGTCTTTCCTTTCTATTAGAAATGTGAACATTGCTTTCAGCATGATGTTATAACATCTCTCTGTCCCAAGTGTGCAAAATCAAGTGCTGCACTATTCTGAGAACTAAGCTTCATATTTTTGTTTGCATAAATTTATTATTGAGAAAACTATCAATTTTTAAATTGTGGAGTTAAAATGTGGATGTCATAGTAAAGCAGATCATGTTTAAAAAATAATGTGAAACTATTCTTGGTTATTTTAGTAAATGTTTACAAAGTGAGGGCATAGTCTATAGGAAAGAATAAAAGGGGAAATAGGATAATTTATATAGAAGTTATGTATATATGAGTATATAAGAATTATATAAATAGAAACATATTTTATGGCATATATAAATGCATTATTATGTATATGAAATATACACAGAGAGAAATGAAAGGAAGAAAATGTGTATAAATGTAACAGTTACTCTTAACTATTGCTGTGAGAGAGCATTCAAAGTCAAGCAATTTAAGGGAGAAAAGAAGAATTATTCAGCTTATGGTTCCAGAAGGGAGATACAGTCTCTCATGGCAGAGGTGGCATGGCTGGCTGGCTGAAACTGGAGGAGACTACATCACTGCAGACATCTTGGAGGCTGAAAGCTACCAGATTGCTTGCTGCAAAGGCAGATTTCTCTTGGAGTTAGGGTGGGTCTAATCCACCTCAAGGCCCACCTCTTGTTACTGCCTTCATCCGTAAGGCTCCACCTCTCAAGGTGCCATGACTTTGTCAAACACATGAGACTGTGGGGGGCACATTTCAAACCATGACAATAGATTTTACCAAAAATCTAATTTCAACACCAGTTTCTCCAGATTCTCATGCTATCATGCAATATGAAAATAGTCACTCTCAACTTGCCACATGTAAGTATTTTTAAGATCTCAAAGCTTTATGTGATGAGTTAGAAAGCACTAAGCATGAGTTCAGCAGAAAGCACGAAGTACCTAAACTATCAAATATTGGTACAGAGCCCAGGTGATAGTAGGTTGTCTTACCTTATTTCTTTTCTGTGTATCTGGGAAAGAACTGAAAATAATGGAATTGATAATACATATCTAAAACCAGGATCAACAGAAATATCTCCTGTATACAAGATACAAATATAGCATAAGTTTCCCAAACTGACAGATACATTTGTTCAAATATTTAAAACTATTAAAAATACCACATAGCAGAAGCTATGTGATAAATCACTATAGTATTATAAAAGATTTTGGAGTGGAGGTGTCCTACACAGTGGTAAAACAAAAAAGACTTGAAAAAGCAGGCAAAAGCTGCCCTTCTATGTACCTTCAGTGATTCAAAGTTGCTTAAACAAACTCTAACGTCAGGTGAGGGCTACCTCCATATGATATGTTTCTCAAGGTCCCTATAATCAATATAAACTATTGGCATTTTTCTGGTTATTCATCAAAATCAGATGGTAAGGCTCTTTTACTGAGGATATCACTTTCATTTGTCACAGAACATCTAGAAATCAAGGTGTAAATTTTTTTCTTCCTAGCTACCATTTAGAGTATAAGAAGGTAGTGCTGGGTAGAAACAAATCATGAACACTTTTACCTAGATATTAATCCTGTAAATCGCAACAGAATTCAACCTGGTAAAATGAGCTTATTTGCTAATAAATGATACAGGCATAACCAACCGCTTTCCATATGGCTTTTAGGCCCATTCCATCAGAGGAAAATCATACCTGTTACTGTTAATCACTCTAAGAATTCATAGATGTGAGAACACAAGTCCAACGGGACAGTCTACTGTATTGTTATGTTAAACTGATACAGTATTAAACTATCATCTAATTAACTATTTTCAAACCCACCAATTAATGCAGCTCTAAACCTTCACCTCAGAATATTCCTTTTTGCAAAAAATGAAGTTTGGCAGAAGATAAATAACTTTGGCACACTTAGTGTTATGTGGCACATGTAACTTGCATGGCTCAAGCAGAAGGAAACTTCATGGAAGAGGGATCAGAGAGAACATAAGACTACCAGAAGCCACAAACATAGGAAGACTCCCTTGGTAGTGACTGGAGATGAAAGCAGAGAACCAATGTGGCATAAAATTATGAGATGAAGTGAAGGTAGAAGAATCAGTCCTGAATATAGTATATACAGTACCTCAAAGGGCTAAGGAATATAGTAAGTAGAAGAGGAGGGAAAAGAGCAAGTGCAGAAGACAGTTAAAAGGATCATTAAACACCATGTCACAAAAAAGATATGGCATGGCAACCATGAAACTACCGAAAGGTGATTACTGAAACTAAGCCTATAGTGGATCTCCATATTCAACAGTTACTTTGAACAAAGGAGAAATAAACTGAGGCTTACAAAATACTGATTAGCAAATTTTTGAGCTAGATAGCCACATTATTCCAACTTGTGAGCTGAAAGTTCAATCCAGAGAGCCTGTCTCAATGATTATAGAACAATCCATGAAGGCACAACTTGCAAATCCATCACACACACACACACACACACGCACACACACACACACGCACACACACACACACGCACACACACACACACTTACTTCACTTAGTAATAATAATAAACCAATGAATAAAAACTTTTCATTCAATATTATTACAGAAAGCCCTTTAAATATTCAAGACACCTTCCAGTTCTTACAACAAAAACAAAAAATCAAGAAATTTAGAGCTCATTCTTGATTCAAGCTATCTTGATACAAAATCACTTAAAAATTGCATTTGGCATATTTAGATTTTTAAGTTTACTTTAAAGTAAATATCCTTTATCTTAGACTGTTCTCACTAGTCAATGAAATAGGACAGTTTTCTCTGGTCTCTTTAAAATAGATTATCTAAACTAAAAATTTGAACAGAAATTAAATTCAGTGTTTCTGAGTTATTTTCTTAAATATGCTATCATAATGACTTACTCTCATGCACCTTTATATAATAAAAATAATCACATTATGAGAAAGAAATTATATGACTAAAAAGTTTTTGATACAAAATAAGACAAAAGAAGAGGCATTATCTTCGTGGAAGATCCTTTGTAAGTACTTGACCAGTTCATCTTGTGATTGAAATAGAAGGATATCATGTGAAAATATTCAGTACATCTTGTAACTCTTCTCCACGGAAAATGTACAGTCACATAAATATAATATGGATTCTCTGCTTGTTCAAGATGCAAAACTGTTGATTTCTGAGCTGCTCTAATTCCTCCACCATGGGAGTGTAGCTGCAGGAGAGATGAAATAACGTGGAAACCAACAGAGCAGCAAGCAGAGCAGGACAAATTGGAAAATTATTTAATATTGAAACCCAGCCTTACAAACCCCCTGGCAACACTTACAATGATAAAGTATTAAATAAATATTAATTATCGATAATGAACTGTTTAGGGCCATAATAATGAAGGTGAAAATATTAAAGAGCAGAAATAGGCACTGTTAAGTACTCCATATGTTTTTGTAATGTTCTTTAATTAATGTTACAATCACACCTGGGCATCCATAAACCATAGAAAAGTAGTAACAGGGGCACTCACAGTTTCTTTCTTACAAGAGCCTTTGATGAAATTGCAATGATATATGTGGCAGTCCAAGCTGCAACCTCGTTCCTGGGCTCCCCCCGACTAAGTGGGCAAAGAGTTGGAGGATGAGGAAACAGACACACACAACTTTGGGTTGAGTGAATCTGAACCTCTTTTATTGAAATTTTGTAACAGCTTTTATACTATAAAATTTAGGGCAAAGAAATGTGTCACTGCATCTGCAAACAGAGGAGAACAAACATATACCCTCCCAGTCTCCCATGCCTAGCAAGAATAAACAATTTTTTAAGTGGATAATCCATTGTTTGAGGGGAAAGACACAAACAGGTCCTTATTACATATTAACAGGCCCCAACCCAGTTCCTCAGTCTCCCAAATCTATTTTATAATGCTCCACCAAACAGCCACAGGGTACAAGTCCACATTGCTGTAATTGCCTTAACGAAGGCTGCATTTTAGTTGAAATACACCGAGGAGGTTTGGGCTCCTTAGATTTTAATAAGGGACATTTTTTAATTAATTATGCATGTGCTATATCTATTATACATTTTTGTAAATGGTAAAGGTGAATCTGTTGGAAGGGGCACATGTTATACATTAATTTTTTTTTCTTTTAGAGGATATCAGACTCTGGCTGCTATCACATAAGCTGGTCTATATTAGGTCATAATGGTAGGAGCTATATTAGGATTTATTTTATTTCTATTTTCTATTAACTCATGTGTTCTATAAGAAATAATTGTATACTCATTCTAGGAATTATTTTATTACCATTTTCTGTTAACTTACGTGCTCTATAATAAATAGTTGTGTACTGATTCTAGTGAATAAATTATTCTCTGATTTCTTTAAAATCAGCATATACATTCTGGCTAACAAGTCTACTTACTGTGTGACTAGACATGAAATATCTAGTTAGAATTTAATTTAAAGTAAAAGCAAGCTTGGCTCTTAATTAGAAAAGGACTCAAAGCAAATTTATTTGGTATCTCCAGTTCAGGGAGCAGGAACTGTAGGGGAAGGTGATAGCCTAGCTAGTCCTGAGAAAAAAAAACAAAAAAGGACCTAGGAACAGATAGGAAACACACCCAATCCACAAAAGTGGGAGTTTGCCTGTCAGAAATAAGAGGTAAGACTCAAAGAGGAGTGGTTCCTAGCAACCACTCAAGCCCCTAGCAGCTGCTGATTTCAAAGAGCAGGCTTCAAGTCTGACAATTCCAATATTTTTTATAATTTTATTATTTATTCCAAAATAAGGCAGGTCCTGTTCACAGAAAACACTTCCTTGAAGCTGTCTTCCTCAAACTGGGGCCTTGTCTTTCCAACCTGGTTGGTACAGGACATGGCAGATATATCTTCATTTCATTTTTAATGATACATTGTCCCCTCTATTCTGTTAATGTTATTGTCTGATTATTTGCATTCTGCCCAACTGCCCTCTGTCAAGTTATCCATAAACTTTTCTCCCAAGACACAATTCTCTCTGCTTTAATCTGTATTATTTTTCCGATCCCCCAAACCTCTTCTGATTCGTTAATGCTGAGTAAACAGAGGAACCAATATTTGTGTAGATTTTTTTAAAATTAGATAATGTTGTCTATTTCCAGTTAAACAATAACTGATAATCAGCTCAACTGAGTTATGCATTACCAATATACAACTGGTTATGTAAATTGGCCTTCACATTTTATGTAGTTATTCTACCAATCTCAAATATCAGAAGAGTGTTCAAGAAAATGTTACTTCATCCTGCATGTTATGCTATTGAGGACTTTGTCATAAAGAATAATTTGTTCCTTGTAATAGGGAACAAAAAGTACTTCCTTCTAAAATAAACATATAGCAAGGACCTGGGTATGTTGTCTATGCCATAAAAACATGAACTCTTGGGAAAAGAAGGCAAATTAAAAATGATCCAATCCAGTTAGGCATGGTTGCTCACACCTGCAATAACAGAAATAGTTAAACGAGGCAAACAAATTGCAGCAAGTTCAAAGCCAGCTTGAACTAGTTGCTGAGTTCCTGGCCAGCAAATACTACAATTTGAGAACCTGTTACCAAGAAACAAATGGAGATGTTCCAAACTAGAACTTCCCAAATAACCAGTACGGACTAGCTCCATGTGAGCACCTGGAAAACTGATTGCAATGTAAGACCTTTAGGTCAAAACAAAGTGAATTAGAATCTCCAAGGTTGAAGCTTGGTCAATTTAATCAATTGGATGATTCACATCCAGATTCAGTTTATTACAAATATTCCAGTCTGGGAATATTATTATACTGTCTAGTGGAAAACAGTTGCCACCATCTGATGCAAACAGATTGATAAAGCATAGGAAAAATCTGAGCAATCCTTAAATCTCTTTAACACTGGTAATGCGATTTGAAGTAGCCATTACACAGTGAAAAAACAGATATTTATAAAAATGTAATGATTTTGCTTTCTGTTTAGTATCCCTTCAGAAATCTCATAGTGCTTTTTACACAGCACTTATTGTTTTATAAATAAAGAACAATTATAATTATTATCACCAATTTTCCACTTCATCATTGTAAAAAAGATCCCAGTTTTAAATGAAAATATTACAATTCAAAGTGGGAAAGGAACAGAGAGGGGTGGAGGGAGGGAGGGGACAGGGATTCCTATTATGTTTGTATGAGCAGAAAAGAAAAAACAAATAAATAAATAAATAAATTATAGATATAAAAAAAGAAATATGCAAATATCCTCATTTGGAGAGAGAGAGGGCTTCTCACCCAAAAGTGATCCCCCCATTCTCAATCACATATACATCCAATTGCTCCTAGAATCAGTCCTCCTCCACACAGAGGTGACCATACTCCACTGTAAAGGATACCAGATAGAGAAAACTTAATCTCTTCATGTCCAATAATCACACTGAAATCCTGGCCTGTCAGAGCTCTCTTACCTATCCTTCTTTCACTCACTCTACCCTCCCCTCTTTCAAGACCTTATGCCCTAAAAAATAAATTAATAAAAAAGAAAATATTACAATTCATAAAATACATGTAGTAAAATTTATATGCAGAATCACCAAATAATAATTGTCATAGTTGGGCACAAGTGCCAACTTGACAGTTGAGGGTTTGAGCTCGGGATACATTTGTAGAGAATTAATAGTTGAGTTAAGCCCAGAGCAAACCTGCAGGAGATTGTCTAGCTGATCAGGAAGGCTCAGACCACGTGTAGGATTATACGCTGGAATAAAATACAGAGAACTGGTTGAGACAGTAGGCATCCTTGTGTATACTTGGCCAGATATGCTGAACTGGCAAGTAAGGATCATCTCTCTCTCAACCATTATATAGAGATGATGGGGCTGGAGAGGTGGCTCAGGGGTTAAGCCTCCGCCCTGCAGGCGGAAGGACCTGAGTTCGGATCCCAGATCCCACGTATAGACGCCAGGCGGAAGCGGGGGCGGCCTGCGCTTCTGGTCCTGGTAGGGCGGAGCCTGTGAATCCCGGGGCAGGAGGTGGAGGCGGTCCATGGTGGTTCCCGAATTCGTCCGTGGTTCTACACATACACACACACACACACGCACACACGCACGCACATACATACGCACATGTGCACAGTTGAATTAAAAAAAAAAAGTGCTTTATGTAGAGATGATGTGCTTAGTTCCCTCAGCCCTGGTGTTGGTGCATGCTCTCCCTTCAAGCTAGACTGTGAACTGTAACCATACTATTGTAAGAAAATAAATCCCTTGTTCCCTTAAGCCATTTGATGGTAATTTATCAGCAACCATGCATGCAAATTGCAATGGTAATTTTTAAGCTTATATAATCCTAATAATTTTGTTTATATCATAGCAATGAAATATTTCATAAAATCAAGTCAACTTTTTCTATTATATTCATGATTACATGACAAGCATACATTTATATATGTATGTACACAATTTTTATTCTTTGAAAATTTTAGACTGGTATATAATACATTTCAATCATTTCTACCTTCTCTCTCCTATTGAAATTCCTCTTATGAT
Source organism: Typhlomys cinereus (assembly GCA_023101885.1). Classification (NCBI taxonomy): domain Eukaryota; kingdom Metazoa; phylum Chordata; class Mammalia; order Rodentia; family Platacanthomyidae; genus Typhlomys; species Typhlomys cinereus. The sequence continues at coordinate 751,255 of JALPQD010000180.1, forward strand.
AGATATACATCTTTATCAAAACTGTCAACTTTGAGTTAAAGAGGACTGAAAAGTAAAGAAACTTTTGGCCTTATCTTTCCTTTTTATTCTGTATAATTTTGTTCAAGAAAGACTTGGAAAATTAAAGGAAGCAACTTAAGAAAAGAAAAAAAATGATTGTTTCATTGTTCCTAATTCTTGCTACATCTGAAGCAAATTCTACTGCAATAGAAAAATTTTAGCCCCTGGATATTCACATTTATAAATGATGTTAAAACACTGATCTCGGGCTGCATTCAATTTTACTTATCTTACATGCACTGTGCCCAAAAGCATTTTGTGCTCATGAGAAACTAAATATGCTACATGCAAATAGAGCAGCACTGAAGTAATAAATTTATTTCAAATTATAGAGATTTATCTTGTGAATATTTCCTCTGTTAACACATGCATTCCATTCCAATAAGCCTTCAATTGAACACAGAATCTTTTAAAGAATTTTTTGAACTAAGTTCAAAGATGAAATTTTAAAAACGTTGAAATTTTGGTGCAGATGTTTAAAACAGCCTTAGATCCTTACTATGCATTGAACCATGTTAAATCCACACAGATCTCAAACATAAGACACCACTTGTGTGTACACATGCAAAACCATGAACAAAAGGATTTTTTAGAAAGTATTCATAGGTTATATATCCTGCATATGTTTAATATTTCTTGTCAACTTGCTTAGATTTGGAATCATGTATATAGACATACCTCTAGACTTGTCAGTTAACGTATTCCAGAGCTATTGAACTAAGTAGAAAAGACTAACATGAATGTAGGTAGTAACATTCTGTGAACTGGGTCTGAACTAAATAGAGAAAAAGCAAGCTGACTACCTACATTAATCTTTGTCTACTTTGTGGTTGCAGAAGCAATGTGACCAACATGTTTCATGCTCTCAACCAACAAGCCTTACTTGCCATAATGAATTATAATTTATTGTAAGTAAACCATGAACCAAAATAAAGCTTTGCTTCCTTAATTTGATTTTGTCAGGTAATTTGCTATAGCAATGAAAAAGTAAATAGTACAGTCATTTAGAACGTTAGCATTTCAAATCCACTCTAATGAGGTGTAGGGACTCATCATTGCCTAGAGCCCTTTCTTGTGCTCCCCTTTAGTATGGGAACACTATTGTGACTGTTAATCCCTTGCCTCTAAGAATCCTAGTGCCTGTGATCTATTGGGAATCATTGATATGTCCGTCCTTGCGCAGGTCATCCAAAGTCCTGTTATGGTTACTTTGGCCCTAACTTGTGTGTATCTTGCTTATCGTTGCTCTTCCCCATCTTTAGGCTCTTACAATCTTACCACCCCCTCTTCAGCAAATTTCCCTGAGCTTTAGGATGGGGACAGATTAGGCTGGTCTGGTTCCAGATGATTAATGTAGGGTCTCTGATGTTCTGAATTATGGTTTGTTGTTGTTTTCAGTTTTGCTGTTCCTGCACCACCCTTGGCTCTATATATATATGAGTTTATTAAATTAACTTACAATAAAAAACAGTGTTTTTTATTTTTAACATTTTTTATTATTATTTCCGCTCATACAAACTTAATAGGTACACCGGTTCCCTCCCTCCCCCCTGCTCCCCCCGAACCCCCTGCTACCCCTCCACTCACCCCTCCCTCCCCATCCCCCAGTGCCTCCTGCCCCAATTCCCAGAGAGTCCTTTAATATGCATACCTGACTCTCCTCTGGGCCCTCCTCTCTGATGACGTACAAGGACCCAGTGGCATTTCCCTGAACCCTTTCCCGTCTTCCCCTTAAGCATAGGAACACTACTGTGGCTGCCAATCCCTTGCCTCCAAGGATCTTGGTGCCTTTAGCAGATGCTAGACTTTGTGATGTCAATAGTGTGTTGGACATTTCCGCAGGGCATGCAAAGTTCAATTATGATTGCTTCGGCCCTAACTTGTGTGGAGTATCTTGCAAATCATTGCTCCTCCCATTCTTTTGCTCTTACACTCTTACCGCCCCCTCTTCCGCAAATGTCCCTGAGCTTCAGGATGGGGAGAGATTAGTCTGGCCTAGTTCTAGGTGGTTGATGCAAGAAAAAATAGTGGTTTTCGAAGTAGCCACCCATAGCAGCTTCATTTTTGACTGGAATGTCCCACAAAGCCAAAAGATCCCAAGAAGGTCTTAAGCCTTTACTTCATGGGAGGGTGGAAGACACTGAATTCTGACATCAGTGAAGAACAAATGGGCTCCAACAATGAAGAATAGCTGGGCTCCCACATGGATGAACAGCAAACAGCAGCAAAGCCTAGAGACCAGGCTCCAGAGGCAACAGGAACAGCAGAAAGGTGGAAAGGATGGATCTCTGCTTTAGCCAAGGATGGAGGCAGCAGTGGCAGCAGCAACAAAGAAGATGACAATACTCTAAAAAGTGAATGACTCTCAAAGAACAGACTTCACAGCAAGTCCACACAAGATAAGGGAAGAGCAAATCCTTCCTCATTGCACTTCCTATTATTAGGTCTACCACTGAAAAGTAGCACGCACCAAGAACTGGGTTTTCCACAGCAATTAGTCAAGTACCTGCATACTTGTTCAGGAGTCTGTTCCAACCATTAACTCTCCACAGCTGGGCTGCAAACAGTCTGCAACTACAAAGTTGACAATGCAATGTAACTATTGCAATAGTTTAGTGTATTTTACAGATCTATTTAAAACATCTTGGACATAAAAAGTTAATTAATGCTTTATTATTTCACAAATATGAGAGAATAAAGAAAATACAGAAATAAAGGTATCTATTATAATCTTCATTGGGAAAATTTCATAGAAGAGGCAGCAATATTTGAGGTTGGATTAAAACACATATAGTATTGTGATATATTATGAGACTACATTTGAGAAAGATAGAATTCCATGAATGAAGGGATAAGCATCTGTTGGGGATAGGAAATTTAGCTAGTGGTATGTACTACAAGGCTGTAATTAGGAGAATATATTAAACAGATATGGTTTCACAATAAAATGGCATGAACCAAGAGATTAAATAATATTAATTTTTAGATAAGTAGCATGCAAAATTATGGGTTCAATTCTGACATTTACTATATATCAGTCATTATGATTTTCTTATATTTTTATCATAACTCTTATCTTCCCTATTTACTATTACCTTTACTCCCTTCAAATGGTCACACATTTGCTTTAATGTCATATATATCATATACACTGTGCACATAAAAGAAAACACATTTTATACTTTGGTTTATTAACTTAATTGTCTATCTAGTTCCCAATTACAATCTTGCACTTGATTCCTTTCTCCTCCATCATAGTCCTACTTCCACTTTGATGACATGTATGAAAATAAATATGTATATATGTGTAGATATCTATATTTTGCATATAATGTAAATCATGTGATATCTCTTTATGCGTTTAGGCTAACAATATAATTGATATACTTTTCTGCAAGTGACATAATTTCATTCTTTAAAGCTAAATAAAATTGCATTGCATAGGTTTACTACATTTTTCCCCTCATTTTATTTTTTTCCTAATCATGCCAGTTCAATAGGTACCCACGTCCTCTCTCTCCCTTCTCCCCTCCCCAGGCATTCCCCCTTGTACTCTTCCCCCTTCCCCGCCTTCTTTTCACCCCCCTCTCTGAGCATCTCCCACTTCCTCCCTCCCATCCTCTTGAGCATCTTTTTGTGTGAAGGCCAATAGGTTTACCACATATTTAATCCATCATCTGTTGATAAACCCATAGGCTGCTTCCATATATTGTCTGCTATGAATAATGCAGCCTCAAACATGGAAATTAAAATATCTATATGATATAATGATTTTATATATACTATACAGCATATTTTTTTCTTTTTTAACATTTTTTTTATTTTTTCCCAATCATACAAGCTTATAGGTACCCTATTCCTCTCCCTGACTCCAACCCTCCACAGCCCCTCTTACACCCTCCCCCCATTTTCCCCTTCCTTTCACCCCCCTCCTTCTCCTTCTCCAAGTGCCTCCCCTTTCCCCCTCCCATCCTCTGGAGTATCCTTTTCTGTGAATGCCAAACCTCCTTCTGAGACCTCCACCCTCATGAGGTGTAAGGACTCAATGGCATAGCCCAGAGCCCTTTCTTGGGCTCCCCATTAGTATCACTCCTAGTCCTCTTAAACCGCCCTCCTGACAAGTCTCTTTTCTACATTTATGTCTTTTGGTTTCATTTGAGAGTCTTTCAGTTTAACCAGAGCCATCTGTGTGATTGTGGGTTTGAAATACTGGTGAGGTCATTAAGTGGGTACACAATTGAAAATAATGACCACCGCCTTGTTCCAAATGTATCAGTTTTTAATAGTTCAGCAGGAAGGGATAGAGCGCTCAAGTGTCTTGCTGATAATATGACTAATTATTTACAGGTTTTGTCTTGTGCAAAGTGCAGGCAACTGCTGCTGCTGTAAGATTAAGATTATGATAGTGCCATGACCAGAAGAGATCATTTTATAGACCTTCTCTCAATCATTATATATATATAATGTATATACATATATACATATATATAAAGTGGTAGAGAAAGAGAGAGAGAGAGAGAGAGAGAGAGAGAGAGAGAGAGAGAGAGAGAGAGAAACTGTTCCCTCTTCTATGATATTCCTTTTCCTTGAGATTTAGTGAGGTAGTATAAGTGTCTTTTTCTTTGTGATGATATGCAGGACCTAAATTGGTGGCCCTAGGGTCCCAGAGGAAAGAAAAGGTGAAAATTGCTTGTAGAATGTACACCTGGCTTTGTACAGATTCCCAGATAGTAACATTAGTTCAAGGGAAGGAAGAATTATAGGGGCCTCTAGACTGAGTGCCTGGGATGGATGTAGGATAAAGTTGGTATGGGGGGATGAGAGATCAGGAGACTTCTTACCCATGTAGACTGGGATGATACATAGTAACATGTGAGGCAAGAAGATTTAAAGGCACCAAGGCTGTTTGAGTCTACTCTACTCATGTAACCATTTCTTTCAATTTTGGAAGTTTAACCTGTTATTTCTTTCAATGATTTTTTTTCAATAATTAAGAAAATTTTTTTTCCTAGTTTTACAAGTGTATTGAGTACTTAACCATGTCTCCATCCTTTCGCCCTCCATCCCAACCTCCTCTCCTCCCTTTATCCATCCCACCCTCTCTCACCTTCCTGCCTGTCTACCTCTATGGATCCCAGGGTTCCTTCTGGTTTGTCTACTTCTGTCGGGGTTCAAGCCTCTGTGGCATATCAAGTAGCACGTCCTCGGGCTATCCCACTTATAAAGGCATTCCCCTTCATTCATTCAGTCCTATTCCACAAGGTTTCCACTGCATGTAATTATCTTTCCTGCGATCCTGGTAGTCTATCGGAGCATGTTGATATGTATGCTCTTCTGATAAGGACAAGTCTCATTGCAATAAGTTCCTGGGTACAGCAACCCTGCCTTGCATGGAATGTCTTGTCCAGTGGTGGACCTTTCCATCTTTAGTCTCTTACAAGCTTACCATCTCCACTTCCACAAGGTTCCCTGAGCCTTAGGATGGGAAGAGATTAGGTTGACCTAATTCAGGGTGAGCGTTCCGGAGTCGCTGTTACTGGCTGTGATGGCAGCCATAGTTGTCTATTTTACTGTTCTTCCACTACCTTAGGCTGCATCCTGTCAGGTTATTAAGGTCCTCTGCTTCTGTTGTAGAAGAAGATTTCTAGGTTGAGTGCTGAGTGTTCTTATAATCTATGTAGATAACACCACTTATTTACTGAGCACTTTGGTGTACTGTCTTCCTAATTATGGGTTCATAGGTTGTTCTTCCATAGTGATCTATTTCCTTTCCTTTTATAAGTTATTGTTCTAGTTAGCAGTAACAGGAATGTGTTCCATTTTCATAATCAAGTCTTGAGTTCAATCAGAAAGCTGTTGGTTGTCTTCTTGACACTCAGGACACTATTACATTCATGATTATGTGCTGCCATGGTGATTTTTATTGAAACTTCCAGATCTCATAGTTGAAGAGGCCTTTGATTATTTTTCTCCTCCAGTAGCTTCTACAGTATTACTTGGTACTATGTAAGCTATCCAGCAAGGAAGAAGCTCTTAGACGAGTTCTTGTCCATGTATTTTATCCATTCCTGTGATACACATGTGTTGCATCTTCAGTAATGGGGTCTTTTTCTCAGTATTTTGAAGGGCAACCCAGAGCAATGCAAAAGCCTATAATGTTTGGGACCTTTGAGACCTTTCTGATCAACATTTTATCAGTAAGTGTCACATTCCTGTTACTGCTAGTATGATTTTAATTATCATAGGGTTCTTAATGAAGCAGCTCAGGCATTTTGGGGGGAGTTGCCCTTTTTCCTCTCTGTACCTCTGCATGAGGACTACCCATTTTTGTTCCTTTCTTTAAAAGAAATTTTATATGCCTTTAGCTTGTATTTCAGTTCCTTAGGGACCAGAAATAATTAAGTTTCATACCAAAAACACATCCACGAATTCCTCAAAGGTATAGCAGTTTGTTCTTGTTATTCCTTTTTGTATTGATTCTTTAAAATGGTATTTTCTCAGATTCACTTTTGATCCATGCTATTTTTTTATTTCGCATGCTTGCACCTATTGTTATGCTTTCCTCTGTGCTCTTATTTGATTAATTGTTTTACATTTGTGACATTTCAATAAGTTTTTGTCCTCAAAATACCAACTTTTTTGTTGTGTTTATGTATGTGTGTATATATTTTCATGGGTGGCATACATATGTGTGAGGTTGCAATTAAAAGATGGCACTTGAATGTCTGTTCTTGTGGAGGTCCAAGGATAATGTCAGGAACCATCCTGCATTACTATAGCTTCTTACTACTTTTATTCTGTACTTTCACAGGCTTTACCAACCAGGCTGGAATTATAAGCTCCTATCTTATCTACCTTACATTTCTCCATGGGATCTGTGGGATCTGGGTATTTGAACTTAGATCCTTTTGCTGGAGAGATTTTAACCCCTGAGTCATCACAATATCCCCACCAATTTTTATTTACTATCTGTATTAGTCAGGTTCTTTAGAGATGCAGAACTGACACAATGACACAGTGAATATATATATATATATATATATATATATATATATATATATATATATATATATAATATAGGGAATGTATTGAGTTAGCTTATAGTATGGCCCAGGTAGTCCAACCATGGCTGCCAGTAGCTGAGGTAGTATAGAGATGGCTGCTGGTAGCTGCTCAGTTCAGTAGTCAAGTGGGTGATGGATGAAGGCTGGAGAATTCCTAGAGTCTTTAGTCTAGGTGATGACGATTTGGAGGGTTGGAAGGCTAGAGGGTTGAAGAAACCAGGTGGCCAAAAGGAAGAGTGATTCCTAGCACAGCTGCAATAAGCATCTCTTACTCTTTGGTGGTTCCTTTTTATATGATGCAGTACTGGTAGGATCCTATGAAATCTTTGGAGGTTCTGATAGCATATAGGGTGGGTATAATCCTTTCAAGTGGTCTCAGTTGATCTTTCCAAATGTGGTCTCAGCCCATCTTAGTTAATACCAGGTATGTCAGGTTGTCACCTAGGCTTAACTATCACACTATCTCATTTCTGATTTGATTTTTTCACACACTTGGTGATATTTTCCATCAATGTTGCTTAATTATCATTCATCTAGCTGCTAAATACATTCCCTTACTTCATGTATGTGCTTACTTTTGTCCAACTTGAAGTCATAGATAATTTTTTACAAATACAATTGAATTCTTCATCTGACATTCTCCAAGTTACAATATCTATTTGTTTATCTAGATGATATACTTATTGGTGACATTGTAGTTAATTTGTAGTTTTATGTCTACCAGTATTTGTGTGGTGCATATATGTTTAAAATTACAATGTAGTTTTGATGGATCTTTCTTGTGGTTACTATGAAATGAACTTTATCTCTTCTAATTAGTCTTGCTGTGAAGTTTATTTTGTCACATATTAAAATTGCAACTCCTCTGCAGCTCTCAGCTTCCAAGATGTCTGCGGTGACTTAGCCTCCTCCAGCTTTGGCTAGCCAGCCATGCCACCTCTGCTCTGAGAGACTGTACCTTCCCTCTGAAACCGTAAGCTGAATAAACATCCCTTTCTCCCTTAAAAAAAAAATTGCAACTCCTGTTGGATTCTTAGTTCCATTTGCTTGGAATAAAGTGCCCATACTTTTTCCTTGTAGCGTCTTGGATAGCAAGCTATATTTCTTTTTCCTTCATTTTTTTTTACTAAGAGCTCTCTTTTTATGCAAAAATAATGAGTGGTTGTCCATTTGCTCCCTTCCTCACACTTCCCTCTATGCTCCATTCTCATCCTTTCCTCCCCTCCCTTTACCAAGTCTTTCTTTTCCTTCTCACCCTTGTGTGGACTGCAGGGGTCCCTTTGGATTGTCTATTCTAATGTGGGCTCAGACTTCTGTGGCAGTTTAAGTGCTTGATAAGTGGCCTGTTCTTAGGTCAGATAGGGGCAGTTCCATTGACTTGTCTAGTTCTTATCCCCAAGGTTTCCATTACCTGTAGTTATTCCTAGTAAGTTCCTTATTGCTCCTTGGGTGAATGTTAATAGTTTAGTCATTGTGCAAGTCTGGCGAGGGTAGGTCTCATTGCAGTGAGTGCCTGGATGCAGCAATTTTTTCACGACTGGCGTGAAGACCTGGCTGGCAGTAAACCTCCTTACCTTCAGGCTCTTATAATCTTAGTGAACCTCTTCCACAAAATTCCTTGAGCCTTAGAATGAAAGGTGGTTTGGCATGAGCATTTTAGGATTGCTGATAATCTGCACTCCGGTTGCTCCTGTCTATTTCAGTCCTGCTCCACAGCAATAAGTTGCATCTTTTTTGGGTGTTGATATTTTTTCCTTATCTATCTAAAGATATAAAGAAAGGTGTTAATATGGTGGTTAGCTATCAGGTGTTTGTGTTTAAAGCAGTCTTAATTATTTGTCTGCCCATGTTCTTTTGTTTGTTTGATCATATTTCACTCCCTTGGTTTGTGTTATTTTGCATTTATGGGTATTGTAAGAGTTTTTGTTTGATTTCATCAAACTGGGAGTTTCATGCTAGGATCCACTTACAAGGGAAAACTTGCAACATCTGTATTTCTGTTTCTGGTATATTTCACTCAATATAGTTTCTTCCAAATCCATCCATTTACTGTCACATTTCATTAATTCATTTTTCCTGACAGTTGAATAGTATTTCATTGTATATATATATATACCACAATTTCATTAACTACTTGTCAATTTGTTGGACATCAAGGTTGATTCCAATTCTTTGCTATTGTGAACAGTGTTGGTATGAGCATGGTTGTACACGTGACTCTGTTGCAGGATGTAATGTTCTTTGGGAATATTCTCAGGAGTGGTATAGCTGGGTCATATGATATTCTTATTTTTAATATTTCAAGTAACCTCCAAACATATATCCAAAAGAATCATGTGAGTTTCCATTCCCACCAGCAATGTACGATAGTACCATTTTCCTCATATCCATGCCAGAATTTGCTGTTGTTTCTGTTTTGGAACTTAGTCATTCTAACTAGAATGCTTTTAATTTGAATCTCCCTAATGGCTGTGGAGGTAGAGGCTTTTTAAAGATTTTTGTTAGACTTTTGCATTTCATATTGTGCAAAGTTTATTTTCAATTCAATAGCTCATTTTATAATTAGGTTGTTTATTTCCTTGGAATTTAATTTTTCAAATTCTTTGTGTATTCTAAGTATTACTCCTCTGTCAGATGTGTGGTTAGTGAAGGTACTGTCCCATGCTGTGACCTTACGGTTCTCTGAATTTCCTTGACATTGGTGTAATAGTTCCATTTTCATTCTGATTTTATTAATTTCATTTTCCTTCTTTTGGTTTTGGTTAGTGTCACTAAGGGTTTATCAATTTTATTAAGTTTATCAAAGAACAAGGACTTTGTTGGATTGAGTTTTTGGATTGTTTTCTTAGTCTAAAATTTAGTTGTTTCTCTTCTGATCCTACTAATCTATACAAGTCTGCTTCTTTTGGTTTCAGTTTGCTGTGTTTCTCTAAATCTTTAAACTGCATTGTTACATTGTTCACTTTTTATTATTATTATTATTTCCGTTCATACAAACTTAACATGTACACCGGTCTCCTCCGTCCCTCCACCTCCCCCTAACCTCCCTGTTCCCCCTTCCCCTCTCCCCTCCCTCCCCATCCTCCAATGCCTCCCCCCTAATCCCTGGAGCATCCTTTACTGTGCATGCCAAACTCTCCTCTGGGTCCTCTTCTCCAATGAGGTGCAAGGACCCAGGGGCATTTCCCAGAACACTTGCTGTGTTCCCCTTTAGCTCAGGAACACTACTGTGACTGTCAGTCCCTAGCATCTCCCCATCTTGAAGCTCAGGGAAATTTACGGAAGAGGGGGTAGTAAGATTGTAAGAGAACAAGGATGGGAAGAGTAACGATATGCAAGATACTCCACACAAGTTAGGGCCAAAGCAATCATAATAGGACTTTGCATGACCTGTGCTATGTCCAACACATTATTGACCCCACAAAGTCTAGCATAGACTTGTTCACTTTTGATGTTTCTATTTTTTAATGTAGGTGTTTAGTGCTATGAATTTTCCTCTTAATACTGCCTTCATTGTATCCCAAAGTTTTTGATATGATGTGTTTTCATTATCATTGAGTTCTAGGAATTTTTACTTCTCTTTTACTTCTGTTTTTACTTATCCCTGGACTCATTTCTCACTCAGTAGTATGTTGCTAAGCTTTTAAGAGTTTGTGTACTTTCTGTTGTTTGCCTTGTCATGACTGTCCATTCCCTAGTGGTCAGATAGAATAAAGGAGGTGATTTCAGCTTTCTTGTATTCGTGGAGACTTGCTTTGTGACCCAGCATATGGGCTACTTTGAAGTTCAATGGGCTGCTGAAAAATAATGTACATTCCATGATATTAGGGTATAATATTTAGGAGATGTCTTTCAGGTGCTTATATTTTATAGTATGTTTACTTTGCAATGTATCTCTCTTCATGTTTGTTTTACCTATTGACCTGTTTATTGTTGAGAACAGGGTGTTGATATCCCATGCTATTATCATGTGAGAGTTGATTTGCTATTTTATCTGTTGTAGTCTCTGTTTAATGACTGTGGATGAGACTATGTTTGTAACATATTTATTTAGATTACTGAATTCTTCTATGTGTATTATTCCATTGATGAGTATGTAGCATCTTTCTATGTCTCTTGTGATTTGTTTTTGTTTGAAGTCTACTTTGTTGGATATTAGGATAGCTATTCCTGGTTGTTTCCTAGTTGTATTTGCTTGGGGTATAATGTCCACCAAACCTAACCATCAAAGCTAATAGAAAAGAAAAATAAATACCACCAATATAACAAAGAGAATATCTCTTAACAAAATCATAGAAAATATGTTCTTTTCAATGATACCATTAAATATAAAATACCTAGATTTCATTAATAAAAAGATATAGTCTAACTGACTGGTTAAAAAATAGGATTCAAAATATGTTCCCTCCTCCATTTCCCCTTGCAACTCTTCATCTCCTCTTCCAGACTCCTTCAGTCAATAGATTAATGCAAGTATCTGAATGTAAAAGAGAACATATGGCATTTGTCTTTTATGTCTGAGATGCCTTGCTCATTATTATATTTTCCAATCCATCCATTTACCAGTAAATTCCATAATCTCCCCTACCTGATGGCTGAATAGTGTTCTATTGAGTATATATACCAGATTATCACTGCTAATTTCTCTATGGATGGGCTTTTGTGTGATTTTCATTTTCATTGTGAATAGAGTTGTAAGTAACATGATTGAATGAATGCCTGCATTAAGATATAAACTCTTTTGGAAGTATTGCTAGAAGTGGTATGGCTAGGACATGTTGTGGTTCCTTTTTTAACTTTCTGAAGAACATCCATACTTATATCCAAGGTCACTGTACTAATCCCATCAGCAATGAATGAGTGTTCCCTTTTGTCCACATCCTTGTTAGCACTTGCTGCTGCTTGTATTCTTAAAATTAGCCATTCTGGGTACAATAATATGGTATTGTAGGGTTGTTTGAATACACATTTCTCTAAAAAACATGGAAGTTGAGCATCTTTCAAGATATTTGCTGGACATTTTCATTTCTTTTTATGAGAAGTCCTTGTTTAGTTCCAGGTCCCATTTCTAAATTGGGCCATTTGCTTTCCTGGAATTTTTTTAGGTATTCTTATATTAATCCTTTGTTAGATTCATAACTAGCAAAGATTTGGACAATTAACAGCTTCTTTTCAGAACAAAAGCTTTTTAATTTTATGATGGCCTACTTAATGATTATGGGTCTTAGTTTCCGGAAATTTGGTGTTCTCTTTAGAAAATCTTTATCTAGCCTTTCAATTCAATTGAACTCTCTACTCTTTCTTCTAACAGTTTCAGAGTTTCTGCTTTAATTTCATGGTCTTTGATACATTTGAAGTTCATTTTCATTCTTCTACATATAGATAATCATTGAAGATGCTTTCTTTTCCCCAGTGTGTATGTTTAGCCCCTTTGCCAAAAATCAAGTGACTATAGGTGTGGGAACATATATTTGGATTCTCTATTAAAATCCATTCATTTATGTATCTGCTTATGTGCTCATACATGCCCTTCTTATTACTGTAGCTCTGTAGTATAATTGGAAATAATATAGTGATACCTCAAGCAACGTTTTTTGCTCAAGATTAGTTTGTCTAACTGGAGTCTTTAGTCCTTCCGTATGAATGTTGAGATTGTTTTTTCCAGTTCTTTGAAGAAGATTTTGATTGGGATTTCAATGAATCTCTGTATTTCCTTTGGTAGAGTAGTCATTTCCACAATATTAATTTGACAAATACACGAGGATGGTAGGTCTTTCAAAATTCTAGAATCCTCTTCAATTTCCTTCAGCAGTGGTTTGTAGCTTTCATTATATAGGTTATTTACTTCCTTGGTTAAGTTCATGCATTGTATATTTCATAATATTTAAAATTAACTGATAATAGGCATATTATACTAATGACAGGTACATTATCCATATAATAGGTGAAGAGCAGGCTCCATTGTGATAGTATAAAAAATAAACATGAAAAACTTCAGTAAGGGCAATGGCAGTAATAGAAATCAAGCAACCAATAAAAAAGGATATGCACAGTCAAGTGAAAACACTAATTAACAAATTCAATGAGAGGACTGAGAGAAACAGAAGTGAAAAATGTCTTTGAAATTGGTAATTCAGTTTCAGGTAACAATGCTAACTGAAACACCTTAGTCCAAGTACTTTTTGTTTCAATAGTTTCATGGCTTATGAATACTCTTGACAACTTTAGTGAGTAGGGTTCATTAAGTCTTCCTTGTCCATTGGATATTCTTATATTTGGGAACATTAGTCTGAGAATTTAGTACAAATGGTAGGAGAATGTATATGTAAATATTGGCAAAGTAAGTTTAACTATAGAAAAATATCTATATGTAAGTTAGATATTTTTATATTTGTACATATGAGACAATAAAATATGTATCTATATAAACACGCACACAGAGTTGAGATATTATGCACTATTTATGACAGAGAGGGTCATGATTTGAATGTGAGTTTTCGTCCACAGGCTCATGTGTTTGCACTTTCAACTGTTAATCTTTGGAGAGGCTATGGCAACTTTTGAAGGTGAATCTTGCTGGAAAAAGGCATGTGGCAAGACATAGGCCATGAAGTTGGTCACCCCCACCCTACTTCTTCTAGTACTCTGCTCTAGAAATTTTCAGCTTGTTCTTTTGGCTTCCATGACGTCCACCTAAGCTGCCTTCAGCTGTTGCCTGCCTAACTTCCATCCTTTTCTTTTTTTGTTTTTTTTTGTTTTTTTTTGTTTTGTTTTTTAAAGTTGCTTTTCTTTTTCTTTATTTCAGCTCATACAAACTTATTAGGTACACCAGTTCCCTCCCTCCCTCCTCCTCCCCCCGTACCCCCTGCTCCCCCTCCCCACCCATCTCCCTCCCCATCCCCCAGTGCCTCCCGCCTCACTTCCCAGAGAGTCCTTCCTTGTGCATGTCTGATTCTCCTCTGGGCCCTCCTCTCCGATGACTTACAAGGACCCAGTGGCCTTTCCCTGAACCCTTTCCCGTGTTCCCCTTAGGTATAGGAACACCGCTGTGGCTGCCAATCCCTTGCCTCCAAGGATCTTGGTACCTTTAGCAGATGCTAGACTTTGTGAGGTCAACAGTGTGTTGGACAATGCACAAGGCATGCAAAGTCCAATTATGATTGCTTCAGCCCTAACTAGTATGCAGTATCTTACATATCATTGCTCCTCCCATCCTTTTGCTCTTACACTCTTACCACCCCCTCTTCCGCAAATTTCCCTGAGCTCAAGATGGGGAGAGACTAAGCTGGCCTAGTTCTAGGTGGTTGATATAGAGTCTCTGAAGTTCTGGATTGTGGTTTCTTGATTTTCTTTTTCAGTTTTGCTGCTCCTGCAATGCCCTTCACTCCATCCTGGTGGGCATTGTATGTTACCCCCTGGCCTGAGACAAAAAGCTGTTAGAGTCTTGTGATAAAAGCACATTCAAAGGTAGATGTAATAAAAGTGGGAAACCACAGTAAGGGAGGGGTCTATCATCCATTTGCAAAATGGTTACTTTTTATCTGCCAGACTATATGCCCTCCTCTTCTGGTGAGATCACACACCCTCAGTAGTAAATGATCAGGAACAAAAGTCTGTGAACTTAATCAGATGTCTCATTACTTAATTGGGTCATTGGTGGAGGCCTATTTTCCCTGCTCTGGCATGGTACCTTCTCTCCTTGTTTCTGGTGTGGCCCTCCTACCCCATCCCTCCTATTCATAATCCTTGGAATTACCGTCTATAAGTGGGCTGGGTGGGTTTGGTACTAGGAGCCACCTATTAGAGAGTACATACGGCGCTTAATTTTCTGGGTCTGGGATACTTCACTTAATATAATTGTTTGTAATGACATCCATTTCCCGGCAAATTCCAGTAATTCATCATTTTTGATGGCTAAGTAGTACTCCATTGTATATATGTACCACAGTTTCCTTATCCACTCGTCAACTGTTGGACATTTGGGCTGATTCCATGACTTTGCTATTGTAACCAGTGCTGCTATGAACATGATCGTGCTTGTGCTATCGAGGTGAACCTCTGCTGTATGGGGGGTTATTCCCAAAAGTGGGATAGCAAGGTCATATGGCATTTCAATCTTTAATTTCTTTAAGAGTCTCCAGACAGCTTGCCAGAGTGGCTGTATGAGCCTGTATTCCCACCAGCAATGTAGGAGAGTTCCCCTCTCTCCACATCCTCTCCAACATTTGTTGTTGTTTGTATTGTGGATTTTTGCCATCCTGACCGGGGTGAGATGATATCTCAGGGAAGTTTTGATTTGCATTTCCCTGATGGCTAAGGAAGTGGAGCATTGTTTCAGATATTTGTTAGACATTTTAATTTCATCCCAGGTAAAGTTTCTTTTAAGTTCCAGGGCCCATTTTTTAATTGGGCCATTTGTTTCCTTGGTGTTTAGTTTTCTAAGTTCTTTGTGCACTCTGGACAGTAGAGTTCTATCAGATGTGTGGTAAGTGAAGATTTTCTCCCATTCTGTGGGTTGCTTTTGAGCTCGAGTTATAATCTCTTTATCTGAACAGAAGCTCTTTAATTTCACAAGATCCCAACTGTTGAGAGTTGGTAGCAGTGACTGTGCCATTGGACGTCTGTTGAGGAACTGTTGGCCTAGCCCAATCAGCTCGAGGGAGTTCCCTACCCTTTCAACTATGGTTTTTATAGTCTCTGGCCTGATATCAAGGTCCTTGATCCATTTGGAATTAAGTCTTGTACAGGGTGACAAGTATGGGTCCAGCTTTAATCTTCTGCATGTGGAGATCCAGTTTTGCCAGCACCATTTGTTGAAGATGCTGTTCTTTTTCCATTGGATTCTTTGGGCCCCTTTGTCAAAGACCAAATAGCTGTATTTTTGTGGGCTTATATCTGGGTCTTCAACCTCATCCATTGATCTGTGTGTCTATTTTGGAGCCAGTACCAGGCTGTCTTTATAACTATGGATTTGTAGTATAGACTAAGGTTTGGTATGGCACTATCTCCAGCTGTGTTTTTGTTACTCAGGATTGTCTTTGCTATCCTGGGTCTTTTGTGCCTCCATATGAACTTTGAGATTGTTTGGTCAACTTCTTTGAAGAATTGCTTTGGGATTTTGATTGGTATTGCACTGAATCTGTATATTGCCTTCGGTAGGATGGTCATTTTTACGATGTTGATTCTGCCAATCCAGGACCAAGGGAGGTCTTTCCACCTTCTGGTGTCTTCTGCTATTTCTTTCTTTAGGGTTTTAAAGTTTTCATTGTAAAGGTCTTTTACCTCCTTAGTTAGGTTTATGCCAAGGTATTTCATTTTTTTAGGGGCTATAGTAAATGGGATTGTTTCTCTCAAGGCTTTTTCACTTCTTTCATTCTGGGCATATAGGAAGGCCTCTGATTTTTGCACATTTATTTTGTATCCTGCCACTCTGCTGAACTTCTCAATTAGTTCCAGGAGCTTCCTGGTGGTGTTTTTGGGATCCCTCAGATATAAGATCATGTCATCTGCAAATAGGGATTGCTTGACTTCTTCCTTGCCGATTTGAATGCCTCTTATATCCCTTTCTTGTCTTATGGCTTCAGCTAAGACTTCAAGTACAATATTGAATAGAAGTGGTGAGAGTGGACAGCCTTGTCTAGTTCCTGATCGAAGTGGGAATGCTTCCAATTGTTCCCCATTGAGCATAATCCTTGCTGTGAGCTTGTTGTATATAGCTTTTATTATATTGATAAAGGTTCCTTTCATTCCTACTGTCTCTAGCATTTTGATCATAAAAGGCTGTTGGATCTTGTCAAAAGCTTTTTCTGCATCTGTCGAGAGTATCATGTGGTCTTGTACTTTGGACTGGTTTACATGATGAATTACATTTATTGATTTGCGTATGTTGAACCAACCTTGTGTGCTGGGGATGAAGCCTACTTGGTCCCCGTGAATGATCTTTTTGATATGTTTTTGAATCCGATTTTCTAAGACTTTGTTGAGAATCTTTGCGTTTGTGTTCATCAGGGAGATCGGCCTATAGTTTTCTTTTTTAAGGGAATCTTTATTAGGTTTTGGGATTAAAACGATATTAGCTTCATAGAAGGAATTTGGTAGTGTTCCTTCCTTTGCTATTTGATGGAACAGTTTAAGGAGTATTGGTGTTATTAACTCCTTAAATGTCTGGTAGAACTCTGTGCTGAATCAATCTGGTCCAGGACATTTTTTGGTGGGAAGATTCAAGATTATTTCCTCCATTTCCTCATATGTTATACGAATATTTAAATAATTCACAAGTTGTGTTTACTTAGAAATTCATCCTTCTCTTTTGGGTTGTCAGTCTTCACAGATATAAGTTTTTGAAATATGATGTTCTCATTCAGCATCATATTGTTAAGTTTCCAGGAGTTAGTGTATTTTCTCTTGTTTGTTGTGTTGTGCATGTCCAGCTTTAGGCCATGGTGGTCTGATAGGGCACAGGTTAGAATTTCAACTTTCTTGTATATGTGTAGATTCATTTTGTGGCCCAGTATGTGATCTATTTTGGAGAAAGTTCCATGTGCTGTTGAGAAAAATGTGTATTCTTTGGTGCGTGGGTGAAAAGTTCGATAGAGATCTGTAAGGTCCATTTCTTTCAGGGTTTGATGAAGTTCCAAAGTGTCTCTGTTAAGATTTTGACCTGTTGATCTATCCCATTTTGAGAGGGCAGTGATGAAGTCCCCAAGAATTGTCATTTGGGGGTTGATTTCTTGCTTTAGACGCTGTAGGGTTTTCTTAATGAATGTGGAGGGGCCCGTATTGGGTGTATATATGTTCAGTATTGTGAAGTCTTCCTGGTGAATTGTACCTGTGACTAAAATGTAGTATCCATCCATGTCTCTTATAATTTTCTTTGGTTTGAAATCCACTTTGTCTGATAGCATAATGGCTACCCCTGCCTGCTTTCTGCTTCCATTTGCTTGTAGAATTATTGACCAGCCTTTTATTTTTAGAGCGTGCCTATCTTTTGTGGTGAGATGGGTTTCCTGCAGGCAACAGATTCATGGATTGTGATTTTTAATCCAAGTTTGTAATCTGTGTCTCTTGATCAGTGAATTAATTCCATTAACATTTAGTGTTATAATGGAGAAACTATTGTTAATTCCAGACATTTATTATGTTTAGTAGCTTTTAAAAGTATATTGCTTCGGTTTTAATGGTGTTATATTTGCCTTCTGTTCTCCTGGATATGCCTGTTTTTTTCTTCACGCTTGAGTATCATTTCTAGCATTTTTTGAAGGCCTGGTTTGGTGGACATGTATCCCTTCAAGTTGTCTTTGTGCTGGAAAATTTTTCTTTCTCCCTCGATCATGACTGATGGTTTTGCAGGGTAAATCAGCCTGGGTTGACATTTTTGCTCATTCAATACTTGAAGTATGTCTCTCCAAGCTCTTCTTGCTTTTACTGTTTCGACTGAGAAGTCATTTGTTATTTTAATAGGTTTACTTTTAAAAGTGACTTGTTTTTTCTCCCTTGAAACTCTCAGCACCAGTTCTTTATCTTGAATGTGGAGTTTTTTGACTATTATTTGCCGTGGCGTGCTTCTATTTTGGTTGTATCTGTTTGGGGTGCAGAATGCCTCTTGTATATGGATGGGTCTCTCTTTTTTTAGATGAGGAAAGTTTTCCTTGATGATCGTTTGAAAAATTTCCTCAGGGGTGGTATTTTGAGATTCTTGCTCTGGTATTCCATGAATACGCATGTTAGGCTTCTTCAGGGTGTCCCATATCTCTTGAATATTTCTCTTGAGTATCTTTTTGGCTTTAACAACCTCTTCCATTGAGCTGGTTAGTACTCCCACTCTATCTTCAAGGTCTGAAATTCTGTTGTCTGCTTCGTTAGTTCTGTTGATAAGACTCTCTGTGGCATTCTGGGTTGAAGATAACTTGTCTTTTAGCTCAGTTTTAAACTCTGCTTGAGTTTGTTTTAACTGCTCTATGCCCCTTTTTGTTCCTTGCACTGTTTTTCTCAACTCTTCTAGATGTCTGTTGTGTTCCTCTTCAAAGCGATTGATTCTATTATGTAATTCCTCTCGTATTTCCTCTTTCATAGTATTGAACATGGTAATGATCATATTTTGAAAGTCTTTATCCTGGGTGAGGCTTTCTTGGCCTTTTTCTGTGGGTTTGTTCTGGTTGGTGTCTAACATTATGGGATTAATTTCTTCAGTGGGAAATTTGTTTACTTGAGTGTTGCTTCTCATGGATTTGCACTTTGACTTTGGCATTGTCATTTTAACTCTTAAGATCTCTCAATTTCCCTAAACTGAATTATTTGGCCTTGGGTCTTGGTGGGCGAGCTCGGGCGGAGACTTACCTAGGTTGTGGGGTGAGGCCCGGCTGGACTGCAGCCCGGCAGAGCGGGGTGGGGTAAAGGGAGGATGGGCGCGTCGGAGTGGAGCTATTTAACCCGAGGGCAGCTGGGAGGCGGCCTGGGCACAGGGGGAGGTCCTCCTCGTCCCTCGGCCCTGAGCACGGCTCCGGCTGGATGGTGAGAGTCAGAGCCGGGTCCCTTTGGGCTGACCTGGGGTCCTGGGTGGTGCGGGCGGAGACTTACCTAGGGCGAGGGGTGAGGCCCGGCAGGACCGGGAGCGCGCATCCCTACTGGCGGAGCAGGGTGGGGTGTAAAGGGAGGATGGGGGCGTCTGCGTGGAGCTATTTAACCTGAGGGCAGCTGGGGCGGGGTCCGGGCGCAGGGGGAGGTCTTCTTCATCCCTCGGCCCCGCTCACGGCTCCGGCTGGATGGTGGGAGTCGGAGCCAGGTCCCTTTGGGCTGACCTGGGGTCCTGGTGGGCTGTGCACGGGCGGAGACTTACCTAGGGTGCAGGGTGAGGCCTGGCTGGATTGCCCGCGCGGTCCCGACCGGTGGAGCGGGATGGGGTGTAAAAGGGCTTCCATCCCTTTCCTACCATACTGAACTATATCGCCAGAGTGCAACATCAAGCCAAATAAATCTTTTCTCCCCAATATAACTTTTGGGAGAGGAGTATATGAGTCTATGTATGCACACAAGACAATATATAGTATTTCTGTAGACAGGAATACAGAAAGAGAATGAAAGAGAGAGACGGAGACAGAGAGAAAGACAGAGAGAGAGTTCAGACAATATATGATGTTTGCACAGAGATTATGGAAGAAAAGAAGAAAGAGAAGAGGGAATACTGCAGACATTGAGATTTGTACTTCATCGTCACAATTTAGTGTTTTGCTACAATTCAGCTTTAGTCCAAAATTTATTGTAAGAGTCTCTGATATTAAATTTTGGGTATTATGGTATACTTTAGCTTCTATTATTTTTACTTTGCAATAGATTTTTACCATAGTAAATGTGTTTTTAAGAATGAAAATAATAAATTCTTATAAGGAAAGGAACTTCTCTGGAATACCTACTATATATCATATATTATTTTCTTAATATGAATAAATTGAATTAATCTTTAAAATGGAATAGAAGGAGTGGAAAAATGACTCAGGGGTTTAGATTCTGCCTCACAAGCAAAAGGTCTTGAGTTAGGATCCAGGTCCCACATAAAAATGCCAAGCAGAAATGTCTGAGGCCTGCACTTCTAGCCCTGTTGGGAGGAGCCTGATAAATCCCAGAGTGAAGCAAAAAAAAAGTAGAAAAAAATCGAGAATGATTCCCAAAGTAACTCTTGGTCCTCCACAGGGACAAAAAATCCCCCACAGGAACACACAATGAATAAAACATAATAATAATAAAGTTAAAAAAGTAGCTTTCTACTCCAGACCCCGGTGGATTTCTTGCTCCTCAGGTAAGTCCATTAGACCACACACCAGGCACCAGATCATTTGCCTGCATGCTCCACTAGCCAGGCAGCCTTTTTGCTCCTGGGGAAGGCCCCAAGGCCATGCCCCATGCCCCAGGTCACCTGTGCGCCTCACTAGCCTGAGGGACTTTCTGTTTCCAAACCTAGTGGACTTCCTGCTTCTCAGCAAGTAGTAATACTTCTAAATCAGTTCAGCCAAAACACACACAAACAAAAGAAGGACATAAAAGTTAAAAGGAAAATGCCCAGGTCACAACACAAATCCATGAGATACGAAAATGAAGACAACAAATCAACTACAAGAAGAATCAATCCTATAATGAAGGAATCCACCCAGAACAACTACTCACAAAAAAATAGCCAATAAAGTCATACCAAAGATAATGATTTTCAAAGCCTTACCTTTACTTTGTTCAAAACACTGAAAGAAGAAATGTGGGGGAAGTAAAATAACCTCATCAACCAATTTGAAAAGGAACACAAAGGGACTTGGAGATGAGAAAAGTAGTTAAAGAAATAAGGATAGTCACAGAGCAGTTAAAACAATCTCAAGCAAAGATTAATCTCAAATTAAAAGACAAGCTATCTTCAATGCACAATTCAACAGAGAATCATATCAGCAGAACTAAAGAAGAAGAAAGCAGAATAACAGATCTTAAAGACAAAGTGATAGAACTAACCAGTTCAATGGAATAGGTTATTAAAGCCAAAAAGATACTTGAGAGGAATATTCAAGAAATATGGAACACCTTGAAGAAGTTAACATGCATATTCATGTAATATCAGAACAAGAATCCCAAAATAACTTTCCAGATCTAAAGAAAGAGAGGCCCATTCAAATACAAGTGACATACTTCACTCCAAACAGATATGACCAAAATAGAAACTTGTTATAGCAAATAATAGTTAATACAATACACACACAAGACAAGGAGAATGTACTGAAAGCTTCAAGAGAAAAAAATTGTCACGTTTAAAGATAAACTTATTAAAATAACAAGTGATTTTTCAGTGTCAACAGTAAAAGCCAGAAGAGCTTGAAGAGATATACTTCAAGAACTGAATGAGCATAAATGTCAACTCAGGCTGATATACCAATCAAGACTATCAGTCATGATCAAGGGTGAAAGTAAATTTTCCATCATAAAGACAACTTGAAGCTTACATGACCACTAAAGTGGGCCTTCACAAAATTATAGAGAGATACTCAAGCTTGAAGAAAAGGACATGCATATCCAGAAAGAGAGAAAGGAAATATAATACCACCAAAACCTACAAAATAAATAATACACTCATGAAAGCCACTAAATACAGAAAAATTCAGGAATCAAAAGTAAATTCTCCATTATAACCCTAAATGTCAATGGAATTAACTCACCAATCAAAATAGAGAGGTTACAAACATGGATTAGAAATCAAAACCCATCCATCTGATCCCTTCAGAAAACACATCTCATCACAGAAGATAGGCACATTCTAAACATAAAAGACTGGTCAAAAATTCTTCAAGTGAATGGAAAAAGGAAACATGCTAGCAATTACGGTACCTGCCAAAGTGGACTTCAAACCAAAGAAAAATCATAAGAGATACAGAAGGATACTACATTTTAGTCACAGGTACAATTCACCAGGAAGACTTCACAATACTAAACATGCATGCACCAAATATGAGTTCTTCCACATTCATTAAACAAGCACTACAATGTCTAAAACAGCAAGTCAATCTCCAAATGATAATAGTTAGGTATTTCAATACCCCACTCTCAACATGGGGTATATCAAGAAGTCAAAACCTGAACACATACACACTGGAACTAAATAAAACCCTTACAAAAGGGACCCCAACGATCTCTATCAAACTTTCCATCCAAACACGAAAGACTGTGAATTCATCTCTGTAGCCCATGGAACTTTCTCCAAAATAGACCACATATTGAGCTACAAAACAAATCTCCACATATACCAGAAAGTGAAAATTATAGCTTGTACTTTATTAGACAACCATGGTCTAAAGCTTGTCATCCTCAATAAATAGCAGAAAATACAATGATTCTTAAAAATTAAACACTATGATGCTGAATGAGAAATGGATTCAGAAAGAAATCAAAAAAGAAATTCAAGATTTCCTAGAAGCAAAGATAATTAAAATGCAACATATTAAAATCTTTGGGACACAATGAAAACTGTCTTAAGTGGTAAGTTTATAGCTCTCAATGCCTATATAAAAAAATGGAAAAGTCACAAGTAAATAACTTAGCAATGCAGTTTAAAGCTTTAGAAACACAAGAGCAATCCAACCTCAAAAGCAGTAGAAGATGGCGGATTAGAAAAATCAGGGAAGAAATATCTGAAATTGAGGTAAGGAAAACAATATAAAGAATCAACCAGACAAAAATCTGGTTCTTTGAAAAAAAAATCAATAAGATTCATACACACTTAGCTAATTAACCAAAGTCGAGAGAGAAAATACAAATTAACAAAATTAGAAATGAAAATGGAATCTTCACAACTGATACCCAAGAAATTCAGAGAATTATAGGTCATATTTCAAAAATTTATACCCCATGAAATTTGATAACCCAAAAGAAATGGATGAATCCCATTCTCCTGTATTGGCAGAATCAACATCATAAAATTGACTATCCTACAATAAGCAATATAGATTCAATGCTATACCAATCAAAATTCCAAAGCAATTCTTAGAAGAAATCCACGAAACAATCTCAAAATTCATATGGAAGCACAAAAGGCCCAAGATAGCAAAACAATCCTGAGTGAGAATACACTGCTAGAGATATCACCATACCAAACTTTAATCTATACTATAAATCCTTAGTAATAGAAACAGCCTGGTACTGGCTCCACGATAGACACATACATCAATGGATAATGATTAAAGACCCAATATAAGCTCACACAATTACAATCATTTGATCTTTGACAAACCGGACCAAAAACCTCAATGGAAAAAGAAAAGCATCTTCAACAAATGGTGCTCGCGAAATTGGATATCCACATGCATATTAAAACTGGACCTGTACTTGTCATCATGCACAAAAATCAATTCAATTAATTCCAAATGCATCAAGGACCTCAATATTAGGGCAGAGATTATTTAAAAAAAAACCCTAGTTGAAAGGTTAGAGAACTCCCTTGACCTGATTGGTCTAGGCCAATGGTTCCTAAACAGAAATGCAATAGCACAGGCACTAGAACCAACACTCAACAAATAGAATCTTATGAAATTTAAGAGCTTCTGTTCAGATAAAGATATTGGAAACTGAATGAAAAGGCAACCCACAGAATGGGAGCCTATCTTCACTAAACATGTATCTGATATAGCTGTATTATCCAGACTGCACAAAGAACTTAGAAAACTAAACACCAAGTAGATAAATATCCCAATTAGAAAATGGGACTATGAACTCTTAAGAAACTTTTCCAGGGATAAAATTGAAATATCTAACAAATACCTTTAAAAAATGTTCCACATCTCTAGCCATCAGGGAAATACAAATGAAAACTACCCTGATATATCATCTCACCCTTGTCAGGATGGCAAAAATCCACAATACAAACAACACCAAATGCTGGAGAGGGTGTGGAGAGAAGGGAACTTTCATACATTAATGGTGGGAATTCAGGCTTATGCAACCACTCTGGATTTCAAAAGGGAGGTTTCTAAAAAAGTTAAGGATTGAAATCACATGTGACCCTAGTATACCACTTCTGGGAGTAATCCCCCAGAATGCAAAAATTCACTGCAGTGACACAAGCACAACCATGTTAATTGCAGCACTATTTACAATAATAGTCATGGAATCAACCCAAATCCTCAACAGTTGGTGAAAGGATAAGGAAAATGTGATACATTTCTACAATGGAATGCTACTCAGCCATTTGAAATGATGAATTAATGAAATTTGATGGGAAATGGATGCAATTAGAAGAAATCCTATTGATTGAAGTATCCCAGACACAGAAAGTTAGACACCATATGTACTCTTAATATGTGAATCCCAGGTCCAAACCAACTTAATGACATATTCAAAGATAAATCTCTATGATGCCCACTGTAATCACAAAGAATTATAAACAGGAGGGAAGGGGAAGGAGTACCTCAAGAAAAAAAACATGGAGAGTGCCCCCACAAAAATATGGAGATAGGGGAT
The DNA here is from genome assembly GCA_023101885.1 of Typhlomys cinereus. Lineage (NCBI taxonomy): Eukaryota > Metazoa > Chordata > Mammalia > Rodentia > Platacanthomyidae > Typhlomys > Typhlomys cinereus. The sequence goes on from JALPQD010000180.1 coordinate 776,358, forward strand.
CAGGCTTCAGTAAAGAAAATAGGCCACAGTCATGTATTTCATGAACTAGCAAGACATCTGGTACAGCTCACTCTCACTCCCCTTCCTGGTCACTTGAGATGCAACAGGTTTGATCTCACCAATCTGGGAGCGTATAGGGATTGGCAGATAGATGGTAACCATCTCACAAAAGGGACACCCCATTGTTGTGTCCTACTCTTATTCGTCTATCTTCCTTTGAGTCTCCTTTTATATTACGATCTTCATTTAAGCATTCTTTTATCTTTGGTCAGGAAATGACCTCCAATACCAATCAATATGCAGCCAAGTGCAGTGCAGGAATAGAACTGAAAACAACAACAAACCATAATTCAGACAACCAAAGACCTTGAATTACTCACCTAGAACTAGACAAGCCAAATCTTTCCTCATCCTAATGCTCAAGGAACCCCATGGAATTGGGAACAGCAAGATTTTAAGAACCTAAAGATGGAGAGAACCAATGATATGCAAGACATTCCATGCAAGTTAGGGGTGCAGCAGCCAGGATTTTACTTTGCCTGACCTGCACAATGGCTGACAAGTCAATGAGACCTGAAAGTCTAGCATGGATCACAGGGGAGAAGGTTTCAGACAGTATAATTGTTAGAGACAAGGGATTAAACAGTCATAATAGTGTTCCCATACTGTTGCATTTCGCCTGCATGGTTGTTGATAAATCACCATCAAATTACTTAAGGCAACAGTGGTTTTATTGTCTCTTATGATTACTGGTTACAGGTCATAGTCCAGCTTGATGGGAGAGCACCCACCAACAACAGGGCTGAGTGAACTGGCCACCCAATTACCACATGATGGGTGAGAGAGAGACAATTCTTACTTGCCAGGCCAGCATATCTAGCCAAGTATACAGAAGAATGCTGATTTCCTCAACTAGCTCTATTTTATTCATCTGTTCAGGGCCTAGTCCCACCGACCACGGACTGGGCCTTCCTCATCAGCTAAACAATCTCTTGTGGGTTTGCTCTGGGCTTAACTCAACCATTAATTCTCTACAGATATGCTTGGAGCTCAAACCTTCAACTTTCAAGTTGAAACTTGTACCTAACTATAACACATGCTAAAGGGGAATCCAAGAAGTGGCCCAGGCTATGACACTGAGTCCTCAAGCCTCAGAGGGAGGTTTGGTGCTGGTGCGCACATAAATAGATGCTCCAGGGCATGGGAGGGAGGAAGGGGGAAGCACGGGGAGAGGGGGAGAGAGGGAAGGGGGTGAAAGGAAGGGGGAAGTGGGGAAAGTGGAATGGGTGATGACTGGGAGAGAGGGGGGTGGGAGAGAATGGGGGTACCTATGAGCTTGTATGATTAGGAAAAAAATCAAATGTGGGAGAAAAAAAGTTAAAAAATAAAGTAGAATAGAAAAGTTTCATTTAGCATTGTTTCAATGTGGAAGGATTTTGTTAAATGTTTTTCAATGCAGAATTTATCATATAGGTGTTTTTTAAAACACTCATTTATTTTTTTTATTTTGTGTGTATAGGCATGTGTGTGTCTCTCTGTTGCTCTCTATGATTCTGTGTGTATCAGAAGATTCTATATGTGCATGTGGAGGGCCAGGGCTCAGTTGTATTTATGGCTTGTTTTAACTAACTTATTCTTCATGTGTCTATTTAATTCTAAGTTTTGAATTTGGCACCTGTATCTAACTGGCATACTATAAAAGCAAGAGGAACTTATTTCAAATCTCCAACATCTATGTATAAAGTAAGAAGCAATTACGAGTACCTGAATCTTAGTACTTTGGGAGACAGACAGGATCCTCACTGGGGTTTGTTATTAGCCAGTCTAGCACAAGGTTCAACAAGAGACCATATCTCAAGGTAATAAGATAGAAAGTTATAAAAACAGGATATCCAAAGTCTTCCTTTGAACTCTTCATGTATCTCCACATGTATGTACATATACCACACACACATGAATCATGGTGGAAAGAATACAGAAGTGGCTCACACTGAGCCTATTGATATGGATCCATTATGCAAAGTTTCTTTGTTGAATGTTGCTCTAGTTTTTCTTCAATAGTTAAATGCAGATGGCAGTTAGATGCAGGGATCAACTTAACAATTGAAGGCCAAGCTTTTAAGTATATTTGTGAAGAATCATGCATAAAACAGTCCTAAAGCAAGATTGTGGGAGATAACAATCAATACAGGAGCATCTAGCCCACAGTGAGTAAGATAATTACATGGTCAGGTATGGAGAGAGTTGGTTCAACATTTTGATATACTTTAGTATACAAGAGTATAAAGATTGTGCCTAGCGGAAAGGTATGCCCTTCTCTCTCAGTTTTTGTTTGGATCTGCTCTGGCCAATTCCTTTGTTTCCAGATGTCAGTATGCACCTTGCTTCCATGCTGATTATGATAAGCAAGAACTAGAAGATTCAATAAACCTCTTATTCACTTAATGTGCTTGACTTCTATATTTACTCAGCATTAGGAAAGTGAAACAACACACCTAAACAATTTAGAAAAAGAAAAGTTTTATTCATTGTTATGATTTTAGGTTACCATTAAGCATCATGGCAGAAGAGTCATCAGTATGGGCTGAGGGAACATGCCCTATCATATCCACTGGTAGAGATAAGGAAGAGGAAAACATACCTTCTAGCCTGCCAGTTTGCCAAGTTGCCAAAAAATCTCTCTCTCCATCTTACCTATTTTCTCCAAGCTTACCTATTTCTAAGCTTCTACAGACTTGCTTGGATGGTTGCCTTAATTAAGGAATTTCTCATATGTGTCCTCAAAGGCTCAGTTTTCAATTGCCAACTTAACACTTACAACCAAGTGAGAGAAATGTTGCAGCTTACCCAATTTAAAATGTGCCAAGCATTTGTTGATTAGCTGAAAAGTTTATTTGTTGGTCAAATGATGGCCTATTGTGAATGATCTGGAGTTTTCTCATATGTTTCATATGTTAAAAGAGGAGATTTGAAAACAAATTGGAATACTCCAGTGAATTTTCCATTCAAAATCTAATGTGCCATAGTGGGTAGACTTAAAAGACATTCTCTTCACTAATACTATGAAATAAAATACTTGTGATTGGAAACTAACATTTTTGAAGAGGTCTGTCATTGCTCTTGTCTATTTGATAGACAGGAGATGCAGTTGCTCAAATTGATGTGTTCTTTTCATTCCTTTACTTTCAATGTTTATTAGATGAATATAATGAACTCATACTTTTGATTTTCACTTCTTGGTCCCAAGTCCCAAAACCCCTTGTTTTCCTCTTACTATCCTTCATTTACTCCACCCAACTCCCTCCTATTTTCAAATCTTTTCACTTGTGTGGTCCACTGTGTTATCTAATTTGTCTTTGATGACATATGGCTGACATGCTTTATGCTCTAGCACGCATCAGAGATAAATGGGTATACCATTGAGGAAATCAGCCTTGTTTTCATCCCCATCAACAGTAGTCTTCATGAGTCTCTCAGAAATGTGTAGATATTCTCACGCTTTTTCTGTTTTCATAGTAAGATGTTGAGACAGAGCCATGCAATTCTTTTTTATTCCAGTTTTTCCTAGTCTTACAAATGCAATAAATAATAACCCCTGCCTCTACTTCCCCGGTATGACCCTTCTTTCTCTCCCTCCCTGCTTGATTCTCTCTTTTCCCTCCCTTTATCATTCTATCCCATTCTGTAGTAGTTACTCTTTTTGGTTACTGTGAGAGAACATCCAAAGTCAAGCAACTTAAGGAAGAAAGGGAGATTTATTCTGCTTATAGTTCGATAGAGGAGAAACAGTCTTTCATGCCAGATGCAGCATGGCTGGTGGCAGAAGCTGGGAGGCTGAACACTGCTAGACTTCCCTGTTGCTCCCAGAAGTAGGGTGGGATTAATTCACTTCGAGGCCCACTTACTGTGACTGCCTTTTTCCAACAGGGCTTCGCTTCCTAAAGGTAACACGACCTTCCCAAACAGATGATATGGTAGGGGACACATCTCAAACTATAAAACTCCACCTCTGGTCCCCACAGGTTCATTGCCATCTGAGTATACAAACCACACTCAGTCTAACTTTAAAAATCTCAACACAAACTAAACCAGTAGTATCAGTACTCCAAACACAGTACAAAAGTCCAAAATTCAAAGCTTCCTGCAAAAATTAAGCAAGTTACCTATTTCTTATATACAATGGCATAGAATAAACATTCCCATTACAAAAAGGAGGAAAGGGGACATAGCCAGGAACGATCAGTCCATTACAAGACCAAAAACCACCAGAACAAACTCCAAATCCAATAGCTCCATATCCAACAGACAAGTCTCTTCTTAAAAATAATTTCATTTACAAAGGGCTTCAGTTCCACTCCCCCAGTACAGCTGCCCATGTAACACATCACTCTCTTGAACTGGTTCCTCTTATAGTATACAGCTTTCCTTGGAATATATCCTACATTGGCTCTGGCATCTCTCACATCTTTACCTTTCAATGGCAAACCATGCTTTAACTCAACAGCACAAAGTGCCCTTTTGGTGCCACATGCTATCTGGATTCCACCATTCTCTCAAACTTTGGAAGAGGTATCCAAACTTCCTCCTTCTTCCATCTATGATGGCTCTAAAACTAGAAATCCATCAATGACTTTGAAAAGTTCTGCTATAACCTTGGGTAGCAGACTGGCCCCCTCAAATCACAGCTGATTCAGCTTCTGCATGCTAACTTTGGAAAGCGGAAGAAACAGTTCCTTTGCTTTGGAATTTTGTCTTTTGGCACTTCTTTTCCAGGAGAATTTTCATTCTTATAGGTGAGAGACTTCTATGAGGATCTTGTCCTCAGGGTAGGGTCTCTCCTATAATACAAATTAATAAAAGACTCTGATTTGCTAATGGAACTAATCTGTTTAACAACAATTGATAATTTGCTTTCTGTTTCTTCTTGAATAAACGGTTTACATTTGTCATTGTATTCTTCCTCATAATTCCTCATAGTTAATGATCCTTTCTGCCGATTCCTTACTCTTTTTCATAACTCTGAACAGGAATGGTGAAAAGTAGCCATGTCACGTTGTCAAGATTGTCTTGCTTTGACAATCCTGAGTAACAAAAACACTGCTGGAGTTATCACCATACCAAACCTTAGTCTATTCTACAAATCCATAGTTATAAAAACAGCCTGGTACTGGCTCCAAAATAGACATATAGATCAATAAGGGTTGAAGACCCAGATATAAGCCTACAAAATTACAACCATTTGGTCTTTGACAAAGGGGCCCAAAAAATCCAATGGAAAAAGAACAGCATCTTCAACAAATGGTGCTGGCAAAACTGGATCTCCACACGCAGAAGATTAAAACTGGACTCATACTTGTCACCATGTACAAGACTTAATTCCAAATGGATCAAGGACCTTGATATAAAGCCAGAGACTATAAAAACCATAGTTGAAAGGATAGGGAACACCCTCTAGCTGAGTGGGCTAAGCCAGCAGTTAATGGCACAGTCACTGCTACCAATTCTCAACAGTTGGGATCTTGTGAAATTAAAGAGCTTCTGTTCAGATAAAGAGATTGCAACACGAGCTCAAAGGCAACACACAGAATGGGAGAAAATCTTCACTAACCACATATCTGATAGAGCTCTACTGTCCAGAGTGCACAAAGAACTTAGAAAACTAAACACCAAGGAAACCAATGGCCCAATTAAAAAATGGGCCCTGGAACTTAAAAGAAATTTTACCAGGGATGATATTAAAATGTCTGGTAAATATCTTCAAAAATGCTCCACTTCTTTAGCCATCAGGGAAATGCAAATCAAAACTTCCCTGAGATATCATCTCACCCCGGTCAGGATGGCAAAAATCTACAATACAAACAACAACAAATGCTGGAGAGGATGTGGAGAGAGGGGAACTCTCATACATTGCTGGTGGGACTGCAGGTTCATACAGCCACTCTGGCGAGCCGTCTGGAGATTCTTAAAGAAATTAAAGATTGAAATGCCATATGACCCTGCTATTCCACTTTTGGGAATAACCCCCATGCAGCAGAGGTTCGCCTCGATAGCACAAGCTCGACCATGTTCACAGCAGCACTGTTTACAATAGCAAAGTCATAGAATCAACCCAAATGTCCAACAGTTGACAACTAGATAAGGAAAATGTGTTACATCTATACAATGGAGTACTACTCAGCCATCAAAAATGATGAATTACTGCAATTTGTGGGGAAATGGATGTCATTAGAAACAATTATATTAAGTGAAGTATCTCAAACCCAGAAAATTAAGTGCCGTATGTACTCCCTAATATGTGGCTCCTATACGAAACCCACCCAGCCCACCTTGAGACACTCAAAGATAAATCTATGTAATACCTACATTAATTGCAAGGATTATGAACAGGAGGGATGGGGTTGGAGGGCCACACCAGGAACAAGGAGAGAGGGGACCATGTTACAGCAGAAAAAATAGGCCTCCATCAAGGACTGCAAGTAAGTAATGAGACACCTGGTTAAGTTCACAGAAGTTCGTTCCTGATCATGGACAGCTGAGGGGGTATGATCTCACCAGAAGGGGAGAGCATATAGTCTGGCAGATAAAAAGTAACCATTTTGCAAATGAGGGAGGAAACCTCCCTCACTGAGGTTTCCTACTTTTATTACATCTACCCTTGAATTTGCTCCAGTTTAACAGCTTTTTGTCTCTGGCCAGGGGGTGACATACACTGCCCATCAGGATGGAGTGAAGGGCATTTCAGGAGCAGCAAAACTGCAAAAGAAAATCAACAAACCACAATCCAGAACTTCAGAGATTCTATATCAACCACTTAGAACTAGGCCAGACTAATCTCTCCCCATCCTGAAGCTCAGGGAAATTTCCGGAAGAGGGGTGCGATAAGATTGTAAGAGCAAAAGGATGGGAGGAGCAATGATTTGCAAGATACTCCACACAAGTTATGGCCGAAGCAATCATAATTGGACTTTGCATGCCCCGTGCAATGTCCAACACACTATTGACCCCACAAAGTCTAGCATCTGCTAAAGGCACCAAGATCCTTGGAGGCAAGGGATTGACAGCCACAGTAGTGTTCCTATGCTTAAGGGGAACATGGAAAAGGGTTCACTTAAAGGGAACACTGAGTCCTTGTACGTCATCAGAGAGGAGGGCCCAGAGGAGAGTCTGGCATGCACATTAAAGGACTCTCTGGGAATTGGTGGGGGAGGCACTGGGGGATGGGAAGGGAAGGGTGAGGGGAGGGGGAGCAGGAGATTCAGGCAGAAGGAGGGGGGAGGGAGGGAACTGGTGTACCTATTAAGTTTGTGTGAGCAGAAATAATAATAAAAAATATTAAAAAAAAGATTGTTTTGCTTTGAAAGATCTTTACCAGACACACGAATTTAACTTCAAGCAAGCTCTTAGGACATGTACAAAATTTCACTAAACTCTTTGCCAACACATGACACCTTTTGCTCATCCAATTCCAAACAGTCTCTGTACTCTGGACAATCACAAGCTTCTACTGCCAACATCTCTCACAGCATTGCTCTCTTCCAAACTTTCACAAGAAAGCCACATTTGGCTCCATCTCCAAGACAATAAGGCTTTCCCAGCACAAACTCTCAAATTTTTCCATATTTCTCTCAACCAGCAGTTCCAAAGGCACTACAGTCACATTACAGTATTGACTGTACTTCTGGGTACCAAATTCTTTCAACTTCAAAAACGACAACTTCACTTTTTGGTATTGAATTCTTTTCCTCTCATATAGCAACACCCCACATCTCCAGTACCAATTTCTGTACTAGTTACTCTTTCCTGTTGCTGTGAGAAAACACCAAAGTTTAGCAACTTAAGGTAGAAATGGATATTTGTTCAGCTTATGGCTCTGGGGAGAAAGAGTCTATCATGGCAGAAGTAGGATAACTGGTGGCAGAATCTGGAGGAAGCCTTAGGTCACACCCATCTGGGAGGCTGAGAGCTGCATGATTGCTCTGCTGCTACAGCAGTCCTCTTCTAAAAAGTAGGGTTTTATTAATACACCTCAAGGCCCACCTTGTGACTCTTATTCTTCTAACAAGGCTCCACCTCCTAAAGGTGCCATGACTTTCCTAAACACATGAGATAGTAGGAGACACCTTTCAAACCATGACACACTCCCTACCACTCTCCTACCTGTCTGTTTCTATGATTCCCAGGGATCCCTCTGGATCATCAGCTCTGTCAGTGGTTCAGGACTCTGTGGCAGACAAAGTTGCCCTTCCTCAGGGAGACCCACTAATCAGAGCACTCCCCTTCACCTGTTTAGCCCTATCTCCTAAGGTTCCTAGTGGTTGAAATTATTTGTCCTGAGATTCTCGCTAGTCTATGAGTGCCTTTTGATTTCTCAGCCATTGTGCAAGTCTGATAAGGATCAGTCTCAGTGCACTAAGTTTCTGGATTCAGCCTTGAGTAGAATGTCTTGTGCAACAGTAGACTTTCTCATCTTTAGGCTATAATAATCTCACCACCCATCTTCCACAATGTTCCCTGAGTCTTCTGAAGGGGAGAGATTTGTCTGACCAGACTCTGGGTGAACAATGCAGAGTAACTGGTACTCTCCATTGTTGTTGTTGCCTATTTCACTGTTCTTCCCATGCACTTGCCTTCATCCTGAGTGTTGAGATATTCTCTTATCCATAGATAAAAAGCTGTTTTTAAAAGTCCTTTGTAGAATTAAAAGCATAAAGGAGATGGAAGAATAGTGAGAAGACACAGCAAACAGTAATGCTGACCTCCACATAACCAACTACCTGCTTAGTACCCTTAAGCCTGCCCCTTACATGACAGAAAACACGTAAGCAGTACTGTAAATCAGTATAAACAACAGTGCATAAGGAGAATACTGACAGGGGACAAGATCAAATGTCTCAATGCATATGTTTTTTCTTACAGTCCCTTATTTATCTGTTTAACTGTACTCCTTTATCCCCACTCTCTAGGGTATCCTTTTCCCTATCCTCCAGGTTATGTTACTATGTGGTTATAACTGATAGTATACATTTCCCATTGAGTATGTCATCATGAGGCTTTAGTACTAGGTTCCATTTACAAGGGAGAACATGCAACATCTGTCTTCCCTTGTCTGAGATACTTTACTCAATATAGTTTCTTCCACCACTATCCATTTACCAACAAATGTGATTAATTCATTTTTGATAGCTGCATAGTATTCCATTGTGTATATAAACTAAATTATCATTGTCCATTCATCAACAATAGAGTATTTAGGTTGATCCATGACTTTGCTATTCTGAATAGTGCTGAAATAAACATCAATGTACAGGTATCTTTAGACTAAGAAAAAGCAGTCATTGGGAATATTCCTAATAGTAGTACACCTGGGACATAACGACATTTCAATATTTAACATTTTTAGAAACTGACATACTGAGCTTTAGAGTGCATTCCAAACAGAAATGTTTGAGAGTTTTCTTCTCCCCACATCCTCTCCAGTATTTTCTGTTGAATGTGTTTTTGATTTTAGCCCTCCTGAATTGAGTGAGATGATATCTCTGGGTGATTTTGAATTGCATTTCCCTAATGGAAAGGGAGGTGGAACATTTTATAAGATATTTATTGAATAATTTAATTTTGTCCTGGGAAAATTTCATTTAAGTTCCAAGGCCCACATTCAAATTGGGATGTTTATCTCCTTGATGTTTCATTTTTTGAATTCTTTGTGCATTCTGGATATTAAGCCTCTATCAGAGGGCTAAGATTTTTTCCCATTCTGTGGGTTGTCTTTGCTCAGTTAACAATATCTTTAGTTGAATAGAAGCTCTACTATAAGAGTTTAAAGATGGAGGGTTCCATTGCCATCTTGTCATCTAATTATGATGTCTGATTTTCTTCTTTGTTTATTCTGCTGGTGAAATTCTATTGAGTTTTAGATTATAATTAGCTTGTTTTTAATTACAAGGTTAATCTTGACATGGGATTTAATCCAACTGCTCTATGCTTAGTTTTGTTGCTTCAAAAGCCTTTTTCATCTAATCTAGGTAATGTTATTTTCTATTCATATTTGCCTATGTGGTTATTTATCTCTTCTCAGATTTCTTCTTTCATTGTTTTGATCATATTAATAATCAAGCTTTGAAAATCATTATCTTGAATGATGAATTCTTAGCCGGTATCCAAGAAGTTATTCTGGTTGGAATCCATTATTATGGGGTTGATTTTTGTAGGAGTTTTTTTTGTCTTGGTGTTTGTTGTGATTTTGTCAATTTGTGTTTGGTCTCTAGTACCTTTCTTAGGTGTATGTTTTTGACTATTTTGAGTCATACAGAATTACCCCAATTGGACAGTTGTTGAAACTGTTTGATTGGGTGTGAAGGGGGTCCGTCTAGTGTTGCTTTGAGCTGTTTTGTGGATAAGGTTATTGTAGTGCTGACAAAGTGTGTAAGCCTTGCTCTGGTTAAGGGGGTAACTGAGTTTTAGTCTAGTTTTAACTGAGAGGTTTAAGATTAGTTATCTAGGTTTTTCAGGTAAGGTTTAGGTTTAGTATCAGAGCAGATTTAAGATTATATAAGAGGTGGGGTTTAGTATCCAGTGGTTAGTGATAAGTGTGATATGGCAGCTTTTAGATGCTTAGAGGCATATGTGGGATAAATGGTTAAAACCCAAAGGGTTGGGTGAATGGGTTTTTAGGAATCCTGTATAGAACTCTTAAATTATTGTGATTATCAATAGAGGTTAAAAGGACATTTAAGATGGTTAGTTATCTTAGAGTTAGGTGTGAAGATTCTCTTCTGTTGAATGGCAATCTTTAGGGGGTCCTAACTTTTATGGTGTTGGTGTATTGGTCCCAGTTTAGGGTTTCTGTGGATTGTATTAAGTTCTGGTACTCTGGGGGCTGGTTCTGGCTCCATGCATGGTTGATGCAGTGCTTACCTAATGCCAGGGGTTTTGTCCTGGGGCCTTGGGGTAGGCAAGCAGCTCTGGACCTGGCTCAATAGTCTGTGCAGTGCTTACCTGATGCCTGGGGTTGCATCTTGTGGTTTTGGTCCCCTGTAATTCTTGTATAAGTGTACATACCTTTCATGCAATCTTGCATATCACAAGTTTGTTATGTCCACCCACATAATGTCTTGCCCACCACTCTCTTACTTCAGGCTTTTACAACTTTACCATTCCCTCTTCAATGATATACCTTGAGCCTTGGAATGGGGGTGGGTGAGTTATGTATGTCCTGTTTAGGGAAAAGCAATCCAAAGTCACTTATTGTCTGCATTTTGATGAGTTGTACTTTTCAGCAATAAACTCCTTCTGCTATCAAAGAAGACTTGTAAGTTAAATGCTAAGTACTTTTCAAACCTATGTGTATCATAAGCATTTACAAAGCATCTTGGTATGCAATCTTCAGAGCTAAAGTTTCAAAGTCTGCTCTTGGGCTGGGATCTATGTCTTTCCCTTTCATAGGTTCTTGCTCTAGTTTACAGTAATTGCAGGTATTCCATTCTGACATGTGGGCCCTAAATCTGACCGGAAAACTGTTTGCTGTCTCCTTGATGTTCATGCCACTATTACACTAACGGTAACCTGTTGCCTTGGCAATTGTTATTGCGCCATGCTGATTTTACAAATTGATGAGACCTTTTATTGTTTTTGTCCCCTGGTAGCTTCCATATTACTCTCTAGTACTGTGAAAGCTATCCAGCAAGGAGGAAGTTTTGCAACCAGTTTCAGCTGGTGTTTTAATATTCGTATACTGTGATCCATTTATACTACATCTTCAGTAATAGGGTATTGCTATCAGTTTTGGAGGGAAAATAAGAACAATGACCAAAGCCTATACAGTTTAGCAGGCCTTTGAGACATCTCTGACCAACAGCCTATCAAGAAACATCACATACCTGTTACTTTTATTATTGTGTAATTGCCTCTGTGTTCTAGGTAGATTGGCCTAGGGCATTTCTTATTTTGTCCCATCTTTCTTTCTGTGTATTCCTCTGTACAGGACTGTCCATTCTTTTTTTTAAAAAAAAACTTGAAAAAAAATCTGGCTGCATATCACCTTCTTAGCGTTTTTCTATTAGTTCCTCAGCTCCTCTTACACCCTATTCTCTCATCCCCCTTGAATGATTTACTAGTTTGCACTCTCACTAACATTGGATGAGTTTTCCCTTTTCTACACATCCTCACCGTACTTACTGCTATTTATGTTCTTGATCTTAGTCATTCTGATCGGGGTAAGATGTTAGAGCAGGGAAGTTTTAATTCACATTTCTCTGATGACCAGTGAAATTTAGGATTTCTTAAAAATATTTTTGACATTTGGTTTATTTCCTTTTCTGAGTAGTCCCATTTAGTTCCAGGGCCCATTTTTAATTGGACATTTGCCTTTTATGATTTTTATTTTTTTGAGTTATTTATATGTTCTGGAGATTAATCATTTGTCAGATTCATAGCTAGCGAAGATTTTTTCCATTCCATGAATTGTCTTTTTACACAATTAACAATTTCTCTTACAGAACAAAAACTTTTTTAATTTCATAAAGACTTGCTTTGGTTATTTTTGGTCTCAGTTCCTGGGCATCAAATTGATGTCTTAAATGAATATAACTGGATCTTGGAGTAGTAAAGTCTAGTCACTATAATGTCCAAGGCAAGATGAGTATATTTACCATAATATACAGCATAGATAAAGCAATATTTATAATCAGAAAAGAATTATATAGCAAATCTCCAAACTTCTTGCTTAATCTGATTAACCAGATAATCCCAAAACAAATGAAAAAAGAATATCTTTTATCACAGCAACAGAGAATCATGGTACTCTAACCAATTTCCACACTTAAGCCAATCTTCAGATCAAGAATCCTTCAATTGAAGAAAATGCCAGGCCAACTTACTGAAGACTCTTAATGCAGTGCAAAAAGTTTTACTATCATCCCAAAGATAGTGTCATTCTACATTTAAAGCAGTCATGTAATAAATGGAATTTTATCAGACTTCCTACACACCAAGAGTTGGTCCCTGAAATTATCCTGTTACTCTTTTTCCAGTTCTATAATGCACAGTTGAGGCAGATACGAGTCTGTTTGTGTGAGTGTGTGTATATATATATATATATTAGTTCAAAGAATCTTCACATTGATTCCTTGACCCCTGCCCTGCTTTGAGGACTATTATAGTATAGTTGAAAAGGTCAAATGGAAGCCATTAGAATTGTTTCTATTTTGGAAAAGGCTGAACCAGAAATAATCATATCCCTGGAGAGATTATAAATTAGTACCAATATCAAGGACTTGAATGATGCAGGGGTAGTAATTCTGAACACATTTCCTATTAAGTGTCCTATTTATTCTATGCAGAAGATAGATCACAGAGAATGACAGCTGAAAATTGCAAATTTAATCAAGCAGTGACCCTAATTGCAGCTGCTGTACCAGATGTGATTTCCTTATTTGAGGAGATTAACAAATCTTCCAGTGCCTGGTGTATAGTTATTGATCTTTCAGTTTTTTGGCTCATTTCCACTCATAAGTATGAACCAGTAGCAATTTGTTTTCAGCTGGTAAGGTTTTCAGTGGACCTTTACTATTCCACTGAAAGAGTACATTAATTTTATAGGCCTGTGTCATAACTTAGTTCACAGCGTTCTTGATTACTATTCTCTTCTGCAAAATCCCACCATTGTGTGTGTTTTCAGTAACATCCAAAGGGCCTTCTATCTAAGTAAAATTTCTAGGAGTGTGGTGGTGTAAGGCATGGAGAAAGATCCTATCTAAAAAACATGAAGTTTGTTGCACCTGGCCTTCTCCACCACCTACTACAAGCTCATTGTATTAATCATTGCTCTGTTATTAGTTATTTGTATGGGCTTGTACAAACTAACCTTTCTCTTTCTTTGAAGCTATCATATATAAAAATATTAGATTTATATTTTTACTGTACTGCCTCCTTCTCATCTTGTTCTACTTTCCATCCAGTATCCATCCCATTTCTGCATTCCTGTATATGAGATCCATTGGAAGATGCATTGGTATGTTCCTGGCTATTCTCTATGGCATAATCAGCTTACCAATGGGCTAAAATCTGAGTTAAAAATCTCCCTCTTCTTGACTTGTATCAGTCCCACACAGTTTCTCAGGAAGGTACCATATCTCTTAAGAAATTCATTTCTTGCTTTCTGCCCCAGACCAGGATGGACTTCCTACTTCTCAAGTAAGGTCCCTAGATCAGGCCCCAGGTCCCAGGTCATCTGCGTACCCCACTAGTAGCAAGTCTGCCTTTCTGGCACTGGAGAAGTCCCCTAGGACACACCCCAGGCCCCAGGTGATCTGCACTCCCCACTATCCACTCTGTTTTTCTGCCCCCGACTTGAGCTAGGGTGAACTCCTTGCTCCTCAGGTAAGCCCCAAGTTCAAGATTATCTGTATGCCCCACTAGACATTCTGCGTTTAATACAGGACCTGGAGAAGGGCAGACTCTCTGATCTTCAGGTAAGGCCCCTAGGCCATGAGCTAGGCCCCAGGACATCTGCACGCACCACTAGTAGCCAGCCTGGACACCCTGTTCCTCAGAATTCAATAGAGTCCAGAAAAAACCCAAGCAAAGTTCTAGGAGACAAACACCATTCATCTGTCATCTAAAATCATCCCATCACACAGGAGAGAATCTTGACAGACAGCTATGAGATAAGTAAACCTTTTTACCATCTTGTTACTATCAATTATTAGTCACTATAGTTTAAAATTTCCATATAGCCACCCAAAAACCCATACAACTTCAGGAACTATACCATTCACCTTCACATATCATCAAGGAAGCAAACCTAAAAAGTACACTACCATAATAATGATCATTCCCTGTCTACTAAACTTGACTTAATTGATGTACTAATCATCCAACAGCCTCATCTAAGAAATAACACTAACACCAGACAAGCAAACTAAATTCCAAGGAAACACGAGCAATAATTCAAGTGTGTAATACTATCTAACTCAGTTCAGTCAAAAACACACAGAAACAAACAAACAAAAAATGTCATAAGAGGTAAAACAAAAATACCCAGGACACAGTGGAAATTCATTAGAAATAAAAACCAAGACAATAAATCTCCTACCAAAAGAATTAACCCCAAAATAATATAATCCAACCAGAACAAACTCACAGAAAATAGTCAAGAAAGCCATACCCAAGACAATGATTTTCAAAGCCTGATCTTTACCATGATCAAAACAATGAAAGAGGAAATCTGAGAGGGTTAAATAACCTCATCAACCACTTTGAACAGGAACACAACAGGCACTTGGAGGATAAAAAGCAGTTGAAGAAAGAAAAATAGTCATAGAGCAGTTAAACATTCCCAAGCAGAGTTTAAACTCACAAACTAAAACACAAGCTTTCTTCAACTCAAAACTCAACAGAAAGTCTTATCAGCAGAACTTACAAAGCAGAAAATAGAATATCACATGGTGAAGACAAACTAAACAGTTCAATGGAAAAGGTTGTTAAAGCCAAAATGATACTTGAGAGGAATATTCAAGAGTTATGGGACACCTTGAAGAAGCCTACCATGTGCATTCATGGAATACCAGAACAAGAATTCCGAAATACCATACCTGAAGAAAATTTTCAAATTATCATAAAGAAAAACTTTCCACATCTAAAGAAAGAGAGACCCATCCAAATACAAGATGCATTCCACACCCCAAACAGACATAACTAAAATAGAAACATGCCATGTCAAATAATAGTCAAAACACTGCACGTACAAGTCAAAGAGAATGTGTTGAAAGTTTCTAGAGAAAAAAACCAAGTCACTATTAAAGATAAACCTATTAAAATAACAAATGATTTTTCAATGGAAACAGTTAAATCCAGAAGACATTGGAGAGACATACTTCAAGTATTAAATGAGCGCAAATGTCAAACCAGGCTGATACACCCAGTAAAAGTATCAGTCATGATTGAGGGTGAAACAAAAATTTTCCACCATAAAGACAACTTGAAGGCTTATATGACCACCAAACCAGGATTTCAAAAAAGACTAGAAAAGATACTCAAGCTTGAAGAACATGCATATCCAGGAGGACAGAAAGGAAGTATAATACCACTATTACCTACAAGCTAAATAATACACTTATGAAAGCCACTAAACACAAAAATGTCAGGAATTAAAAGTAATATCTCCATTATAACCCTAAATGTCAATGGAGTTAACTCACCAATCAAAAGACACAGGTTACAAACATAGATTAGAAATCACAACGCATTCATCTGATGCCATCAGGAAAAACATCTCACCACAAAAGACAGGCATGTTGTAAAAGTAAAAGGTTGGTCAAAGATTCTTCAAGCTAATGGAACCAGGAAACAAGCAGGGATAGCAATTATGCTACATGACATAGTGGACTTCAATCCAAAGAAAATCATAGGAGATACACAAGGATACTACATTTCAGTCACAGGTACAATTCACCAGGAAGAGTTCGCAACACTTAATATATATGCACCTAACATGGGCTCCTCCACATTCATTAATTAAATGCTACAAAGTCTAAAACAAGAAATCAATCATAAAACAATAATACTCAGATATTTCAATACCACACTATCAGTGTGGGATAGATCAACAGAAGAAAAACTTAACAGAGACACATTGGTGCTAAATCAAACCCTTACTGAAATGGATATTACAAACCTCTTTCAAACTTTCCATCCAATCACCAAGGAATACACATTTTTCTCAGTGGCCCACTAAACTTTCTCCAAAATAGACCACATGTTGGGCCACAAAACAAATCACATATATAGGAAAGTTGAAATTATAGCCTGTACCCTATCAGACCTCCATGGTCTATAGACCATATATTGGGCCACAAAACAAATCTCCACATATATGGTAAGGTTGAAATTATAGTCTTACCCTGTCAGACCACCATGGTCTGAAGCTTGGCATCTGCAACACAACAAAAAACAGAAAATACACTAACTTTTCAAAACTAAACATATGATACTGAATGAGAATTGGGTCCAGGAAGAAATCAAAAAGTAAGTTTGAGATTTCCTAGAAGCAAATGATAATGAAAATATAACATATCAAAATCTCTGGGACACAATGAAAGCCATCCCAAGAGGTAAGTTTATAGGTCTTAGTGCCTAAAAATATAAACATGAAAATAAATAAATTAACAATGCAGCTTAAAGATTTAGAGACTCAAGAGCAATCCAATCACCAAAAGCAGTAGAAGAGAGGAAATTAGTAAAATCAGGGGAGAAATACCCCAAATGGAGATAAGAAAAATGATACAAAAAATCAACCAGTCAAAAATCTGGTTCTTCGAAAAAAATCAGTAAGATTGACACAACCTTGGCTAAATTAACCAAAATAAAGAAAGAGAAAACCCAAATTAACAAAATTAGAAATGAAAATGGAATTATCACTACCGATACCCAAGAAATTCAGTGAATTACAAGGTCATATTTCAGAAACTTATACTCCATGAAGTTTGACAACACAAAAGAAATGGATGAATTCCTAAGTAAACACGACTTACCTAAATTGAATCAGGAAGTATTGAATTATTTAAATAGCCCTATAACGCATAAGGAAATCAATGAAGTAACCTTGAATCTTCTCACCAAAAAGTGTCCTGGAGCGGATGGATTCGCAACAAAATTCTACCAGACATTTAAGGAACAACTAATACTGATACTCCTTAAACTGTTCCATAAAATTGTGAAGGAAGGAAACTTTCCAAATTCTTTCTATAAAGCTAATATCATACTAATCCCAAAACCTAATAAAGATACACTTAAAAAAGAACATCATAGGCCAATTCATTTGATGAACAAAGATATAAAGATTCTCAACAAAATCTTAGCAAATTGGATTCAAATATATATCAAAATATCATTCACTGTGATCAAGTAGCCTTTATCCCAGGCATACAAGGTTGGTTCAAGATGAGCAAGGCAATAAATGTAACCCATCGTATAAACGAATCCAAAGTCCAAGACCACATGATACTCTGAATAAATGCAGAAAAAGCTTTTGACAAGATCTACCATCCTTTTTATAATCAAAACTTTAGAGACAGTTGGAATGGAAGGAAACTTTATCAACATAATAAAAACTGTATACAACAAGCCAACCACAAGGATTACACTCAAAGGGAAAAACCTGAAGCATTCCGGATTCCACCATGAACTAGACAAGGCTGTCCACTCTCATCACTTCTATTCAATATTGTATTTGAAGTTTTAGCTAGAGTCATAAAACAAAAGAGGGAAATAAAAGGGATTCGAATGGGAAAGGAAGAAATCAATGTATCTTTATTTGCAGAGGATATGATCATATAGCTGAGTGATCTTAAAAATTCCACCAGGAAACTCCTGAAAGTAATACATAAGTTCAGCAGGGTGACAAGTTACAAAATACACATGCAAAAATTAGTGGCCTTCCTACACACCGAGGAAAAAAGTGAAAAAGTCCTAAGAGAAACAATTCCATTTACCATAGCCCCTAAAAAAATGAAATACCTTGGTAGATTTCTAACCAAAGAAGTGAGAGACCTTTATCAAGAAAACTTTAAAACCCTAAAGAAGGAAATAATAGAAAATGCCAGAAGGTGGAAAGACCTCACATGCTCCTGCATCGGTAGAATCAACATCATAAAAATGACCATACTACCAAAAGAAATACACAGATTCAACGCTATACCGATCAAAATCCCCAAACAATTCTTTAAAGAAATTGACCAAACAGGAAGGAAAGTCTGTAAACTTAACCAGATGTCTCATTACTTACTTGTAGTCCTTGATGGAGGCCTATGTGCTCTGCTGTAACATGGTGCCCTCTCTCCTTGTTACTGGTGTGTCCCTCCTTCCCCATCCCTCCTGTTCATAATCTTTGCAATTACTGTAGATATTACAGAGATTTATCTTAGAGTGTCTCTAAGTGGGTTTGGTACTAGGAGCCACCTATTTCAGAGTACACATGGCACTTAATTTTCTGTGTCTGGGATACTTCACTCAATGTAATGGTTTCTAATTCCATTCATTTCGCAGCAAATTACAGTAATTCATCATTTTTGATGGCTGAATAGTGCTCCATTGTATAGATGTACCGCAGTTTCCTTATCCACTCGTCAACTGTTGGACATTTGGGTTGATTCCATGACTTTGCTATTGTAAACAGTGCTGCTATGAATAATGGCGTGCTTGAGCTATCGAGGTGAATTTTTGGTGTATGGGGGGTTATTCCCAAAAGTGGAATACCAGGGTCATATGGCATTTCAATCTTTAATTTCTTTAAGAATCTACAGACAGCTCGCCAGAGTGGTTGTATGAGCCTGCATTCCCATCAGCAATGTAGGAGAGTTCCCCACTCTCCACATCCTCTCCAGCATTTGTTGTTGTTTATATTGTGGATTTTTGCCATCTTGATGGGGGTGAGATGATATCTCAGGGAAGTTTTGATTTGCATTTCCCTGATGGCTAAGGATGTGGAGGATTTTTTAAGATATTTGTTCGACATTTTAGTTTCATCCTCAATAAAGTTTCTTTTAAGTTCCAAGACCCATTTTTTAATTGGGCCATTTGTTTCCTTGTTGTTTAGTTTTCTAAGTTCTTTGTGCACTCTGGATAGCAGAGCTGTATTAGATATGTGGTTAGTGAAGATTTTCTCCCATTCTGTGGGTTGCCTCATTATCTGAATAGAAGCTCTTTAATTTCACCAGATCCCAACTGTTGAGAGTTGGTAGCATTGACCGGGATGGGGTATGATCTTACAAGAAGGGGAGGGCGTATAGTCTGGCACATAGAAAGTAACCATTTTGCAAATGGGCTATTGACCCCTCTCTCACTGTGCTTTCCTACTTTTATTACATCTACCCTTGAATATACTCTTATAACAATACTCCAATTTAACAGGTTTTTATCTCTAGCCAGGAGGCGATATCCAATACCCATCAGGATGGAGTGAAGGACATTGCAGGAGCAGCAAAGCTGAAAAAAAATCAACAAACCATAATCCAGAACAACAGAGACTATATCAACTGCCTGGAACTAGGCCAGCCTAATATCTCCCATCCTGAAGCTCAGGGAAATTTGCAGAAGAGGGGGCGGTAAGATTGTAAGAGCACAAGGATGGGAGGAGTAATGATATGCAAGATACTCCACACAAGCTAGGGCTGAAGCAATAGAAATTGGACTTTACATGCCCTGCATAATGTCCAACACACTATTGACCCCACAAAGTCTAGCATTTGCTAAAGGCATTAGGATCCTTGGAGGCAAGGGATTGACAGCCACAATAGTGTTCCTATGCTTAAAGGGAACACAGGAAAGGTTTCTGGGAAATGCCACTGGGTCCTTGCACCACATTGGAGAGGAGAACCCAGAGGAGAGTTTGGCATGCACATTAAAGAATGCTCTGGGGATGGGAGGGCGAAGCACTGGGGGATGGGGAAGGAAGGGAGAGGAGATGGGGGCACAGGGGGATAAGGAGCCGGAGGGGGGGGGACCGGTGTACCTGTTAAGTTTGTATGAGTGGAAATAAAAAAATAAAAATTAAAAAAAAGAAATTGACCAAACAATCTCAAAATTCATTTGAAAGCACAAAAGGCCAAGGATAGCAAAAACAATCATGAGTAACAGAAACACTGCTGGAGGTTTCACCACACCAAATCTTAATCTATTCTACAAATCCATAGTAGTAAAAACAGCCTGTTACTGGCTCCAAAATAGACATGTAGCTCAATGGATAATGGTTGAAGACCCAGATATAAGCCAACACAATTATAGCCATTTGATCTTTGTCAAAGGGGCCCAAAAAATTCAATGGAAAAAGAACAGCATCTTCAAAAAATGGTGCTGGCAAAACTGGATGTACACATTCACAGGATTAAAACTGGGCTGTACTTGTCAGCATGCACAAAAATTAATTCCTAATGTATCAAAACCTCAATATTAGGGCAGAGACTCTAAAATACTAGTTGAAAGGGTAGGGAATTCCCTTGAGCTGATTGGGCTGGCCAACAATTCCTAAACAGAATTGTGAAAGCACAGGCATTAGAACCAAAACTCAACAAATTGTACTTTATGAAATTAAAGTTTCTGTTCAGATAAAGAGATTGTAAATTGAGTAAAAGGCAATCCACAGAATGGGAGAAAATCTTTACTACACACATATCTGATAGAGCTCTATTATCCAGAGTGCACAAATAATTTAGAAAAAAACACCAAGGAGATAAATGGCCCAACTAAAAAATGGGCCTGGGAACTCAAAAGAAACTTTTCCAGGGATGAAATTTAAATGTCTACCAAATAGGCCCAGCCACCCGGCCAGCAGCACCCGCGTGCGCGGCCGCCTGCTTTGCCCCCAGCCTCCTCCGTGCTGAACCCCGACCAGCGCACAGGTGAGAGAGAGCCCCTCCCAGCCCAGCCCCCCAGCCTGGAGCCCAGCCCCCAGGCCAGCAGCACCCGCGCGCGCTGCCAGCTTTGCCCCCAGCCCCCTCCACGCTGAACCCCGACCAGCGCCCAGGTGAGAGAGAGCCCCTCTCAGCCCAGCCCCCCAACCCAGAGCGAACCACCTGGCCAGCAGCACCCGCGCGTGGCCACCTGCTTAGCCTCCGGGGCCCCACCCCGGACACCAGCCCCTCCGCTCCCCCCCCAGGTCGCAGGTGAAGAATTCTATCAACATCAGACCCTTTGCCTCTCTGGCCCACCGGGGACCTACGAACGTGGACCACAGAAGACACACTGCTACTCAGAATTCAGTAGAGTCCAAAGGAAACTCAAGCAAAACTCTAAGGAACAAAGGGAACATAGGCCATACATCTGGACTTCACTACAACAACTGTATCACATGCGCGAGATTCTTCACATCCAGCCCAAAGATAAGTAAGTTTTTTTCTTCTTTTCTCTCACCTTATTGATCCTTTCTAGTATCAATGCTGTAGGTCAGCTTCCTCATACAGCCGCCCCAAAAACATACAACTCCAGAGAGTACACCACCCACCCTCACATTTCACCAAGACACTAAATCATAAAAGTGCACTACCATACTTATATTCATCCCCTGGTTACTTAACTGACGTACTAACATCCTAGTAGTCTCATCTAGGATATAACAATACCAATACACAAACATACCCAACCCAAGGCAAGCACTACTAACAACTGGCAGGTGTAATAATACCAACTACATCGGTTCAGTGAAAAATACACAGAAACTGAAAGGTCCTAAAAAAGAAAACAACAATGTACAAGTCAAAGTGCAGAACCACGAGAAACAAAACCCAAGAAGACCAATCTCCCACAGAAAGAATCAAACCCATAATGATGGATTGCGACCAAAACAAATCCACAGAAAATAGCCATGAAAGCCAGACCCAACATGATGACTTTCAGAGTATGATCATTACCATGATTAATAATATGAAAGAGGAAATCCGAGAAGAGTTAAACAACCGTATCAACCACTTTGAAGAGGAACACAAGAGGAACCTGGAGGAGTTGAGAAAAACAGTTCAAGAAACAAAAATAGGTATGGAGCAATTAAAACAGTCTCAGGCAGAGTTTAAAATTGAACTAAGAGATAAGTTATCTTCAACCCAAAACTCCACAGAGAGTCTTATCAGCAGAACTAATGAGGCAGAAAATAGAATTTCAGATCTTGAAGACAAAGTAGGAGAATTAACCAGCTCAATGGAAGAGATTGTTAAAGCCAAAAAGATACTGGAGAGGAGCATTCAAGAAATATGGGACACCCTGAAGAAGCCTAACATGCTCATTCATGGAATACCAGAACAAGAATCCCAAAATACCACACTTGAGGAAATATTTCAATTCATCATAAATGAAAACTTCCCACAACTAAAGAATGAGAGGCCTATCCAAATACAAGAGGCATTTCACACTCCAAACAGATATGAACAAAATAGAAAATTGCCACGGCAAATAATAGTCAAAACACTCCACATTCAAGACAAAGAAAGGGTGCTGAGAGCTTCAAGAGAAAAAAAGCAAGTCACTTTTAAAGGTAAACCTATTAGAATAACAAATGACTACTCAATGGAAACAGTAAAAGCAAGAAGAGCTTAGAGAGACATACTTCAAGTATTAAATGAGCAAAAATGCCAACCCAGACTGATATACACGGCAAAACTATCTGTCATGATTGAGGGAGAAAGAAAAGTTTTCCAGCACAAAGACAACTTGAAGGGATACATGTCTACCAAACCAGGCCTTCAAAAAATGCTAGAAATGATACTCAAGCTTGAAGAAAAAAACAAGCGTATCCAGGAGGAGAGAAGGGAAGTATAATACCACCAAAATATAAATATCAAACAACATTCTTACAAAATCTACTAAACATAAAAAATGTCCAGAATTAAAAATAATTTCTCCATTATAACATTAAATGACAATGATATTAACTCACCGATTAAGAGACATAGATTACAAACTTGGATTAAAAACCACAATCCAATGATCTGCTGCCTTCAGGAAACTCATCTCACCACAAAAGATAGACACTTCCTAAGAATGAAGGGCTGGTCCAAAATCTTGCAAGCTAATGGAACCAGGAAACAGGCAGGGGTAGCAATTATGCTTTCAGACAAAGTGGACTTCAAACCAAAGAAAATCATGAGACACAGATGGATACTACATTTCAGTCACAGGTACAATTCACCTGGATGACTTCACAATCTTGCACATTTATGCACTCAATATGGGCCCCTCCACATTCATTATAAAAACCCTACAGCGTCTAAAGCAAGAAATCAACCACCAAACAATAATTCTTGGGGATTTCAACACCGCCCTCTCAACATGGGATAGATCAACAGGTCAAAAGCTTAACAGAGAAATTTTGAAGCTTAACCAAACCTTTACTGAAATGGACCTTACAGATCTCTATCGACTTTTCAACCACACACCAAAGAATACACATTTTTCTCAGCAGCACACGGAACTTTCTCCAAAATAGATGACATTTTGGGCCACAAAATGAATCTACACAAATACAAAAAAGTTGAAATTCTAGCCTGTGCCCTATCAGACCACCACGGCCTAAAGCTTGACATCCACAACAACACAACAAACAAGAGAAAATACACTAACTCCTGGAAACTTAACAATATGATGCTGAATGAGAACTGGATTCAGGAAGAAATTAAACAGGAAATTAAAGATTTCCTGAAAGTGAACGGAAATGAAAATACAACTTACCAAAATCTCTGGGACACAATGAAAGCTGTTCTAGGAGGTAAGTTCATAGCTCTTAATGCCTACATCAGAAAAATGGAAACATCAGAAATAAATAATTTAACGATGCAGCTTAAGGCTTTGGAGAAACTTGAGCAATCTGATCCCAAAAGTAGTAGAAGAGAGGAGATTAGCAAAATAAGGGTAGAAATATCTGAAATCGAGACTAAGAAAACAATAGAAAAAAATCAACCAGTCAAAAAGCTGGTTCTTTGAAAAAATCAATAAGATAGATACACCCCTAGCTAAATGAACCAAAAGCAAGAGAGAAAAAACCCAAATTAACAAAATTAGAAATGAACATGGAGTTATCACTACGGATACCCAAGAAATCCAGAGAATTATAACATCATATTTCAAAAATTTGTACCCTGTGAAGTTTGACAACACAAAAGAGATGGATGAATTTCTAAGTAAACACAATCTACCTAAATTGAATCAGGAAGTTATGAATTATTTTAATAGTCCTATAACATACAAGGAAATTGAAGAAGTAATCTAGAATCTTCCCACCAAAAAATGTCCTGGGTCAGATTGATTCAGCACAGAATTCTACCAGACATTTAAGGAGTTAATAACACCAATACTCCTTAAACTCTTCCATCAAATAGCAAAGGAAGGAACACTACCAAATTCCTTCTATGAAGCTAATATCGTCTTAATCCCAAAACCTAATAAAGATTCGCTTAAAAAAAAAAAAAAACTATAGGCCGATCTCCCTGATGAACACAGATGCAAAGATTCTCAACAAAGTCTTAGCAAATAGGATTCAAAAACATATCAAAAAGATCATTCACGGGGACCAAGTAGGCTTCATTCCCGGCACACAAGGTTGGTTCAACATACGCAAATCAATAAATGTAATTCATCATGTAAACCTGTCCAAAGTCCAAGACCACATGATACTCTCGATAGATGCAGAAAAAGCCTTTGACAAAACCCAACAGCATTTTATGATCAAAATGCTAGAGACAATAGGAATGAAAGGAACCTTTATCAATATAATAAAAGCTATATACAACAAGCCCACAGCAAGGATTATGCTCAATGGGGAACAATTGGAAGCATTCCCACTTCGATCAGGAACTAGACAAGGCTGTCCACTCTCACTACTTCTATTCAATATTGTACTTGAAGTCTTAGCTGAAGCCATAAGACAAGAAAGGGACATAAGAGGGTTTCAAATCGGCAAGGAAGAAGTCAAGCAATCCCTATTTGCAGATGACATAATCTTATACCTGAGTGATCCCAGAAACTCCACCAGGAAGCTCCGGGAAGTAATTGAGAAGTTCAGCAGGGTGGCAGGATACAAAATAAATGTGCAAAAATCAGAGGCCTTCCTATATGCCCAGAATGAAAGAAGTGAAAAAGCCTTGAAAGAAACAATCCCATTTACTATAGCCCCTAAAAAAATGAAATACCTTGGTATAAATCTAACCAAGGCGGTAAAAGACCTTTACAATGAAAACTTTAAAACCCTAAAGAAAGAAATAGCAGAAGACACCAGAAGGTGTTCCTGGATTGGTAGAATCAACATTGTAAAAATGACCATCCTACCAAAGGCAATATACAAATTCAATGCTATACCAATTAAAATCCCAAAGCAATTCTTTAAAGAAGTTGACCAAATAATCTGAAAAGTCATATGGAGGCACAAAAGACCCAGGATAGCAAAGACAATCCTGAGTAACAAAAACAGTGCTGGAGGTATTACCATACCAAACCTTAGTCTGTACTAAAAATCCTTAGTTATAAAAACTGCCTGGTACTGGCTCCAAAATAGATACACAGATCAATGGATAAGGGTTGAAGACCCAGATATAAGCCCACAAAAATATAGCCATTTGGTTTGACAAAGGGGCCCAAAGAATCCAATGGAAAAAGAACAGCATGTTCAACAAATGGTGCTGGCAAAACTGGATCTCCACATGCAGAAGATTAAAGCTGGACCCATACTTGTCACCATGTACAAGATTAGTTCCAAATGGATCAAGGACCTTGATTTAAGGCCAGAGACTATAAAAACCATAGTTGAAAGGATAGGGAACTCCCTCGAGCTGATTGGACTAGGCCAACATTTCCTAAACAGACGTCCAATGGCACAGTCACTGCTACCAACTCTCAACAGTTGGGATCTTGTGAAATTAAAGAGCTTCTGTTCAGATAAAGAGATTGTAACTCGAGCTCAAAGGCAACCCACAGAATGGGAGAAAATCTTCACTAACCACATATCTGACAGAACTCTGCTGTCCAGAGTGCACAAAGAACTTAGAAAACTAAACTCCAAGGAAAACAATGGCCCAATTAAAAAATGGGCCCTGGAACTTAAAAGAAACTTTACCAGGGATGAAATTAAAATGTCTAACAAATATCTGAAACAATGCTCCACTTCTTTAGCCATCAGGGAAATGCAAATCAAAACTTCCCTGAGATATCATCTCACCCCGGTCAGGATGGCAAAAATCCACAATACAAACAACAACAAATGCTGGAGAGGATGTGGAGAGAGGGGAACTCTCCTACATTGCTGGTGGGAATGCAGGCTCATAAAGCCACTCTGGCGAGCCTTCTGGAGACTCTTAAAGAAATTAAAGATTGAAATGTCATATGACCTTGCTATCCCACTTTTGGGAATAACCCCCCATGCAGCAGAGGTTCGCCTGGACAGCACAAGCTCAACCATGTTCATAGCAGCACTGTTTACAATAGCAAAGTCATGGAATCAACCCAAATGTCCAACAGTCGATGAGTGGATAAGGAAACTGTGGTACATCTATACAATGGAGTACTACTCAGCCATCAAAAATGATGAATTACTGGAATTTTCTGGGAAATGGATGTCATTAGAAACAATTATATTAAGTGAAGTATTCCAAACCCAGAAAATTAAGCGCCGTATGTACTCCCTAATAGGTGGCTCCTAGTAACAAACTCACCCAGCCCACATTGAGACACTCAAAAGTAAACCTATGTAACACAGTAATTGCAAGGATTATGAACAAGAGAGATGGGGTAGGAGGGCCACACCAGAAACAAGGAGAGAGGGGACCATGTTACAGCAGAGAAAATAGGCCTCCATCAAGGTCTGCAAGTAAGTAATGAGAAACCTGGTTAAGTTCACAGACATTCTTTCCTGATCTCACCAGAAGGGGAGGGCATATAGTCTAGCAGATAAAAAGTAATCATTTTGCAAATGGGTGATGGACCCCTCCCTCACTGAGGTTTCCTACTCTTATTACATCTACCCTTGAATGTGCTATTATAACAAGACTCCAGTTTAACAGCTTTTTGTCTCTGGCCAGGGGGTGACATACAGTGCCCAGCAGGATGGAGTGAAGGGCATTGCAGGAGCAGCAAAACTGAAAAAGAAAATCAACAAACCACAATCCAGAACTTCAGAGACTCTATATCAATCACATAGAACTAGGCCAGCCTAAGCTCTCCCCATCCTGGAGCTCAGGGACATTTGCGGAATAGGGGGCGGTAAGATTGTAAGAGCAAAAGGATGGGAGGAGCAATGATTTGCAAGATTCTCAACAATAGTTGGGGCCAAAGCAATCATAATTGGACTTTGCATGCCCTGCGCAATGTCCAGTGCACTGTTGCCCTCATAAAGTCTAGCATCCGTTAAGGGCACCGAGATCCCTGGAGGCAAGGGATTGACAGCCATAGTACTGCTCCTATGTTTAAGGGGAAGAAGAGAAAGGGCTTATGGAAATGCCACTGGGTCCTTGTATTTCATCAGAGAGGAGGACTCAGTGGAGAGTCAGGCGTACACAATAAAGGACTCTCTGGGAATTGGGGGGGAGGTACTGGGGGATGGGGAGGGAGAGGAGGAGGAGGGTATTCGGGGGGAGGAGGGGGGATGGAGGGAACTGGTAAAAAATTTAAAATGTATAATTAAATTTTTAATACAAAAACAATAAAGGACTCTCTGGGAATTGGGGGGAGGCACTGGGGGATGGGGAGGGTGAGGAGGGGGAGTAGGAGGTTTGGCGGAGTAGGGGGGAGGGAGGGAACTGGTAAAACATTTTAAAATACATAATTAAATTTTTAATAATAAAAATAAAAAGAAATAAAAGTTTGACTATGGCTTTAAAAAATATCTACCAAATATCTTTAAAAATGCTGTATATCCTTAGCCATCAGGAAAATGCAAATCAAACTTCCTTAAGATATCATCTCACTCCAGTCAGGATGCCAATATATTACTGGTGGGAATGCAGGCTTATGGCCATCGGTTTGCGATTTCTAAAAAAGTTAAGCATTGAAATGCCATGTGACCCTGCTATGCCACTTCAGAGAATAACTTTCCATAATGCAAAAATTCACTACAGTGATACAAGTACAATCATGTTCATTGTAACACTCTTTACAATAGCAAAGTCATGGAATCGACCCATGTGCCCAACAGTTGATGAATGCATAAGGAAAATGTGTACATTTATACAATGGAATACTATTCAGCCACCAAAAAAAGATGAATTAATGAAATATGCTAAGAAATGGATGGAATTAGAGAAAATTATATTGAGTGAAGTATCCCAGAAACAGAAAATTTGACACAATATGTACTCCCTAATAGGTGGAACTTAGTATTAAATCCATTTAATGACATATTCAAAGATAAATCTCTGTAATGCCCACTCTAGTTGCAAAGATTATAAACAGGAAGGAAGGGGAAGGAAGGAACACCCAGAAAAAAGGAGAGAGGGAATCAGGCTTCAGTAGAGAAAATAGGTCACCATCAACTATTGCATGTAAGTAGCAAGATATCTGGTGAAGCTCACTCTCACTTCCCTTCCTTTGCACATGGGATTGAAGAGGTTTGATCTCACCAATCAGGGAGGGTATGGAGACTGGCAGATAGATGGTAACCATACTGCAAATGGCACACTGACCCTCCCCCCTCACTATATCATAAATATGGCTTTAATTTACAGGTGTCCTACTCCTATTCCATCTACCTTTGTGTTTCCTCTTATATTAAGATCTTCACTTAAACAGCCTTTTATCTTTGGTTAGGAGGTGACCTTCAATTCCATTCAGGATGGAGCCAAGGGCAGTACAGGAAACTCAAAACTGAAAACAACAACAAACCTTAATTCAGAACACCAAAGACCCTACATTAATCACCTGGAACCAGATCAGCCTAATGTCTCCCCATCCTGAAGCTCAGGGAACCTTAAAGAAGAGGGGGTGGCAAGATTGTAAGAGCCTAAAGATGGGGAGGACCAATGATATGCAAGGTACTCCATACAAGTTAGGACTGCAGTAACCATAATTGGATGTTGCATGACCTACATAATGACTAACATGTCAATGATCCCTCCAAATTCTAGCATGGATCACTGGTAGTAGGATCTGTAGAAGCAAGTGATTAACAGTCATAATATAGATCCCATACTAATGGGGAGCCCAGAAGGGGCACTGGGCTATGCTACTGAATTTTTATACCTTATTAGGGTGGAGGACTCAGAGGGAGGTTTGGCATTCACACAAAAGGATGCTCCAGGGGATGAGAGGGAGAAAGGGGAGGCACTGGGAGAAGGCAAGGGAAGGAAGGGCATGAAAGGAAGGTAAAAGGTGGGGAAGAGTGCATGGGGGAACTGGAGAGGGGTAGCGGGAGGGAAAGGACTGGGGTACCTATTGAGCTTGTATCATTGGGAAAAAAATAAAATGTGAGAGAAAAAAAGAAATTCATTTCTCTGTTTGTGAGATTTTTATAGGTCAGTTGTGGTGATTTACCGGTGGCAATTATTTCTCTATTGAATTCTTGGGTGATAGGCCTGATATGAATGGAAGCTTCTGTCTGGGGGGTATTTCTTTTTTTTTTTTTTGATTATACAAATTTTAATTTTGATATAATGTTATTTAACTCTAATAAAAACAGTATATCTTAAATATGGCTTTAATATACAGTTTGAAACTAAAACTGTCACATGACTCCTTTTATTATGACATGGTCTATGGCAGTGTTTTCTAAGCAAATTTGCATTATTTCCGACTTCTTCTGTATTGCATATCCATCTTCCTTTACAGTAAGGTGATTTACTGTCTTTGGTTCATCTTTCAAATATGTCCTTACACCATTTCATTGAACCATAAAATTTTTATTAATTTTATTAGTCTAGAATATTGAGTACTAATCCCTGCTTCCCTCTATCCCCCTCCCTCCCATTCCCCTCCCTTTTCCTCATCAAACCATTCCACCCCCTCTAAACTTCCTATCTAGCTGCTTCTATGGACACCAGGGTTCTTTTTGGATGGTCCCCTTCTGTGCAGGTTCAGGCCTCTGTGGCATATCACATTGCCCCTCCTCAGGACACACCACTCATTGATGGGGAGATTTCTGTGTGAGGGTATTTCTACTTACCCTCAGACTCCAAGATTCTTGCTGCACCCTCTTTCACAATGTTCTGTGAATCATGGCATTAGGAGTGATGTAAATGTGTTGTTTCAGGTCACATCTTTCCCAATAGCTTTCCCTCTTGTGTTCTGGTTCGCTGTGAATCTCTGCATATTTCTTGGCTGCTTATTGAGTGCTTCTTTGATCTCAGTGTATAAAAATAACCACTTCGATTGTAACAAAATTGTAATCAAGAATTTATAGTTATCACTAAGAAGTTTAAAACCATCTAGGGCCCATGGTGTCCCCTCAGGTATTTGGTTTGGTTTAAAGTTACTGGCTTGAGTTTTCTACCCTAAACTGGTGTTTAATAACCATAAGGTAGCATCAATTGCCTAAGTATGTGATTAAGAACCCTCTTCCCCCCTGTGTTCTATTGCCCTCACCTCTTTTAGTGTCCATCACATCCCCTTACTACCTATCTTAAGTTCCTTTGTAGACTATGGTTATTTATAGAGGTTATATTTTAAGTATATCATTCTGAAGGTTCAATGTCAGCATCTGTTTATAAGGGAGATAATTCTCCATTTTTCTTTCTGTGTCTGAATATTTAACTCAACATTGTATATTTCAATTTCATTCATTTACCAGCAAATTTCATAATTTCATTATTCATGACAGCTTAGTAATATTCCATTGTGTATATGTACAAAATTTTCATCAACCAATCAATCAATGTTGATCATCTAGGCCAATTATACTTCTTTGGTATTATGAATACAGCTGAAATGAGCATGGTTGTGCACCTGTCTCTATAATATATTATAAATTTATTTGGGAATATGTCCAGCAGTTGTATGGTTCAGTCACATGTTAACTCAATTTTTCTTTTTGAGAAACCTGAAAACTGATTTCCAAAGAGGCTGTATGAGTTTTTACTCCTATAAAGAGTATATAAGGGGAACCTCTCCAAATCTTTGAAAGAATTTGTGGTTATTTGGGTTTTTAATTTTAGTCTTTATGACAGGGATAATATTGTATTTAAGAGTAGTTTTATTTACATTTCCATGATCGCTAGGAGGCTGAACACTTTTCAAGATATATGTTAGATGCTTAAATTTTATCTATTGAAAAGTTTCTTTCAGTTCTGAGGTCTATTTTTAATTGCATTGTTTGTTTTCTTGATGTTTAATTTTTTGAGTTCATTATATCAATCCTTTATTAGATAAGTGGTTTATCAATGTTTTCTCCCATTTGCTTGCTTGAATATTTACATGATTAGCAGTTTATTTTGCATAAAAGAAGCTTTTTACTTTTATAAGATTCCATTTGTTGACTATTGGTCATATTTCCTATGCAGATAGATTTATGTTCAGTAATTATTCACTTAGGTTGACCAGTTCTGGTTTACAACCTATTGTTTCTTCTAAGAGTTTCAGTGTGTTCAATTTAATTTTAAGGTCTTTAACACGTTTGAAATTAATCTTCATTTAGTGTGAGAGTTTCTGTCAGAATTCCATTGTCCTAAATATATAGATCCAATTTTTCTAGCACCATTTGATGAAAACTCTGTCCTTTGTCAAATGCTTTGGTAACCACGTCAAATAACACTTGACCTTACATACATGGACTTATACTGGAACATCAATTCAAATTCATTGATCTGTGTGTCTGTGTTTGTGCCAATACCATGATGATTTTATTACTATGTTTTTATAGTATAGTTTAAAATTGGGTATGGTTATTCCTCCAGTGATATTTTTATTATTCAGGATGCTTTTGGATGTTCAGAGCCTACAATGCTTTTGTATAAATTTTAAGATCATTTTTGAAATTTCATAGAAGAATTACATTGGGAATTTTATTAGAATTATATTGAATCTATATATTGTCTTTGGTAATATGATCATATTTACAGTATTGATCCTTCTGATCCATGGACATGGGAAGGCTTTCTACTCTCTAATATTGTAAATTTCTTTTTTCTTTTTTAAATCAATTTATTTATTTTTTACACTCATACAAACTTGATAGGTACCCCATTCCCCTCTCTCTTCACCCCTCCCTGGGTCCCCTTGCTCCCTCCCCCTTTTCCCTTTCCTTTCCCCCTTCCATCCCTTTCTCCCATTGTCCTCCCGTCTCTGGAGCATCCTTCAGTGTGCATGTCAAACTTCCCTCTGGGTCCTCCTCTCAGATGAGGTATAAGGACTCAATAGCATTGTCTGGAGCTCTTTTTTGTGTTCCCCATTAGTATAGGAACACTATTATGGCTGTTAATCCCTTGCCTCTAAGGCTCTTAGTGCCTGTGATCCGTGTTAGACTTTGAGGGGTCAATGATATGTTGGTCATTGCTCAGGTCATGCAAAATCCTATTATGATTACTTCGGCTCTAACTTGTGTGGAGTATCTTGCATATCGTTGCTCCTCCCCATCTTTAGGCTCTTTCAATCTTATCACCCCCTCTTCCGCAAATTTCCCTGAGCTTTAGGATGGGGAGAGATTAGGCTGGCCTGGTTCCAAGTGGTTAATATAGAGTCTCTGATGTTCGGAATTATGGTTTGTTGATTTTTTTTTTCAGTTTTGCTGCTCCTGCACTGCCCTTGGCTCCATCCTCATGGGTATTGGATGTCACCCCCTGGCCAGAGATAAAATGCTATTAAAATAGAGTCTTATTATGAGTAGATTCAAAGGTAGATGGAATAAGAGTAGGAGACCACGGTGAGTGGGGAAGGGGTCAGTCTCCCATTTGAAAAATGGTTACCTTCTATCTGCCAGACTGTATGCCCTCCCTTTCTGGTGAGAAAAAACCCCATCAGTTGCAAATGACCAGGAAGGAAAGTCTGTGACCTTAACCAGATGTCTCATTCCTTACTAGCAGTCCTTGATGGTGGCCTATTTTCTCTGCTGTAGGATGATCCCCATTCTCCTTGTTGCTGGCGGGGCCCTCCTTCTCCTTCCCTCTTGTTTATAATCTTTGCAATTACTGTAGGTGTTACAGAGATTTATCTTTGAGTGTGTCTCTAATTGGGTTTGGTTCTAGGATCCAACTATTAGGGAGTACATATGGTGCTTAATTTTCTGTGTCTGGGATACTTCACTCAATATAATTTTTTTCTAATTCCATCCATTTTCCAGCAAATTTCATTAATTCATCATTTTTGATGGCTGAGTAGTATTCCATTGTATAAATGTACCATACTTTCCTTATCCACTCGTCAACTTTTGGACATTTGGGTTGATTCCATGACTTTGCTATTGTAAACAGTGCTGCTATGAACATGGTCATGCTTGTGCTATTGAGGTGAATTTTTGCTGTTTGGGGGATTATTCCCAAAAGTGGAATCACAGGGTCATATGGCATTTCAATCTTTAACTTTTTTAAGAATTGCCAGTCGGCTCACTAGAGTGCTTGTATAAGCTTGCATTCCCACCAGCAATGTAGAAGAGTTCCCTTCTTGCCACATTCTCTCCAGCATTAGGTATTGTTTGTATTGTGGAATTTTGCCACCCTGACTGGGATGAAATGATATCTCAGGGAGGTTTTGATTTGCATTTCCCTGATGGCTAAGGATGTGGAGTATGTTTTAAGATATTTGTAAGACATTTCAATTTCATCCCTGGTAAAGTTTCTTTTAAGTTCCAAGGTCCATTTTTTAATCAGCCCATTTGTTTCCTTGGTGTTTAGTTTTCTAAGTTCTTTGTGCACTCTGGATAATAGAGCTTTAACAGATGTGTGGTTAGTGAAGATTTTCTCCCATTCTATGAATTGCCTTTGTGCTGGAGTTACAATGTCTTTATCTGAACAGAAGCTCTCTAACTTCACAAGATCCCATCTGTGGAGTGTTGGTTGTAGTCATTAAAGTGTTCATGGTACATAGATGATTCCCATCCTTGTTCAGGTTTATTCCAAGGTATATCATTGGTTTTTGAGGTGCAGTAAATAGAATTGTTTCTCTAATTTCTTTCTCACTGATTTTTGGATGCTAATTTTGTAATCTATCAATCTACTTAACATGTTTATCATTTCTAGGAGTTTCCTGATTCTTCCTGTAGGGTCTAGAGATAGTTTGACTTCTTCCTTTCCTATTTGTATTGCTTTTATCACCATTTCTTTTTTTCAATATCCACAAATATTTGCCTGATATGTAAGGATGCATATGCAGTCTCAGATTTCATAAAGCTTGCAATTTCATTACTCCAATATTTTACTAGACTTAAAAAAATCCTGCCACAAGCACTGTCTTTGTCTAACCATAGCATCTTTCACATCTCTAGTCACCATTACAGTGAAACTACTCCATGTAAATAGAACAACTATCTTTGAAATCTGTGTTCACAGTTAGGGTATATTATATAATGCTCAGCAAATGGAATTTTATGGCTTGAATTCTCCTATATCTGAAATATATCTCCTGAAATATATTATTCCACTAGCTAAAACTTCAAGCACACTATTAAGAGTGATAAAAGTGGGCAGCCATGCCTAGTTCCTGATCTGAGTCAGAATGCTTCACATTTTTCACAATTTAGGATGATATTTGCAGGCTTGTCCTCTAGATCTTTTTTTTTTTGTTTTGAAATAAATTCCTTCAATTACTGTAGACTACAGGACTTTATAAAGGGACATTGAATTGAATTTTACTGAGGATCTGCCTCTATCGATAGAATCATATTCTTTGTGTCTTTGTATGTCTGTAATGGAAAATGCATTTATTGATTGCATAAATTAAACCTTACTTGTGTTTCTGTGATAAGAGTAACTTGGTCATTGTGAGTAATATTGTGAAATGGTATTTGGCCTGCAATTATTTTATTAAGGTATATAAGAAGGCCACTGATTTATGTATGTTGATTTTATAGACTTCCATTTCAATGAAAATGTTTATTAATTCATGTAGTTTATTGGTGGAGACTATGAATCTGTCAAGTGTAGAATCATATCATCTGAAAATAGAAATACGTTAACTTCTTCCCTTCCTAATTTTATCCCTTTTATCTTCATCTTTTGACTTATTTCTATGGCTAGAATTTTAAGTACAATACTGAAAAGGAGTGGTGAGAATGGCTACCTTGTCTCATTCTTGTTTTAAATGAGAATGTTGCAAGATTTTCTCCATATGGAATGGTATTTGACTTAGGCTTGTTTTATATAACCTTTATTATGTTGTGATTTGTCCCCTCCATTCTTATTCTCTCCAAAGCTTTTAATTTTGTCAAAAGCCTTTTCTTCATCTGTTAAAGGATCATACTATTTTTTGATTTTTGAGTCTCTTAATGTGCTGGATTACATTCACTGATTTGCATATATTAAACTATCCTTACATTTCTGGAATGAACCACCCAACTTAATCAAGGTATATGATATTTTTGATAAATTTCTGCATTCAATTTGTAAATATTTCTTTGATGATATGTGCATTTGTATTCATTTGTGAGATTGGTATATCATTATCTTTGTTTTTGATGTGTCTTTCATTTTGGAATCAGAGTAATATTAGCCTCATAGAAAGAGTTTTGAAGTATTATTTTTTTGTATTTTATGAAATAATGTGAGTATTGTTGTTAGTTCTATTATGAAGGTTGGTAGAACTCTGCATTGAATCTGTCTGGTTTTGGACATTTTTTGGTTGGGATATTAGTAATTACTTTTTAAATTTCATAATTTGTTATTGGTCTGTTCAAATCAGTTATTTCATCTTGAGTCAGTTTTGGCAAATTATATGTGTTTAGGAATTCATCCATTTCTCTGTAATTGTCCAATTTAGCACTATAAATACTTTATAATATGTCCTTTTGATCCTCTGGATTTCTTGGTTATCTGTTGTAATTTCCCCTTTTTCGTTTCTACTTTTATTGATTTCAATGTTCTCTCTTTTCCTTTTGGTTAATGTTGCTAAGGGTTTGTCAATCTTGTTTAATTTTTTTTAATTTTTATTCATGTGTGCATGTATGCACGTATGTGCATGTATGTGTCCGTGTGTGTGTAAAACCACGGGCCAATTCGGGAACCACCATGGACCGCCTCCACCTCCTCCTTGTTTATTCTGCCCCAGGATTCACAAACTCTGCCCTACCAGGACCAGAAACACAGGCCACCCCCGCTTCTGCCAGTGTCTATACGTGGGGTCTAGGATCTGAACTCAGGACCTTCCGCCTGCAAGGCAGATGTTTAACCCCTGAGCCACTTCTCCAGCCCCAATCTTGTTTAATTTTTTGAAGAACCAGATATTCATTTCATTGATTCCTTTTTCTTATCTTTTCAGTTCCAATTTATTGATTTAAGCCTTGATCGTGGATATTTCTTCACATACATGGCTTTTAGGATTCAATGCTCTT
This sequence comes from Typhlomys cinereus, assembly GCA_023101885.1. Classification (NCBI taxonomy): domain Eukaryota; kingdom Metazoa; phylum Chordata; class Mammalia; order Rodentia; family Platacanthomyidae; genus Typhlomys; species Typhlomys cinereus. The sequence goes on from JALPQD010000180.1 coordinate 813,289, forward strand.
ACATATCTAAAGCTTTTAGATATAACAATAAATCATTTACTTGTAATCTTTCTCTTTTTGATGTATGCATATATTTCTATAAACTTTCCTCTCAGGACTGTTTTTGATATATTCCACAGATTTGGTAGATAGTGTCTTCATTTTCATTAGGCCCCTCAATTTTTTTAACTTCCTGTTATTTCTTCCTTGACTCATTCTTCACTCAATAATGTGCTATTTGGCATCTATGAATTTCTGTCTTTCTCTTGTTCCCTTTGTTGTAGATGTCTAGCTTTATTGCATAGTGATCAGATAGCATACAGACCATGACTTCGATTTTTTTATAGTTGTGGAGGCTGGTTTCATGCCCTAGTTTATGGTATATTTGAGAAAGTTCCATGGACTGCTGAGAAGATGTGTATTCTTTAGTGTTTTGTGAAATGTTCTGTAGATGTCTGTGAAGTTCATTTTATTTATGGTTTCATTTAAGTCCAATATGTCTCCATTTAGTTTTTGACCCATTGACTTGTCCAATGGAGTGAGTGGGTTATTGAAATCTACTCCTATCACTATGTTTGGGTTGATTAGCTGTTTTACCTCCTGCTGTATTTGTTTGATGAATTTGTGTGCTTGTGTTTGGTTTATGCATGCTTAAGATTGTTGCATCCTACTGTTGAAATTTTCCATCAATAAAAAGATAGAACCCATTTATATCTCTTATGATTTGCTTTAGTTTAAAGTCTATTTTGTCCCATATGAAGATGGCAACTCCTGTTTGTTTCCTGTTTCTACGTGCTTGGATTACCTTTGACTGTCTTTTTATCCTGAGATAGTGTCTATCTTTCATAAATTTCTTGGAGGCAGATTATTGATGGGTCATGATGTTTGATGTAAGTTGTACACCTATGTCTCCTGTTGGGAAGTTGAGTCCATTGATATATGAAGTTACTATGGAAAGGTAGTTGCAATCATTTTGTTGATTTTTGCAGTGTTTGCATTTGTTGTCCTTCGTTCAACTCTTGTACCAATATTATTACTATTTTTCCAGTTTAGCCTTCTCTTCCATCTTGAATATTTCTTCCAATATTCTCTGTAGTTATGCTTATTAGCTACATAGTTATTTAATGTTTTTCTGTTGTGGAGTATCTCTCTTTCCCCTTATGAGTGAAAGTTTTGTTTGACATAATATTCTGGGTTGGCATTTGTGTCTCTTCATTACTTGCACTATATCTCTCCAAGCCCTTCTAATTTACACACTTTGCATTGAAAAGTCAGTTGTTATTTTGATGGGATTGCTTTTGCATGTCACTTGGTATTTTTCGATTGCAGCTTTTAAGAGCTTAACATTAATGTATATATTTGAGGTATGGCATATCATATGTCATGTGCTGAGTATTTGGGGTCTTATATAACTCCTCAATTTGAATGGGTATCTCTTTTCTTAGATTAGGGAACTTTTCTTCTTTTATCACATTAATTGTGCATGATGGGATTTCTTGTGTGTCTATTTCTGAAATACTCATTATTCATATGTTGGATTTTTGGTTGTGTCCCAGAGTTCCTGTAAGCTCTCCTCATGCATGTTTATCAACTTATCAGTTTCTTTGATTAACTTATCAACTTCTTCCATCTTGTCCTCCAGTTCTGATACTCTGCCTTCTATGTGAACTTTTCTATTTTTGAGTTTCTCTATTAAATATTTAACTACACTAACTGAATTTTTAATTACATTGTTATTTCAATTTGGATTTTTGAATGTTTCTGTTTGTTTTCAGATCTTCAACTGTCTTTCTAAATGTGTCCAGTTTTTTTTTTCTTAGCCTTCATTTCTGTTTATTATGTTCTTCTTCATGTTTGTTTAGGTGTTTATTTCCCCTTGCTTCTGCTTCATAATATTTATAACTGATCTCTGGAATTCATTGTCAAGAATATGGCTCCCTTGGTTATTCTCTGATCGGTGATGTTCAGTGGGAGTTGGTGGTTTTGAATTGGTGATTTTGGCAGGAGACATATTTCCATAACACCTTGTGTTGTTTCTATTTTTATCATGAGATGAGGGCATCTGGAGTAAGGTTGCTGGTCATTTTTTTCTTTACTGTAGCTCAGCTACTTCTTATGATTATATTACAGTATATGATTTCACTGCTTTTTATTGGTAGATGTTGTCTTGAAATTAATTTGGATGTTAATGGTTCTTTTTTGGAGTGAAATTTAACTGTCTAAGAAATATCTTTTAATAAGATTTTATCACCCTCAACTATGAGAAAAATGAAAATTAAAAATAATTCAAAATTTAATTTTAACCTAAAATGGCCAAAATTGAGAACACTTATAACAACAAATATGAATTAGGATTTTATCCAAGAATGACTAAAATTCAGAATAAAAATAACAACAATTGCTAATGAAGATGTAGGAAGAGGGGAAGCCATATTCACTATTGGTGAGAGTATAAACTGGAGCAGCCACTATGGAAATTAAGGTTTTGGTTCCTCAAAAATCTAAAAACAAATAGCATATGGCCTAGTTATGCCTTTTCTTGGCATGTTCCCACTAGTTACTTTATGCTACTACAGAGGTGTTTGTTCCTCCATGTTTGCTTTGCTATATCTACAAAAACAATTAAGTAGAATTAAACTTGTTGTTTAAAAATTGAAAATTAAATATGGTACATATACATAGTCAAGCACTATTCAGCTACCTAAGAAAAATGAAATTATGAAATTTGCTGGTAAATACATGAATATCAGCCTAAGAAAGTTAACCCATACATAGAAAAAGACAAATCCCAAATAATCTCATACATATACTAGCTTGAGTTTTGAATCTTCAGATTCGTGTGTGTTTCTCTTGGAATGCATGTAAACACATGAAAACTAGAACAGGGCCATTACACAGGAGATGGGAAGAAGAAGGACCTTAAGCTACAGGATATAAAGAATATAGATGGTATGAAAGTGAAAACGGTACTAATGAGCAAATAATGAGGTTTAATAGATAAGGACATGAAGAAGCACAGTTCAGAAGGGACTGGGGAGAGAAGAAACACTAACAATATATGATGCATACAGAATTAAGCATACCATAGTATAAGTTTATCTAATAAAAGAGTCAATGGAGATGGCCTACAGAGGCGTACACATAGAGCGGAAGAAAAGGAATCACAGAAATTTCTTTGAGTGACCCTTCAAAACGTCAAAGGAAGGTAAGTAAATTCCTGCCACTAACAATATGATATCCCCTAACATGTTGTTGCTCAAGTAGGTCTCAATATGGGGTTTTTCAGTTGTTCATGGTTGTCCACCACAACCTGATGAAATGAACCCTATTCTTGAAGACAATATACACATGTATGTCACAGTACATCAGAACTGGTCTGGTCGCTTTTTTCATGCTGGCTAACTTTCTTAGAGCCAGAAAGAGTTATGCTAGTTATCAGGGGAGTAAAATAATCAACAGTCTTATCACACTATGTATTCTGTGAACTATAATAGCAACTACCATGGGAACAGGTGACAATTGGTTCAACAGTGCCATTAATGTTATGGGAGATAACCAACCGCTTTTGTACTGAATTTAAGGCCAAGTCATCAGTAATAAACTAACCTTGATACTGTAAACCACATTAAGAACTTGATGCATAGATCACAGACCTAAGAGAAACAAACTTTGTTTTGACATATGGGCACGATACCAAACTATCCTCTAAAAATTCATTCTTTTAATTATCCATAGATCAGTGCACTATTCAATCCTCAACTGGGAAGCTTCCTTTTGAGATGGAATTCATTTTACAGAGAATCTCAACTGAACAAAGAACAGAGAATAAGTGACTTTGGTGTGATTGGCTCTAAATGGATAAGCTAATTCACTCCTGTCCCATTTACTCTATATGTTACCACTAAATTCATGACCAAAACTGCCTAAGGGAATAAGGGACTTAATTTTGGCTTATGTTTTGGATAACAGTTCCTTGCCCGGCTTGGCAGGAAAACTCATACCAGAACAAGGAGCTGAGAGACCTGGCCACGCCACATTCAAAGTACCACTGAAAGAAAGTCAATACTGTGCCAAGTATACAAAAGGATATCAACTTAATTAACCAGGCTCCCAATCTTATTCATCTGCCTAGGGACTAGGCATACACACCATGGACTGGGTCTTCTCCATCAATTAGACTATCTCCTGCAAGCTTGCTTAGGGTTTAACCCAATTACTGCTTCTTTCTAAGTGTGTCAAATTTCCAACTTCAATTGTGAAACTGACCTGTTTCTAACTATGAGAATTCCCCAACCCAAGACTTAGGGAACATCATAGAAGAGGGGGTTATAAGAAAGTCAGAGTTGGAACATGTGGTATAAAGTTTCTAGATAGTATCTTCTGGACATGGAAGAGCTGTTGAACACATTAACCTCACTACATCTTTGTTTGCTTGCATTAGACTTGCACAAGATTTTGCCTACCAACATTTCATAACGGATGGGGAAGAGGTCAAAGGCACCACACCTTCCTGATAGTCTATTAAAATTAATGCTGATTATAGGAAGGGAAACTACTTTCTTCAGTGGTATTCCCAACTAAATATCATCAATACTCTAGCAAGTGCTCAAACACATCAGTACAGGCAACTTAGATGAAGGTGAAGTTCTTGGGCCACACATATAAAAAGATGTGAATGTAGAAATGAGACTCTCATAAACTTTATATTTCATCTCTCTAGTAGTTAACTTTATTCTTTATTTAAAAATGGTAATTATGACCACTGAGTTCGCTAAGTTCTGAAAAATTATATAGAATTTGAAAACATAACAAAAACCAAATATTTAAAAGTATAGAGGTAAACTTAGAACCTCACTAGAGTTTAAATCTGCAGCAAAAATAGACTTAGTAAGTATTTCCCTTTAACTTGTAATAGATGCTAATTCCATGTAGAGATGGCCAGATTGAAATTTATCTGATAACTTAGTATTGGTATAAAATGAAATCAGCCGCAAGGAATATATTTGTTATACATTCTGGCATTTATTTATTAGAATAAAAAAATTGTTGACAACAATTGATTTTTGAAGACATGGCAAAGTCAACACCACTTTTCTGTTTTGTTATTTAACTTCCAAATGAGTTAACAGTTAAATTTGACATTGTGTGGGCTCCAATTTGTATAGAAACTGGCACCACATTGATGTCAAATTGCTGTTAAATAGCAACAACATTAAAACCACATAAAACCTTCAAGGCATTTACAAAGCATGAGTTACCACCCCTTGATTTAAATGAACTTTAAACATTTTATAGGCTTAAAGATTTTAGGATTTCTTAAATTAATCTTTATAGAAATAGATGTAAAGCTCTTAGTTAAAAGAATGTTAAATCCCAAGCAGAGAAGAAGAATTAATGGCATAATACTCATAGAAAGGAATAAAATTTAAAATTGTTTTCAATTTTCTTGGGAATTTAAATTGCAAAAAGGAAGCAACATGAAATTTTCACTACATGTTGTTCCAATTAGAATCAGCTTAAAAATGATTGTTTCTCTTCCAGCAGGCATCAAATATTGTATACTACATTAGCATATGAATTATAAAAAGTTCATTAATTCTATGTAAAGTTTTATATTAAGATGCTGTCAGAATAAATGCTGTGGCCAAATTTTGAATGAGCATTTTTAATATTTGTAAGGATACTGGCAGTCATCAGGCAAGTACTTATTATACATGCATTAAGGTATCTTTATATTTATTGTCATGTTGAAAAGGAAGATATATAATCACAGTATGCCTTCTTGTTCATCCTTATGTCATGGTACCAAAGATTTACTTATCTTGTATGACATTGCATTTTCCCTAATAATTTCACCCTTGTACAAAGAATGTTTCTCAAATTAATAGATTTCTTGCAATTGTGAAAATATTTTCTTTGTTAAAATTGAGCACTCCAGAATTGCTTATGCTTGGCAATCTAGCCTGTTGTGGCTCTCTGAATTAAAGATCTTCCAATGCAACAGGATACTTCTAGACTAAGTGCTGAGAGTGCCACTTATTCAAAGGTATAGAAGCATTTGCATGGTACTTCACTATCAAATATGCATAATTAACACTAAAACATCTGTTCCTTTCTAAAGTCTGTGTTCTCTAATTCTATCCCTACTTTGATGGGTTTAAAATACCAGGCAGTTTTTCAATGACAATAAGTTGGATTTTATAACCATTTAGAGAGCAATAGGCTCTCTGGCTTACTTCACTGGACTCCTCTTGTTAGCTTTACTATTGTCACAAAAAAACTCTATGAGATGGTAGATATGCTACTCAGTTTCACTACAGCAAACCTTTATACACAGAAAACTTGTGCAACATAGGAAAACTCTGAATATATGAAAAACTTTACATTAAAAATGTTATTTCGGCTGAAAAGATGGTACAGAGATTAAGACTCTGCTTCTCCAGCAGAAGGCCCTGAATTTGGAATCAGTTCTATGTAAAAAAAAAGCCAAGCAGAAATGGCAGCAACCTGCAATTCTGGCCCTGGTGGGTAGAGCCTGGGGAAATCACAGACCGAAATAAAAAGGAGGTAGAAGCTGCCACGGGGATACAAAATGCTCTCTGATACACACACACACACACACACACACACACACACACTAAATAAATGAATAAATAAATAAAACTTTAAAAAGTGTCTGATTCATTACAAATAATTATTATCTATTTATATTTAAATTAGAGCTGTTTACATCATTAAGTTGGGTACATTATACCTGAATCATGCAAAAGCAAGCAATGATATAAATAAATACCTTAAAGGTCACCACCATTTTTTTTTATTACCACCATACAAACTTAACAGGTCCTTTCCCTCCCTCCACCCCCCACCCTCCTATGACCCCCTCCGTTCCCCCTTCCCTGCCCATCCCCCAGTACCTCCCCCTCCCATCCTCAGAGCATGCTTTAATGAGAATGCAAAACTCTCCTCTGAGTCCTCTTCTCCAATGAGATGCAAGGACCCAGTGGCATTTCCCAGAACCCTTTCCTGTGTTCCCTTTAAGCATAGGAACACTATTGTGGCTGTCAATCCCTTGCCGCCAAGGATCCTAGTGCCTTTAGCAAACGCTAGACTTTGTGGGGTCAGTAGTGTGTTGGACATTGCGCAGGGCATGTAAAGTCCAATTATGATTGCTTCGGCCCTAACTTGTGTGGAGTATCTTGCATATCATTACTCCTCCCATCCTTGTGCTCTTACAATCTTACTGCCCCCTCTTCCGCAAATTTCCCTGAGCTTCAGTTATGGGGAGAGATTAGTCTGGCCTAGTTCGAAGTGGTTGATATAGAGTCTCTGATGTTCTGGATTATGTTTTGTTGATTTTTTTTCAGTTTTGCTGCTCCCAATGCCCTTCACTCCATCCTGATGGGTATTGGATATCGCCCCCTGGCTAGAGATAAAAACCTGTTAAATTAGATTCTTGCTATAAGAGTATATTCAAGGGTAGATGTAATAAAAGTAGGAAAGCACGGTGAGAGAAGGATCAATCGCCCATTTGAGAAATAGTTACTTTCTATGTGCCAGATTATATGCCCTCCCCTTCTGGTAAGATCATACCCCATCCATTGTAAATGATCAGGAAGGAAGTCTGTGAACTTAACCAGATGTCTCATTGCTTACTTGCAGTCCTTGATGGAGGCTTATTTTCTCTGCTGTAACATGGTCCCCTCCCTCCTGTTCATAATCTTTGAAATTACTGTAAGGTATTACAGAGATTTATCTTTGAGTGTCTCTAAGTGGGTTTGGTACTAGGAGCCACCTATTAGGGAGTACGTACAGCACTTAATTTTCTGTGTCTGGGATACTTCACTCAGTATAATTGTTTCAAATTTCATCCACTTCCGAGCAAATTCCATTAATTCATGATTTTGGATGGCTGAATAGTACTCCATTGTATAGATGTACCACATTTTCCTTATACACTCATCAACTGTTTGGACATTTAGGTTGATTCCATGACTTTGCTGCTATGAACATGGTCGTGCTTGTGCTATCAAGGTGAATTTTTGCTGTATGGGGGGTTATTCTCAGAAGTGGAATAGCAGGGTCATATGGCATTTCAATCTTTAATTTCTTTAAGAATTTCCAGACGGCTCGCCAGAGTGGCTGTATGAGCCTGCATTCCCAAAAGCAATGTAGGAGAGTTCCCCTTTCTCCACAACCTCTCCAGCATTTGTTGTTGTTTCTATTGTGGATTTTTGCCATCCTGATCAGGATGAGATGATATCTCAGGGAAGTTTTGATTTGCATTTCCCTGATGGCTAAGGATGTAGAACATTTTTTAAGATATTTGTTAGACATTTTAATTTCATCCCTGGTAAAGTTTTTTTAAAGTTCCAGGGCCCATTTTTTTAATTGGGCCATTGATTTCCTTGGTGTTTAGTTTTCTAAGTTCTTTGTGCACTCTGGACAGTAGAGCTCTATCAGATATGTGGTTAGTGAAGATTTTCTCCCATTCTGTGGGTTGCCTTTGAGTTCCCTTTACAATCTCTTTATCTGAACAGAAGCTCTTTAATTTCACAAGATCCCAACTGTTGAGAGTTGGTAGCAATGACTGTGCCATTGGATGTCTGTTTAGGAAATGTTGGCCTAGCCCACTCAGCTCGAGGTGTTCCCTATCCTTTCAACTATGGTTTTTATAGTCTCTGGCCTTATACCAAGGTCCTTGATCCATTTGGAATTAAGTCTTGTACATGGTGACAAGTACGGGTCCAGCTTTAATCTTCTGCATATGGAGATCCAGTTTTGCTAGCACCATTTGTTGAAGATACTGTTGTTTTTCCATTGAATTTTTTGGGCCCCTTTATCAAAGAACAAATTGCTGTAATTTTGTGGGCTTATATTTGGGTCTTCAACCCTTATTGATCTGTATGTCTATTTTGGAGCCAGTACCAGGCTGTTTTTATAACTATGGATTTGTAGTATAGGCTAAGGTTTGGTATGGTGATACCTCCAGCCGTGTTTTTGTTGCTCAGGACTGTCTTTGCTATCCTGGATCTTTTGTGCCTCCATATGAATTTTGAGATTATTTGGTCAACTTCTTTAAAGAATTGCTTTGGGATTTTAATTGGTATAGCATTGAATTTTTATATGGCCTTTGGTAGGATGGTCATTTTTACGATGTTAATTCTACCAATCCAGGAACATGGGAGGTCTTTCCACCTTCTGGTGTCTTCTGCAATTTCTTTCTTTAGGGTTTTAAAGTTTTCATTGTCAAGGTCTTTTTACCTCCTTGGTTAGGTTTATACCAAGGTATTTCATTTTCTTAGGGGCTATAGTAAATGGGATTGTTTCTCTCAGGGCTGTTTCACTTTTTTCATTCTGGACGTATAAAAAGGCCACTGATTTTTGTACATTTATTTTGTATCCTGCTACCCTGCTGAACTTCTTAATTAGTTCCAGCAGCTTCCTGGTAGAGTTTTTGGGATCCCTCAGTTATAAAATCATTTCATCCGCAAATAGGGATAGCTTGACTTCGTCCTTGCCGATTTGAATCCCTTTTATGTCCCTTTCTTGTCTTATGGCTTCATCTAAGACTTCAAGTACAATATTAAATAGAAGTGGGGTCACCATTTTTTTAATCTTAGTACTTACATTAATGTGCTTCCAGTTTGGAAAGACCTTCATCACAGCCTCAGTTTCTTTGCCTATAAAGAAAAAATGCTACCACATACCCTACTTGACTGAAAGAGATTTGTAAATGATGTAAACATAATGAAATACACAGAGAAAAGATTAACATTATTTTTGTTTCCTTAAAGCCCTCTGTATATTCCAGTTCCTTAGAGAAATTCATCAATTTTTAAAGTTCAGATTTGCATTGGATAAAGAATACTGATGTTGAAATAAAATGCAACTGCAGATTACTAAGGAAAAATATTACAGCTCAGTTCCACCTGGGGATAACAAGATTACATTTACAAATACTTGATAGAGAAAAAGAAATTGTGTAGGCACTTATAATCTTGTGTCCACTTTGCAATTTTTCCTTGTGTATAATACTTCAAAATATATAGAGAGAGCCTTACAATGTGTTTGTGTTATTAGTAGAGGTGTACTTTGACTCCTTGTATTTTGAAGCCAACCTGATCTATAATTTGAAGATAGGGACATCCAAATAGATTATATTTAGCATAGTCTGTAAGAAAGGCAGATAAAAATACTAAGAAAAAAAGAAACCACTTAAGATATGAAGAAACGGTCCCCTCTCTCATTACTGGTGTGGTACTCCACACAAGTTAGGGCCAAAACAATCATATTTGGACTTTTCATGCTCTGCGCAATGACCAACACACTATTGACTTTACAAAGTCTAGCATTTGCTAAAGGCACTAGGATCCTGGGAGGCAAGGGATTGACAGCCACAGTAAGTGTTCCTATGCTTAACAGGAACACAGGAAAGGGTTCTGGCAAATGCTACTGGGTCCTTGCACCTGATCAGAGAGGAGGACCCAGAGGAGAGTTTGGCATGCACATTAAAGGATGCTCCAGGGATGGGATGGGGAGGCACTGGGGGTAGGGAGGGAAAAGGGAGGGGAGAGGGCACAGGGGGATAGAGGGTTGGAGGGGGGAGGACCTGTGTACCTGTTAAGTTTGTATGAGTGGAAATAAAAAGTATATTATAGATATAACACAAGTTAATAAAAAGCTCAATCTCAGCGTATTTAAAAAAACAAAAAAGATATGAGTAAACGTACTACAAAATGCAAAAAGAATACAATACATATCCTATTCTATCACCATTATCAAAACTACTCTTATTGGATTTTAAAAATATGTATTATATATATATATATATATATATATATTCCATTCCTTCAACATTATCAAAACTACTCTGTTATTGGATTTTTTCCCAAAATTTCTACTGCCAGTATTTATATTATTTACCTAAGTAACCAAATGAAGCAGCCAGATTGGAAAAATTGGAAATGACTTACCAAAGTTACCACAGATAGCTAATGAATAACTAATCTAAAACATAATCATAGAAACAGATTCATATCTATTTCTATTCAGACTACTAGAAGAGTCATCCAATTATAGAGCGGAAAAGAACACAAGGGCTGGAGACGTCCATTCTTCTTGTGCAACAGCACCTCAAAGTTGTAACTGCATTACATTTTTAATTTATGAAATCCTCAGGGGGGGGTCTCTAAAATGTTAAGTATGTTTCTTCTTTTTCACACCGAGGTAGAAGACTAAACAGTTCATGAATTTTGTGGTACTTTTCTCCCCTCATACCATTTTTTGTTTACCAAAATCCCTGTCTTTTTCTCATGCTATTGTCTGCTCCCACATTCCTCTCAACACGGAGTTAATTTAAAGCATCTTGTCCAGTAACACATCCTTTGTCTCTCATTTTTTAAACTGCCAATTTAAGTTTGAGTAGAGAGTAAAGTAACAGAACAAGTGACTTTGAATGTTTGTGTGCATGAATTATTATATGGGAGGTTTTGAATAAATTCCAAATATTAAGAACTTAGGACATAAGGAGCCCATATTTGCATATAATTTATGCAATTATGTAGGAGGTTTTTCAAAGTGAAAAAAGGTGCTAGCAAATCAGGACAGTGAGCCAATATGCAAAAACTGGAGCTCTAATTTTTTGTATAAATTAGCATATAATAAGAATATGTTCAGAGTCCCACTGTGAATATTCACCATCTTATTTTGAGACATAGAACCCTTTATAATTCTAAAGAAACCATAGAGACATTCTTCCCAGAAAACCAAAAAGAAATTTATAACCCTTTAAAATTAGGAGACAATAAGTAAGGTTCATTGGTTAAATTTAGCTTACTGCCACTTTTGTAAATAATATTTATTATTATTATTATTTTATTGCTATTATTCTATTATTATAATTAATTTCTTCATTGTAAATTGCTCCTTTTTACCACATTGGCAGAACTGAGTAGTTGTTACAGAGAAAGCTTATAAGGGACAAGTTATACCCCTTAACAAAAAATTATTTCTGCCTCTTTTTAGATTATTTATTATAAATAGTGAGAAAATGCTAAAATTGTGAAATTTAATGAATACATATAAAGACATGGCTCATTTTTAAAAAAGATAATAAGTGATAATCTTTACTGATATCTCCCATTGTTGAACTCCTACATCATGAGCTTTACCATGAATTTGATACCAAGCAAGAAAATTCATCAGTTTTACTTCTTGACTAGTAAAGAAAATCAAGGATGAAAATTAAAAATTAAAAATCTTATATTTGTGTGTGTGTGTGTGTGTGTGTGTGTGTGTGTGTGTGTTTACAATAGGGCTCTAAATGTGCCTGTGGAAGCCTAAGAGTGATTTTGGAATCATCTTACACTATTCTACCTTCTTTTGTGCTTTGCTTGGGGTTTCCCAGGCTCCACATTCTGGGGCCAGAAGTACAGGCCACCACCATTTTTCCTCAGCATTTTCACTAGGGATCTAGGATTAAGCTCAGATCCTTCTGCTTGCAAGACAGAGACTTAACTCTTAAGCCATCTTTTCAGCACGGAAAGTTATAGTTAAAGGCTCTAATAATAAAATGCCTTCTTAAGATTTAAAAACTGTAAAATCTATTGAAATGAGAATGTCAGTGTATGTATCTCATTTCTTCTTACTTTCCATTATGCACAGCAAACACTGATGAATAGAATCACTCCATGTACTGAATTATTTTGTGTACTTTATTTTCTGGTTTGTTTCATTTTTCTCAAGGAACTGATAAACACTTGGCCACATTAATCAAAAGAAAAAGAGAGAATGTCTTAATAAAATGAAAAATGAAAAGGGGGAAGTTAAAAGAGACACAAGAGCTCCCCACCCCAGAGCCGAGCCGCCTGGCCAGCAGCACCCGCGTGCGCGGCCGCCCACTTTGCCCCCAGCCCCCTCCGCGCCGAACCCGGAGACCAGCGCCCAGGTGAGAGAGAACCCCTCCCAGCCCAGCCCCCCAACCCGGAGCCCAGCCGCCCGGCCAGCAGCACCCACGTGTGGCCGCTGGCTTAGCCTCCGGGACCCCGCCTCGGACACCATCCCCTCCTGCACTTCTGCCCCTGCGCCCCTCCGCCCCCCCCCCAGGTCGCAGGTGAAGAATTCTGCCATCAACATCAGAACCTCTGCCTCTATGGCCCACCAGGGACCTAGGCACGTGGTCCACGGAAGACACACTGCTACTCAGAATTCAATAGAGTCCAAAGGAAACTCAAGCAAAACGCTTAAGGAACAAAGGGAACATAGACCATACATCTGGACTTCACTACAACCATTGTATCATATGGGTGAGATTCTTCACATCCAGCCCAAAGATAAGTAAACTTTTTTTTTTCTTTTCTCTCACCTTACTGATCCTTTCTAATATCAATGCTGTAGGTAAGCATCCTCATACAGCCACCCCAAAAACATACAACTCCAGGGAGTACACCACCCACCTTCATATTTCACCAAGACACTAGATCGTAAAAGTGCACTACCATACTTATATTCATCCCCTGGTTACTTAACTGATGTACTAACATCCTAGTAGTCTCATCTAGAATATAACAATACCAATACACAAACATACCCAATCCAAGGCAAGCACTAGTAACAACTGGCAGGTGTAACAATACCAACTACATCGGTTCAGTGAAAAACACACAGAAACTGAAAGGTCCTAAAAAACAAAACAACAATGTACAAGTCAAAGTGCAGATCCACGAGAAACAAAACCCAAGAAGACCAATCTCCCACCAAAAGAATCAATCCCATAATGATGGATTGCGACCAGAAAAAATCCATAGAAAATAGCCATGAAAGCCAGACCCAACATAACGACTTTCAGAGTATGATCATTACCATGATTAATAATATGAAAGAGGAAATCCGAGAAGAGTTAAACAACCGTATCAACCACTTTGAACAGGAACACAACAGGAACCTGGAAGAGTTGAGAAAAACAGTTCAAGAAACAAAAATAGGTATGGAGCAGGTAAAACAGTCTCAGGCAGAGTTTAAAATTGAACTAAGAGATAAGTTATCATCAACCCAAAACTGGACAGAGAGTCTTATCAGCAGAACCAATGAGGCAGAAAATAGAATTTCAGATCTTGAAGACAAAGTAGGAGAATTAACCAGCTCAATGGAAGAGATTGTTAAAGCCAAAAATGTACTGGAGAGGAGCATTCAAGAAATATGGGACACCCTGAAGAAGCCTAACATGCTCATTTATGGAATACCAGAACAAGAATCCTAAAATACCACACCTGAGGAAATATTTCAATTCATCATAAATGAAAACTTCCCACAACTAAAGAATGAGAGGCCTACCAAATACAAGAGGCATTTCGCACTCCAAACAGATGTGACCAAAATAGAAAATCGCCACGGCAAATAAGAGCCAAACACTCCACATTCAAGACAAAGAAAGGGTGTTGAGAGCTTCAAGAGAAAAAAAGCAAGTCACTATTAAAGGTAAACCTATTAGAATAACAAGTGACTACTCAATGGAAACAGTAAAGGCAAGAAGAGCTTGGAGAGACATACTCCAAGTATTGAATGAGCAAAAATGCCAACCTAGACTGATATACACGGCAAAACTATCTGATTGAGGGAGAAAGAAAAGTTTTCCAGCACAAAGACAACTTGAAGGGATACATGTCTACCAAACCAGGCCTTCAAAAAATCCTAGAAATGATACTCAAGCTTGAAGAAAAGAGCAAGCGTATCCAGGAGGAGAGAAGGGAAGTATAATACCACCAAAATATAAATATCAAACAACATGCTTACAAAATCTACTAAACATAAAAATGTCCAGAATTAAAAATAATTTCCCCATTATAACATTAAATGTCAACGGCATTAACTCACCAATTAAGAGACATAGATTACAAATTTAGATTAAAAACCACAATCCAACAATCTGCTGCCTTCAGGAAACACATCTCACCACAAAAGATAGGCACTTCCTAAGAATGAAAGGCTGGTCCAAAATCTTGCAAACTAATGGAACCAGGAAATAGGCAGGGGTAGCAATTATGCTTTCAGACAAAGTGGACTTCAAACCATAGAAAATCATAAGAGACAGAGATGGATACGACATTTTAGTCACAGGTACAATTCACCAGGAAGACTTCACAATACTGAACATCTATACACCCAATACAGGCCCCTCCACATTCATTAAGAAAACCCTACAGCGTCTAAAGCAAGAAATCAACCCCCAAACGATAATTCTTGGGGACTTCAACACCGCCCTCTCAACATGGGATAGATCAACAGGTCAAAAGCATAACAAAGACACTTTGGAGTTTAACCAAACCCTTAAAGAAATGGACCTTACAGATCTCTATCGAACTTTTCACCCATGCACCAAAGAATACACATTATTCTCAGCAGCACACGGAACTTTCTCCAAAATAGATCACATACTGGGCCACAAAACGAATCCACACATATACAAAAAAGTTGTAATTCTAATCTGTGCCCTGTCAGACCACCATGGCCTAAAGCTGGACATCCACAACACAACAAACAAGAGAAAACACACTAACTCCTGGAAACTTAACAACATGATGCTGAATGAGAACTAGATTCAGGAAGAATTAAAAAGGAAATTCAAGATTTCCTGAAAGTGAATGATAATGAAAATACAACTTACCAAAATCTCTGGGACACAATGAAAGCTGTTCTAGGTGGTAAGTTCATACATAGCTCTTAATGCCTACATCAGAAAAATGGAAACATAAGAAATAAATAATTTAACAATGCAGCTTAAGGCTTTGGAGAAACTTGAGCAATCTGATCCCAAAAGTAGTAGAAGAGAGGAGATTAGCGAAATAAGGGGAGAAATATCTGAAATTGAGACTAAGAAAACAATAGAAAAAATCAACCAGTCAAAAAGCTGGTTCTTTGAAAAAATCAATAAGATTGATACACCCTTAGCTAAATGAACCAAAAGCAAGAGAGAAAAAACCCAAATTAACAAAATTAGAAATGAACATGGAGTTATCACTACGGATACCCAAGAAATCCAGAGAATTATAACATCATATTTCAAAAATTTGTACTCTGTGAAGTTTGACAACACAAAAGAGATGGATGAATTTCTAAGTAAACACAACCTACCTAAATTGAATCAGGAAGTTGTGAATTATTTAAATAGTCCTATAACATACAAGGAAATTGAAGAAGTAATCTCGAATCTTCCCACCGAAAAACGTCCTGGGCCAGATGGATTCAGCACAGAATTCTACCAGACATTTAAGGAGTTAATAACACCAATACTCCTTAAACTGTTCCATCAAATAGCAAAGGAAGGAACACTACCAAATTCCTTCTATGAAGCTAATATCGTCTTAATCCAAAAAACTAATAAAGATTAACTTAAAATAGAAAACTATAGGCTGATCTCTCTGATGAACACAGATGCAAAGATTCTCAACAAAGTCTTAGCAAATTGGATTCAAAAACATATCAAAAAGATCATTCACGGGGACCAAATAGGCTTCATCCCCGGCACACAAGGTTGGTTCAACATATGCAAATCAATAAATGTAATTCATCATGTAAACCAGTCCAAAGACCAAGACCACATGATACTCTCAATAGATGCAGAAAAAGCTTTTGACAAAATCCAACAGCCTTTTATGATCAAAACGCTAGAGACTGTAGGAATGAAAAGAACCTTTATCAATATAATAAAAGCTGTATACAACAAGCCCACAGCAAGGATTATGCTCAATGGGGAACAATTGGAAGCACTCCCACTTCGTTCAGGACCTAGACAAGGCTGTCCACTCTCACCACTTCTATTCAATATTGTACTTGAAGTCTTAGCTGAAGCCATAAGACAAGTAAGGGAGATAAAAAGATTCAAATTGGCAAGGAAGAAGTCAAGTTATCTCTATTTGCAGATAACATGACCAGGAAGCTCCTGGAACTAATTGAGAAGTTCAGCAGGGTGGCAGGATACAAAATAAATGTGCAAAAATCAGAGGCCTTCCTATATGCCCAGAATGAAAGAAGTGAAAAAGCCTTGAGAGAAACAATCCCATTTACTATAGCCCCGAAGAAAATGAAATACCTTGGTATAAACCTAACCAAGGAGGTAAAAGACCTTTACAATGAAAACTTTAAAAGCCTAAAGAAAGAAATAGCAGAAGACACCAGAAGGTGGAAAGACCTCCCATGTTCCTGGATTGGTAGAATTAACATTGTAAAAATGACCATTCTACCAAAGGCAATATACAAATTCAGTGCTATACCAATTAAAATCCCAAAGCAGTTCTTTAAAGAAGTTGACCAAATAATCTCAAAATTCATATGGAGGCACAAAAGACCCAGGATAACAAAGACAATCCTGAGTAACAAAAACACTGCTGGAGGTATTACCATACCAAACCTTAGTCTATACTACAAATCCATTTTTATAAAAGCTGACTGGTACTGGCTCCAAAATAGACACACAGATCAATGGATAAGGGTTGAAGACCCAGATATTAGCCCACAAAAATACAGCCATTTGGTCTTTGACAAAGGGGCCCAAAGAATCCAATGGAAAAAGAACAGCATCTTCAACAAATGGTGCTGGCAAAACTGGATCTCCACATGCGAAGATTAAAGCTGGACCCATACTTGTCACCTTGTACAAGACTTAATTCCAAATGGATCAAGGATCTTGGTTTAAGGCCAGAGACTTTAAAAACCATAGTTGAAATGATAGGGAACTCCCTCGAGCTGATTGGGCTAGGCCAACATTTCCTAAATAGACATCCAATGGAACAGTCACTGCTAACAACTCTCAATAGTTGGGATCTTGTGAAATTAAAGAGCTTCTGTTCAGATAAAGAGATTGTAACATGAGCTCAAAGGCAACCCACAGAATGGGACAAAATCTTCACTAACCACATATCTGACAGAGCTCTACCATCCAGAGTGCACAAAGAACTTAGAAAACTAAACACCAAGGAAAACAATGGCCCAATTAAAAAATGGGCCCTGGAACTTAAAAGAAATTTTACCAGGGATGAAATTAAAATGTCTAAAAAATATCTTAAAAAATGCTCCACTTCCTTAGCCATCAGGGAAATGCAAATCAAAACTTCCCTGAGGTATCATCTCACCCCGGTCATAATGGCAAAAATCCACAATGCAAACAACGACAAATGCTGGAGAGGATGTGGAGAGAGGGGAACTCTCCTACATTGCTGTTGGGAATGCGGGCTCATACAGCCACTCTGGTGAGCCGTCTGGAGATTCTTAAAGAAATTAAAGATTGAAATGCTATATGACCCTGCTATCCCACTTTTGGGAATAACCCCCCATGCAGCAGAGGTTCGCCTTGACAGCACAAGCTTGACCATGTTCATAGCAGCACTGTTTACAATAGCAAAGTCATGGAATCAACCTAAATGTCCAACAGTTGACGAGTGGATAAGGAAACTGTGGTACGTCTATACAATGGAGTACTACTCAGCCATCAAAAATGATGAATTACTGGAATTTGCTGGGAAATGGATGTCATTAGAAACAATTATATTAAGTGAAGTATTCCAAACCCAGGAAATTAAGCACCATATGTACTCCGTAATAGGTGGCTCCTAGTACCAAACTCACCCAGCCCACATGGAGACACTCAAAAGTAAACCTATGTAACACAGTAATTGCAAGGATTATGAACAAGAGAGATGGGGTAGGAGGGCCACACCAGAAACAAGGAGAGAGGGGACCATGTTACAGCAGAGAAAATAGGCCTCCATCAAGGTCTGCAAGTAAGTAATGAGAAACCTGGTTAAGTTCACAGACGTTCTTTCCTGATCTCACCAGAAGGGGAGGGCATATAGTCTAGCAGATAAAAAGTAATCATTTTGCAAATGGGTGATGGACCCCTCCCTCACTGAGGTTTCCTACTCTTATTACATCTACCCTTGAATGTGCTATTATAACAAGACTCCAGTTTAACAGCTTTTTGTCTCTGGCCAGGGGGTGACATACAGTGCCCATCACGATGGAGTGAAGGGCATTGCAGGAGCAGCAAAACTGAAAAAGAAAATCAACAAACCACAATCCAGAACTTCAGAGACTCTATATCAATCACATAGAACTAGGCCAGCCTAATCTCTCCCCATCCTGGAACTCAGGGACATTTGCGGAATAGGGGGCGGTAAGATTGTAAGAGGAAAAGGATGGGAGGAGCAAGGATTTGCAAGATTCTCAACAATAGTTGGGGCCAAAGCAATCATAATTGGACTTTGCATGCCCTGCGCAATGTCCAGTGCACTGTTGTCCTCATAAAGTCTAGCATCTGTTAAGGGCACCGAGATCCCTGGAGGCAAGGGATTGACAGCCATAGTAGTGCTCCTATGCTTAAGGGGAACAAGAGAAATGGCTTATGGAAATGCCACTGGGTCCTTGTATTTCATCAGAGAGGAGAACCCAGTGGAGAGTCTGGCGTACACAATAAAGGACTCTCTGGGAATTGGGGTGAGGCACTGGGGTATGGGGAGGTAGAGGAGGGGGAGGAGAGGGTTCGGGGGGAGGAGGGGGGAGGGAGGGAACTGGCAAAAAAGTTTTTAAAATGTATAATTAAATTTTTAATAAAAAAAGGAAATAAAAATCATCATAAAAAAATAAAAGAGACACAAGGTTAAGTTAATCCAGAGAAGTAACAGACTTAAATGCAAAAATCATATGATTTTCTCAATAGAGAAGTATAGAATGTTTTCTAAATTGGACAATCTAAAAGAAATGGATAAACTTTTTTTTTAGGAAAATTTTCTTTTATTTTGCCTTTTTTATTTTTTTATTTTTTGTCTGCTCATACAAACATCATAGGAACCCCTGTCCTCTCCCTTCCTCCACCCCTCCCTGGCCCTCCTTGTTCCCTCCCCACTTTGTCCCTTAAGAAATGGATAAACTCTTAAATAAATACAATCTATCAAAAAATTTTGACTCAATATGAAATAGGTAATTTAAGCAGAATAACAAGTGATGATGTCAAAACTACAATTACAAGACTCCCAACCTAAAAAAGTCCAGGACCAGAGAGATCAGCACACAATTTTACCAGACTTTCACAGAATAACTAGCTAATGCCTCTACTTATCAAATAATTTCATGAAATAGAGTAAGAAGGAATGCTTCCAAACTCTTTCTATGAGGTCAGTACTACTCTGATGCCAATGTCAAGCAAAGGCACATCAAAAAAAAAAAAAAGAGAGAAAAAGAGAATTATAGCCCAATCTCATTAAGGACAACAGATACAATAATCCTTAATATAATATTTGCAGACTATGTCCAAAATTGTATCAAAAAGATCATATACCATGGTCATCACAATGTATGTTTAAAAGGGTTTTGACAAAATTCAACATCTCTTCATAACAAAAGCTGTGGAAAAAGCAGGAATGGAAGGGATCTATCTTTTTTTAAAATACATTTTTTATTATTTTTTCAGCTCATACAAACTTAATAGGTACACCAGCTCCCTCCCTCCCTCCTCCCCCCCCCGAACCCCCTGCCTCTCTCCCCTCACCCCTCCCTCCCCATCCCCACGTGCCTCCCGCCCCAATTCCCAGAGTCCTTTCTTGTGCAAGCCTTACTCTCCTCTGGGCCCTCCTCTCCGATGACGTACAAGGACCCAGTGGCATTTCCCTGAACCCTTTCCCGTGTTCCCCTTAAGCATAGGAACATTGCTGTGGCTGCCAATCCCTTGCCTCCAAGGATCTTGGTGCCTTTAGCAGATGCTAGACTTTGTGAGGTCAATAGTGTGTTGGACATTGCGCAGGGCATGCAAAGTCCAATTATGATTGCTTCGGCCCTAACTTGTGTGGAGTATCTTGCAAATCATTGCTCCTCCCATCCTTTTGCTCTTACACTCTTACCGCCCCCTCTTCTGCAAATGTCCCTGAACTTCAGGATGGGGAGAGATTAGTCTGGCCTAGTTCTAGGTGGTGATATAGAGTCTCTGAAGTTCTGGATAGTGGTTTGTTGATTTTCTTTTGCAGTTTTGTTGCTCCTGCAATGCCCTTCACTCCATCGTGATGGGCACTGTATGTCATCCCCTGGCCAGAGACAGAAAGCTGTTGAACTGGAGTCTTATCATAAGAGCATATTCAAGGGTAGATGTAATACTTATACCCAAAGGAAGGGATCTATCTTAACATAATATCGATTACATCCATCAAGTCTAAGGCAAACATTATTTTAAATATGGAAAAGTTTGAAGAATTCTCACTTTGATCAGGAATGAGATAAGGCTATCCAATTTACTGCTCCTGTTTAGTATTGTACTTGAGGTCCTAGCAATAATGCAAGAGTGGGAAATAAAAATAATATAAATAGGAAAGGAAGAAGTTAAGATTTCATATTTGCAGGTGATTTGATTCTGTACTTGAGAGATATTCAAGTCATTCTTAAGGACATGGCTTTTTTCTAGGCTGTTAGCACTTTTTAAAACATCTTTAAGTGTAACATGTCCTAAGCACAGGAATATGTGAAGCTAGGGTTGGGTATTAAGAAAGTCAGAAAAGGAAAGACACCTACTGAGAATACAATGGGGGAGGGGAATCCACAGTGTGCTATAAGGGCAGACGGCAAAAGTCCACCACTCAGTTCTATCAGATTATATTTATAAATTGGGGGATAATCAGTGAGTTTGGAATTGTATGCAAATCCAAGTTGTGAAAAATCACTGGAAAGGGAGATAAGGCAATACAAGGGCTCTCCTAACTTCCAGTATGCTTGGAATGACTAAGTTGAGACTCCAGAAGAATTACATTCCTTATAACTAACATTGTTCACACACATAGAGAGAGAGACATCTGTGCATGAGTCTTCTACAATATAAACAGACAAAAGATCTCAGACTATGGACTTAATTCTTACGATTCCCAGAAAATGCCAGGGGTAAGACTAACACTTCTGTACATCCATTTCCCATGAAAAGTTCACGATTTCAACTCCTCTATTATCTCATGCTTTCTATCAAAGAATAAGTTTCCTTTTCAATGGGAACATCCAATATACCACTTTGTTCTATGTGGCACTCTAGAACCCTTTCATTTCATTTCTGGGAACATTTCGAGAAACCTTTTCTGCATAGCACTTTCCTCTTATTTCTGATATTGACAAGACTCTTCTGAGATTAACATTGACACACTTCCTTGCCTCATAGTTTATATTCTTCATCATTGTGGTTTTAGCGATTATATATTTTGATTGATATTCTATAATAACACAGTGGTACATGCAGTCATTATACAACTAGATCTTCCCTGTCTTGCAACATTGAGATAACGAGTGAAAAACATGCGTATGTCTATGTGTATTTGTGTGTAAATGTAGGCATTTATGCACATAGATTCTTAGAAATGGTATAATTGTATTTTTATATATTTTTAATTTGTTTTGCTTGTTTTACAAATATAATGGACAGCTCTCCATGCATCATTTCCTGTCTCTCCCTTCCCTTTCATATCCTTCCTTTCCTTCACCAATGCCTCCCAGTTCCTCCCAACATCTTGCCTATCTGCCTCAGTGGACGCAGGGCTGTTTTGGATTATCTGCTCAAGTGGGGACTCAGTCCTCTGTGGAATGACAAGTAGCCCTTTCTGGGTAGACTCACTAATAAGGGCACAGCATTGGCTATAGAAAAGAGATATAAACCAATGAATTAGAATTGAAGACTCAGACATAGGTGCACTCACATAACAATAAACTGATCTTTGACATAAATAAAAAAATCCATTGGAAAAAGGACAACATTTTCAACGAATATTATTAGCAAAATTCAGAAGAATGAAACTGAATTATTACCTGTCTCCCTGCATGAAAACTAACTCCAAATGGATCAAATATCTCAATGTTAGACCACACAATATAAAACTCTTGGAATGAAAAGTAGAAAATACTCTCAAATCAATTGACTTCAGCCAGCATTTCCTCAATAGGACCCAATGGCACAGAGTGTAAGTCCAATACTAAATAAGGGGGATTATATGAAATTAAAAGGTATTGCTTAGCAAAAGAGAGTGTCAATCTTTAACTTTTTCAGAAATTGCCATATTGATCGCCAGAATAGTTGTATAAGCCTGCATTCCCACCAGCAATGTAGGAAAGTTCCCTTCTCTCCACATCCTGTCCAACATTTGGTTTTGTTTGTATTGCTATACCTCTACTGGAAATAATTCCCTATAATGCAGAAATTTACTACAGTGACATGAGCACAACTATGTTCAATGAAGCACTATTTACAATAGCAAAGTCATGGAATCAACCCAAATAAAAATGTGGTACGTTTACACAATAGAATACTACTCCGCCATCAAAAAAGATGAATTAATGAAATTTGCTGGGAAATAAATAGAATTAGAAAAAATTATATTGAGTGAAATATCCCAGACACAGAAAGTTAGACACCATATGTACTCCCTAACAAGTGGATCCTAGTTCCAACCCCACTTAATGATACATTCAAAGGTGAATCTCTGTAATACCTACTATAATCGCAAAGGATTATAAACAGGAAGGTAGGGGAAGGAGGGCCTCAAACAAACAAAAAAAAGAGATAGGGGATCACACTTCAGTAGAGAAAATAGGCCACAGTCAACTATTTCATGTAATTAGCAAGACATCTGGTTCAACTCACTCTCACTTCCTTTACTGGTTCCCAAACACGTTTGATCTCACCAATCAAGGAGGATACAGGGACTGATAGATAGATGGTAACCATCTGGCAAATTCTACTCCTATTCTTCCATCTACCTTTGAGTCTCCTCTTATATTAAGATCTTCATTTAAACAGTCTTTTAACTTTGGTAAGGAGATGATCTTTGATACCAACTTGGATGCAGCCAGTGGTGCCGGTAAAGGAAACCTGAAAACAACAACAAACCATAATTCAGAACACCAAAGACCCTACATTAATGACCTGGAATCAGACCAGTCAAATCTCTCTACATCCTAAAGCTCAGGGAACCTTGCAGAAGAGGGGGCAGCAAGATTGTAAGAGCTTAAAGATGGGGAAGACCAGCAATATACAAGATACTCCACACAAGTTAAGGCTGCAGCAGCCAGAATTAGATTTTGCCTGACCTGCACAATGGCTGACATGTCAACGATCCCCAAAAATCTAGCATGGATCACAGGGGAGAGGGCTCCAGGCAGTAGGATCCCTAGAGGCAAGGGACTAAGTAGTCATAATAGAGTCTCCATACTAATGTGGAGCTAAAGAAGTGGCTTCAAGCTACATTACTGAGTCCTGAACCCTCACTAGGGTGGAGTCAGACTCAGAGAGAGGTTTGGTGTTCACACAAAACAATGATCCGGGGGATAAGAGAGAGGGGAGGCACTGGGAAAGGGGAAGGGAGGGAGGGGGTGAAAGGAAGAGGGAATTGGGGAGAGTACAAAGGGGGACAATTTAGAGAGAGGAGGAGGGAAGGGGAGGACAGGGGTACCTACTGAGCTTGTATGATTAGAAAAAAAATAAAATGTGAGAGAAGATAAATGAATATTGTGTTATCATTTATTGAGAAAAAAAACGTGGTGTATATATACAATGGAATACTACTTAGCCATCAAAAAAGATGAATTAATGAAAATTGCTGGGACATGAATGGAATTAGAGAAATCATATTTGAATGAATTATCCTAGACACAGTAAGTTAGACACTGTATGTACTCTTTAATAAGCAGATCTTAGTTCCAAACCCACATAATGACATACTCAAAGGCAAATCTCTGTAATCGCAAAGGATTATAAACAGGAAGAAAGGGAAAAGAAGACCTCAAAATAAAGGAGATAGGAGATCATACTTCAGTAGAGAAAAATGCCCATGGTAAAGTACTACATGTAAGTAGTGAGACATCTGGTGAAGCTCACCCTCAATTCCCTTACTTGTCACTTATTCCTGCAGAGAGATGGCAACCATCTGGCAAATGGGAAACTGACCCACACACACACTGATGTGACCTACTCCTATTGTTTCATCTACCTTTGAGTCTTCTCTTATATTAAGATCTTCATTTGAACAGTCTTTTATCTTTGGTTAGAAAGTGATCTTTGATACCAACTTGAATGTAGCCAAAGGCAGCCAGAAAAGGAAAATGGACCCTTCCCTCCACTCCGCCACCCGGGACGAGCATGCGTGGTCCAGCCAGGCCTCACCGCGCGACCTAGGTAAGCTCCGTCCCCGCCCACACCCAGAACTCCAGGCCAAATAATTCAGTTTAGTGAAAAACGCACAGAAATTGAAAGATCTTAAGAGTTAAAACATTGCCAACGTCAAAGTACAAATCCATGAGAAACAATACTCAAGTAAACAAATCTCACACTGAAGGAATTAATCCTATAACATTAGACTCCAACCAGAACAAACCCATGGAAAATGGCCAAGAAAGCCTGACCCAGGATAACGACCTTCAAAATATGATCATTACCATGTTCAATACTATGAAAGAGGAAATCCGGGAGGAATTAAATAATCGAATCAATCACTTTGAAGAGGAACACAACAGACACTTGGAGGAGTTGAGAAAAACAGTGCAAGAAACAAAAACTGGCATAGAGCAGTTAAAGCAGACTCAAGCAGAGATTAAAACTGAGCTAAAAGACAAGTTATCTTCAACCCAGAACTCCACAGAGAGTCTTATCAGCAGAACTAAGGGAGCAGAAAACAGAATTTCAGACCTTGAAGATAAAGTGGGAGTAATAAATAGCTCAATGGAAGAGGTTGTTAAAGCCAAAAATATACTTGAGAGAAATATCCAGGAGATATGGGACACCCTGAAGAAGCCTAACATGCGTATTCATGGAATACCAGTGCAAGAATCTCAAAATACCACCCCTGAGGAAATTTTTCAAACGATCATCAAGGAAAACTTTCCTCATCTAAAAAAAGAGAGGCCCATCCATATACAAGAGGCATTCCGCACCCCAAAAAGATATGACCAAAACAGAAGCTCGCCATGGCAAATAACAGTCAAAACACTCCACACTCAAGATAAAGAACTGGTGCCGAGAGCTTCAAGGGAGAAAAAACAAGTCACTTTTTTTAACTATTAATACATTTTTTATTATTATTTCAGCTCATACAAACTTAATAGGTACACCAGTTCCCTCCCTCCCTCCTCCTCCCCCCCAAATCCCTGCTCCCCCTCCCCTCCCCTCTCCCTCCCCATCCCCCAGTGCCTCCCACCCCAATTCCCATAGAGTCCTTTCTTGTGCATGCCTGACTCTCCTCTGGGCCCTCCTCTCCGATGACGTACAAGAACCCAGTGGCCTTTCCCTGAACCCTTTCCCGTGTTCCCCTTAAGTATAGGAACACTGTCAATCCCTTGCCTCCAAGGATCTTGGTACCTTTAGCAGATGCTAGACTTTGTGAGGTCAATAGTGTGTTGGACATTGCACAGAGCATGTAAAGTCCAATTAAAAAAGTCACTTTTAAAGGTAGACCTATTAAAACAACAAATGACTTCTTAGTCGAAACAGTAAAAGCAAGAAGAGCTTGGAGAGACACACTTCAAGTATTGAATGAGCAAAAATGTCAACCCAGGCTGATTTACCCTGCAAAACTATCAGTCATGATCAAGGGAGAAAGAAAAATTTTCCAGCACAAAGACAACTTGAAGGGATACATGTCCACCAAACCAGGCCTTCAAAAAATGCTAGAAATGATACTCAAGCATGAAGAAAAAACAGGCATATCCAGGAGAACAGAAGGCAAGTATAACACCATTAAAAGCGAAGCAATATACTTATAAAAATTATTAAACATAATAAATGTCTGGAATTAGCAATAGTTTCTCCATTATAACACTAAATGTTAATGGAATTAAGTCACCTATCAAGAGACACAGATTACAAATTTGGATTAAAAATCACAATCCATCAATCTGCTGCCTGCAGGAAACCCATCTCACCACAAAAGATAGGCATGCCCTAAAAATAAAAGGCTGGTCAACAATTCTACAAGCTAATAGAAGCAGGAAACAGGCAGGAGTAGCCACTATGTTATCAGACAAAGTGGACTTAAAACTAAAGAAAATTATAAGAGACACGGATGGATACAACATTTTAGTCACAGGTACAATTCAACAGGAAGACTTCACAATACTGAACATCTATACACCCAATACAGGCCCCTCCACATTCATTAAGAAAACCCTACAGCGTCTAAGCAAGAAATAAACCTCCAAATGATAATTCTTGGGGACTTCATCACCACCCTCTCAACATGGGATAGATCAGCAGGTCAAAAGTTTAACAGAGACACTTTGGAGCTTAACCAAACCCTTAAAGAAATGGACCTTACAGATCTCTATCGAACTTTTCACCCACGCACCAAAGAATACACATTTTTCTCAGCAGCACACGGAACTTTCTCCAAAATAGATCACATATTGGGCCACAAAACGAATCCACACATATACAAAAAAGTTGTAATTCTAACCTGTGCCCTGTCAGACCACCATGGCCTAAAGCTGGACATCCACAACACAACAAACAAGAGAAAATACACTAACTCCTGGAAACTTAACACTATGATGCTGAATGAGAACTGGATTCAGGAAGAAATTAAAAAGGAAATTCAAGATTTCCTGAAAGTGAACGATAACGAAAATACAACTTACCAAAATCTCTGGGACACAATGAAAGCTGTTCTAAGAGGTAAGTTCATAGCTCTGAATGCCTACATCAAAAAAATGGAAACATCAGAAATAAACAACTTAGCAATGCAGCTTAAAGCTTTAGAGAAACTTGAGCAATCTGATCCCAAAAGTAGTAGAAGAGAGGAGATTATCAAAATAAGGGGAGAAATATCTGAAATCGAGATTAAGAAAACAATAGAAAAAATGAACCAGTCAAAAAGCTGGTTCTTTGAAAAAATCAATAAGATAGATACACCCCTAGCTAAATTAATCAAAAGCAGGAGAGAGAAAACCCAAATTAACAAAATTAGAAATGAACATGGAGTTATCACTACTGATACCCAAGAAATCCAGAGAATTAAAACATCATATTTCAAAAACTTATACTCTGTGAAGTTTGACAACACAAAAGAGATGGATGAATTTCTAAGTAAACACAACCTACCTAAATTGAATCAGGAAGTTGTGAATTATTTAAATAGTCCTATAACATACAAGGAAATTGAAGAAGTAATCTCGAATCTTCCCACCAAAAAATGTCCTGGGCCAGATGGATTCAGCACAGAATTCTACCAGACATTTAAGGAGTTAATAACACCAATACTTCTTAAACTGTTCCATCAAATAGCAAAGGAAGGAACACTACCAAATTCCTTCTATGAAGCTAATATCGTCTTAATCCCAGAACCTAATAAAGATTCACTCTAAAAAAGAAAACAATAGGCTGATCTCTCTGATGAACACAGACGCAAAGATTCTCAACAAAGTCTTAGCAAATCAGATTCAAAAACACATTAAAAAGATTATTCATGGAGACCAAGTAGGCTTCATCCCCAGCACACAAGGTTGGTTCAACATATGCAAATCAATAAATGTAATTCATCATGTAAACCAGTCCAAAGTCCAAGACCACATGATACTCTCGATAGACGTCTGGAGATTCTTAAAGAAATTAAAGATTGAAATGCCATATGACCCTACTATCCCACTTTTGGGAATAACCCCCCATGCAGCAGAGGTTCACCTTGATAGCACAAGCATGACCATGTTCATAGCAGCACTGTTTACAATAGCAAAGTCATGGAATCAACCCAAATGTCCAACAGTTGACGAGTGGATAAGGAAACTGAGGTACATCTATACAGTGGAGTACTACTCAGCTATCAAAAAGGATGAATTACTGGAATTTGCTGAGAAATGGGTGTCCTTAGAAACAATTATATTAAGTGAAGTATTCCAAACCCAGAAAATTAAGCACCATATGTACTCCCTAATAGGTGGCTCCTAGTACCAAACCTACCCAGCCCACCTTGAGACACTCATAGGTAAATCTATGTATTACCTACAGTAATTGCAAGGATTATGAACAGGAGGGATAGGGTTGGAGGGCCACACCAGAAACAAGGAGAGAAGTGACCATGTTACAGTAGAGAAAATAGGCCTCCATGAAGGACTGCAAGGGGTGACATACAGTGCCCAACAGGATGGAGTGAAGGGCATTGCAGGAGCAGCAAAACTGCAAAAGTAAATCATCAAACCACTACCCAGAACTTCAGAGACTCTATATCAACCACCTAGAACTAGGCCAGACTAATCTCTCCCCATCCTGAAGCTCAGGGAAATTTTCGGAAGAGGGGACGGTAAGAGTGTAAGAGCAAAAGGATGGGAAGAGCAATGATTTGCAAGATACTCCACACAAGTTAGGGCCGAAGCAATCATAATTGGACTTTGCATGCCCTGCGCAATGTCCAACACACTATTGACCTCACAAAGTCTAGCATCTGCTAAAGGCACCAAGATCCTTGGAGGCAAGGGATTGGCAGCCACAGCAATGTTCCTATGCTTAAGGGGAACACGGGAAAGGGTTCAGGGAAATGCCACTGGGTCCTTGTACGTCATCGGAGAGGAGGGCCCAGAGGAGAGTCAGGCATGCACAAGAAAGGACTTTATGGGAATTGGGGCAGGAGGCACTGGGCGATGGGGAGGGAGGGGTGAGGGGAGGGGGAGCAGGGGTTTGGGGGGGAGGAGGAGGGAGGGAGGGAACTGATGTACCTAATAAGTTTGTATGAGCTGAAATAATAATAAAAAATGTATTAAAAAAAAGAAATATAAGTGACCAGAAATGCCTATGAGAGGAGAATGGTTGCATTAATATATTTGCATAATAAAGTGTGATATAACACTAATTATAAATGAGCTTCAATTGTAACTAGTGTAGAAAACTCTCAAAGAATGTAAATTTGTGATGAAACATATAAATAAAGGATGAATATTTAAAAAAAAGAAAAAAAATGGAAAACAAGAACAAACCATAATTTAGAATACCATAGGCCCTATGTTATTTACTTGGAACCAGACCAGTCAAATCTCTCCCCATCCTAAAGCTGAAGGAACCTTGAAGAGTGGGTGGTGAGATTGTAAGAGCCTATTGATGGGGAAAACCAACAATATGTAAGATATTCCACATAAGTTAGGGCTGCAGCAACCAGAATTAGACTTTGTCTGACCTACACCATGCTGACATGTCAGTGACCCCCAAACGTCTAGCATAGATCACAGGGGAGAAGGCTCGAGGCAACAGGATTCTTAAAGACAAGGGATTAAACAGCCATAATAGAGTTCCCCTACTAATAGGGAGTCCAAGAAAGGGCTCCTGTCTATACCACTGAGTCCTGAACCCTCACTAGGATGGAGAACTCAGAGGGAGGTTTGGTATTCACATAAAAGGATGCTCCAGGGGATGCAAGGGAGGTAGGGGAAGACACCAGGAAGGATGGAAGGGTGAAAGGGGGGCTGACTGGGGTGAGAAAAGGGGAGGGAGAGGATATGAGTACCTACTTAGCTGAGCTTGTACGATTAGGAAAAAAATAAAATGTAGGAGAAAAAATTTAAAAAGAGAGTATTAATTGGGCAGAAAGGCAACCCAAAGTAAGGGAAAACATCTTTATCAACCACATATCTAATAGAGGACTAAATTCAAAGTACACAAAAAACTTAAAAAAATGAATACCAAAGAAGTAAACAACCCCATTAAAAAATGGGCTACACAACTGAAAAGAACCTTCTCACAAGATGAAATTCAAATATCTTACAATCATTTTAAAAAATGTTCTACCTCCCAAGTCATTTGTGAAATGCAAATTAAAACCACCCGATACATTCGAGAATGACTAAGATCCAAAACACAATAAACAGCAATGGATGTGCCACATGGATGTGTATGTTGCTGGTGGGATTGATCTCTTTGGAGATCAATTTGAAGGTAAATAAATTAAGTTAGAAATAGAAATTCCATGCAACCCAGTTATACTAGTCCTGAGAATATCCCCAAAGAATATTCCCAAAGAACACTGCATGCAGCATCAAAGACATATGTACAATCATGTTCATTGTAGCCCTTTTCACAATTGCAAAGATATGAACTAACTTAGATGTACAACCATTGATGAATGGTTAGTGAAAGCGTGGTGCATATATCCAACAGAACATGTCAGGAAAGATAAGCTAATGAAATTTGCCAGTAAATGGATAGAACTGGAAGAAATCATGCTGAGTGAAGCATTCTAAGCACAGAAAGAAAGCCGCCACTTTTTCTCCCTTACAATTGGATCCTAGCATTAAACCCTCAGTTTTATGGAATCAAACAGAAACTCTTAAAACACCCAGTAAAGCAAAAGAAAACAAGCTAGACGCATGGAAGGCGATCACCAAAAGAGAAAAAACAATAGATAACAGGTAAACAAATATTTAAAAAAATCTTTTATGTAAGAAAAGTCTTAAAGGAGCAGGAAAAACAGAAATAGGACACAGTAGAGAGTGAGATTAGCTTCCAGGTAGCCAACCACCTGCTTACTAGCCCTTAACACCTTTCCATGTACATGTCAGGGAACACAGGCCAAGCACTATAAATCTAAACAACAGTGGATGGAGTGAAAATTGACAGTAGACAGGATCAGATATCTCAGAACTAACCATAAACACCAGAGAATAAATCACTCTAAACAGCTCTCATTTTAATCTTTAGATAAAAAATTATCTCAGCATCCAAACAAGAGGCAGTCTAGTGCAATGAAAGAAAAGTGACATAGACAACAACAACCAACCAGAATACAGAGTTTTAGTGACATTAAAATGCTCAGCTGGCATCAGGACAACCAAACTGTTTCCCATCCTAAGGCTCAGGAAACCTTGAAAAAAGGGGGCAGTAAGACTACAAGAAACTAAAAATAGGGAAATCTACCACTGGCCAAGAAACACCACCCAAGGCAAAGTTGGTACATCCAGGAACCCACTGCAATGAGACTTACCTTCATCAGACCTGCATAATCGCTGACATATCATCATTCCGCCATAGACTAGTGAGGATTTCAGGAAAAACAATTATATGCAGTGATAACCTTAGGGACTGGCAGTGTAATTGTTTTTTAAAGCATATTTGAGATTACTTTCAAAATGAGTTATAATAAAATTTACAACATAAAAGAGTAAATGTTATTAAAGATGAAGTCTTTATACTCATACATTCTTTGTATCAATAGACAGACCAGGCCATAGGGCAGGGGTGAGCTTGGTGGGAAAAGTCTCTAGGATATTTAAAGGCCAGAGATAACAAGGGGATTCATGAACAGATGACCTTGTTTTACTTTTGAAAACCAAGGAGGATGCAATGTTGATTGGATAAATAGGCTAATTTAAATAATTTTAGAAGATTATGGACTGGTTGTGACAAAAAAATATACAGAACCAGGTTGCAAACCATGTAAGATGTCTATAAAATATGTGACTGACACAGGTTTAGCATTGATTCAGTAGCATATGGAAGATAACCCTGAGGAGAGGAGCTTTTGGAAGACCAGCCAGACCCTATGTGCCAAGGCACTAATATCCTAAACATCTGATAAACATAAAACACAACTCAACACATTGAATTTCTTATTCATCATGGAGACCACATTCTACTTGTCAAAAAGTGAATGTCCTAGAGACTATTAGAATTGTGCATTATATGATTGAGGTTGAGTTTGAGTGACTTAGGAGAATATGTAACAGTCTAAGAATTTTTTCTAGATTTACTGGCCAAAAAACAAAACAAAACAAAAAACAGTAAGGGAGTTGGTTATTTCAGTGAATTTTATTTACAGGGAAGAGAAGTGAACAATACAATGATGAAACTGCAATAATTTAAGTAAAAGCACCAGGGATTGATATGTTAAAGAAATAGTATTTAACATTTTGTGTGTGGCAAAAAAGAATTTGACTTTGGCTTTCATGAAAATAGAAAATGCACTTTTTTTTATCTTATTCCAGATTTATCTCCAACTAATCTTAATCTAAATTCATAATTTTGTTGAAACTGTTAATATGTGTACACATATGAGTGTGTGGGGGGGGGTGTGGGGAGGTATGGGGGTAGGGGTCTGGGGATGATTAAGAAAAAATAAAGAGTATGATAAAAAGCATAAGGTACTAAAAATCATTAAATTTTAGAATAATCATATTTTTGACAAATGAAAAAAATGAAGGAGGTGGTCCAGAAAAAGAGATTAAAAAGAAAAGCAAATGATATGTGATGTAAGTTAGGAAGAACTATTTATACATAGAGGAAAATCTTGGATTAATTTATAACAGTGGTTATGTGGAGGATGTTCTTTTCAAGAAAAAATTGATTAAGGGGTGGAAGAAAATGTGACACAGTGGTAGAGTACATTCCTAGGATGTGAAAGTTCTGGATTCTATCCACAACACTGTAAAAAGAGTGTAATATGTCCATAATGAAAATCATTCCTTGATAAATTCTTATTTGCTCAATTTTAAAATCTCTTTATACTCTTCCTCCAGAAGAATACTCAAATTTGCTTAGTACCTTGCTATAAACTGTCTTTTCTTTAGAGCTCTGTGATATGGGATTTGTTTTGTATATTCTTTAGTGGTCAGACCTCTAGTGCAATTTTTGTCAATAATATTGTATGACCTAGACAAGCCATCTCTCTGGATTTAATTTCCTCTAATTAGAGTGTTGAGATATATAATCTATGAGGTATTATTTATAACTAGGAATCCATGATTCCGTAATCATATCCTTTAGTGTCTTTTTTTCTTAACCTTAAACCAACATCTCTTTACTATGCTTTCTTAACACAGACTGCTAGCTCTCACTTAGCAATGAGTGGTTACTTTCAAATATTTTTCCCCAAGTATCAGTTCACAATTTATGCAAGCATGTCTGTCTAATGTTCCACAGACTCCTCAGCAAACTCATCTACGCTGTTGAAAACCACTATTTCCAGCTACTTTCCCTTAATTGCACTCATACAATACTAATTCACATCTTAAGGGAGAAAAGGAGCGAGATTTATTTAGCATATGGTTCCAAATGGGATATAGTTCATTACGACAGGATTCTCATAGAAGAAGGCATGGTTTGGAGGCAGAAGTAGGAGGAAAGTTCAAGTCATTGAAGCCATCATGAAAGCAGAGAGAATAAGGGCAAAACAGGAGGAAGCAGATCTAGGACAACAAACCTCAAGACCTGTCTATCCACTGTGAGGTCCTTTTCTTCAGTAAGTTCCACATTCCAAAGATACTACAAACATTGACATGAGCTAAGATTCAATTACATGAGCCTGTGGGGAACCACCCACATTAAAACCATGGCACACTGTAATTATGGTCTAATATGATTTCCACCTATATCTCTACACCCTTCCTTCAATCAATGTCTTCTTGCTGTCAGTGTTACTTTGATTATTATCTTTCATGAATTAGCATTCATAAAGATCTTAGGATTGTATGTATATCGTAGTAAGTGCCACATAAACATTAAATAATATTATAATTTTCTTTTGCAAAAAACAGTTTTGAATATACTTTTTATATACAGATAAAAAGTTAGTTTCTTACATTAGCATTTAAGGATCATAATGATGTAACATCAAGTTACCAATCTCTTTGTACTTAACATTCTACTTCACTAGACAGGCTAAACTTATTTGCCTGATTTTCACATAATGCAGTTTAAGGGCAGTTATCCAGACCATAGCTGCTTCCTCATTTTTTACCAATTTCTCCTCCTTATTTTCTTCTTTTCTCATCCTACTATACTTATCACTTCTTTTCCTCATCCTACAATAGCTATGTGTCTGAAAATTAGACACCAGGGCATGGATACATAATCTGCTTTTCAATTATCCAATATACTCAGTCAATATAATTTAAACAAAATTCAATGTCATGATTATTAGAAAGGAAGTGAAAAATCACAAGTAAACAGATATTTGTTTAAGAAACTATATGAAAGGTCAAATTAAGCATAAGCAGAATCTTCGCAGAAACAGTTGAATGGGATGGAATTAAAGAAAAGAGAAGTTACACTGTATGAGATAATGTGATAGTAAAACCACTTGGTTATGCAAGGAATTTTAAAAATAAGCTATATAGATCCAAGAGACTCTTCTATGATGAAGATTTTTCACTTTTAGTTCATGTGCAAATATCACTTACATATTTTTATTTGAAGTGAATCTCTGTTCTTTATAAAGGTACATTACTTTTAAGAAGCTTTCCCAGTCTCTTAATTAGATTAACTCTCTCCATTTACAATGACTTAAAAACACTTTGGGTCAAAAAATATACTCATTCATATTCACTGTATGTGTCAATCTCTCTAAGTAGACTGGAATCATATGAAGTACTCTCCAAGCTTTTCCAAAAACTGATGCTGTAATATACTTGCCTGACTAAAGGGCTTCAAAGGGCTTTTAGTAAATTGATAGTACCTTAGATATTAAAGTACATATGAGAGGGATGATGAGTTCACTTAGCCATTAAAACTACATGATGACCTTCATTTGATTCCTGGAATCTACCTAAATGTGAAGAGAACCAGTTCAACAAAGTTCTCCTCTGACTTCCACCAGAAATCCGAGTGCACACACATAACAGTGACGACAGTTACGACAACTTCGAAAACACTATTTTTCTGTTAGTCTTTAGGTGGCACCCATTATTTAGAAATAAAAAAGAAATAGATAACTTTACATATTTCCCTTAACTTTTTAAGACTCTTTGTCCACTAAAGTGGACTTTTCAGGGAAAAAGCAATTATGATATTGCTTTATGAGGACACAATGATTAGATTTCTATAATAAGAATCAAAGTATTAATTTAAAGTTTGTATTTGCACTTAGAGATCAAATAATTAGGCCATATATTCTTATGACCAGTGCCCAAACCTTGTAATAAATGGGAAACAGTAATACATCATTTCCTTAGGAACTGGAAGAGAGAATTTAAGTAAAAATACTAAGATCCAATACTATACAAATGTTTATTCAATATTCTGTATTCTATAATGAAAATGTAGTATAGAAAATGCTATTAAATGTCTTATTGTCTGTTATTAACAACAGATTTGCTTTAATTGCAAACTATTTTAAATAAAAACTCCAAAGACTAAGATTTTCTGAAAACAAAGCCAAGACATATTCTTTTCTAAAAAGTCAAGGATATACCTTACAGTTTTATTATTGTTCCTACTGTGCTTAGAATATATTTAAGTTACTCCTTTTGTTCTACCCAAAAGAAACAAATTTATTAAATCATCTGTGGACTGGGAAATTTCTCTATAACCTGTTGAATCTATTGCTTCAGAATATTGGTTACCCTTATGAAGACATTAGAAAGGAGATTGGATATAGAAATATGCTATGCAGAAACAGTAGGTAGGAAAAAATTTCAAGAATTATTAATTCTTATACATCAGGATATTGGCTAATCAACTGTAACCAGTAAGCCATTTTCTACTTTTGTATAATATTTTATGATTCAGTTCATTGGGAGTGGAGTGAGTTATGATTTTAAGTGAAGTGTTGAATTTTAGCCATTGATGGACATGAAGACATTAGTTCAATCTATTCTGGTTTCATTGCTAATTAGATTTTGCAATATGGTGTTTTCATGGTTGTAGTGGTCAAAAAATGACAACCAGATTTTTATACCTTACTAACAAATCATTGTCTTCATGGCACATAATTACAGAAAGATTGCATGGCAGTGAATGGTTAATATTTAAATATCTTCCTGAATGGTTAATGCCATTTTTACAAGTTTTTTAATGACATTACTACACATAAATTTCCACAGTATAAAAATATCAAAAGATGCTTAAAATGAAAGTCACAGAAACATTTGTATCTGTGAATTGCTGTCATCAAACATTTCTGAATTTAAGATTTTAAGGTTACTTTAATTTACAGCATAGCCCTAAATTAATTAAGAGAAATTTGGAAACATCAGATTGTAGGAATAACTATAATATGCTAGCTGAAAAATAACTTTGAGCAAATAGTAAAATTGCATTGCTTTTTTCTTTCTGGAACCATTTTGCCGTACTCAAATAGTTTTTTCACACATAATCTTCCTTTATTTTTTACCACTGTGATGGGGTGATCATTAGATTTGGATCCAATGAGTGTTTGTGTTAATCAACTGTGAGTAGCAAGCTTATATTGAGTTAATTCTTGTTTTATGAAATAAAATAATTCGCCTAATATTTGGTGAACTCTTCAAACACTATGTGCTTTGTCAGTGGCAATCCATATCCAAAACTAATATGGACTTAGGGATCCATCAACATGTAATTGTTTTCAAGTATTTAAGAATTTCTGCCCCAAGTACCTGCTATAATAGCTTAATTTGGAAAATTCTAACTGGGACCAACACCTCAGAGTGTGATTTATTAAATATGAGTTGGTCTTTGCAGTAGAAACAAGCAAACCAGGTGTTTCAATACTTTAAAAATCTTTCCAGATATATCCTAAAATGTTAACACATATACTTAATTATTTCAGTTAAGAGAAACTAAATTCAAGAGGACTATGGTTGTCATTTGCTTAACTGCTATTTTGGAACAAAGGCTGATTATTTAAAAATAACCAACCAATAAAAAGTTTCCAAGGCACCCTTTGTGCATAAGACATATAATACATGACAGCACAGTTGAAGAGAAAGAAAGCAAGTCCTGGATCTTTACTCCTGTCTCTAAAGATATTTTAAACCTAATGATAAAATTTAGTCATTGAATTATGTTCCTTCAAGATTGTCCTTATAACTAATTTATAACAAATGTCCTTATTTCTACACATTCACAGTAAGTTCATAATGGATTCCTCCTTGCTCTGACACAGTAATGTTGAAAGGGAAGAAATATGATGTCAGATGAAAATACCCCATATTTGAATGAAGTTTCCCCAGTGTATTCCAATAAAATCATGTTTATTTAGAGATGAAATTATATGCTAATTTCATTACCCTAGCAGCTCGAACAAATTTTGTAGTTTATTAACTATTGACAAATTTTCATGGATTTGGTTTCATATCTATAAAGAAATTAACTACTTAGAAACACTGTTTCATTTTCTTCAAGCAAACTGCATTTTCTACCACTTATCTCTACCATTGTTGTTCACATAGCTGCTGATAACAGGAAGTAGCAGCATGATGCATCATTGTAAACAACAATGGCTGTTTCCTGCTTATAACATGGTTTAAGGTGCTCACATTTCTTTCCCTGGTAAACCTCTTGAATTATTATAAATAGCCACTCAGGGACTGGAGAAGTGGCTCAGGAGTTCAGCCTCTGCCTTGCAGAGGTCCTGAGTTCAGATCCTAGACTCCACGTTTAGACGTCAGGCAGAAGCGGGGGCGGCCTGCGTTTCTGGTCCTGGTAGGGCGGAGCCTGTGAATCCCAGGGCAGAGTAAACAAGGAGGAGGTGGAGGCGTCCATGGTGGTTCCCGAATTCGTCCTTGGTTCTACACACACACACAGACACACACAGGCATAATTGAATAAATAATAAAAAATAACCACTTGATGTTCTAGTAGAATATATCTCTCTCATCATTATTTGTAGATGATATCATCTGACTACCAGGGAATAAGGTTTGTCATGATTTATTATGACATAATTTCACAATGTGTACAGATGCTTTTTATTTTTTAATATTATTGTCTAGAACATAAGTAGCTGCTTTTCTGATATCTTTATTGGACAGAGACAAGAGAATTACCTTCTTTCTATACTGTATGGTCCACATTAAGTCATTACCTATGATATTCACTCCATTAATTCTGTTACTTTTATTAGTAAAGTTTTGGTGTCTGGTCCTGTAGTAGTGACAAGCATTCCTAGAGCTAATCTGACAGATAATAACTCCATTAAGTGTTGAATGCTAATTAATTTACATCAGAGGACTGAAATTAATTGATGTAAATAAATTAGCACCTGAGCATGTATCACCCCAGCTTTATGTTTTCAAAATACCAAAAGCTTACATCTTCAGTAAAATGCAATGCATAGAGACCTTTGGAAAAATTAAAATGTGGTGATGAGTCAAAATATCGAGCAGGGTATACAAATTATTTATGCCTATTTCTAGCAAAGCAATGTCTATTCATGAATCATGTCCTAATCACAGAAAGGGTAGATTTCAATTACACTCCTCAAGCACTATTTTTCATTACATTTTTTCTTAAATTGTTAGCCATGATTTTGATGCATTAAAAGCCAAATAATATGATACAAATATAGAAAATGAGGAACCCCAAGCGTCCCGGCGGCGAGCACCCAGGCCGACTACGGCTTGGCCTGCACCCCCGGCCCGGACAACCCCAGCCCCCTCCGCGCCACCCCACCCCCACCCGCCGCCCGCTGCCCAAGGTGAGTGAGAGAGAGAGAGAGCCCAGCCCAGCCCCCAACCACCCCGGAGCCCCAAGCGTCCCGGCGGCGAGCACCCAGTCTGACTGCAGCTTAGCCTGGGCCCCACCCCAGACCCAAGCCCCTCTCATCCTTCCGCCCCCTGCGCCTAGCCACCACCCTGGATCCCAGGTGAAGAATTCTGCCATTGAGCCAGGGAGCAAAAGAGCACAGCCCAGCCCCGCCCCCCACCCAGGAGCCACTCAGGAGCCGCCCGGCCAGAAGCAACACACTGCGCACCCACTGGCTTTGCCCCCAGGGCCCTGCCCTTCTCCGCACCCACCTTCCCAGGTCGCAGGTGAAGAATTCTGCCATCAACATCAGACCCTCTGCCTCTCTGGCCCACCGGGGACCTACGCACGTGGTCCACGGAAGACACACTGCTACTCAGAATTCAAAAAAGCCCAAAGAAAACTCAAGCAAAATTCTAAGGAACAAAGGGAGCACAGGCCATACATCTGGACTCCACTACAATCATTATATCACGTGGGCGAGTTTCT
Source organism: Typhlomys cinereus (assembly GCA_023101885.1). NCBI lineage: Eukaryota > Metazoa > Chordata > Mammalia > Rodentia > Platacanthomyidae > Typhlomys > Typhlomys cinereus. Next base: position 853,175 of record JALPQD010000180.1, read on the forward strand.
TCTCATCCAGCCCAAAGATAAGTAAACTTTTTCTTTTCACCTTACTGATCCTTTAAAGTATCAATGCTGTAGATCAACATTCTCATACAGCCACCCCACAACATACAACTCCAGGGAATACACCACTCACCCCCACATTTCACAAAGATACTAAATCGTAAAAGTGCACTACCAAACTAATATTCACCCCCTGGTAACATAACCTGACTTAACTGACATACTAACAGCCTAGTAGCCTCATCTAGGATATAATAATAACAATACACAAACATACCCAATCCAAGGCAAGAACTAGTAATAACTGGCAAGTGTAACAATACCAACTACATCGATTCAGTGAAAAACACACAGAAACTGAAAGGTCCTAAAAAACAAAACAACAATGAACAAGTCAAAGTGCAGATCCACAAGAAACAAAACCCAAGAAGACCAATCTCCTGCCGAAAGAATCAATCCCATAATGAGGAATCCCGACCAGAACAAATCTACAGAAAATAGCCATGAAAGCCAGACCCAACATAACGACTTTCAGAGTATGATTGATCATTACCATGATTAATACTATGAAAGAGGAAATCCGAGAAGAGTTCAACAACCGTATCAACCACTTTGAACAGGAACACAACAGGCACTTGGAGGAGTTGAGAAAAACAGTTCAAGAAACAAAAATAGGTATAGAGCAGGTAAAACAGTCTCAGGCAGAGCTTAACATTGAACTAAAAGACAAGTTATCTTAAACCCAAAACTCAACAGAGAGTCTTATCAGCAGAACAAATGAGGCATAAAATAGAATTTCAGATCTTGAAGACAAAGTGGGAGAATTAACCAGCTCAATACAAGAGATTGTTAAAGCCAAAAAGATACTGGAGAGGAACATTCAAGAGATATGGGACACCCTGAAGAAGCCTAACATGCGCATTCATGGAATAGCAGAACAAGAATCCCAAAATACCACACCTGAGGAAATATTTCAATTCATCATAAATGAAAACTTCCCACAACTAAAGAATGAGAGGCCTATCCAAATACAAGAGGCATTTCACACTCCAAACAGATGTGACCAAAATAGAAAATCTCCAAGGCAAATAATAGTCAAAACACTCCACATTCAAGACAAAGAAAAGGTGCTGAGAGCTTCAAGAGAAAAAAAGCAACTCACTTTTAAAGGTAAACCTATTAGAATAACAAATGACTACTCAATGGAAACAGTAAAGGCAAGAAGAGCTTAGAGAGACATACTTCAAGTATTAAATGAGCAAAAATGCCAACCCAGACTGTTATACCCGGCAAAACTATCTGTCATGATTGAGGGAGAAAGAAAAGTTTTCCAGCACAAAGACAACTTGAAGGGATACATGTCTACCAAACCAGGCCTTCAAAAAATCCTAGAACTGATACTCAAGCTTGAAGAAAAGAACAAGCATATCCAGGAGGACAGAAGGGAAATATAATACCACCAAAACATAAATATCAAACAACATGCTTACAAAAATCTACTAAACATAAAAAATGTCCAGAATTAAAAATAATTTATCCATTATAACATTAAATGTCAATGGTATTAACTCACAGATTAAGAGACACAGATTACAAACTTGGATTAAAAACCACAATCCAACAATCTGCTGCCTTCAGGAAACTCATCTCAGCACAAAAGATAGGCACATCCTAAGAATGAAAGGCTGGTCCAAAATCTTGCAAGCTAAATGGAAGCAGGAAACAGGCAGGGGTAGAAATTATGCTTTCAGACAAAGTGGACTTCAAACTAAAGAAAATCATAAGAGACACAGATGGATACTACATTTTAGTCACAGGTACAATTCACCTGGAAGACTTCACAATCCTGAACATTTATGCACCCAATACGGGCCCCTCCACATTCATTAAGAAAACCCTACAGCGTCTAAAGCAAGAAATCAACCCCCAAACGATAATTCTTGGGGACTTCAACACCGCCCTCTCAACATGGGATAGATCAGCAGCTCAAAAGCTTAACAGAGACACTTTGGAACTTAATCAAACCCTTAAAGAAATGGACCTTACAGATCTCTATCGAACTTTTCACCCACGCACAAAAGAATACACATTTTTCTCAGCAGCACACGGAACTTTCTTCAACTAGATCAAATATTGGGCCACAAAACGAATCGACACATATACAAAAAAGTTGTAATTCTAACCTGTGCCCTATCAGACCACCACAGCCTAAAGCTGGACATCCACAACACAACATACACCAGAAAATACACTAAGTCCTGGAAACTTAACAATATGATGCTGAATGAGAACTGGATTCAGGAAGAAATTAAACAGGAAATTCAAGATTTCCTGAAAGTGAACGATAACGAAAATGCAACTTACCAAAATGTCTGGGACATAATGAAAGCTGTCCTAAGAGGTAAGTTCATAGCTCTGTATGCCTACATCAAACAAATGGAAACATCAGAAATAAACAACTTAATGATGCAGCTTAACGCTTTAGAGAAACTTGAGCAATCTGATCCCAAAAGTAGTAGAAGAGAGGAGATTAGCAAAATAAGGGTAGAAATATCTGAAATCGAGACTAAGAAAACAATAGAAAAAATCAACCAGTCAAAAAGCTGGTTCTTTGAAAAAATCAATAAGATAGATACACCCCTAGCTAAATTAACCAAAAGCAAGAGAGAGAAAACCCAAATTAACAAAATTGGAAAAGAACATGGAGTAATCACTACTGATACCCAAGAAATCCAGAGAATTATAACATCATATTTCACAAACTTATACTCTGTGAATTTTGACAACACACAAGATATGGATGAATTTCTAAATAAACACATCTTACCTAAATTGGATGAGGAATTTGTGAATTACTTAAATGGCCCTATAACATATAAGGAAATTGAAGAAGTAATCTCGAATCTTCCCACCAAAAAATGTCCTGGACTAGATGGATTCAGCACAGAATTCTACCAGACATTTAAGGAGTTAATAACACCAATACTCCTTAAACTGTTCCATCAAATAGCAAAGGAAGGAACACTACCAAATTCCTTCTATGAAGCTAATATTTTCTTAATCCCAAAACCTAATAAAGATTCTCTTAAAAAAGAAAACTATAGGCCAATATCCCTGATGAACACAGACGCAAAGATTCTCAACAAAGTCTTAGGAAATCAGATTCAAAAACATATCAAAAAGATCATTCACAGGGACCAAGTAGGCTTCATCCCCTGCACGCAAGGTTGGTTCAACATATGCAAATCAATAAATGTAATTCCTCATGTAAACCAGTCCAAAGTCCAAGACCACATCATACTCTCAATAGACGCAGAAAAAGCTTTTGACAAGATCCAACAGTTTTTTATGATCAAAATGCTAGAGACAGTAGGAATGGAAGGAACCTTTATCAATATAATAAAAGCTGTATACAACAAGCCCACAGCAAGGATTATGCTCAATGGGGAACAATTGGAAGCATTCCCACTTCGATCAGGAACTAGACAAGGCTGTCCACTCTCACCACTTCTATTCAATATTGTACTTGAAGTCTTAGCTGAAGCCATAAGACAAGAAAGGGACATAAGAGGGATTCATATCAGCAAGGAAGAAGTCAAGCTATCCCTATTTGCAGATGACATGATCTTATACCTGAGGGATCCCAAAAACTCCACCAGGAAGCTCCTGGAACTAATTGAGAAGTTCAGCAGGGTGGCAGGATACAAAATAAATGTACAAATATAGAAAATGAGGTTGATTTTTATAATTGTGTCAAAATTTTATTTGTTTTAACCTCATAATAAAATCCAGCAATACTTTCCATTAATTATTAATCCTAAACTGCAAGTTAATGAGTGATATGAGTAAATATCCTTCAGAAAAAATTTGGAAAATGATTGTTATGAGCTAGTTTAAATTTTACAATAATAAGCACGGCAATTTTGCAAGTTTCTCTAATTCTTTTGATATTTTTTGTCATTAGAATTATAAAAGGTATCCATTTTATATTCCAATTGTTTAATGTAAGCATTTCTATGTCAGCAAAACAGTGTGATAAGTGGCAGAAATGAGAAAGCTGGACAGAAACTCACCTCTCGGATAGACTTGAGTATGCTGCATCAACAATAACAAGAGGGACCCTGTCTCTTTAAGGTGAAAAGTTCAAACCAGCTCCTAAAATTGTTCTCTGACTTTAGTTAGCATTCATACCATGGCCTATGTGTAGACCCCTCCCAACAATTTAAAAAATGAGATATTGCCTCAAACTAAAAGAAGAGACTCTATCAAAGAGTCCTTGGCATTAGACATTTTAATTATATTGCAGAATTTGTGTCCAAATAGTCCTTACTGACCAAATGCTATAGTGCCAGTACCTATATCAATCATCTCAGTTCATCTGTTTCATTCATCACTGTATAATTTCACATTATAACAAGAAGAATGGACATAATGGAATTTAGAATGCAAGAAAGGCCCAATTTCTATATCTTCTATGTAGTACATTATCACAATTATCCCAGTGTTATTGTTATTATGAATCAAAGAACTTAATGGTCAGTTAGATGGTTGTGTGAGTAAAAGTGCTTTTGTGCAAGTCTGATGACCTGAGTTCAGTTCCAGGATCCCACAAGGTGATAGGAGGTCTTCAGACCTCTGTGCATGTTCCCACATTAAAAACATATATACAGCTAAAGAAGCTAATATTTTAAGTAATTATACATAAAATTATAGGAATCAAAATAGTGTGTTTCTGGTATAAAGATTGATTTTTAAGGAAATGTGATAAAATTGAGGTAAATTCACACTTCTGTGAACAGTTAATTTTTTAGCTACAATGAGTTTAATAATATTTCTCTGGCATGGGCAAATCTTTGGGCTCAGTACTTAGACCAGTAAAATATTTTAAAAATATAAAAATATTAAATAGAGGCTTCTATATAAGAGAAGGATTGAAGGAGAGGTAAGATCAGGACTAGGGCACAGTAGAGAGTGGAGTCAACTTCCAGGACATCATCTGGTTGTCTACTAATCACTAATACCCCCAATGATGGGAATACATGAGCAGTGCTTCAAACCTATCCAAACATCAGTGATTAGGAAGGAGATTAACCATGGATTGCATTAGATATCTCGCTAATTACGTCTTTCTTGATGGTGGTCTTATTTCTCAGTTGAAGTCTGTTCCTTTGGCTTCATTCTCCTTGGTTCTACTTATAAGGGAGAACATGCTACGTCTGGTTTGCTGTGCTTGGGATACTTCGTGCAGTATGATTTCTTCCAGCTGTATCCATGTAGCAGCAAATTTCATTAATTCATTTTTGGTTGCTGTGTAGTATTCCATCGTGTGTATGTGCCACATTTTTATTATCTATTCATCAACTGTCAGACATCTAGGTTGATTCTATGACTTTGCTATTGTGATTAGTGCTGCAATGAACATGGCTGTACCTGCGTCACTATAGTACAATGAAATATTTTGGGGGAATATTCCCAGCAGTAGTATAGTGGGGTCACATGGCACTTCAATTTTTAACTTGTTTAGGAACTACCATAGTGATTGCCGTAATGTTTATAAAAGTCTGTGTTCCCACTCACAATGTATGAAGGCTCCCTTCTCTCCACATCCTCTGTATTGTTGGATAAGAGAGCATCTCAACACCTAGATAAGATACAGTCTTGTGAAGTTTAACAATAGCAAAATGGACAACAGCAAGCAACCTGAATACAGAATACCAGCAACCCTACAATGATCACCTAGAACTAGTCCAGCCAAATCTCTCTCCATCCAGAGTCTCAGGGAACTTTGCGGAAGAGGGCTCAGTAACACTGAGAGTTCCATTGCAGAACAGGATATTCCACTCAAGATAGGGTAGTCACAACCTGGAACCCACAGCAATGGGACTTGATCCCATCAGACCAGTACAGTGGTGGAAATGTCAGCATGCCTCCATGGACTGGCACAGATATCAGGAGAAATAGTTTCAAACTGTAGGATCCTTAGAGGCAAGAGTCAGACAGAGTTAGGGGAGTACCCATATCAGTGGGATGCCCAAAGAATGGCTTCTCTGCCACAGAGGCGTGAACCTCCATGAGAACAGATGATACAGAGGAAATCACAGGACCCATAGAACCAAAGGACTGGAGAATAGGAGGGAGTAGACTGGGCCTTCTATAGGGATGTGAGGGAAGGTGAAATGGAATTGGAGTGGGAAGGAGGAAGGGAGAGAAGAATGAGAGAGGCAAGGAACATGTATATAAAATGTTAATTTAATAAATTAATTTTAAAAAGAAATGTCAAAGGAATTAGAAACAATAAAGAAGCCAAAATATATAAAAATGAAAACATTGTTCTGTTAACTATACTGATATTAATTTGAAATAAATTTCTGGAAATAATTTGGCTCTTAAAATAAAATAAATTCAGCCCATGGTCATAACCTGTCTTTTGTTTTCAGATATTTCCTATTCCTGCAATCAAATAGTATTTTTTCTTATTAATTAATTAATTATTTTTTTAGTTTTACAAGCATATTGAGTACTAATCCTTGCTTCCCTCAACCCCTCTCCCATTCTCCTCCGTTTCCATCATCAAACCATTCCATTCCCTCCCTCCCACATCTCTTGTATGGACACTTCTATGGACCCCTGGGTTTACTCTGGCTTGTCTATTCTTGTGGGAGTTCAGGCCTCTGTGGCATATCATGTTGATCCTCCTCTCTCACCATGGTGTCCTCGAAGGCTAAATTAAATAGTAGCATGTGATAAAATCTTATTTTGTGTATGCTAGGGATCTTTCTTGAGATATATTCCTACTCTGTATCCTAAACTTTCATGGAAATGAATACGCAGCCTTGAACATGTGGGTGGTTCTCCTGATTCAGTCTTCCAAGTGCTGGGACTACAGATGTGTGTCACTACACAAAGCTTAAATTTTTAAGTTTACATAATTTTTCATCATATGTGTATTTACTTATTTAGAGTTTCAAATTTCGTGTGTGCAGTTACCCATAGATAACATACTGTGAAGGCATGTCAGAATGTCAGAAGGCATGTCAGAATGTCAGAAGGCATGTCAGAATGTCAGGGCAACATTTCAGCGTGAATTGAAAAGGGAAACTGAGGCAGGCAGAACATTGCCTTGCTTCACTAGGTTCAGAATGTGACTGGCATTTTGTCAGGCTCCGCTTGTTAAACTGGCGTAAAGGCATGTTGAAATGTGATCTGTGCACTTAACACTGTTCATGACAGCATTTGACTTTCCATTACACTGAACCCATCCAAAAGCCCATGATGGCTGAACCACAAATCTGACTTCTCCAGTGCCATGAGCGAACTTTGAGGATTGAAATTTCAGACAATAGAAGTGAGTCAGGGACCTTTCCTGAGCTTCTTGATGAAGCAACCCAGAAGAAAACCTGGAGTGTGTATATCATTGGAAATAAGTCGTGCATATTATATATCACATATCACTTCTAAAGCTTCCAAACAGGACAACAAATATAGTCTATAAAAGTAGTAATTGAAAATTCTCTTGATTGCTTGATCTGTGGATAATGTCAAGGAAATTTAATGCCAGACATTATTCATCTTTCAAAGGATGGATTTAAGCTAAATAATTTCTTCTTTAATTTATTTATGAAAGTGAGAGAGTTGGAGAGATGAGTCACACCTGTGGAAAACAGGTCACAGAACAACTTTTGAAAATTGGTTCTCTCCTACCATGTGGGATCTCCAAAGTTTGAACTCAGATTCCCAGGTTTATAGGCCAGTGTTGTTACCTATTGAGCCATCATGTTGACCACATCTTAATGGTTTTTCATTGAACAAGACATTTTCATTTTTAACATGAAAAACTAAAACTCCATATGTATCGAGCTCCAGCACTCTGACCCTACAGCTCCTGGAAACCATGTTTTATTTTATGTTCCATGAGTGTCTTGTCCATCATACAAGAAAGGTGATCCAGTGCTTGTCTCTTGTGTGTTCAGCTCACATTGCTTACTATTCCATAGTATGTTGGGTTTTGATAAGGGTTGGATGCTGTGTGTGGGGGGGGGTTATAAGTGTGTGCTTGTCTGCAACTTCATTCTTTTACCATTGTCTATCTATATTCACAAGTATCTCACATGCATCCATTCCTTCATTGATAGTAAGTTTTGTACATTTTCATCTTGGCTGTATAAAGGATGGTACAACAAACATCCATGGATTTTTTATTCATTCTTTCTAGGCTTCTACTCAGAAATGAGCATATTAGCTCACATGCTGATTCTTCATTTTTTACACAAAAGTGAAGTAATAAGAAATATCTAATCTGTATTTTCTCAGGGTTTTTTGATTTTTTCAGTTCAAGAATGACAAAGTATGATATTTACAAGTCAATTACAGTTAGAATATTGGTTCAAGAAATTCCATACTTGAAATACTGATAAATATTGGTCCTATTTCTTCTTTCATGTACTTGCGAATGCTTCACTCATTTCCTACTATGGCTGTCCAATTATACTTTACAGTCAGAGCTTTCAACATCTCCTCATGATTCTCCTCATCCTCGCCAGGGCCTGTTGCCTTTCTTGATGGTGGAGGACCTGTCCCTGAATGACTCTGATTTGAACTCCCTGAAGCTTAGAAAAGGTGTAAAACACCACATGGTATGAATATGGTAATTAGATATCTGAGTTCTTTGCCTATTTTTAAATGTTTAAGTTTCATTTTTTAATGTTGAGTGTAGGAGTTGATTGTGGATTTTTGATTTTGACTCCTTTTCAGATATTCATTGTCTTTGCAGATTTTGTCAATGTTCTTTGCTGTGTAGAAGCATTTTACAGGGCCCATGTTTAAATTGCAATGTTTGTTGTTTTAATGTTTTTTTAACTTCGTATACTCTGGAGATTAATCCTTGTCAGATTCATAGCTAAAAAAGTTTTTTCTCGTATTCTGTGGTTTGTCTTTTTGCACAATTAACAGTGTCTTTTGTAGAACAGAAATTTTTTACTTTCATGAAGTCTCATTTGTTGATTATTGGTCTTCATTCCTGCACCTTTGCTCTTCTGTTTAGAAAATCTTTATCCAGGACCATCAGTTCAAGTGTATTCTCTACACTTTCTTCTAACAATTCCAGAGATTCGAGTTTAACAATGAGATCTCCGATCTATTTAGAGTTGATTTTTGTCTAAGTAGAGAGTAAAAAGTCAATTTTTATTCTTCTACATGTAGGTGTCCAATCTTCCCCAAATCACTTGTTGAAGAGTCTCTCTTATCCCCGCATGGAAGTTCAGCACCTTTGTCAAAAATTGAGTAGCATTACACGTGGGAACTCATATTCAGGTTCTCTGTTCTAATCCATTAGTCGATATATCTATTTTTGTGCCAGTACCAAGCCATTTACATTACTATAGCTATGTACTATAATTTGAATCTGATATGGTGATACCTCCAGCAGTCTTCTTGTTGTTCGAAATTGTTTTGGCTAATCATGGTATTTTGTTCTTCCATATGAACTTTGAGATTGTTTTTTCTTTCCAGTTCTGTGAAGATTTTCATTGGGATTTTGATTGGAATTGTCTTGAGTCTATATATTGTCTTGGGTTGGATGGTCATTTTTATAGCACTGATCCTACTGATCCATGAGCATTGAAGCTCTTTCCACTTTGTAGTATCCTTTTTAATTTCTTTCAGCAGTGTTTTGTAGTTTTCATTGTATAGGTCTTTTACTTCTATGGTTAAATTTATTCCAACATATTTTATTTTTAGATATGGTGAATGGAATTGATTCTTTCATTTCTTTCTCAGCTTGTTTGTCTCTGGTACATAGGAAGGCTACTGATTTTTGTATATTGATTTTGTAGCCTACCTCTTTACTGAAATTTTATCAATTAGAATAGTTTATTGGTGGAATCATGTGGATCTCTCAAGTACAGAATCATATCATAGTTAAATAGGGATACTTTAACTTCTTCCTTACTTATGTGTACCCCTTTTATAGCCTTCTCTTGCCTATGTCTCTAGTTAAGACCTCATATCTGATCTAAGTTGGAATGCTTCAAGTTCTTCCCTATTTAGAATGATGCTTGCTTTAGACTTGTCGTATATAGCCTTAATCAAGTTGAGATAGTTTCCATCCATTCCTGCTTTCTCCAAAGCTTTTATCATGAAGGGATGTTGAATTTTGTCTAAGGCCTTTTCTGCATTTAATGAGAGGATCATATGTTATTGGTTTTGAGTTCCTTAATATGAATCACATGAAACCATCTTTGCATTCTTGGTACAAAGCCAACTAGACATCTTTTGGATTTGTTTTTGAATTCTGTTTGCTAGTATTTTATTGAAGATTTTTGCATCTGTGTTCATTAGTGAGATTGGCCTATACTTCTCTTTCCTTGATGTGTCTTTGTTTGGCTTTGGAATCAGAGTGATATTGGCTTCATAGAAAGAAATTGGGAGTATTTCTTCTTTTTCTATTTTTTTGTAATAATTTGAGGAGTAGTATTGTTAGTTCTCCTCTGAAGGCCTGGTAGAAATCTGCACTGAATCTATAGTTTAATTTATTTTAAAAGATAGCCAGGAGCCTATTGAGCAGTATCCCTTTGATATAATAATGAATCAATCAAGACGGATTTCTGTAACTAGTAGAAAAATTCCAAGGATAATATTCATTACCCTTAATCATTCCAAAACCATCTACTAGTGGTGGAGAAGCTACTTATGTCACTTATCGTTCTGCCAGAAATTCAGCCAGTCTATCTTATGTTGTCTTCTGTCTCTACCTAACCTTTGCCCCCCAAATCCTAAAAAGTGTCTATCCTCAGATTTCTCCTTTCACCTGCTCCCCTTGCCTTGTGTCACCCTTTTATTTCCCCTTTTGACTCTGAGTGACAGAGAGTGACTCTAAATATAGCAAACATTTTTCCAAATATTTCTATCGTTTCCTATTTTGACTGTATTATCCTCACTATTGCTATATCCATGGAAGAAATGTGACCTGCCCTCTCCACATAGATAAGAAATGGCAGCTGTCATGTAAATTTACAAAATCTGCTAACTAGTCTTTTTTTTTTTAAAGTCATATTATTACACATTGTATTTGCTCAACTGATTGCTACATTTCTAAAATAGAGCATTCTGGTATGTCTTCTGCCAGCTTAACCATTGTTTCAGTTAAGAAATGAATCCTGGACTTTCCAATGAAACAACATATATAAAACCACACCAAGCTTTTGTAAAATTCATTTTGACATTTGAGATGGTTGTTTAAAAAGTAATGTGGGGGGAAGGAGAGATGTCTCAGGGGTTAAGATTTTGCCTTGCAAGCAGAAATTCCTTAATTCAGATCCCAGGTCCACATAAAAACGTCAGGAATCCCCCTTGATCTTTTACAGAGACATACAGTGCTCTTTGATACACACACACACACACACACACACACACACACACACACACACACGTAAATAAATAAATAAATAAAGTTTAAAAATAATTTAGACAAGGAAGTTAAACAATATGTATGTTCTCTCACATCAAGTAATGTAGTTTGGGGAATAACATACTCTTCATCTATGCTTTCTTCATGACTTGATTTTGGTACATCTCTCTACTTTTCTCATGGTCTGAGATACCTTCTCAGTTCTGCATAGCTCTTTTACTCATTCATATTCTCAGAATCTTGAGAACTTCATGAAAAGTTGTAATGGTAATAAAATTACTTCTTCTTAACTTAAAGAGTAGGAAACTGGGTGAGATTTTTGGTTACAAAACCAATGAAAATTCTATGGTGAGAAGAGTATAAATATCATTGAATCTTTCAGATTAGTAAAAGAGGTAAAAAATCTTTCAGAACTCATAATTTTATGGTAAATTTGGGACATAAGCAATGTTCAGAAGAATTGTTATGGGAAAAGGAGTCATGGAAAATGACCAAATTCAAAATGTCTCTCTCTCTTTCTCTCTCTTACTTCTCTCTCTCTCTCTCCTCTCTCTCTCCTCTCTCTCCTCTCTCTCTCTCTCTCTCTCTCTCTCTCTCTCTCTCTCTCTCTCCCTGTCTTTCTGTCTCTTTCTACTCTTTCATATACACGCATAGAATCTCTCCAATAAATTTTTCATCCTGGAGACAAAGGAAATTACAGCCAGGACACCAGTGGAAAAAAGTTCCTCCATATCTGAAAAAAATTGTAGAAATTGGAAATTTCAGGAAAATATGTATCTCAAGGAAGCAATATCTTCACACTATATATGGACCTGTGACCTCAACTATAAGTTTTGAAAGCAAGAATTTGATAATACTAAAGGAAGTACCTGACCTGCAGACACTCACTTATACTCCACTAGAGCGCTAGGTGGACAACAAATGTCAGAGATCTGAATGGCATGGCAGAGTTTGAAAACTGATTCCTAGCAAGAAAGGCAAACAGAACTTGTAGCCTGATTTTAAGAGTTTGGTTATCTCTGCTGGTAAAGCAAACATAAAATAATGCAATAAAATACTGGATGAAAATAAAAAATCAACACTTTGCCTAACTTGACAAAGAATTCAAATAAAAACCAGAATTAAGCAATAGAGTGTTCAAAATGCTTAGATTGCAATCCAATACAGCCTAATATATGAAGAACTAGGAAATTTTCAATATCTCACAAAGGAAAAGTAAATGAACCATGCAAACCCTGAGATGTGACTTATGTTGAAATTATCAGTTAAAGATATGAAGTAATAAAAGATATGAAGTATTATAATAATCATGCAGCAATATATTTGGCAAGCACTCCATAAAATAATAAAAGATAAAATTCTCTGCAGTGAAAAAAAAGTCAAAAAGAACACCAGTGAAATTATAGCATTAAGAGCTCAGTAAGTAAAACAAAATATCTATACACCATAACCACTTGTCAACAGGGCAATAGTTATGCACTTAGAAAGTGTGGCTATTCAATGTCACTTCTCCTAAAACCTCAAGTGCCAGAGCAGGGAGCAAGGCTTCAATAATTGAGAAATAATATGCAGAAGTTATCACAAAAATTTGTCCTGGAACTCCATGCTAGACTTTCATATTGAATTACAGTATGCTGTAGAAACTAAATGCAGATCAGAACTCACAGCCATAACCTTTATGTATACCTGAATATCAAGTTGAGATCTGTGTGAAACATTGAAGTTTCACTTTCTATTGCTTTCACTCTTTTATAAGTGGACTCAGTACACTTATTCTTCTCCCAAGATTGTGCAGGCTACTGTAGTATGATCCAGTTAGCATCACATATGGTAGTGTGAGACATTAGCTGAGTTCACAAATTTCAGCTTTTACCTGGTCAGTGCCTCCAAACAGAGACCTAGATCTGCCCCTGTACCAGACTAAGGCCTGCACGCAAATGCAATCATTGTATTTCAGATTTTGTTACCTTTAATGTGAGATGGGCTTCTGTACATCTATGAAACTTTGAAAGTTTTATAGAGAGAAGACCCAGGTACAGCCCATCTTAATGTCATTCTAGATGTTTATTGTACTACTTTTACCAAGATTCCTGTAAAGTAAATGGTGAAAGAGCTCTGTTGCTGCTAGTAGGAAAAATTAATCAACATAAGAGCTTTCCCTAGATCTCACAGGTGTTTGAATGAAATATTACACTGGGCAGACACATATCTATCTGTACATAGCCAATCTGGATCAGTTCTAGTGCCAAAGCACAACATTGGAAATAGTCTATCAGGTGTTTATCCCAGCTATCATTGCCTATGATTGATATGAGGATATAGATATAACTCAGCAGTAAGGAGCCCATAACAGTGTGAACCTTTATCTTTGTAGTGTTGTACTGTTCTTGTTAGACTCCTCAATTGATGTATGACATGACTTGTTATCATTGGTGGTCATAGGAATAATGCCAAAACCTGGAACATTTCATTCATGATTACCTCCTGGACTCAAGCAGAATCCTGCAGTTTTAGTGCAGGCTAGTAACTGTGTTCATGGCTACAAACCTACCTTAACCTCGGGGAAAGACTTGAAGAGGGGATACTACTGTTTCTGGGTTTGTCCCTCTTTAATCCTTCTCTTTTTCCCCTTCTCATTTCCTTTATTTTCATTCTTTCTTTCTTTTGTTGTTGTTCTTTCTTTGCTTTCCCTGCCCTTAGATTCTCAAAATGTAGACCCCACTAGATGAAAATTCACTCTGTGGCCCACAGTGGTCTCTTGGTTTGGGATTATTTGTTTTGATTTTTCTTTGTCTTTGTTTGTTTTTAATTATTAAAAAATTCATATATGTGTATACTGAGTTTTAGGCACTTTTTAAAGACCTATTGATTTCAGTAATGGCTGCATGCATAACCATGAGTGGGGGATTATTTACTGAAACATGGACAACTCATCAGTGCTGTATCACCAAAGAAAATGACAGCCCTTTCCCAGCATATCTCAAGCAACACATAAACCCCTCCCCCAATGAGGTATGGTATGCCATGATCCATTCCTGGTGCATGAAGAAATGTTGACAGGCCCAATCTTGCCCATATGTTGCACAGGTAGCTAGAGCTTCAATGAGTTCATAAATACAATGCCCCTGTCATGTTCAGAAGACACTACATGGTGGCACTCCCTCCCAAATTACGGCTCTTATTTTACTTTTTTTTTTAAATTTTTTATTATTATTTCCGCTCATACGAACTTAATAGGTAGACCAGTACCCTCCCCCCCTTCCTCCCCCCGAATCCCCTGGTCCCCCTCCCTCCCTCCACATCTCCCAGTGCCTCCCCCCCAATTCCCAGAGAGTCCTTTATTGTGTATGCCTAACTCTCCTCTTAGTCCTCCTTTCCGATGACGTACAAGGACCCAGTGGCGTTTCCCTGAACCCTATCTCGTGTTCCCCTTAAGCATAGGAACACTACTGTGGCTGTCAATCCCTTTCCTCCAAGGATCTTGGTGCCTTTAGCCGATGTTAGACTTTGTGAGGTCAATAGTGTGATGGACATGGCGCAGGGCATGCAAAGTCCTATTATGAATGCTTCAGCCCTAACTAGTGTGGAGACTCTTCAAATCATTGCTTCCCCCATCCTTTTGCTCTTACAATCTTACCGCCCACTCTTCCACAAATGTCCCTGAGCTTCAGGAAGGGGGGAGATTAGGCTGGCTTAGTTCTATGTGGATGATATAGAGTCTCTGAAGTTCTGGATTGTGGTTTGTTGATGTTCTTTTGCAGTTTTGATGCTCCTGCAATGCCCTTCACTCCATCCTGATGGGCACTGTATGTCACCCCCAGGTCAGAGACAAAAAACTGTTAAACTGGAGTTATAAGAGCAAATTCAAGGGTAGATGTAATAAAAGCAGGAAACCTCGGTGAGGGAGGGGTCAGTCACCCATTTGCAAAATGATCACTTTTCATCTGCCAGACTTTATGCCCTCCTTGTCTGGTGAGATCATACTCCCTCAGTTGTACATGATCAGGAACGAACGTCTGTGAACTTAACCAGGTGTCACATTACTTACTTGCATTCTTTGGAGGCCGATTTTCTCTGCTGTAACATGGTCCCCTCTCTCCTTGTGTCTGGTATGGCCCTCCAAACCCATCCCTCCTGTTCACAATCCTTGCAATTACCGTATTACATAGCTTTACCCTTGATTGTCTCAATGTGGGCTGGGTGAGTTTGGTACTAGGAGCCACCTATTAGGGAGTACATACGGCGCTTAACTTTCTGGGATTGGGAAACTTCACTTAATATAATTGTTTCTAATGACATCCATTTCCCCACAAATTCCAGTAATTCATCATTTCTGATGGCTGAGTAGTACTCCATTGTATAGATGTACCACAGTTTCCTTATCCACTCGTCAACTGTTGGACATTTAGGTTGACTCCATGACTTTGGTATTGTAAACAGTGCTGCTATGAACATGGTCGTGCTTGTGCTATCAAGGCGAACCTCTGCTGCATGGGGGGTTATTCCCAAAAGTGGGATAGCAGGGTCATATGGCATTTCAATCTTTAATTTCTTTAAGAATCTCCAGACGGCTCGCCAGAATGGCTGTATGAGCCTGCATTACCACCAGCAATGCAGCAGAGTTCCCCTCTCTCCACATCCTCTCCAGTACTTGTTGTTGTTTGTATTTTGGATTTTTGCCATCCTGACCGAGGTGAGATGATATCTCAGGGAGGTTTTGATCTGCATTTCCCTGATGGCTAAAGAAGTGGAGCATTTTTTAAGATATTTGTTAGACATTTTAATTTCATCTCTGTTAAATTTCTTTTAAGTTCCAGGGCCCATTTCTTAATTGGGCCATTAGTTTCCTTGGTGTTTAATTTTCTAAGTTCTTTGTGCACTCTGGACAGTAGAGCTCTATCACATATGTGGTTAGTGAAGATTTTCTCCCATTCTGTGGGTTGCCTTTGAGCTCGTGTGACAATCTCTTTCTTTATCTGAACAGAAGCTCTTTAATTTCACAAGGTCCCAACTGTTGAGAGTTGGTAGCAGTGACTGTGCCATTGGATGTCTGTTTAGGAAATGGTTGGCCTAGCCCAATCAGCTTGAGGAAGTTCCCTATCATTTCAACTATGGTTTTTAAAGTCTCTGGCCTTAAATCAAGGTCCTTGATCCATTTGGAATTAAGTCTTGTACATGGTGACAAGTACGGGTCCAGCTTTAATCTTCTTCATGTGGAGATCCAGTTTTGCCAGCACCGTTTGTTAAAGATGCTGTTCTTATCCCATTGGATTCTTTGGGCCCCTTTGTCAAAGACCAAATGGCTGTATTTTTGTGGGCTTATATCTGGGTCTTCAACCCTTATCCATTGATCTGTGTGTCTATTTTGGAGCCAGTACCAGGCTGTTTTTATAACTATGGATTTGTAGTATAGACTAAGGTTTGGTATGGTAATACCTTCATCAGTGTTTTTGTTACTCAGGATTGTCTTTGCTATCCTGGGTCTTTTGTGCTTCCATATGAATTTTGAGATTCTTTGGTCAACTTCTTTAAAGAATTGCTTTAGGATTTTAATTGGTATAACATTGAATTTGTATATTGCCTTTGGTAGGATGGTCATTTTTACAATGTTGATTCTGCCAATCCAGGACCATGGGAGGTCTTTCCACCTTCTGATGTCTTCAGCAATTTCTTTCTTTAGGCTTTTAAAGTTTTCATTGTAAAGGTCTTTTACCTCCTTGGTTAGGTTTATAAAAAGGTATTTCATTTTTTTAGGGGCTACAGTAAATGGGATTGTTTCTCTCAGGGCTTTTTCACTTCTTTCATTCTGGGCATATAAGAAGGACTCTGATTTTTGCACATTTATTTTGTATCCTGCCACCCTGCTGAACTTCTCAATTAGTTCCAGGAGCTACCTAGTGGAGTTTTTGGGATCACTCAGCTATAAGATCATGTCATCTGCAAATAGGGATAGCTTGACTTCTTCCTTGCTGATGTGAATCCTTTTATGTCCCTTTCTTGTCTTATGGCTTTGGCTAAGACTTCAAGTACAATATTGAATAGAAGTGGTGAGAGTGGACAGCCTTGTCTAGTTCCTGATCGAAGTGGGAATGCTTCCAATTGTTCCCCATTGAGCATAATCCTTGCTGTGGGCTTGTTGTATACAGCTTTTATTATATTGATAAAGGTTCCTTCCATTCCTACTGTCTCCAGCGTTTTGATCATAAAAGGTTGTTGGATCTTGTCAAAGGCTTTTTCTGCATCTATGGAGAGTATCATTTGGTCTTGGACTTTGGACTGGTTTACAGGATGAATTACATTTATTGATTTGTGTATGTTGAACCAACCTTGTGTGCCGGGGATGAAGCCTACTTGGTCCCTGTGAATGATCTTTTTGATATGTTTTTGAATCTGATTTCCTAAGACTTTTTTGAGAATCTTTGCGTCTGTGGTCATCAGAGAGATTAGCCTATAATTTTCTTTTTTAAGTGAATCTTTATTAGGTTTTGGGATTAAGACAATATTAGCTTCATAGAAGGAATTTGGTAGTGTTCCTTCCTTTGCTATTTGATGGAACAGTTTTAGGAGTATTGGTGTTATTGACTCCTTAAATGTCTGGTAGAATTCTGTACTGAATCCATCTAGTCCAGGACATTTTTTGGTGGGAAGATTCGAGATTACTTCTTCAATTTCCTTATATGTTATAGGGCCATTTAAGTAATTCACAAATTCCTCATCCAATTTAGGTAAGATGTGTTTACTTAGAAATTCATCCATATCTTGTGTGTTGTCAAAATTCACAGAGTATAAGTTTTTGAAATATGATGTTATAATTCTCTGGATTTCTTGGGTATCAGTAGTGATTACTCCATGTTCATTCCTAATTTTGTTAATTTGGGTTTTCTCTCTCTTGCTTTTGGTTAATTTAGCTAGGGGTGTATCTATCTTATTGATTTTTTCAAAGAACCAGCTTTTTGACTGGTTGATTTTTTCTATCATTTTCTTAGTCTCGATTTCAGATATTTCTCCCCTTATTTTGCTAATCTCCTCTCTTCTACTCCTTTTGGGATCTGTTGCTCAAGTTTCTCTAAAGCCTTAAGCTGCATCATTAAGTTGTTTGTTTCTGATGTTTCCATTTTTTTGATGTAGGCATTCAGAGCTATGAACTTACCTCTTAGGACAGCTTTCATTGTGTCCCAGAGATTTTGGTAAGTTGCATTTTCGTTATCGTTCACTTTCAGGAAATCTTGAATTTCCTGTTTAATTTCTTCCTGAATCCAGTTCTCATTCAGCATCATATTGTTAAGTTTCCAGGACTTAGTGTATTTTCTGGTGTATGTTGTGTTGTGGATGTCCAGCTTTAGGCTGTGGTGGTCTGATAGGGCACAGGTTAGAATTACAACTTTTTTGTATATGTGTCGATTCGTTTTGTGGCCCAATATTTGATCTATTTTGGAGAAAGTTCCGTGTGCTGCTGAGAAAAATATGTATTCTTTGGTGCATGGATGAAAAGTTCGATAGAGATCTGTAAGGTCGATTTCTTTCAGGGTTTGATTAAGTTCCAAAGTGTCTCTGTTAAGCTTTTGACCTGTTGATCTATCCCATGTTGAGAGGGCGGTGTTGAAGTCCCCAAGAATTATCGTTTGGGGGTTGATTTCTTGCTTTAGGCGCTGTAGGGTTTTCTTAATGAATGTAGCGGGGCCTGTATTGGGTGCATAGATGTTCAGGATTGTGAAGTCTTCCTGGTGAATTATACCTGTGACTAAAATGGATTATCCATCTGTGTGTCTTATGATTTTCTTTAGCTTGAAGTCCACTTTGTCTGAAAGCATAATTGCCACCACTGCTTGTTTCCTGGTTCCATGAGCTTGCAAGGTTTTGGACCATCCTTTTATTCTTAGGAAGTGCCTATCTTTTGTGGTGAGATGAGTTTCCTGAAGGCAGCAGATTGTTGGATTGTGGTTTTTAATCTAAGTTTGTAATCTGTTTCTCTTAATCGGTGAGTTAATACCATTGACATTTATTGTTATAATGGAGAAATTATTTTTAATTCTGGACATTTTTTATGTTTAGTAGATTTTGTAAGCATGTTGTTTGATAGTTTTGTTTTAGTGGTATTAAACTTCCCTTCTGTCCTCCTGGATATGCTTGTTCTTTTCTTCAAGCTTGAGTATCATTTCTAGCATTTTTTGAAGGCCTGGTTTGGTAGACATGTATCCCTTCAAGTTGTCTTTGTGCTGGAAAACTTTTCTTTCTCCCTCAATCATGACAGATAGTTTTGCCGGGTATATCAGTCTGGGTTGGCATTTTTGCTCATTTAATACCTGAAGTATGTCTTTCCAAGCTTTTCTTGCTTTTACTGTTTCCAGTGAGTAGTCATTTGTTATTCTAATAGGTTTACCTTTAAAAGTGAGTTGCTTTTTTTCTCTTGAAGCTCTCAGCACCTTTTCTTTGTCTTGAATGTGGAGTGTTTTGACTATTATTTGCCGTGGCGATTTTCTATTTTGGTCATGTCTGTTTGGAGTGCAAAATGCCTCTTGTATTTGGATAGACCTCTCATTCCTTAGTTGTGGGAAGTTTTCATTTATGATGAATTGAAATATTTCCTCAGGTGTGTTATTTTGGTATTCTTGTTCTGGTATTCCATGAATGCGCATGTTAGTCTTCTTCAGGGTGTCCCATATCTCTTGAGTGTTCCTCTCCAGTATCTTTTTGGCTTTAACAATCTCTTCCACTGAGCTGGTTAATTCTCCCACTTTGTCTTCAAGATCTGAAATTCTATATTCTGCCTCATTTGTTCTGCTGATAAGACTCTCTGTTGAGTTTTGGGTTTAAGATAACTTGTCTTTTAGTTCAATGTTAAACTCTGCCTGAGACTGTTTTAATTGCTCCATACCTATTTTTGTTTCTTGAACTGTTTTTCTCAACTCCTCCAAGTGCCTGTTGTGTTCCTGTTCAAAGTGGTTGATACGGTTGTTTAACTCTTCTCAGATTTCCTCTTTCATAGTATTAATCATGGTAAGGATCATACTCTGAAAGTTGTTATGTTGGGTCTGGCTTTCATGGCTATTTTCTGTGGATTTGTTCTTGTCAGAATCCCTCATTATGGGATGGATTCTTTCGGCAGGAGATTGGTCTTCTTGGGTTTTGTTTCTCGTGGATCTGCACTTTTACTTGTACAGTGTTGTTTTGTTTTTTAGGACCTTTCAGTTTCTGTATGTTTTTCACTGAATCGACATAGTTGGTATTGTTACCCTTGCTAGTGCTTGCCTTGGATTGGGTATGTTTGTGTATTGTTATTGTTATATCCTAGATGAGGCTACTAGGCTGTTAGTACGTCAGTTACTAGGGGGTGAATATTAGTTTGGTAGTGCACTTTTACGATCTAGTATCTTGGTGAAATGTGGGGGTGAGTGGTGTACTCCCTGGAGTTGTATGTTTTGGGGTGGCTGTATGAGAAAGTTGATCTACAGCATTGATACCTTAAAGGATCAGTAAGATGAAAAGAAAAAGTTTACTTATCTTTGGGCTGGATGAGAAGAAACTCGCCCACGTGATATAATGATTGTAGTGGAGTCCAGATGTATGGCCTGTGTTCCCTTTGTTCCTTAGAATTTTGCTTGAGTTTCCTTTGGGCTCTATTGGATTCTGAGAATCAGTGTGTCTTCTGTGGACCTCGTGCGTAGGTCCCCGGTGGGCCAGAGAGGCAGAGGGTCTGATGTTGATGGCAGAATTCTTCACCTGTGACCTGGGGGGGGCGGAGGTGCACATAGGGCGGGAGGGTGGGAGGGGCTGTGGTCCAAGGCGGGCCCCGTGGGCAAAGCTGGTGGCCACACAGTGTGGTGCTGCTGGCCAGGCGGCTCTCGGGTGGGGGGCGGGGCTGGGCTGGGCTCTTTTGCTAGCTGGCTCAATGGCAGAATTCTTCACCTGGGACCTTGGGGAGTGGCGAGGCGCACGGGGCAAGAGGATGCGAGGGGCTTGGGTCCGGGTTGGGGCCCAGGCTAAGCTGGAGTCAGCCTAGATGCTTGCTGCTGGGACAATGCTCCAGGGTGTTGGGCTGGGCTGGGCTGGGCTCTCTCTGTCTCACTCACTCACCTTGGGCAGAGGGCGGTGGTCGGGGGCGGGGCGTCGCAGAGGGGGCTGGGGTCATCCGGGCATTGGCGCAGGTGCTCACCGCCGGGGGACGCGTGGGGCTCCGGGGTGGTTGGGCTGGGCTGGGCTCTCTTATTTTACTTTTTATTCTAATTATTTTATTTATTATTTGGCAGTTTAAATTTCTGTTTTCACAAATTGAATGGTTTGGTGGGTAAAAGCACTACAATTATTATTAAGCGACTTTGAAATCCCCAAACTATACAAAACCTGGATGCATAACATTAACATCTTAAATCCCAGTGCTTCCATGGGGAGATTGGAGACTGGGACAGGAACATCCCAAAAATTTGTGAATCAATTATCTAACATGTGCATTGGACAAACAACAAAAGGATCATTTCTCATACAAAGTAGATGATAAGAAATAATATTAACATTCAAGTTTTTCTCTAACCAAAACATGAATTTTGTGATAAGCACATGACCACATTAATACATACTAATGTAGATGCGCACACACAAACTTCCTATATGCACACACACACACACACACACACAAACACACAAACACACAATCACATTGATAGAGGAATGGGCGGTAAGTGTATGGTGCTTTTATTAGAATTATTTTCTCTTCTGTTTCTGTACCTCTCCTTATGGTCAAATTTAACTTACACTCAAGTTTTAGCTTATTATAATGAAAAGTTTTTTTTTCAGTAAGCCTTATAATCAAAGTATACATTATATTATACAAATTGCATTCTTTGGAACAAAATTGAATGAAAACACTATATCACTTAATCAGAGAGAGAGAGAGAGACTGAGAGAGAGAAAGGGGACAAGAGAGAGAGAAAAGAAAAAAGAAAGAGGAAGGGAGAGAGGAAAAGGGAGGGATGGAGGAAAAGAGGGAGGAATAAAGGAAGAAAAATGAAAGAAAAAAGGAAAAAGGGAGCTGTGATAGTTAATGTTTCATTTCAGTTTCACTGGATTTAGGATTAACTAACAAATGGAAGGAAGGAAGGAAGGAAGGAAGGAAGGAAGGAAGGAAGGAAGGAAGGAAGGAAGGAAGGAAGGAAGGAAAGAGGGAGGGAGAGAGGGAAGGAGGGAGGAGGGAGGGAGGGAGGAAGGAAGGAAGGAGAGAGGGAGGAAGGGAGGGAGGGATGCTGACATTCTTTTTTTTGTATATCAGATATTTTTATAACATTTTTTACTATTATTTCCGCTCATACAAACTTTTTTTATTTCATACATTTTTATTATTATTTCAGCTCATACAAACTTAATAGGTACACTGGTTCCCTCCCTCCCTCCTTTTCCCCCCTACCCCCTTGCTCCCCCTCCCCTCACCCCTTCCTCCCCATCCCCTAGTGCCTCCCCCCCATTTCCCAGAGAATCCTTTAATGTGCATGCCAGACTTTCCTCTGGGACCTCCTCTCTGATGACGTACAAGGACCCAGTTAGAACTCAGCTTCCTTGGACCTTCCCATGTGAGTGAAGACCAGTGAATTTCCAGAAATCCTCTGAGCCTTCAGCACTAGACAGAAACTACTGAGATATTCAGTTCTTGAATTGAGCAGAACCAGTAGCCAACGTTGGACTACTGAGTCCTTATCTCATAAGTCAATCTAACACATTACATATATATGCATATATTAATTTTAATGAACTCTAATACTGGGGAAGGAGAAATAGATCAGTAGTTAAATCATTTGCAGCGAAAATCAGTGCTTAAATTTTTTTATCATAGTGCAAGCAAAAGGACCAATATTCTGACATCTGGTTAAAAATATTGGGCAGGTTTGAATGCCCACCTATTTTTTCAGTTCCATAAGACAGAGACTAGGAATTCCGAGAGTGATCTGGCTAGCCATACTAGTCCTATCATAATTGTCTGGGTTTAATTAGAGACCCAGCCTCAAAAATTATGGGAAAGAAAAATTGAATATGATTATATATATCACACTCAGACATACACACATATGATAACTTACATGCACCCATAAAATACTTTTCTTCAGAATGTGGAACATTGCAATAATCCAATTATCACCATATATGAATTAAACAAGACATATAGAAGAACCAAATAAGGACAAAAAATCTTTCCATAATAAAAAAATGCTAAAGGAATTCATGGTCGCTCCATGTAATTTTTAGTATGATAGAACCAAAGAAAATTCACTGCTAATCTAATTATGTACATTAAAATTAAACTAATGAGACAAACACTCAACTTACTTTTTTTTCAAATTAAGACTGCATTTATTTGCTAGAATTCTACAGCAAGCTTATGCCAGAAAGAACTACCAGAAGTTAGGAAGTGAAAGAGTTAATAAAGCCATAAACCATGATTGCATCATAACTCAGCTCATGGAACATCAGAAAGTACAGTAAAAAAAAAACTAACTGTACAGCACTGTAAGCATGATGCACTCCTTGAACTGCAAGTGGATAATTGAGCCATTCTGACTTACAAAGTGCACTTAACAATAAGAGTTGAGTCTTGACACAGTGAGGTGAAGTAAATTAGTTGAAAAAGAGAGTTACATTTTGACATTTCATTTGCTGCTGTTTCTTTTTTTTTTTAATTAACAAATCGAAAGATACAGACAGTATAAATTAAAAACAGGATGCTTCCATTTGATGCATTTGAGGGACAAGCTGTGCCATCAGACAGATGAAATTGTGTGGACAATGATCTTGCAAGCAAATGGAACTGGGAAAAAGGTCTACAAAAGACACTTCAAATAAACATTAGCAACAGGAGATAAGGAAGATCAATTCATAATGATTCATGGAATTATTTATCCAGCAGACATAGCAGTTTTACACATACATTCACTAAATATATTCAAACAATTCACAAAACAAATGGTTTTGGATGTAAAAAATGCATATTAACCCTAACACAATAATAGTGAGTGACTTCAATGCCTTCTTTCTCATCAATACATATATATATTTGCAGATGATGTGATTCTATACATAAGAGGACTCAAAGACATAATCAGAGAATATTCAGATCTGTTAAACACTTTCAGCAATGGAGCAGAATACAAAATGAGAAAACCTGTAGTTTCCTACAATCGATAGCAATTATGATGTGAAAAAAATCGGGGAAATAATTCCATTCAAGATTGTTTTGGGGGAGGGAGGGAGGAGGATGAAAAGAAGGAGAAAGAAGGGGGAGATGAAAGAGGGGATGACTATTGAAGGGAAGAGGGAGGGAGAGGATGGGGGTAGCTACTGAGCTTGTATGATTAGGAAAAAATAAAATGTGGGAGAAAGAAGAAGTTATTTTGCTGTTACCTTAATAGAATGAAATATAGCTATAATGGAAATATTAAATAACCAAAGAAATATATTGATGAATACATTTAAAGATGGATAGGACTTCAGTATTCATGGATTGCAAAACCAGATATTGAGCAAATGATCAGCACACCAAAGTCAATCTATAGATTATATGAAATCCTCATCCAAATTTCATGTTATACTTCACAGAAGTAGAAAAAAAATCTTAAATTTAAATTGGAAAGATACAAGACCACATTTAGTCTGAGAAATCTTATTCAGGGGGAGTTGAATTAATGGAGGCATCACCATACATGACATTATGTTATATTATAGAACCAAGTAATAAATCCACCATTTTGCTAGAAGAAAAAATGGCATACAGTTCAATGGAATAAAATGGAATATGCAGATACGAACCAACAAAATTACCTGATTTTTTACAAGGATTCCAAAAAGAAACAAGATGGAGACAACACAGCCTCTTAAACAAATGGTGGGGAAAACTTAGATATTTATGTGTAGATGAATAAATAAATCTTGATACAAACTTTCCACCTAGCACAAATATCAACTCCCAGGGGATAAAATGCCTTTATATATGATCTGAATCTCTGAAACTATGAGGTGAAATATTAGGGAAAAGACTTCAGGATATAGTCATAGGCAAGGACTTTCCCAGTAAGATTGCAGTCATTTATAAAATAATGACAGCCATTGGTAAATGAAACAATGATTTTGAGAGCTTCCACAAAGCAAGCAGCTAATTGAGTGAAGATCTAGCCTACATGATGGAAGAAAATCTTTGCCAAATATATATCTAGAAAGGATCAATATTTGGAATATACAAAGAATGCAAAACATGCAACAATAAGAAATCCAAACGTCCATTCTATAAATTGGCTAATTAAATGAACAAACAGGTCTCAATAGATTAAATACAAATGGACAATAAACATATTTAAAGTTCAATTCTATTAGCTGTTGTCGTTTATCTTCATATTCTTGATAAATATGATGGTGAACAACTTAAGGGAATAGGTTTGTTTTTCTTACTTACAATCATAAACTTGCTCTGAACTGGAAAAAAAAACAATTATGGTTATAGTTCACAGACCAGCTTGGAGAGTTCATAACGACATCAGGATATGGAGGAACAGACCACACAATATCCACATGAATTACCCAGATAGTCACAAACTTTTTCTCTTGCAAGAATGCATGCATGTCAATATGCAAATATTACAAATATGTCAAAGTATATTAAACCTCTGAATCAGCAAACTATCTTATTGATCTGTCCAGGGAATGTTCCCCCCTTCTATGGGCTAGGTATTTCCTCATCAACTAGATACTCTCCAACAGAGTTGTTTAGACTTTCTTTAGCTACTAATTCTTTACAGGTGTTCCCAAAGTTCAACTTCAACTGCTAAATTAACACCTGTATCTACCTAGCACACCAACTAATCATCAGAGATATGAAAAATCAAACAATATTGAGAGTCCAACTCAACACAATAAGACGACAGTCAATAAGAAAACAAATAGCATCAAACACTGACAATATCATGAAAAAGAGAAACTGATGATGGGTATGCATACCCTATCAAGCACCAGGGAAATATCTATATGTGTGTTTCTCAAAAATTTCTAATACTAAACTACCACATGACACAGAGACTCCCAAGTCAACATATTTTAGAGGTACTAATATAGAGTGGTATATTATATCACTACTCATGTTAGCTAAGTGATGGAGTGTGGAGAGCATGAGAAAAGTTTCAGTGAGGAAGAAATGAATGTGGAAAGGCTAGTAAATGAAAAAGCCTATGTGTAATATTAAAAGAATGTGAAAACAACTGTATGTAATTTTGTATGATAGATAAGTGGGCCGCTGTGTCAGCCTATACTGTGATAGATAAGTGGGTCTCTGCGTCAGCGTAGCTGTGGTGTGATATGAACTGTGGAGGACATAAACAATGAAAATGTGTAATATCAAAATAAGGCAAAACAACAGTGTTGTAACTGTAAACAGACATGTACCCTGATGATGTAATGTGGAATAAAACAGTATTTAAGGGACAGGCCGAGAACCGGTACCTCAGTTCGGTAGGGACAGAGCATCCTGAGACTCTGTCCGGTTGGCAGCAGAACTCTCTGATGCAGCTCCAGCCAAAGTAAGCCCTGCTACCCTGAGGACGTGATCATTGATCGTCCAGCACCCTCAGCTCTGGCAAAGTGCGGAAAACGCCCTTCGTCCAGCCCCAGTCCTGGCTCAAGACCTGAGACCTGGAATATGTCGATCAGTAAGCCCCCGTGTGGTGTGGTTATTGCTGGGCGGCATAGACCTCTGGGGAGGTGGAAGTCAGCGACATGGAGTCAATTAAGAAATTGTATAAAAGAATTGTGGGGCTTACGCACAGTGGAATTTTCAGGCATAAATAAAAATTAAGTCATGCGTTTTATAGGAGAATGGTTGTAACTGTAAGTAACCACTAATCGAATTGCACGAGTTTCAGAAAAGAAAAACATTTATTTGCTCCCATTTTTGGCTCTTGGATATTAAATAAATACCCATAGTCATGTTTGTATACATGACATGGAAGTAGAAGCAAAACTTTCTAGGGAAATAAAGAGAAGTAACAGAAGACAGGAAAGAGAGATAAAGGAAAATAGACCACTATGGGAGAAAATAGGCTTAATGTACAATAAATGTCTGAGGGAAAATGAGCATATGTAATGCAGTAAAATGTGTAATGAATATATGCAATGAAATTATTACTAAAATAAGATAGAAGTAATAGTACTGATAAAAATGGATACCCTCATGAAAAGGAATGAAACTAGGTTCCTATGACTCATAAGTTTAAAAAAATCATCTAAAACTTGAGTAAAGATTAAAGTAAGAGATTATTTTGCTTTTTTAAATACAGATGACTCTGTAAGTGGCACCATCACATTACACTGTTGCTAAAAAAGGAACAGAGAGATTCCTATCTATTAACTTTAGTCTGGTGGTGGTGACCTAAAGCACAGAGAGATGTATCTTGATACAAGTTGAGATTGTTTCAAGCGTTGAAATTAACTTCTGAACACTTCTGCCAAGACTATCTAGTTGTCTATGAGTGTTTTTCAATTTGTGAAGGAACAAATAAGCACAAGTCAATGTAGTTTTATAAAAATGAAAAATGTTTCTTGGCACCCACACACTATTTATAACATCTTTATTATCTTTAATATGGTACAAAAATGATAAAAACATTTCCATATACATGGAAGTTTTGAAAATCAGAGTATCATATCCAGTTTGATTAAAAAGTAAAATCTTTGCTAATATTTCTAACACAACTAACTACTTGTTTTCAAAACAGTATGTAGCTATTTATTTTTCTTTAATGTTTAATTTGCACCTCAGATCCAATTTTATAACATATTTGAACTACTATTTTAAGAAAAAAACTCTCTTAGCATGTCTTAGCATGTATTGTACATGCAATTAATATTAGGCTAGTTGGTAAACTGTAAATATCTTTTATGTGAATGCATACTATATATAATCTATTATCCCTGTCTCTTTAATCAAATCCTCTGGATAAATAAAAATAAGTTATTCTCCTGATAATTTACTTTGTGTTTTATAAAACAACTTGAATGTCCTTGGTTTATGTATTTATTTATTCGTTTGTCTGTTTAGCCTGTATGAGCTATGGATTATCATCTAATTTATGCTTATTGTGACTTTATGATATAGTTGACATTATAATACTTTTAACAATGGGAAAAGTGGAATGAAATAATGCAAATATCCACTGGTCACATAGCTAGTCACTGGAAAAACTGGAGTCTAACTCAAGAATGAACTCCAAGTTTCTTATTATTCTATCCTACTTTCTTATATTCTCCTTTGGGATTTTTCCCAAATGGCCCTTGAAATCTAGTCAGGCTGTTACCCAAAACATACTAATGAAGTTCTGTCTCCAAGAGTAAATATAACACGTGAAATCTAAACTTACCTATATTAACTATGGTCCATGTGCACAAATTGTAAGCACTATATAACTGTATAAGTTATATAGTTTTCCACACAAATCTTCCAGAAGCTGGTTTCCAGAATCTCTTGTTTACATGCAGCAAACATGTCCTAACTTATAGGTATGTTGATCCTTAATGTCTAAGGTGTGGTGAATATGTAGCTGTTTGTTAGTTAAAGGATTAGATAGAGCTTGAGTGTAAACATGGAGTATACACACATATAGAAGTCCTTGTAATTATACAACAGAACTTGAAGCACAAGGACAATATTCCACCATTTAAATTCTTTTTTGGGGACTAGAAAAAGTTAAAGAATTGACCTGTAAGTGTCGGTATAGTTTTGTTTAACTAAACAGAGAAAATGATATTGGATGGATTTTCTTAAAAATATTCCTCATTTTGCTTTTCTCTCAGGATATGTAATATGATTCATTAGTGATTCTCTAGTACCCAATGTTTCCTGTCAAGCAAGATTTATTTGTTTCCTAGGTCTTGTAGCTGTGCATTCTTCTTTTTTGATCTCTGTAAGTCAAAGTTTATAAGTCCTAGAATTCTTCATTTTTATGCAGGAGAAAATGATTTAAAATTGGAAACACCACATCTGAGCCTGGGTTTATAGTCATTTGTAATTTGAATAATTTTTTTAGCTCTTCTAAATTACATCCTGCTTAATTGTATGAAATTTTCAGACAGTTTTTCATATATAAAATTTTTACCTTGAGATAATACTAACATCTTCATCTCATAGTTTTTGTTAAACACAAATTAAAATTTACAACATAAAAGCTAATATATGTACATTTATATATGTGACATGCATCATTTATAATATTTGATGTTCATCATTTTTGTTCTTGTGAAAAGTAATGTGATTAATATTATTGATGTCCAATTTTGCAAGTGAGGAAACTGAGGTATAGAGAGCATAATAAACTGTCCAGGGTCATTTAAGCTAAATGGTAGTTCTCAAAATAGATTTAGTGCCATCCCACAGGTCAGTTTCTTAATGTTATATGATAATGTAGATGAAAATATGTCAGCTATTATAATAGTTACAAGTGGATTATTCATGTGTTATTGATTATTTGAAGTTTAATTTCATCACTATAAATGTGTCTATGATTTCAAAACTGACTTTCATACAACAATTCCTTTTTATAAAGAAATATCTTTATTTTTTATGATGAAAGAAATATCCTTATTGTTACTAAAATGAATGTGATAGCAACATTCAACCACAATTCAATACATTGGAAATGTTGCATTTAAGACTATCTGCAACCAAAATTACAAGGCTGAGAATAATCAAATAAGGTTTGATTTCCCATAGCATTGACTAAAATTCTCCTTTCAATGAACATTTACCAAAATTCACTTGATATTTTGTTTGAAATTCATGAGGATTTTGTTTGAAACTCATTACAACATTAGGAGAGATTTTTTTGCTTATTTCATTTCTAAATCAAATTGATCTAAGCATAAAGTTAAGATTCATCAGAATTCCCAGACATTTTAAAACTTTGAAGAAATGCAAATCAGCATGTAGTTAATGGAAACTGGGGGCCTCATGGTCTTGGTCTCATGGTACGTTAACCTTTAAAAAAGAGTTTTGACCACTCATGAATTCCCAATATAGAACAATTAGTTTTCAAGTGTAATCTCTATGTTGTTTCTTTCATCAGACGTACATTTTTAAAAATAATTTACATATATCATACTTTGAACATTTGTATCAATTAAGAGTTTCAGTGTACTTTATAAAGTAATGTATTAACATTCTCAAAATAGTGAGTATGAAACAGATACTCAACCATTGATAGTGTAGAGAAATGGGGAAAAAACATCATTAAGAAGCAAATTCTGCTTCAGCCAATAAGGGCTATAGATTATTGTCTTTCATTGCTTAGTAGCTATAATTATTCAAAAATTCATCTTTATTTAGCAAAAGTCATTCAGATTAAGTGGTTTTCAACTTAGAGAATTCAAATGGGTGTTAAAGAACCAGAAAACCAAAACTGGTAACAAAATGTTTTTCCTTAATAGATATTAGAATTTTCAAAGGAAAATGACTACATTTTCATCTCTAATTTTGCTAAATTGGGATTTCTCTGTTTTGGCTTTGGTTAATTTGGCTAAGAGCTTGTCAATCTTGTTGATTTTTTCAAAGAAGCATCTCTTTGTTTGGTTGTTTCTTTGTATCATTTTCCTTATCTCAATTTCAGATATTTTTCCCCTAATTTTGCTAATTTCTGCTTGTCTACTGCTTTGGAGATTGGATTGTTCTTGTCTCTCTAAGGCATTAAGTTGTTTACTTGTGATGTTTCCATTTTTTTTTGGATTCACATTGAGTGCTATAAACTTTCCTCTCAGGACTACCTTCAACATATCCTAAAGATTTGGGATGTTGTATTTTTCATTATCATCTATTTCTAAGAATTTTTGAATTTCCATTTTGACTTCTGCCTGAACTTATTCCTTGTTCAGTATAATGTTATTTAAATTCCAAGAATTTGTGTGTTTTCTGACATTTATTTGTTGTGGATGTCTAGTTTTATTCCATGGTGGTCAGATAGGGTACAGGATATTATTTCAACTTACTTGATATGTGGAGGTTTGCTTTGTGCCCCAATATATGGTCTATTTTAGAGAAGGTTACATGGGCTGCCGAAAAGGATGTGTATAACTTATTATTGGGATAGGCTGGTAGAGGTTAGTCATGTCCATTTGGCTTATGGTTTGATTAAGCTCCAGTGTTTCTCTGTTCAGTTTTTGGCTTGTTGATCTATCCAATGCTGAGAGTGGGGTGTTAAAATTCCCTACTATTATCATGTTGATTTGTCACTTTAAATGTTGTATTGTGTGTCTAATGAATGTGGCTGAACCTATATTAGGTGTATATAAGTTCAGTATTGTGATGTCTTCCTTATGAATTGTTCCATTGATTAATATGCAGTATCCTTCTGTGTCTCTTATCATTGAAGTCTATTTTGTCAGATAACAAAATTTCCATTCCTGCTCATTTTCTTTTTCTATTAGCTTGCAACACTTTTGACCAGCCTTTTGCTCTGAAAATGTGCCTATTCTTCATGCTGAGATGTGTTTCCTGAAGACAGCAGATTGTTCAGTTGTAATATTTGATCCATATTTGTAGTCTATGTCTTTTAATGGTAGAGTTGATTCCATTAACATTTAGAAACATAATTGAGAAATGCTTGATGGTTCCTGTCATTTTCTATATTTTGTGGGTTTTATGTGTGCAATTCTTTGCTAGGAAATTGTGTTGGTATTATTTTTCCCTTCCATACTCTTGGATATGTTTGTCCATTCCTTTGAACTTGATTATTTTTTCTAGCATCTTTTGTAGGCCTGGCTTGATGTTCATGTAAGCATTCAACATATTCTTATGGTGAAATTTTTCTTTTGCCCTCAATAATGACTGATAATTTTGTTTGGGTATATTTGTCCAGGTTAGCATTTGTGTTCATTCATGATTTGAAATATTTCTTTCCAATATCTTCTGGCTTTTAATTCTTCCATTGAAAATTCAGCAGTTATTTTGATAGGTTTACCTTTAAATGTGCCTTGTTTTTTCTCCTAACACTCTCAGCACATTGTCTTTATCATGTATTTGTATTGTTTTGTCTATAATTTTTCTAGGCAAGTGTCTTGGTGCATGATTTGTCTCTCATATTTGGATGGGGATGTCATTCCTTAGATGCGGAAATTTTTCATTAATAAAATGTGAAAAATCTCTTCCAGGATGGCTTTATGTGTTTCTTCAACTGGTATTCCAGGAATGTGTATTTGGTTTCTTCAAGAAATCCCATAACTCTTGAATATTCCTCCTCAATATTTTTTGACCTTTTCAACCTCTTTGTGCCAATTTGTTCTGCTATCTTGTCTTCTAGTTCTGATATTCTACTTTCTACTTTGTTGGTTCTGTTGGTATACCTTTCAGTTGAATTTTGGATTATATGTAGCTTAGTTTCAATTTCAAGCTTAATCTTTGTATTTTTTTCAACTGCTCTATGCTTGTTTTTGTTTCTTCAACTGTCTTTTTTCATTTCATCTATGTGCGTGGTGTGCTTCTGTTCATTTTGGATGTCATTAACTCTTCTCAGATTTCCTCTTCCATTGTTTCTATCATGATAGAGATGATGTTTTGAAAATCCTTGCCTTGGTTATTGAATTCATTACTAATATTGGAGGGGTTATTCTAGTAGTGATCAATTTGTGTGGGATCAACTTTTTTGGGTGGCATTATTATTGTGGTTTTTGTTGTTCTTGTGGATTTATGATGTGACTTTGTTATTTTGTTTTTGATTTTGAGAATCTTTCTAGATGAATATTTATGACCAGTGTGAGTAATACAGAATTGCTGTACTTGAACTGTTATTGCTACTGTTTATCTAAGTGTTTAAGGTATCAGTCTAGGGTTCCTTGTTGTTATAACGTGGGTAAGACAATATGCAACAAAAAATGTGCAGAAACCCTACTCTGGTTCTGGGGGTGACAGTGTTTAGATTTAGATTTGTCTGGATGTTTGGCATTGGATGTCAAGTTTTGTTATGTGTGGCTTTGGCTAAATATTAAACCGTCTTTATATCATGAAATTGGGTGGGTTTAGTAGCCAGGGGCTGGAACTTAAAGTACTAAAGGCAACCACTAGTTTCTTCCAGGTTTATGAGAGTGAATAGTTAATGCCCTAAGTGGTGGTCATATGGGTTTTTGGGTATGCTGTACAGAGATCTGAAATAGAGGTGACTGTTCAGTAAGATGAGAAGGAAAGTGAAAAGAGTTTCTTATCATAAGGCTGGATGTGAAGATTCCTTTCTGTTTGATGGAAGGAGCTTTTGGGTCCCAGATGTTGGTGTTCTGGTCCCAGGTGACTGTGGACTCTGATAAAATATTGGAGATTCTATTATTGGTTGAATTGTTATTGCTACTGTGTACCTAAATGTGTAAGGTATCGGTCTAGTGTTTCTTGTTGTTATTACGTGGGTAGTATTGAGAAGAGGTATTCATTAAGGCTGCTTTGCACTGGTTCAACTGCGAGGGGAAATCCAATCCATCAAAGCCTGTTGTCACACAGCCCAGGGGGTGGCCTAGGATGACACCTGAGCCCTATGCTGAGCACAAGCCCCAGCCCAAAAGGACCTATGATCTGCTAAAACCTGCTGATGACCCAGACAAAAAGCTACATATGGTTTCATTAGGTTCATAAATGTTCCTTCCATCCTTACTTTTTCCAGAGTCCTTATCATAACGGAATGTTGGATTTTTGTCAAAAGCTTTTTCAGAATCAATTGAGATGATCAGGAGATTTTTGTTTTTAAATTTGTTTATATGGGGAATTATATTTATAGATTTACATATATTGAAACAACCTTTTGTTCCTAAAATAAAGCCAAACTGGTCTTAATATATTATCTTTTGTATATGTTTTTTAATGAATATTTGTTTTTATTTTGAAAATGTATTTATTACATAAAATGGGATTATTTATGATAATGCGACTTTTAAACTTCTAATATGCTGTATATCAAGCCAGAGAGTTGACATCACACTATGGATTATGTTTGCCAGAATAAGTTTAACAAACAAATTTTCAATTATACATAAAATACTTGCATTTATAGTAATGAAAGATTTTGTTACATGTAAAACATTATTTCAACAATGGATCTTTTATTTCTAAAATGATTTATTTCTTTGGTTTCAGTCATATCCATTCAAGATAATTTCACCATGCTTGCCCTGCTCTCAACAGCAATGACAGAGAATAAACTTTACTTTCATTAATTTTCATATTAGGTGTCTCATTACTTACTTGCAGTCCTTGATGGTGGCCTATTTTCTCTGTTGTAACTTGGTCCCCTCTGTTTCTGGTGGGGCTCTGCTTCCCCATCCCTCCTGTTTATAATCTTTGCAATTACTGTAGGTAATGCAGAGATTTGTCTTTGAGTGTGTCTAAGTAAGTTTGGTACTAGGATACACCATTTAGGGAGTACATATGGTGCTTAATTTTTCATGTCTGGGATACTTCACTCAATATAATTGTTTCTAATTCCATCCATTTCCCAGCAAATTGAATTAAATGATAATTTTTGATGGCTGAGTAGTATTCCATTGTACAAATGTACCACATTTTCCTTATCCATTCGTCAACTGTTGGACATTTGGGCTGATTCCATGACTTTGCTATTGTAAACAGTGCTGCTATGAACATGGTCATGCTTGTGCTATTGAGGTGAATTTTTGCTGTATGGGGGATTATTCCCAAAAGTGGAATAGCAGGGTCATATGGCATTTCAATCTTTTTTTTCCTTTTTTTTTAATTTTTTTTATTAAAAATGTAATTATACATTTTAAAAATTTTTTACGAGTTCCCTCCCTCCCCCCTCCTCCCCCCGAATCCCCTCCTCTCCCTCCACTCTCTCCACATCCCCCAGTGCCTCCCCCCCAATTCCCAGAGAGTGCTTTATTGTGTACACCTGACTCTCCACTGGGTCCTCCTCTCCGAGGACATATAAGGACCCAGTGGCATTTCCATAAGCCCTTTCTCTTGTTCCCCTTAAGCATAGGAACACTACTACGGCTGTCAAACACTTGCCTCCAGGGATCTTGGTGCCCTTAACAGATGCTAGAGTTTATGAGGGCAACAGTGCACTGGACATTGCTCAGGGCATGCAAAGTCCCATTATGATTGCTTTGGCCCTAACTATTGTTGAGAATCTTGCAAATCGTTGTTCCTCCCATCATCCTTCTGCTCTTACAATCTTACCGCCCCCTCTTCCGCAAATGATCCTGAGCTCCAGGATGGGGAGAGATTAGGCTGGCCTAATTCTATGTGATGATATAGAGTTTCTGAAGTTCTGGATTGTGGTTTGTTAATTTTCTTTTGCAGTTTTGATGCTCCTGCAATGCCCTTCACTCCATCCTGCTGGGCACTGTATGTCTCCCCCTGGCCAGAGACAAAAAGCTGTTAAACTGGAGTCTTGTTATAATAGCACATTCAAGGGTAGATGTAATAAGAGTAGGAAACCTCAGTGAGGGAGGGGTCCATCACCCATTTGCAAAATGATTACTTTTTATCTGCTAGACTATATGCCCTCCCCTTCTGGTGAGATCAGGAAAGAACGTCTGTGAACTTAACCAGGTTTCTCATTACTTACTTGCAGACCTTGATGGAGGCCTATTTTCTCTGCTGTAACATGGTCCCCTCTCTCCTTTTTTCTTTAAAATCAAAACTTCCCTGAGATATCATCTCATCCCGGTCAGGATGGCAAAAATCCACAATACAAACAACAACAAATGCTGGAGAGGATGTGGAGAGAGGGGAACTCTCCTACATTGTTGGTGGGAATGCAGGCTCATACAGCCACTCTGGCTAGCCGTCTGGAGATTCTTAGAGAAATTAAAGATTGAAATGCCATATGACCCTGCTATCCCACTTTTGGGAATAATCCCCCATGCAGCAGAGTTTCGCCTCGATAGCACAAGCTCAACCATGTTCATAGCAGCACTGTTTACAATAGCAAAGCCATGGAATCAACCCAAATGTCCAACAGTCGACGAGTGGATAAGGAAACTGTGGTACATCTATACAATGGAGTACTATTCAGCCATCAAAAATGATGAATTACTTGAATTTGCTGGGAAATGGATGTCATTAGAAACAATTATATTAAGTGAAGTATCCCAAAGCCAGAAAATTAAGCGCCATATGTACTCCTTAATAGGTGGCTCCTAGTACCAAACTCACCCAGCCCACATTGAGACACTCAAAAGTAAACCTATGTAACACAGTAATTGCAAGGATTATGAACAAAAGAGATGGGGTAGGAGGGCCAAACCAGAAACAATGAATGTGCTATTAAAACAAGACTCCAGAACTTCAGAGACTCTATATGAATCACATAAAACTAGGCCAGCCTAATCTCTCCCCATCCTGGAGCTCAGGGACATTTGCGGAAGAGGGGGCGGTAAGATTGTAAGAGCAAAAGGATGGGGGGAGCAACGATTTGCAAGATTCTCAACAATAGTTGGGGCCAAAGCAATCATAATGGGACTTTGCATGCCCTGCGCAATGTCCAGCGCACTGTTGCCCTCATAAAGTCTAGCATCTGTTAAGGGCACCGAGACCCCTGGAGGCAAGGGATTGACAGCCATAGAAGTGATCCTATGCTTAAGGGGAACAAGAGAAAGGGCTTATGGAAATGCCACTGGGTCCTTATATGTCATCAGAGTGGAGGACCCAGTGGAGAGTTAGGCGTACACAATAAAGGACTCTCTGGGGATTGGGGGGGAGGCACTGGGGGATGGGGAGGGAGAGGAGGGGGAGGAGGGGTTTCAGGGGAAGGAGGGGGGAGGGAGGGAACTGGTAAAAAATTTTAAAATGTATAATTAAATTTTTAATAAAAAAATTTAATAATCAATGACAAAAAAAAAAGAAAAAAAGAAAAAAAAAAGAGTCTCCAGAAGGCTCGCCATAGTGGCTGTATGAGCCTGCATTCCCACCAGCAATGTAGCAGAGTTCCCCTCTCTCCACATCCTCTCCAGCATTTGTTGTTGTTTGTATTGTGGATTTTTGCCATCCTGACCGGGGTGAGATGATATCTCAGGGAAGTTTTGATTTGCATTTCCCTGATGGCTAAGGATGTGGAGCATTTTTTCAGATATTTGTTAGACATTTTAATTTCATCCTTGGTAAAGTTTCTTTTAAGTTCCAGGGCCCATTTTTTAATTGGGCCATTGTTTTCCTTGGAGTTTAGTTTTCTAAGTTCTTTGTGCACTCTGGACAGTAGAGCTCTGTCAGATATGTGGTTAGTGAAGATTTTCTCCCATTCTGTGGGTTGCCTTTGAGCTCATGTTACAATCTCGTTATCTGAACAGAAGCTCTTTAATTTCACAAGATCCCAACTGTTGAGAGTTGGAAGCTGTGACTGTGCTATTGGATGTCTGTTTAGCAAATATTGGCCTAGCCCAATCAGCTCGAGGTAGTAACCTATCATTTCAACTATGGTTTTTATAGTCTCTGGCCTTAAATCAAGGTCCTTGATCCATTTGGAATTAAGTATTGTACATGGTGACAAGTATGGGTCCAGCTTTAATCTTCTGCATGTGGAGATCCAGTTTTGCCAGCACCATTTGTTGAAGATGCTGTTCTTTTTCCATTGGATTCTTTGGGCCCCTTTGTCAAAGAGCAAATGGCTATATTTTTGTGGGCTTATATCTGGGTCTTCAACCCTTATCCATTGATCTGTGTGTCTATTTTGGAGCCAGTACCAGGCAGTTTTTATAACTATGGATTTGTAGTATAGGCTAAAGTTTGGTATGATAATACCTCCAGCAGTGTTTTTGTTACTCAGGATTGTCTTTGCTATCCTGGGTCTTTTGTGCTGCCAAATGAATTTTGAGATTATTTGGTCAACTTCTTTAAACAATTGCTTTGGGATTTTAATTGGTATAGCATTGAATTTGTATATTGCCTTTGGTAGGATGGTCATTTTTACAATGTTGATTCTACCAATCCAGGAACATGGGAGGTCTTTCCACCTTCTGGTGTCTTCTGCTATTTCTTTCTTTAGGCTTTTAAAGTTTTCATTGTAAAGGTCTTTTACCTCCTTGGTTAGGTTTATACCAAGGTATTTCATTTTATTAGGGGCGATAGTAAATGGGATTGTTTCTCTCAAGGGTTTTTCACTTCTTTCATTCTGGGCATATAGGAAGGCCTCTGATTTTTGCACATTTATTTTGTATCCTGCGACCCTGCTGAACTTCTCAATTAGTTCCAGGAGCTTCCTGGTGGAGTTTTTGGGATCACTCAGGTATAAGATCATGTCATCTGCAAATACAGATAGCGTGACTTCTTCCTTGCCGATTTGAATCCTTTTTATGTCCCTTTCTTGTCTTATGGCTTCAGCTAAGACTTCAAGTACAATATTGAATAGAAGTGGTGAGAGTGGACAGCCTTGTCTAGTTCCTGATCGAAGTGGGAATGCTTCCAATTGTTCCCCATTGAGCATAATCCTTGCTGTGGGCTTGTTGTATACCACTTTTATTACATTGATAAAGGTTCCTTCCATTCCTACAGTCTCTAGCGTTTTGATCATAAAAGGCCGTTGGATTTTGTCAAAGGCTTTTTCTGCATCTATCGAGAGTATCATTTGGTCTTGGACTTTGGACTGGTTTACATGATAAATTACATTTATTGATTTGCGTATGTTGAACCAACCTTGTGTGCCGGGGATGAAGCCTACTTGGTCCCCGTGAATGATCTTTTTGATATGTTTTTGAATTCGATTTACTAAGACTTTGTTGAGAATCTTTGCGTCTGTGTTCATCAGAGAGATCGGCCTATAGTTTTCTTTTTTAAGTGAATCTTTATTAGGTTTTGAGATTAAGACAATATTAGCTTCATAGAAGGAATTTGGTAGTGTTCCTTCCTTTGCTATTTGATGGAACAGTTTAAGGAGTATTGGTGTTATTAACTCCTTAAATGTCTGATAGAATTCTGTGCTGAATCCATCTGGTCCAGGACGTTTTTTGGTGGGAAGATTCGAGATTACTCCTTCAATTTCCTTATATGTTATAGGGCCATTTAAGTAATTCACAAATTCCTCATCCAATTTAGGTAAGATGTGTTTACTTAGAAATTCATCCATATCTTGTGTGTTGTCAAAATTCACAGAGTATAAGTTTTTGAAATATGATGTTATAATTCTCTGAATTTCTTGGGTATCAGTAGTGATAACTCCATGTTCATTTCTAATTTTGTTAATTTGGGTTTTCTCTCTCTTGCTTTTGGTTAATTTAGCTAGGGGTGTATCAATCTTATTGATTTTTTCAAAGGACCAGCTTTTTGACTGGTTGATTTTTTCTATCGTTTTCTTATTCTCGATTTCAGATATTTCTCCCCTTATTTTGCTAATCTACTCTCTTCTACTACTTTGGGATCAGATTGCTCTAGTCTCTAAAGCTTTAAGCTGCATTGTTAAGTTGTTTATTTCTGATGTTTCCATTTTTTTGATGTAGGCATTAAGAGGTATGAACTTACCTCTTAGAACAGCTTTCATTGTGTCCCAGAGATTTTGGTAAGTTGTATTTTCGTTATCATTCACTTCCAGGAAATCTTGAATTTCCTTTTTAATTTCTTCCTGAGTCCAGTTCTCATTCAGCATCATATTGTTAAGTTTCCAGGAGTTAGTGTATTTTCTCTTGTTTGATGTGTTGTGGATGTCCAGCTTTAGGCCGTGGTGGTCTGATAGAGCACAGGTTAGAATTTCAACTTTTTTGTATAGGTGTAGATTCGTTTTGTGGCCCAATATGTGATCTATTTTGGAGAAGGTTCCATGTGCTGCTGAGAAAAATGTGTATTCTTTGGTGTGTGAGTGAAAAGTTCGATAGAGATCTGTAAGGTCCATTTCTTTCAGGGTTTGATTAAGTTCCAAAGTGTCTCTGTTAAGCTTTTGACCTGTTGATCTATCCCATGTTGAGAGGGCAGTGTTGAAGTCCCCAAGAATTATCGTTTGGGGGTTGATTTCTTGCTTTAGACGCTGTAGGATTTTCTTAATGAATGTGGAGGGGCCCGTATTGGGTGCATATATGTTCAGTATTGTGAAGTCTTCCTGGTGAATTGTACCTGTGACTAAAATAAAGTATCCATCCGTGTCTCTTATAATTTTCTTTGGTTTGAAGTCCACTTTGTCTGATAACATAATGGCTATCCCTGCCTGTTTTCTGCTTCCATTAGCTTGTAGAATTGTTGACCAGCCTTTTATTTTTAGAGCGTGCCTATCTTTTGTGGTGAGATGGGTTTCCTGCAGGCAGCAGATTGATAGATTGTGATTTTTAATCCACGTTTGTAATCTGTGTCTCTTGATCGGTGAATTAATTCCATTAACATTTAGTGTTATAATGGAGAAACTATTTTTAATTCTAGACATTTATTATGTTTAGTAGTTGTTAATAAGTATATTGCTTTGCTTTTAATGGTGTTATACTTGCCTTCTGTTCTCCTGGATATGCCTGTTTTTTCTTCACTCTTGAGTATCATTTCTAGCATTTTTTGAAGGCCTGGTTTGGTGGACATGTAACCCTTCAAGTTGTCTTTGTGCTGGAAGATTTTTCTTTCTCCCTCGATCATGACTGATAGTTTTGCAGGGTAAATCAGCCTGGGTTGACATTTTTGCTCATTCAATGCTTGAAGTATGTCTCTCCAAGCTCTTCTTACTTTTACTGTTTCGACTGAGAAGTCATTTGTTATTTTAATAGGTTTACCTTTAAAAGTGACTTGTTTTTTCTCCCTTGAAGCTCTCAGCACCAGTTCTTTATCTTGAATGTGGAGTGTTTTAACTATTATTTGCGGTGGCGTGCTTCTGTTTTGGTCGTATCTGTTTGGGGTGTGGAATGCCTCTTGTATATGGATGGGCCTCTCTTTTTTTAGATGAGGAAAGTTTTCCTTGATGATCATTTGAAAAATTTCCTCAGGGGTGGTATTTTGAGATTCTTGCTCTGGTATTCCATGAATATGCATGTTAGGCTTCTTCAGGGTGTCCCATATCTCGTGGACATTTCTCTCAAGTATCTTTTTGGCTTTAACAACCTCTTCCATTGAGCTATTTAATACTCCCACTTTATCTTCAAGGTCTGAAATTCTGTTTTCTGCTTCGTTAGTTCTGTTGATAAGACTCTCTGTAGAGTTCTGGGTTGATGATAACTTGTCTTGTAGCTCAGTTTTAAACTCTGCTTGAGTCTGTTTTAACTGCTCTATGCCATTTTTTGTTTCTTGCACTGTTTTTCTCAACTCCTCCAAATGTCTGTTGTGTTCCTCTTCAAAGCGATTGATTCGATTATGTAATTCCTCCCGGATTTCCTCTTTCATAGTATTGAACATGGTAATGTACATATTTTAAAGGTCGTTATCCTGGGTCAGGCTTTCTTGGCCATTTTCCATGGGTTTGTTCTGGTTGGAGTCTAACATTATGGGATTAATTTCTTCAGTGGGAAATTTGTTTATTTGAGTGTTGCTTCTCATGGATTTGCACTTTGACTTTGGCATTGTCGTTTTAACTCTTAAGATCTCTCAATTTCACTAAACTGGATTATTTGGCTTGGGGCTCTGGGGGTGGGCAAGGACAGAGCTTACCTAGGTCACGGGTGAGGCCGCGCTGGACCCCGCGTGCGTCCTGACCAGTGGAGCTGGGTGGGAAATGGGAGGATGGGGGCGTAGGCATGTAGCTATTTAACCTGAGTGCAGCTGGGGCGGGGTCCTCCTAGTCCCTTGGCTCAGTGCCTGGCTCAAGCTGGATGGCGGGAGTCGGAGCCGGGTCCCTTTGGGCTGACCTGGGGCTCTGGTGGGCGGGCGCGTCCTAGGCTTTCCTAGGTTGCGGGGTGAGGCCCGGCTGCACCGTGTGCGTGTCCTGACCTGTGGAGCAGGGTGGGGTGAAAGGGAGTATGGGGGCGTTGGCGTGGAGCTATTTAACCCCAGGGCAGCTGGGGCGGGGCCGGGCGCAGGGGGAGGTCTTCCTCGTCCCTCGCCCTGGGCGCGCGGCTCTGGCTGGATGGCCGGAGTAAGAGCCGGGTCCCTTTGGGCTGACCTGGGGTTCTGGTGGGCGGGCGCGGCCGGGGCTTACCTAGAGTCGCGGGGTGAGGCCCATCTGGAGCGCGCGCGTGCGCGCTCGTCCCAACTTGTGGAGCGGGGCGGGGTGAAAGGGAGCTGTATATGTTTTTAATCCAATTTGCTAGAATTTTGTTGAGGATCTTTTACTCTACGTTCATAAGTAAGATTGGCCTACAGTTTTCATTTTTATTGTGTCCCTATTTGGTATTGGAATCAGTATAATTTTGCTTTTGCAGAAACAATTTGGAAGTGTTCCTTCCTTTTCTTTTTTTGTGCAATAATTAAGAAGTGTTGGTATTAATTGTTCTTTAAATATCTGGTTCTGTGCTGAATCCATCTGATCCCATGCTCTAATTGGTATGGAAATTCATTATCATTACTTCAAATTCATGCCTTATTATAGAAATATGTAAATAATTCAGTTCATAATGGTTTAACTGTGGTATGTCACATGTTTTAGGAATTTGTCCATTTCTTTGTGGTTGGAAAATTTTGTAGTGTAAACATTTTTGAAGTATGACCTCACAATTTTCTGCATTTCCATGGCGTCTGTTGTATTATCTCCATTTTCTCCTCTAATTTTACAAAATTGGATTTTACTTATCTTGGTTTTGCTTAATTTGGCTAAGTGTTTGTCAAACTTGTTAAGTTTTCCAATAAAACAACTGTTTCACTCATTTTTTGTATTGTTTTATTCATCTCAATTTCAGTTTTTTTCTCCTCTGATCTTACTA
Organism: Typhlomys cinereus; assembly: GCA_023101885.1. Lineage (NCBI taxonomy): Eukaryota > Metazoa > Chordata > Mammalia > Rodentia > Platacanthomyidae > Typhlomys > Typhlomys cinereus. The sequence continues at coordinate 896,334 of JALPQD010000180.1, forward strand.
CTCTCTTTACATCTAGTTCTTTTGTGGTTAGTTTGTTCATGTTTCCTACAGCTTTAACTTGCATTCTTAATTTTTTAGCTTGTGGTGTTTCAATCAAATGCTATGAATTTTCCTGTTAGTGCCACATTCATTAAATCCCAAGTTTTTATATGATGTGTTTTCATTATCATTAAGTTCTAAGATTTTTTGAATTTCCATTTTTACTTCTGTCCAGACCCATACCTCATTTATTAGTATATTGTTAAATTTCCAAGAGTTTGCTTACTTTACTTGCTTGTTTTGTTATGAAAGTATATTTTTGTCTTTTAATTATTTTATTTCTCTAATTTTACAAGCATATCCCAGCTTCCCTCACATCTCCTTCCCTTCATCAATATATTCTATTCCTTCTTGTCTGCTTGTATGGACCACAGGGTTTCCTCTGACTTGTTTACTCTTGTAGAGGTTCAGGAATCTTGTGGCATGCCGAGTTGCCTCTCTTCGGGCCACCTCAATTATAGGGGAATTTCCCTTCACTCATCCAGCTTTAGTCCCCAGTTTCTAGTGTATGATCTTATCTCTTAAGTTCCTCAATATTCAACGGGGGATTGTTGGTATGTCAGTCACTGGGCTTTTCTGGTAAGAACAGTTTTCACTGTAGTCAGTTCCTGGATGCAATAGCCCTGCCTTGAATGCAATGCCTTGTCCCACAATGAAGCTTCCCATTATTAGATTCTTAAAATTTCACTGCCCCCTCTTCCACAAAGTTTCCAAACCCTTAGGATGAAGAGAGATTAGGTTGGCCTGATTCTCAGCGAGCATTGCTGGATTCCTGGTAGTCTGCATTTTGGCTAGCCATTGTTGTATACTTCACTACTCTTCTACTTTTCCTAGGCTGCATTATGTCAGGGTCTTGAGATCCTCTACCACTATATTAGAAAAATTCAAGGCTGAGTGTTGAGTGTTCTTCAGATCAACAAATTCCATAATCTCATTCTTTCTGATTGTTGAGTAATATTCCATTATGTATATGTGCCATGTTTTCATTTTCCATTCCTCCGTTGATGGGCATGTTGGCTGATTTCATTTTCTCACTATTGTGAACAGAACTGCAATGAACATAGATATACAAGTGTCTTTGTAATAAAATGTAGAGACTTTTGAGAATATTCCTAGGAGTAGTATAGCTGGCTCATGTGGCAGTTTCATTTTTAACTTTCTGAGGAACCTCTACACTTATCTCCAAAGAGGCTATGCCTGTTTATACTCCCACCAGCAATGAATAAGTGTCCCTATTTTCTTCACATCCTCGCCAGCAATCTGTTTTTAGCTTTCTTGACCTTAACCATTCCTACTAGGGTAAGATAGTATCTCAGGTTAGTTTTAATTTGCATTTCTCTGATACTCATGGAAGTTGAGCATCTATTAGAATATTTGTCTGACATTTCAATTTCTTTTTGAGTGAAATTCCTGGCGAGTTCCAAAGCCTATTTTTTAATTAGAATGTTTGTTATCTTGGTGTTCAGTTTTGTGAGCTTTTTGCATAATCTAGAGATTAATCCTTTGTCAGATTCATAGCTAGCAAAGATTTTCTCAAATTTTGTGTGTTCTTTTTGCACAATTAATAGTATCTTTTGCAGAACAAAAGCTTTTTAATTCATGAAGCCCAATTTGTTGAGTATTATTATTAGTTCCTGCACATTTGTTTTTCTGTTTAGAAAATCTTTACTTAGGCCTATCAATTCAATCTAATCTTTCTTCTAAAAATTTCAGAGTTTTAGGTTTAATGTTGAGGTTTCTGATTCATTTGTAGTTGATATTTACATAAGGAGAGAGGCAACAGTCAATTTTTATTCTTCTACATGTAAATGTCTAATTTTCCCAACATCATTTGTTGAAGATGCTGTCTTTTCCACAGCATGCATGTTAGGCACCTTTATCAAAAATCAAGTGGCTGTATGTGTGAGAGTTTATATCTGTGTTCTCTGTTCTAATCCATTGGTTGATACATCCATTTTTGTGCCAGTACTAAACTGTTTTCATTACTATAGCTCTTTAATATAGTATGAAATCTAGTATGGTGATACCTCCAGAAGCCTTTTTATTGCTCAAAATTCTTTTGGCTATTCGTGGTCCTTTATTCTTCCATATGAATTTCGAGATTTTTTCCAGTTACATTGGTATTTTGATTCAAATTGCACTGAAAAAGTATATTGCCTTAGGTAGAATGGTCATTTTTACAACATTGATCTTACTGATTCTTGAGCATTGACGTTCTTTCCACTTTCTAATAAACTCTTTAACTTCTTTCACCAGTGTCTTATAGTTTTCATTGCATAGATCTTTTACTTCCTTGGTTAAATTTTTTCCAACTTATTTTATTTTCTTTTTATCTATAGTGAGTGGCACTGATTCTTTCATTTCTTTCTCAGCTTGTCTGTCTCTGGTATATAGGAAGGCTACTGATTTTTGTATGTTGATTTTGTAACCTTCCACTTTGCTGAAATTGTTTATTTATTCTAATAGTTTTTTATGGAGTCATGTGGATCTCTCAAGTATAGAATCATATCATCTGCTAATAGGGATACTTTAACTTCTTCCTACCCGATCTGTATCTCTTTTACTGCCTTCTCTTGCCTTATTGCTCTAACTAGGACTTAACACACAATGTTGAATGGGAGTGGTGACAGTGGATAGCCATGAATATCCACCTTTATTTCTAAATACAGTACCTGTGATGATTTTGATTATCTTGTATTTTTGGACACTTGCTTTGTGGCCCATTATGTGTTCTATCTTTTAAAAAGTTACACGGACTATTGAAAAGAACATATATTCCATAGTATTAGAATGGAATGTTTGGTAGATGTCTGTCAGATCCATATTGTTTATGATTTGATTTAATTACAGTGTTTGTCTCTTCAATTTTTGACCTGTTGACCAGTTTATTGTTGACAGTGGTGTGCCCTACTATTATCATGTTTGGGCTGATCTGTTGTTTAAAACTTTGTGTATTTTTTGTTTAATGAACGTTGATGAGCCTATGTTTGGATATATGTTTGGAATTTTGAACTCTTCTCCATGTGTATAGTATGCTTCTGTATCTCTTGTGATTTGAAGTCTATTTTGTCAGATATCCAGATAGGTACTCCTGCTTGTTTATTAGTTGCATTTGCTTTGAGTACCTTTGAGATCACCATCTTTCAAAGTGAGGTATGTTTCTTGGAGGCTGCATACTGATGGATTGTGGCTTTTAATCCATGTTTTTAGTCTGTATCTCTTGATTTGGGAGTTGGTTCCCTTGATGTTTAAATTTATAATTGAGAAGTTACTGTTGATTCCTGCTTTATTTGAGTTGTGTGCGTGTGTGTGTGTGTGTGTGTGTGTGTGTGTGTGTTAGCAGTTCCCTGCTTGGTAGTTGTATTAACATTCTTTTCTTTTTTTCCAGTGTGTGGATTAATTTCTTTTTTTGACTTGAAATTTTTTCTATTATCTTCTATAGGCCTGGTTTGGTAGGTCAAAAGGGACTTAGCTTATTTTTGTCAGAGAATATGTCTTTTAACTTCAGGCATGTCTTACAGGTTGACTGGATATAATAGCAGCCAGGCTTCACATGTGCGATCTTTCATGACTTGAGGAATTTATTTCCAAGATCTTTTGTCTATTGCTATTTCCATTGGAAACTCAGCTATTATTTTAAAAGGCTTACTTGTAAATGTGGCTTGGATTTCCTTTCTTGCATCTCTCAGAAAGTTCTCTTTTTCCTTTATCTGACATGTTATTTTTATTTGCCTTGTTGTACTCCTATTTTGGTCATATCTGGATAGTGTGCAATATGCATCTTGTACTTGGGTTGCACTCTCTTGTGTTAAGTGTGGAAAATTCTCATTTATAATTTACTGAAAAGTCTAAGCTGGAGTGTTTTCTTGGTTTTCTTGTTCTGGGAGTCCATGAATGCACAGTTTGGCTTCTTCATGGTATCCCATAGTTCTTTATTAATACTTTTGTGGATTTTTAAAAACTTTTCAGCTTCTTTAATTCAACAATCTTGTTCTGTTAGCTTATCTTCCAGATCTGATAGTTTAACTCCAGGTTAAGTTTTCAAATTAAGTTAGTTCAGCTTTGAATTCCAGCTAAATTTCAGCTTGGTATTTTTTCATCTGTTCTAAACTTGTTCTTCTTTCCTCTATTTCCTTTTTCATATCGATTTTTTTATTTTCCAGTTCATATGTGGTCATACACTTATGCATTTTCTCTTTGTGTTTTTCATGTTCCTTTTATCTTTCCTCACTCTCCTTTTGTAGTTCTTCTCAAAGTTTGTTGATCATGTCAATAACATTTTTTGGAAGACATTATCCTCAATATTGCTTTCCTGACTGGGTATCCACAAGGTTGTTCTGATTGGAATCTATAAATGAAGGTTGATGTTTTCTGTAAGGACATGTATTTTCCTGGGACTTAAAACATTTTGTGGGTTTATGTTTCGACTTGGTCATTTCCTGTTAAGTCTATGACTACTTTCTTTGGTGATTGTTTTTGGCTCTCTTAATTGAGATGAGGTTGTTTGATTTTGGCTGTTGTTGGGAAATCTTCTCTGGATTTGGATGGAATCATCTAGTGTGTGATATGGCTGTCTCCTGGTGAAGGAATCCATCCAGGGCTTCTGGGGCAGATGGATCTGTGTGTGTTATTTCCTGGCTCTGTGAGGCTCTTAACTTTATTTTTATTTTCATATTTTATTCTTTCCCTCCTATTATTCTTTTTTTTCTTCATTGTTATTTGTTTGTTTCTTGACTGATTGAATGGTCAGTTAAATAGTTTATTTGTGTGCAAGTCTGTATGTTATCACTATATATGTATTTCTTTACTTGTTCATTTTTGTTATTAGATGGCACCTGTTTTTTTTCCTTGTCTAGCATTTTAATGACTAAATTTCTTTATAAACAAACCTGTCATTTTGGACTTCAATTGTTAATTAACAATTCTATACATAGTTCTATCATAGAACTCTGAGACATTTTGTCTAACTCCCTTATACCGAGAATATCTGATTATATTCATTCTTACAGTTAAAATATCACCACTATTACTTCTTCATACCTTCAACTTGTATGCATTCCATCTCATACTGCACCACCTATTATCTCCCCTCTTCATTGCTTCTATATTTAAAAACTTATTTACTGGTATTATTTGCTCCAAAAAGCCTGTGAAATATGTCCTTTCTGGCTCATTTCCAAATGACAAGTGGGGACAAAAGTGTAACTCAGAAGGATCTCCAATGACTAGGCAAAACCAGAACAGTCAAGAAATTATTTGGACTATCACTGCATCTCTTCCTAAATAGCTGTAGGAAATGTATTTTATAATGAAGACAAACATTATATGAACTTACACAAAACAAATCAACAGAGTTGGGGTAAAATGGAAGCATTGAAATTGAAAGACCCAATCATCTCAACAGTTGTGCACAACACAACAAAGAAACAGTTAAAGTAAGAGATAACAGCTCACTACGACTCTGTTCCTACTTGCCAACACCTCTATAATGGATGTCTAAAACAGTGAAACTGTCTAAATGTCTGAGCATGAATTTAAAATACCTTTAAAAATATTAATAACAACACAGAAGACTCACATAGCAGATGAACAAGCTAAAGAATTTCATGCAACACCTGTATAAGACAGTCTCCAAAGTGAACAAAATTGAATAAGTTCAAAGAGAAAGTCCCAAATTGTAGAAGGAAAATTCTATAAGGAAATTGAAATGCTGAAAGAGATCTGACAGGAAATGAAAGAAATAATCAAATATTTAATTTTTGCTTCAGAAATATGCAATATCATGTTATTTTGCTAGATTTATTATATAGGCAGAATTCACAGATGACACCCCAATATCTTTATATAATTTGCTATATAATACACACAGATATTATTTGTGTTATTTTTAAATGACTATGTAAGAAATTATTATAAGAATAGTATAGGATAGCATCAAAAATCAGTACTTATATATTATGTCACAAGTTGGTAGAAAAGATGTGATTTCTATTCTGTTACACACATTGAAACTGAGGTTCGGAACAAACTGAGTTCTAATATGGAATACTTCAGAGAGAAAATTAATTTTAAAGTTCACTTTTCTTCAAGAAATAATTCATTTCTCTGCAAGGGTATAGCTTGAAAACCTGATTCCTTGCTAAATTCCTTGCCAAGGAATGTTCTTGGTTCATAGAGGGAACCTAAATTCTTTGCAAGGTTACTTCTCTGTCTTAAGCAAGTAATAATCCTAGCAATCTATTTTACCATTTAAACATCTGACTTATTATCTGTTACACCTAGAACCACAATTACACAGATTATGTGAACAAGAAAGAGCCATTCAAATGATCTACTAGTCTCAAAGTCAAATATGCAACATCACACAGTGTGATTATGATTGCAACCATCTTCATAGCCCCAAGTATTATGCAGGGCATGTACCACACATAGGTTGCAATGTTCTTGGATCCCATTTGCCTCTCCTTTGAAAAAATGACTTAGGGCCAAATATAACTTGGTCAAATTTCCAGATGCTCATGGGAAGGTCTCATTGGTCAATTTGATAACTAGTTTTCAGGTCTCAGGGAGTACATGAGAGGGAATCACTAGATTCAGATTAGGCTCTATACATGCCTGTGAGTGATTATCTTAATTGTATTAATTTATGTTAAAAGATCTTGACCACTGTGGGTGCAGTCATTCTCCAGGCAGGTGACCCAAAATTGTATAAACTGAAGAGAGTTGTACTCTAGCAAGTAATCATGTGTATATTGATTGGTATGTGCTTTCTGCTCTTGACTGTGGATGTGATATGACCAGCTTCTTCAAGCTCCTGCCAGTGTAACTTTCCTGCAATTATGGACCTGGATTTGTGATATTATTAAAACAATTCTCCACCTAATATCGTGGATGAGGTATTTTTTGCAGCAATGTATTATGAAATTAAAATAACTTATCATACCATATCATTCTCCTTACAAGATATATTTCATGGTTATAGGTAGAAACACTGGTTTATTTCAATTTAAAATATAGGAGCTTTCCTGTAATCAGTCACAAAATTTATGTTCTCACATTAAATTCTCAACACAGAATATCATAGAATATACTTTTGCTTATTGTTTTCAAGATGGAAATAACTTCTCCTAAATATTGAACTTATTGGACTGTCAAAATTAAAGGAAGAAATAAATAAACGTAGAAGAGACACTAAGTAGAAAGAGAAAGAGAGATAGGAGAGGATAATGTGTATAAATATGATAAAATTACATGGATGTAAATACATTTACATAAATAAGCATACATGACTATAAATATAAACTTGTATATGAATACATGCATAAAATGTACTAATAAAAACCATTATTGTCCTTAAATAACATGTACTGAGTAAAATAAACTAAAAATAATGAAATAAATATTAGAAATTTAAAATTAAATTTTAATTTTAATTTATCACTGGTAAGGAAGCCATATTTCCATAATTTCTCACCCAGGAAGTGCAAGCGACTGTAATGAAGCCCATTGGACATAACTATAGAAAATAAATATATAAATAAAGACATGAAAGTAAAGGGACTAGGTGGCAAGAAGAAGATTTACAGGAACAAGATGTGAACAAGAGATGGCAGTGGGGTGAATGGTATAAAAATGCACTATGCACATATAGGAAAAGGGTACAATGAAACACATTATCACAATGTGATTGCTAGTGTTAATTGTCAACCTGAAGTCTAGGAGGCAGGGCTCCAGGTCCACCTGAGAGGAATTCATTAGATTAATGTTGACCTCTAGGTGAGGCTATAGGGCTTGTCTTGACTACATTTATTGATGTGGGAAGACTCAGCCTACTGTGGGAAAGGAATATTCCTTATAGCCCTAGACCTAGCACTAGAACTACAGAAAGACAGAAACAGTGAATGGAACTATTTATCAAATCACTAAGGAATGCAATGATTTATTGCTGTCTGTTCTTGCCGCAGATGTGATGGAACCAACTGCTTCAAGCTCTTGGTACCGTAACATTCCAACAATGGTGAATCATAATCTGGAATTTTGAGCCAATCAAATTCTTTCTTCCCTAAATTGCTTAGTTCATGAATTTGTTGGAATAACCAATAGTAAAATAAAAACTTATCTATAATCAATACATGTTAATAAATTTTATTTAATTTATACATATGCTGAGCTCATTTTTATAGTGAAGTCTCTGAAGTGGCTTAATTTTTAAAAATAGGGACTGGAGAGGTGGCTCAGGGGTTAAGCCTCTGCCTTGCAGGCAGAAGGGCCGGAGTTCGGATCTTAGACCCCACGTATAGACGCCGGGCGAAAGCAGGGGCAGCCTGCGTTTCTGGTCCTGGTAGGGCAGAAGCGGTCCATGGTGATTCCCGAAATCGTCCGTGGTTCTACACACACACACACACACACACACACACACACACACGCATGCACACATGCATAATTGAATAAAAATGAATTAATTTTTTTTAAAATTTAAAAATAAATTACAATGCATTGCTGACTTAAAATTGGCTGCCAGAAAAAAAGGTTAATCAGAACTGTCCAGTTATTTTATTTTCTAACAGTACAGCACAAACTTGACAGCAATGCCTGGGGAAGATCACTTTCACATTGTGGCACTGTCTCAAAATAAGGGAAATTGATTAAAATGAATGCCGAATATAATGTTTAAAATGCACCCATGAAAGACTAGCACTCTGAACTGAGTCACAATAGCTCTTCCCCTTTACAAGTGGCCTAAATTTGTTGTTTGCACAATACGAATTGGTCAAGAAATGTGTACTTTTTCTCTTCGCATTGATGGTCTGAAGGTTCAGAATCAAATCTGTAGTTCTAATTTAGCAAGCGTAAAGATAACTTTTGGCATGCATTTTTTGTTTTCATTTCTTTTTGATCTGTGACAATTTCATGCATATATATATATATATATATATATATATATATATATATAATGAACTTTATTTGTTTTCACTCCATACTGCCCTTGTTGCAGGGTGCTGACCAAGAATGAACACCAGACACAAGTTACAATAAATGGAAAGTCAATTTATTCACTTGCCAGCAAACTAAAGAGAGTAATTGGTCTCTAACATGTAGTAGCAATCCATTTCTCAAAACAAATTTTTTATATAGAAAATCCACATTCTGGTTTGGGGAGTCTCTTCCAATAATAGCCAACTAATTATATATTACTTTGGCCAAGCTCTTGTTTACAAGGTGGATTCCCTTTTGATCATCACCTTGTTACACCCTATTTACTCCCCTTTCTCCCACTGAAAACTTGTTACATCCCAGCAAGTCCCCCTTCGATCTCTCTCTCTCTCTCCTTTTCTCAATCTTTCTCTCTTGTTTTCTTACTCTCACTCTCACTTTGCGTGTGCATATGTGTGTGCCATTATGTTTAATAAGGTTGTCTACATTAACATATACCTGAGCACTGGATAAAGAATCCACAATATATCAGATGCTACATCACTGGAGAAATTTATTACCCTTCCAAAATCTATATTAACTGCATCGTAGGAAGGTTTGCAGCCTCATGAACTCATTTCCCCTTCCATAATGAAATATTGACAGGACTAATCTTTTTTTTAAGGTTTTTTTTATTCAATTGTGTGTGTGTGCGCGTGTGTGTGTGTGTGTGTGTGTGTGTAGAACCACGGACAAACTTGGGAACCGCCATGAACTGCCTCCACCTCCACCCTACCAGGACCAGAAACACAGGCCGCCCCCGCTTCCGCCGGGCGTCTATACGTGGGGTCTAAGATCCGAACTCAGGGCCTTCTGCCTACAAGGCAGAGGCTTAACCCTTGAGCCACCTCTCCAGCCCCTGACAGGACTAATCTTATGTATACTTTGTGCAGGTGGTAATAGCTACAGAAGAGCTTAATGCTGAAGCAACAATGTTGTGTTTTAGACATATTAGTTAGCAGTACTCTGATCTACCCTCTGATTCTTACATTTTGTCTACTTTCTTGTGATATTCTTGAGCTCTAGGTGAGTTAGTGATATAGATGTCCACCATTTGAAGATAGACACTCTTCTGTTCATTATTCTTTTCATTTGGTCAGTTGTAATTCTCTATATTAACCACAATTTGCTGCTAATAAAAGATTATGAAACAAAGGTCTTACCATTAGGTTCAGTGGGCAACCAAAAGCATTCATAATAGCTTATGTTGATTTTGGGACCTCTGTAACCTCTGTAAACAACTCTTTAGAAGGTAACTCACACCCAATTTTCGAAGTTTTGTTTAATCGCTTATGGTTTCTGGATGGAGCAGTTCAAGACAGTTTCCGATATCCATTTTCTTCTGTGCTTTGTGTTCCAATGTATAGTGTATCTCTGTTGAAATATTGTTATTGATTTTCTGATTGATAAGCTTAAAATGATAGGTGTACATGCTGCTTTCTCATGCATTATTAGTGCCAATATTTCCCTACATCCCACATTTCGTGTTTCCTCATTCCCTTCCCCTTTAAATTCTTTCCCCATTTATACCTTTTCCTCCTACATACAACCTATGTCTTATTGCAGTCAGACAAATTTCATTCCCTCGCGATACGTTTTCATCTCCATTCCACAAAATATGTTCTAACATAACAGAAGAAGTATATCTAGTCAATATAATCATTGTCTTTGAAGTTAGGTTAGCTCTACTTCAATCTAGTTTGTCATTTATAATGGAACTGTTGAAAAATATATTTATATGCTCTGCAATTTTTCTTTCTGTATAAATTATATGCAATAGTTGTTCTCACATACTGGGGCTATTATGACTACCATATCAAAATAATTCAGTAGGGTGTTGCTGTGTGACACTGAGAATCCTGCACCAAATAGTGAAGTTGTTGTTTATGAGGCTGAGAGAAGTTGAGACCCAGCAGTATGACAAAACTTATGATATGGCTAGTGTGCCTTTGGAACTGTTTTTTGGGAGAAATGCAGAGAACTCTGGGACTTCACACTGGAAAAGCCTTTGTGTCTTGGAGATAGGACCAAATGGTCCTATCTTAAAAGAGCATGAAAGACAGTAATATTGTGAGAAACACAGGCTGTAGAAGCCGGGTTTGTGATGGCCCAGAGGGGATCAGACACTATTTGGGCATCCAGACTTGGAGCAAATGGAGCAATGTACATTGGCAAAGAATTTGATCAAATTTTGCCTTCCTCATAAATCCTTAGCTGAAATTAAATTTGAGTTCTTGGCAGAGGAACTGTCAAGGCAATGCAGTCTTGAAAATATGGCTTAGGAGATTTTAGCAGTCTTGTTCAGAATTACAAAACAGAACAAGAAATCAGACAGAAAGACATAAAAATAATGAAGTTTGAAGAAAAAATTTGAGAGCAAACATACAGAGAATGCAGACAGCAAAATGGTGGCTTTTGTAGAAGAGATTAGCTCCATTAGTCACTCAAAATCTGCTGTCAATTTGGATCATAGGAGAGGCTTCCCTCTGAGAGCAAATTCCTCAGGGAAGGACATCACCCATAAAAATGAAAATCCTTTTGGAAGGGAACAGCTGAAGGGCTGAATGCCCAAGGAAAGTTCTGTTTCTCCTCCAAAGCAAAATCCAAAGAGAAATTTTGCCTACAGTTAGTACATAGACGCTGAACAAACTGCAAGTTAAGAGGGCCAATATCCACCAGGAGGTTATAGCAGAACTTGGCAAAGTCAACCACGTGATTCTGGCTTTAGAGGAATCAAAGATTCAAGGAGCAAGTCAAGGAATCTTCCTCCAAGGTTTCAGAGAATGAAGGAAGCCAGGCAGCATGTGATAGGAAGCCTGCAATTTAGAGGGCCAAAAAGTACAGTTTGTGTTGTGGAGATAAAGCCTGGCTTGCCATTGAAGAGTAAAGATGTTAGAGATGCCAAAGCCAATGTGAAACATCTGCCAAGGAGAGCTGTATACCATGGGAGAAGCCAGGCCAAGAAAATGATATGTTACACAGGCAGCTGTGTTGGAGGCATGTAAGCAAAGTCCTTTGGAACTGAGATGATTTCAGCAAGATTTTCATGTATTGGACATGGATCTGCAAGATTTGGAGTTTTTCCTGATGATTTTTGGTCTTGTTATGAATGGCTCATTCCTGGACCATCCCAACCTTTTGGAATGGGAATATTTGATCTGTTCCCATTTATATTGGAAGTATGTAACTTGTCTTTTGGTTTTACAGGAAGATTTAGACTTTGGACTTTTGGACCATGTTGGAACTACTAATGTAGTCTATGGGACTTTTAATGTTACATTGAGTATGATTTACATAATGAGATGACAATGAGCCTGTGGGGACCAGTAGTAGAGTATCATGGTTGAAAATGTGTGTAATCCCCCATAGGCTCAAATCTTTAGCTATTTGAGATTCTTGACACCTTTAAGGTGTCACCTGAAGGAAGGGAGTCACAGGAGATAGGTCTTGGGGTGGATTAGTTCCACCCTAGTTCTGGGAGAGGTCTGCTTTAGCAGTGGAAGTCTTGCAGCTCTCAGTCTCCATGATATATGTGACTTAGCCTGCCTCAAGCTTTTGCCAGCCAGTCATGCCTTTTCCACCTTGAAAGATGATATCTCCTCTCTGGAACCATAAGATGAAGAAATCTCCCTTTCTCCCTTAAGTTGCTTAACTTTGAGTGTCTCCCATAATAACAAAGAAGAGTAATTGATTCAAGTACAAGATCAAAATAATTCTTACTTAATATTTAGAACTATACCTGGCATCTAGTATCACTGTATTTCACAAATCCATAGGATAAAATTTACATAGAATTCAATGTGAACAATAAAGCCTACATTTGAATCATGTAGTAATTGTGCTAACACATGGACAATATAGATAGATAGACAGACAGACAGATAGATAGATATAGAGAGACAGAGACATAATTATTGTTTACTCATGCTCTTCCAGCACAGCGTTGTGATAATTAAACTAAAAGTCATCAAATAAAATTGATTCCTTAAAACCTGACTACCAGACAACATTATAAGTCTAGCAAGGTTACTTTTTCACTTCTTGGAATAGTCAGCTGAAGTCAGTTTGTTGTCTTCTAAGCTGGTACAATGGGAGCAACATGTATTTCCCAGGTATTATACATAAATATAATATTTAATATAGCAAGTTGGTTTTCTAACATGTGTATATATATGTGCAAAGGCCAGTTATCAATGTTAGGTATTGATAAGGGCGTGGGACATGAGTAACACTTTCTTCACAAAATAAAAAATTATTAGACTGAAAAAGATTTGAAAATATTTGCATTTATTTGGAAACAGTTAACAATAGGAACATATTTTGGAAGTACAAGCTGCTACCATGGGCAGGAATGCTTTAGAGATTGGTGAGATGACCATGCAGCATAGAAATTAGAATGAGTTAGAGTCTTTTTTAAACAAAAGTACAGAAGAGCTGAAGGCAGAGTGTCACTCTTTTAGTCCCAAAGCTTAAAGAGCATGTGGCTCCTATTTTGGAAAGTTCCTAGCCATTCCCTTCTGAGAAGGAAATAAAAATTAAAGGAAAGAGGTATTAGGAAGACATTTGATGGAGCAAGGAAAACCCCCTCCCATCTCTTAAGCACACCCCAAGTGGATTAAATTCCTTGGGGGAGGTCATGACCAGGTTATTGATACAGCTGAGGTAGTTTAAGGATGGAGACTGAGATTTCAGCATTACTGAGGACAACAGAGTTATCTAGCCAAATTCCTAGCAATGTCACTTCTACCACTTTCCATCTTATACTTTTAAGACAGGATTTCTCACTGATCCTGGAGCTGCTGTTTATGCTAAATCTGTCTCCCCACGCTAGTGGACTTCCTATTTTGTGTTATCGTGTCTGGATTTGTACATGGGTGTTAGGAATTCCAAACTCAGGTCCTGAGAATTACCACTAACCTTTCTCTCTGGTTTCTGTGATCTAAATTTTAATAATATATGTGATATAAGGGAATTTTAAATTCCCCCTAAATCACAAACTTTCTTAAGGGCTTAGAATGATTAAAATCCAAGACTTACAATGACCAAATTTGAATAACTTTTAGGTCTTTCAGAATTTAAAAGAAACTTAAAGCTTAATGTCATATAAAAATATTCTTCCAATATATGTGCTCCTGTCACCATGATTGTCAATATCACTGTGTCAGTTAGATATAGGTGTCAACTTGGCAGTTGAGAATGTAGCTTTAGGAGCATCTGTAAAGAATTGATATTTAAAATTATAAGAGATTGTCTAACTGAAGTGAGAAGGCCCATCCTATAAAGGGCAGGTGCATAAAATAGAGGGGGTTCATTTATCAAGTTGGCATACTTTTTCATGTTGATCTGAAGGCATTCTGACAATAGAGAGTGTTTGCTCCTTTCTCAGCAATTCTTGTGAATATGCTGTGGCCAATAACCTTGGCTCCTGATATTGGCATGATCCCTGTTGCCATGGTGAAGAAGTGTAAGCAAGAATCAGAAGCAAGAATAAACCCCTCATTCACTATTTGTCAGTGCATGTATTTATCTGGAACATGAAGACAAAAGGCAACAACTATTGTCTTAAATTAACTTTTCTCACTACTTATTTTTCCTAAAATCATCACCTTGAAACAAACTTAAGAATGCTTGAAAGGACTTGATGAACATTTAAAGGAGTGTACCATTTGAACATGTAAACAGTTACCTACAAGCCAAGGAAGAGTGGCCCTAAGCAAGTACTTACTTCAAGGTCACTGGAAAGAACAACTGCTGTAATCAGCCACAATTCAGATTTTTGATCTACAGAATTATGACACAATCAAAATCTATTAAGTAAGAAACTCTGTGGTCCTTTGTTTTAATAACAATAGCAAGTATTTATATTTATAATATGTATCTGTAAACAAAAGGTAGACTTGAAAGGCCTACAAAAATTCCATACTTATTAACTAGACTAAAAAACACAGAGCCTAATTCCAATTTAAATTTCATCTTTAACCACCTTAATAGCTATTCTGTAAGACCTAATACCTTGTGACTCAGGTGAAACTTTTTGAAATGTATTAACTTAATAGGCCACTAGTTACCCCCAACCAAAAAAGAAGAATGATGTCAAAATAGCATCTAAGGGTACCCTTTATTATAACCCCACTCCATGCTTCCACCACTGTATTTGTAAAGTATCTTGATTTATCATTTTCTTTTTATTGTGATTTAAAAATCTCATAAAAATTTTATCACAGCAGAATGCAAGGAATTTGAGTCAACCTGAATCTGTTATTACCAGGCCCTGGTCACTGTAATATCTAGCTTCATAATTAACTACCTCTTATCCTTTTGAGGTGAAGGCTGTCATTTTCTGTCTATAATATCTAGGTTTCTAACTCAATAAAATGATAAAACTAGCAGTTCTATTGTGGAAATTCCAGAAATGGTTTATATTATCAATACTAAATTACTTTAGATGTGAAGCTACATGTGAATGATTATGAAGAACAAATGAAAATGGACAAATACATCACTAGACCCTAGGTGCTGACTGCTTTGTTTAGGAATGGCATTCTTGTGAAGATTTTCTTCAGTAGACCACATGTAGTCTTTGCATGGGGCATGAAATATTTTAGTAACAAAATACCAGTGAGTCAACAAGTCTGTGCAATTTGAATTCCAGCTGCTCCTGAGGGACTAGAAAATGATAGTGATATATTTGACAATAAAATATTGAAGTAGCTATAGATTGAATAACTTTTTGATTATTGAGGAGATGATTCTTACAGATTGTATTCAAATTGGCAATTATTTGCTTTGTAGCAAATGTCAGTGCATTTCTGTGCAGCTATGCAAACTGACATAGAATACCATATGCCAATGTGGTATATATTGTTATATAAGTGTTATACCCTATACTATATGCCATTTCCTTATTATATTTTGCTAAATGGCAAAAGTTGAGATGTGACATGTGTGTGTAACTCTGTGTCTGTGTAAGAGCATCTTTTATGGACCACTGTGAAAATACAAACACTTTATTAATTAATGTTCATGAAACATTAGTTAGGAGGAAATGGTTTTAAATGTTTTGAAGCAATCTGAATAGCAGGGCAATGTTTTATCAGATCTTTGTGAACATTCCTGAATGGGAGAATGCAGGTTAGAGGATACTGAAAAACTTGATGAATTCCAGATAAACTTTTATATGCATGTATGTGCATGTGCAGAATGTGTGCATTTATGTTCACTTGTGTATGGTTACACATGTGTATGGGTGCACATGTGCATGCATGTATGTGTAAGTAAGATATCAAGTGTGATTTTTGATAACTCACCATTTTATTTATTGAGGTAGCATCCCTCATAGCTTGTCAAATGACTGTAATAACTTGCCAGTTTGCCCAGGGTATCTCCATCTTCCAGGTTCTAGGATCACAGGCAGCTATCACACCTCCACACTTTTGCTTAGCCCAAGAGATCCAAATACCAATTTTGAGGTGTATATGCTTTTATCCACAAGTGTTATCGTCCCAGCCTCCCAGGTAATCTTTCCATACCAAAACATTTTTTCCTTTTCTCCAGCTATGCCCTTGTACAGAATACCATACAGAACATTTTATGGAAAAAGAGTTTGTTTTCCTGGCCTAATAGGGTTAGATTTAGAGTTCAAGTGGTTTAGAGATTTTACATTTTTCTAGAATTCAGTCTCCTACTTATTTGCAATAAAAGATTATGAGAAGTTTTCCCACAAGTAAACTCTAGCATAAGCCAAATTTTTCATTTAATTATTGTGTTTATCTGAAAAAGTCTTTGAAATCTTATATCTTACCTGTTTTCAGTAACAAGGTATTATTTCCTCTACTGGAAACATTAATAGTTGCCCTATGTTTCAAGTCAGATGCTAATATAGATTTTTATAATCTTAGAAATACTATGAGATAGGTAATACTATTTTCTTTTATTTATTTATTTGTTTGTTTATTTATTTATTTTTTCCACTCATACAAACTTTATAGGTACCCCATTCCTCTCTCTCCCTCCACCCCTCCTTATATCCCCTTGCTCTCTCCCCCTTTTTTCCCTTCCTTTCCCCCCTCCCTCCCTTTCTCCCAGTGCCCACCCCCCATTCCTGGAGCATCCTTTAGTGAGCATGTCAAACTTCCTTGTGGATTCTCCTCTCTGATGAAGTGTAAGGACTCAGTAGCATCACCTTAGTAAGACACTATGGTTTAAGACAGAAATCTTGTGTAGCAGATATGTACATAGAACTGGTCTAATTCTATACCTAGTGCTATTCCCTTTCAAACATACCATGTACCACTGAGTTTGAATTTAAGATTATTTTAAAACATTCCCAATTTTTTCTTAATTTTTTTTTTGCATTTTCCCCTCCTTCTATCATGGAACTCATGCCTGATATTGCAAAACTACCCAAATAATAGTAGAAGGGAAAAACAACTGCACTAGGAGATTGTCTCTAGAGCAGGTACTGGACAAGGGTAGAGGATCGTCCCCATTTACAGCTTTGCCCACTGAGCAGTTACATATACTACAATAGATATCTGACTCCCCTTACTGACACAATTACCCCCAAAGTGAGCCCTGAGATCTACACATCTTAAGGAAAGAATGGGAGCTCTGCCAGGGATTACTCCTGGGATGTTCTCTTCAGATAAGGAAAAGAAAAAGGTATTCAAGACTTTTGAGTTTTAAAACAGGTAATCAATGCTACCAAATGAATACAGACATTTTCTGTACTCCACTATAAAAACCTAACAGAAAACATCAGTTTGAAGAAATGCAGAATATAATACAGAATATTTGAAGGAAAATACACAAACTTTTTAATTTTATCAGAAATTTGCTTGCATTTAATGAGGGTTGTCCTTATCATAACTGTACAGTGGCTGACATACTAACATTCCCCACAGACTAGCAAGGATCTCAAGAGGAATAATTACATGCAGTTGGAACCTTTGGGGCTTGTACTAGACAGGTCAAGTGGAATACAGTAATCAGTGTGTCTACCCAAGGAAGGGCCACTTAGACTTCTACAGAGTCCTGAACCCATATTAGAGCAAATAATCCAAAGGGAACCCTGGGACTCACAGAAGTAGACAAACAATAGGGTAGGAAGGAGTGAGACAGATTGATGAAGGGAGTGAGGGAAGGAAAAAGGTAGCAGAGTAGGGACAACTACTTGTTATGCTTACAAAACTAAAAACAATTTTATTTTTAAAAAAGAAATCCATGGTATTATCTCCATAAAGAAGTATAGGGATGTGAAGGGTCGATTTTCTAGTGTATGAAATAAACATACTATAGGGAACAAATCCCAAGATGAATAAAGCAAACTGACATACAGAGATAGACTTTTATACACATTCTACCTCCTATCAGTTTCTCTCCCTTTTCCATGTTCCCCTGCATATGTGATGTACTAGATCAAATTGAATCTGCCAGAACTGGCTTGTGATGGGATTCCCAAAAGGAACAACAGATAGCCTATCAATGGGTAAAATGTTAAGCACAAGTCTGCCACCAATTCCATACAGCTTTTCAGTGTATCTTATCTCACGAGTTCTTCCCTCCTCCATGGCAAAATGTTGACAGACCAGCTATTGTGGAGGTGTAGTGGAAGTAAACATTGTTGCATTGAGTTATTGGGTATAGTGCTTTTTTGTGAACAGAAGCTATATCTGACATTGCTTTCCTCTGTCCTGTAGTGCTTATATTCTTATCACTCCCTGTTCTCAAAGGTTCCCAGAGCCTTGAGATTTGAGGATGATTTAGAAATCCTGATTAGAGAAGAGCCATTCACAGCCACTTTAACAATGTACTTTGGCCAGTTATGATTCTTTGTATTGCAGATCATCTATTGCACAGTGATAGTTTTTGGTTGATTACTGTGTGCTTATATGAGTTCTTGGTATTTAGATGGTAACTTATACAGTATTTTTAGTTAACAATAAGAAGTTTTTTTTTACTACTTAGATCTTACGGTTTCTTTATCCACAAGTATTTGGCTTGGTTTACATTGCCATGCATGTGTTCCCTGCTATGAGATGAGCCTTAATGTCAATCAGAAAGTAATTGGTTATACCCAAAACTTGCAAGCCATTACTGCACTATTGGACTCCTCCTGACAGAGTTGCTATTATATCTTATAGTATTTATAACTGGGAGTGAGTATTGATTGTTTCTTCTCCCTGGTAGTGTTTACCATGCCTTCTTGCTCTACAGGAAGCATCCCTTCCTATTCCAGCTTGTTTTATCATATGTCTCATCATCATTGTGTGTTGTGTTGTGTCACTAGCAGTAGGGTGTCACTGTACAGCTCTGGTGGGCAACCACTATCAATAGCACATGCTTATCCTACTTTGTGGGTCTTCAAGATCTCTCTATTCAACAGCTCTTTAGGAAGTATCACATTCCTGATGGTGGGAAATCTAATCAACACTCATAGCTTCTGGAAGGAACATTTCAGATCAATTTCTATTTGCATTTCTCTTTGTTCCCCTGTGTAAAGTATGTTGGTTGACATTTTTAAGGTTATATTTTTAGATGGATTTTTTAAGTAGGAAGTTTCTGTCTGGCTATGCTTTATATACTTGTTGGTACTTTTTACTTTCCCACCTTACCTCCTGTCCCTTTATTTCTGTTTCCCTTAAAAAATTCCTCCCAAGACTTCATTTCTACTTTACCATCTGTGCTCTATTACTTCCACTCTTTTAGGATCCTCCCCCATTCCTCACCCCAAATATATATTTCAAGTCTATGGATATTGTAGGAGTTGTTATTTAAGAGTATCACTCTGAAGGTTTAATGTTATCATCTACATATCAGGGAAAGTATTCAGTGTTTACCTTCTGTGTCTGGGAAACTTTACTCAATATTATATCTTCTAATTCCATGCATTTACCAGCAAATTCGTAATTTCATTTTTCATAATGAGTGAATAGTATTCCATAGTGTGTATGTACAAAATTTTCATTATCCATTCATATGGTGTTAGACTTCTGGTCTGATTTCACTAAATGCCATAATTGTTGAGTGTTCAGTAGGAAGTTCCACTAGATTGGCCATTGCATAGAGAGTTTAAGCTACCAGTGAGAAGGAAACAGATATCATTTTTGACCCCCATTTCTATGTTTTAGTCATTTTTCTTTTTTTCCTCTTCCTGATTCTATTCAGTTAACATATTGATACTCACTCTCTTTTGAGTTGAATATTCTGTGAATTGAATTAAAGCTCAGAATGACTTTATTTAGTTATGAATGAATAGCAGATCATGTAAGAATAAAACAGAGAATTTATAAGCTTACCATTTTGTAATTACATATAAAGATCATATTTAATACATGCATGTTATTGAAAGTTAAACACAAAATTATAGAGTAAATAAAGATTGCTCCATGATCTAAAACATAAGGGCTATTTAGAAAGAAAACACTCACATTGGGACACACAAACCGATTGAAAATCTAAGAGAAGCTGAAATTGCAAAGATATATTATAAAATTTGTAAATAAACATGGAGAAGATAAAAGTGTTATGCTGTACTTCTTACAAAAGAGGGCAGATTGAATAAAAACACATTTAAATACATATATTTAAAAGTTTATCCTGATACTACGATGTACATTCACTATGATATTATGATGTAAATGTACATCAAAACATCATAATGAATAAAGTCAGCATGACATTAACTCACATAATCAACTTTAATTCATATTATCTTTATTTTTTATCTTCTGTTTAAGTTAGAAGAAAAACTCCAAATAAAGTATAATATTGCTAGCTAAATTCTACATATTCTATGCTACAGCTATGTACTTACTCATCATATATATCTCACACTTTATATTTTATATCCTCTGATTTGCAATTCCCAATTTCTTTATCCATATGCATTCTCCATAATCAATACATTTCATTCTGATTTTATGTATATTTAATTTTTTTAAAATTGCATAAATGAGCAGGTGTATGTAATACTTTTCATCCTCTTTTTGCTAGTCTTAGTTCATTTAGCATTATATATTTCCAGTTGTATCTATATTATGACAAATAGATAACCTGTGAGACAGATGAAAATAAGATAAGTAGATAGATACAGATACTTTGGTCACATCCATAATGAAAAAATTGAGTATCATAGCTCAGATACCACATAAAGTAGTGATTTCATGTAGTATGGATCTATATTAAGAAGACAAATTAATGGGTTATTATAGTAATCTCATTTTTAATTCCTTTCAAAAGTTCCCTGTTGTTTTTATAATGCCTTCCCTAACTCAAATTACCAACAACAGTATACAAATGTATTTTCTCTTTAAGCATTGCTATGTGATTTAAGATGGTAATCACCTTAAAATGCATGAGTTGATATCTCTTGCTGATTGTGGTATTCATTTACCTGGTCAGTGTTATTGAGCATTTTTAGCACGTATGCTATCCATTTTTATGCCATCTTTGGAAAGGAGTATCTCTCCATATATTTTGCCCATTATTAAAAATCAAGTTGATTATGTACTATTGAATCTCATTAGTTCTTCATAAATTTGAATTATTATTGATCACATGTAAGATATGTGGGATAAAATATTTTCCCATCCTATTATTTCATCTTGTTGTATGTTTCTTTTGATATGAAGAATATTTTAAGTTTAGTTGATATAGTAACTTTTAGTTTTTGCTTTGGTAAAATAAATTTTTATATGAAATGTAAAAACACATCACTACCAAGGCTAATCCTCAGATTTTCTCCTGTGTCAAGGAATTTTAATTTCTTGTGTTAATTTAGATGTTTGCTTTGGTTTTTTTGATTGTTTTTAATTTTTTATATACATTATAATAGATGGTACCAATTTCATTATTTTGCACGTAAAAATCCAGTTTCCCCAGGTCTATTTATTGAATAGAATATTCTTTTCCCATTATGCCATTTTTATGTCTTTACTGAAATTAGTTTACTATATTTTATGGATTTATATATGAATTTTCCATTTGTTCTACTGGTCTGTGTGTCTACTTCAGGACTTTTCTGGTTTACCTAATATATATTTAAACATGATTTTATATCAGAACCTTTAATTTTGGTTTTTATTCTCAGAATTGTTTTGACTGAAATCTTTTGTGATTTCACATAAATTTTTGGTATTTTTATATCTTGGAAATATATAATGGCAGTTTTATTTGGGTTATTTCTGTTTTTTAGAATAAAATTTTACACACATTAACATTTAAGAAAACCTTGATCTCTTGCATTTTATGATTCTAAAATTCTACTTTCAACTATCTTCTTCACTCTGTTATTTTGGTAAATGTTTTAAGGAGCTCCCTTACTTTTGTAGATTGACTTCTTAAGCAGTTCTTACAGTACAGTATCATTTAGCTAACCATATAATATTCTAGCTACATACACTAAAATTATAAATGTGTGGGTTTTTCAAATAGTTTAGCTGACCTTTGAATGTTAATGTGTACATCACAAAGAGTGACCATGCATAGCTCTTTTCTAACATGTCCAGTTGCTTACTAATGTTTTTAAGCCAGATGTATCTCAGGAAGTGTCTTTCCTCCTTAATTTAGCTCTCTCATAATCAACAAAGATATAAAAAATGAGACATGTAGAGTGGCTTTCTAAAGTTACAAGAACATTCTCAGCTGTTCAACCCTATTGTTTTGTAACTGTTAGTTTACTCTTTTTAATTTTAAAAGTTTCCCTGAAATGATGTATTGCTCCAGACATTTTTAGGCATAATTTAAATATTAAAATGGTTTAATTAACATAATTTTGATTCTTTTTGCTATTATCATAAAGATTGTCATCTTTTGAATATCTGTGTGTAATCACAAATACAGGAAGAAAATATCAACAGGAAATGAACTTTAAAAAAATTTTATCTCTTCCCAGAGAATGTGATGACTAAGAAAATCATATTAACACTATATTAACATGTATGAACTGAAAAAGAATCCCAAAGGCTGTCGCTCTAATTTAAATTAAATAGTTTTATAGAGTACCAAGAAAAAAAAATGTTCCAGGTATGGAATCAAACGTAAGTAAACAGATGAAAACAAAGAAAACTCAATGTTATCACTTTAAATACAACAAAAACCAGTGTAAGTCTTACTATATTACTCTTACCTACTGGGCTAAAATTAAAACCTTCCTGACCAAATTATAAACTTGTTTAGAAGCAATGTTTTTAAATAATTCTTTATCAGATTCAATAATAAAAAGCCAAAAAACAAAGAATTACATTGGTATTTTTAGGAAGATTGTCCTGATTCTACAGAGATCAGTTTGGTTAGTAAAAACATTTGAACAATACTTATTCTTCTATCCTATGAATATGTCTTTTCATTCTTCAGGTTGCCCCTTTAAATTTTTCATCCAAAAATTCATTTATGTACTCAATAAATCTTTTATTCTTTTTTATATTTCTGGCTTCACTGATTTAATTTTTTAACTTTTATTTTATTTCTCTTAGTTTTACAAGTTTATTGAGAAACTATTCCTGTCCCCACTTCCTTCCCGCTTTCCTGCCATCCCCCTCCTGTCTACCTGTTTCTATGGGTCCCATGGTTTTCTCTGGCTCGTTTGCTCTAAGGGGTTTTAGATCTTTGTGGCAGAACAAGTGGCCATCCCTTGAGCAGACCCACTGATAGGGGTACTCACCTCAGTGACACTTATTTTTATCAGACCTGCATAATGGCTGACTACATGCAATCTTCTTTCTTTGAAAAACATAATGAAAAGTTGTTTAGACAGACTAAGCAAACCATTCCTTATGACCAGATACTTCACTAAAATTCTGTAATATTATATATTTGTAATTATTATTATGGTATTTTTTTCTTAATATCTACTTCAGATAGTTTTCTATCAGTCTATAGCAATATTAGTTTTTGTATTTTGGTTTTCTGTTCTGAAAAATTGGTTGAATTTGTTTGTTAGAACTAATAGCCTTTTGGTAGATTCATTGTAGGATTCTACATATAAACTCATATCTCCTGAAAACTGTTGATTAGAATTTTTTTCTAATTTTGTGGCCTTTTTGCCCAATTTCTCTGCCTAAAAAAACCCAGTACTCTGTTGAATAAAAGGGCAAAAGTAGACTCATTGGAACACATACACAAAAAGAACAATGGGATACAAAAGAAGCTTGTCAGCAAGTCTCCAAGTTGGAACAAGGATCATGAGATGTGTCACTGAAAAGGGGGAAACAGTAAAAAAAAAAAAATCCATTGCAATAATAGATCATTCAAAGAAAAGAAGAGTAAATGTGTCCATGCTTCTCTTGTTCCAGATCTTAGAAAGCAAACTTTCTGTCATTTCACTTTCAAGTTAATAAATACTGTTTTATTAGAAAATGGTCAACTGCAATTGCTCTTCTCTGTTGTTGACAGACCAAACTCACACGCACTTTAAGGAGAGATGGGGAACATTTATTTGACTTAAAGTTCTAAGGGGATATAATCCATTATGGCAGGAGAAGCATGGCAAGCAGCAGAAGCTGCAGGATGCTTAGGTGACAGAAGCCATTGTAGAGCCAGAGAACAAGCAGCAAACTCCAAGAGTTGACTACTAGTGGAAACAGTACACGGCTATCCAATCTGATGTGCCTGTCTCCCTAAAATGTCATCCTCAGTAGGGCTTCACCTCATAAAGTTGCCACGACCCTTCACACATATTAACTGATGTTAATGTGAGGATTCAAACACTGGAGCCTGTGAAGAACGACATGCATTCTGAACATGGCAGGTCTTTGCTATATTCAAGTACATTTCTCTCATACCTTGTTCAGCATATTTATCCTGAGAGCAAGTTTATTTTTAAAAATCCCTTTGTTTCCATTATTGACATTAAGATGTCAGCAATACTGGGTGTAAAATTTATTGTTGTAGTGTGTAACATTTATTCAGTCTCATGTTCTGAACCATCCTTGCATCTTTGGCATCAAATCTCCTTGATAGTGGTAAATAAGCTTGTTAATATGCTGTTCAAATTCTTCTGGAATTTGATAAGGACTTTTGAATGTCCATACATAAAATGTAACTACTTTGCCTATAGAGATTTTCTTTTGGTTTGTTTGTTTTGTTTTTTGCTTGTCAGATCTGGGTGCCAGGTTGATGCTAGCCTGAAAAAAATGGGCTTAGCAAAATTCCTTTTTCCTCTGCATTTTGAAAAAATATGAAATAGAAATATTAGTACTTCCTTAAGTATTTGAAAAAACTCAGCAATGAGGCCATTTGGTTCTTGGAAATTTCAGGATGGGGAAAAAACTGCTGCTGATTAAATCTCATTATGCATTATTGGTTTATTCAGATCTTCTATTTATTCATGATTCAATCTCAGTGAGATCTATCTGTCTAGGAATTTGTCAGTATCTTCTGGGTTATTAATTTTATGAGTATATGATCATTATAATAATATCATATTCCTCTTGGTCTATCAGTAAAGGGAAATTTAATGTATCTCTCTTTATGACTGGTTTAATTTGTTTGAGCCTTCACAATCTATTGGCTGACCTAGCTCAACGTTTGTCTATTTTGTTACTTTGCTCTTTTTTCTGAAGAATCAGCAATGTGTTTCACAGATTTTTTTAGTCTCTATTCATTTATTTCTTTTCTTTTTTTATTTATTCAATTGTGTGTGTGTGTGTGTGTGTGTGTGTGTGTGTGTCTGTGTATGTGTGTGTGTGTGTGTCTGTGTATGTGTAGAACCACGGGTGAATTCGGGAACCACCATGGACGCCTCCTTGTTTACTCTGCCCTGGGATTCACAGGCTCCGCCCTACCAGGACCAGAAATGTAGGCTGATCCTGCTTCTGCCCAGCATTTATGCGTGGGGTCTAGGTCCGAGCTCACGACCTTCCACCTTCAAGGCAGAGGTTTAACCCCTGAACCACCTCTCCAGCCCCTCATTTATTATTTTCTAATATTTGCTGTTCCTTAATGAATTGTAAGTTATGTTTTTCATCTTTTTCTTGTTCTAGCTGTTGTACAAAATAATACAAACATGATAATGATAAACGACATTTTTTCAAAGAGCAACAAGAAAATACTTAATAGTATTTCACCATAAAATATGGTAAATTTGGGGATACCTGTTTAGCCTTATTTATTTATTCATTATGTATGCATATGTTGGAACTCAAAATTAACAATCAAATATACTTGATATTCTTGTTTTCCATATCAAATAATACAAGTTTAAACAGTAAAAAACAAGGATAAATGGACATGTGGTATCGTTTTGGTTCTTTGTTTCATTTTGTTCAGTTTTAACAGAGTAACAAGTCAATGAAAATTTAGCCAAATTCTGACTGTGGACTGCCTTGAGTATAGCTTACTCTAACCTTACTTTAGATCATGAAATGGTTACAAAGACATAACTCATTAGTGCCATCATATATCCATAAATAAACACACTCCATTGGAGTTCATTTATGTTGGTCATCTAGAAATATAGCTATATTTAAAAATTAACCTGGTAAACCTAACCACCCTGGAGCCCCACATGTCCCGGCGGCGAGCACCCAAGCCGACTGCGGCTTGGCCTGCGCCCCCTGCCCAGACGACCCCAGCCCCCTCCACGCTGCCCTAACCCGCCCGCCACCCACTGCCCAAAGTGAGTGAGAGAGAGAGCCCAGCCCATCCCCCAACCACCCCGGAGCCCCACGCATCCCAGCGGCGAGCACCCAGGCCGACTACTGCTTAGCCTGATCCCCTCCCCGGACCCAAGCCCCCCGCATCTTCCCACCCCCTGCGTCTAGCCACCCCCCTGGATCCCAGGGGAAGAATTCTGCCATTGAGCCGGGGAGCGAAAGAGCCCAGCCCAGCCCCACCCCCCACCCGGGAGTCACCAGGACAGGAGCACCACACTGCGCTGCCTCCGGCTTTGCCCCCAGGCCCTGCCCCTCTCTGCACCCACCTTCCCAGGTCGCAGGTGAAGAATTCTGCCATCAACATCAGACCCTCTGCCTCTCTAGCCCACCGGGGACCTTCGCACGTAGTCCACGGAAGACACACTGCTACTAAGAATTCAATAGAGCCCAAAGGAAACTCAAGCAAAATTCTAAGGAACAAAGGGAGCACAGGCCATACATCTGGACTCCACTACAATCATTATATCACGTGGGTGAGTTTCTTTTCATCCAGCCCAAAGATAAGTAAACTTTTTCTTTTCACCTTACTGATCCTTTAAAGTATATCAATGTTGTAGATCAACTTTCTTATACAGCCACCCCACAACATTAAACTCCAGGGAGTACACCACTCACCCCCACATTTCACCAAAAAAATAAATCGTAAAAGTGCACTACCAAACTAATATTCACCCCCTGGTAACATAACCTGACTTAACTGATGTACTAACAGCCTAGTAGCTTCATCTAGGATATAATAATAACAATACACAAACATAACCAATCCAAGGCAAGCACTAGTAATAACTGGCAAGCGTAACAATATTAACTATGTCAATTCAGTGAAAAACACAGAAACTGAAAGGTCCTAAAAAACAAAACAACAATGTACAAGTCAAAGTGCAGATCCACGAGAAACAAAACCCAAGAAGAACAATCTCCTGCCGAAAAAATCAATACCATAATGAGGGATTCTGATCAGAACAAATCCACAGGAAATAGCCATGAAAGCCAGACCCAACATAAAGACTTTCAGAGTATGATCCTTACCATGAATAATACTGTGAAAGAGGAAATCTGAGAAGAGTTAAACAACCGTATCAACCACATTGAACAGGAACACAACAGGCAATTGGAGGAGTTGAGAAAAACAGTTCAAGAAACAAAAATAGGTATGGAGCAGGTAAAACAGTCTCAGGCAGAGTTTAAAATTGAACTAAAAGACAAGTTATCTTCAACCCAAAACTCAACAGAGAGTCTTATCAGCAGAACAAATGAGGCACAAAATAGAATTTCAGATCTTGAAGACAAAGTGGGAGAATTAACCAGCTCAATGGAAGAGATTGTTAAAGCCAAAAAGATACTGGAGAGGAACATTCAAGAGATATGGGACACCCTGAAGAAGCCTAACATGTGCATTCATGGAATACCAGAACAAGAATCCCAAAATGCCACACCTGAGGAAATATTTCAATTCATCATAAAAGAAAACTTCCCACAACTAAAGAATGAAAGGCCTATCTAAATACAAGAGGCATTTCGAACTCCAAACAGATACGACCAAAATAGAAAATCGCCACGGCAAATAAATAGTCAAAACACTCCACATTCAAGACAAAGAAAAGGTGCTGAGAGCTTCAAGAGAAAAAGAGCAACTCACTTTTAAAGGTAAACCTTTAGAATAACAAATGACTATTCAATGGAAATAGTAAAAGCAAGAAGAGCTTAGAGAGACATACGTCAAGTATTAAATGAGCAAAAAAGCCAACCCAGACTGATACACCTGGCAAACTATCTGTCATGATTGAGGGAGAAAGAAAAGTTTTCCAGCACAAAGACAACTTGAATGGATACATGTCTACCAAACCAGGCCTTCAAAAAAATGCTAGAAATGATACTCAAGCTTGAAGAAAAGAACAAGCATATCCAGGAGGACAGAAGGGAAGTATAATACAACCAAAACATAAATATCAAACAACATGCTTACAAAATCTACTAAACATAAAAAATGTCCAGAATTAAAAATAATTTCTCCATTATAACAATAAATGTCAATGGTATTAACTCACCGATTAAGAGAAACAGATTACAAACTTAGATTAAAAACCACAATCCAACAATCTGCTGCCTTCAGGAAACTCATCTCACCACAAAAGATAGGCACTTCCTAAGAATGAAGGCTGGTCCAAAATCTTGCAAGCTAATGGAACCGGGAAACAGGCAGGGGCAGCAATTATGCTTTCGGACAAAATGGACTTCAAACCAAAAAAAATCATAAGAGAAACAGATGGATACTACATTTTAGTCACAGGTACAATTCACCAGGAAGACTTCACAATCCTGAACATTTATGCACCCAATACGGGCCCCTCCACATTCATTAAGAAAACCCTACAGTGCCTAAAGCAAGAAATCAAACCCCAAATGATAATTCTTGGGGACTTCAACACTGCCCTCTCAACATGGGATAGATCAACAGATCAAAAGCTTAACAGAGACACTTTGGAACTTAATCAAACCCTTAAAGAAATGAATCTTACAGATCTCTATCGAACTTTTCACCCACGCACAAAAGAATACACATTTTTCTCAGCAGCACATGGAACTTTTTAAAAAATAGATCACATATTGGGCCACAAAACGAATCTACATATATATAAAAAAGTTGAAATTCTAACCTGTGCCCTATCAGACCACCACAGACCAAACCTGGACATCCACAACACAACAAACAATAGAAAATACACTAACTCCTGGCAACTTAACAATATGATGCTGAATGAGAACTGGATTCAGGAAGAAATTAAAAAGGAAATTCAAGATTTCCTGAAAATGAACGATAACGAAAATACAACTTACCAAAATCTCTGGGACACAATGAAAGCTGTCCTAAGAGGTAAGTTCATAGCTCTTAATGCCTACATCAAAAATATGGAAACATCAGAAATAAACAACTTAACGATGCAGCTTAAGGCTTTAGAGAAACTTGAGCAATGTGATCCCAAAAGTAGTAGAAGAGAGGAGATTAGCAAAATAAGGGGAGAAATATCTGAAATCGAGACTAATCAAACAATAGAAAAAAATCAAGCAGTCAAAAAGCTGGTTCTTTGAAAAAATCAATAAGATTGATACACCCCTAGCTAAATTAACCAAAAGCAAGAGAGAGAAAACCCAAATTAACAAAATTAGAAATGAACATGGAGTTTGAAACTCACCCAGCCCACATTGAGACACTCAAAAGTAAACCTATGTAACACAGTAATTGCAAGGATTATGAACAAGAGAGATGGGTTAGGAGGGCCACACCAGAAACAAGGAGAGAGGAGACCATGTTACAGCAGAGAAAATAGGCCTCCATCAAGGTCTGCAAGTAAGTAATGAGAAACCTGGTTAAGTTCACAGACGTTCTTTCCTGATCTTACCAGAAGGGGAGGGCATATAGTCTAGCAGATAAAAAGTAATCATTTTGCAAATGGGTGATGGACCCCTCCCTCAGTGAGGTTTCCTACTCTTATTACATCTACCCTTGAATGTGCTATTACAACAAGACTCCAGTTTAACAGCTTTTTGTCTCTGGCCAGGGGGTGACATACAGTGCCCAGCAGAATGGAGTGAAGGGAATTGCAGGAGCAGCAAAACTGCAAAAGAAAATCAACAAACCACAATCCAGAACTTCAGAGACTCTATATCATCCACATAGAACTAAGCCAGCCTAATCTCCCCCCTTCCTGAAGCTCAGGGACATTTGCAGAAGAGGAGGTGGTAAGATTGTAAGAGCAAAAGGATGGGGGGGAGCAATGATTTGAAGAGTCTCCACACTAGACAGGGCTGAAGCAATCATAATAGGACTTTGCATGCCCTGCGCCATGTCTGTCACACTATTGACCTCACAAAGTCTAACATCGGCTAAAGGCACCAAGATCCTTGGAGGCAAGGGATTAATGGCCACAGTAGTGTTCCTATGCTTAAGGGGAACATGAGAAAGGGTTCAGGGAAATGCCACTGGGTCCTTGTACGTCATCGGAGAGGAGGACCAAGAGGAGAGTTAGGCATGCACAATAAAGGACTCTCTGGGAATTGGGGGGGAGGCACTGGGAGATGGGGAGGGAGGGAGGGGGAGCAGGGGGTTCAGGGGAAGGAGGAGGGAGGGAGGGAACTGGTCTACCTATTAAGTTTGTATGAGCGGAAATAATAATAAAAAATGTTAATAAAAAAAATTAACCTGGTAAACTAACATGAATGAAAATTTTGTATGTCCATCTCTTTGTTCCTAAAAGTGTTGGGATATAGTTGACAAACACAAATTATATTTAAGGTAGACAATGAAAATTTTCAATTTTGTTTTAATCGGAGAGGATCTCATTTTACTGCCTAAGACTATTTCAAACTGCTGGACTCAATTGGTTCTCCCATTTAAAATAATCAAGAAATGGGATAAAGTTTGGGGGCTTTTTGTTTGTTTTCTTTTTTTTTACCATTGTACTTAGCTGATAATATTATAACAGACATTGTTTAATCATTATCACAGTAAAGATAATGAATAAATCCATCACTTTTCATAGTCATACTTTGAGTGTGTACATAATGAAAATAATTAACACTCATTCTCAAACCTTTCAAAGAATAGCCATACTTTCTTGCCTGGGGTTTTTCTTTCTACGGTGTCAGTTGCCCATGATATAAAGCTATTAAATGGAAATTTTCAGAAAAAACAATTCACAACATTTCAGTAACAACAATTTTAAGAGATTAGATGAAATCCCTTATTACCATGCTTAATATATTCCACAACAACATAAATGATCTCTTGGTCCAGTACTTTCACACTGTGCACACTCTAAAGTTATTAATTACTTTGTGGTCATCTAGGTTAAAATGTCCCAAAGAAGAAAAATAGTGATGTTAAATACCCGTATGTCAAAAAGAAGCTGTTGAAAGTGCTTCCTTTAAGAGAATCAGTTAAAACTTTTGATTTAATATTGAATGAAAGAAAAAACAGTAAGCACAATTCCTAAGTTCTAAGATAAGAAGAAATAAAATATTTGTGAAATTATTAATAACTTTCAAAACTAATGATAGATTTTCTATTCTATTGCATCTTTCAAATATCATAAGGTTAAGGTGAAAAGGACATTAAATTTGCAGGTAGAAGACTGGAATTGATAAAGTGCTTCAACTGACTACATAATGTTGCCCCAGAAAGCATTGAGCTTATACAAATGTATCAGAAAATGATTAACAGAAGAGAAAGACACTAAGACATTTATATCATGTAAAGCATGCTTATCCACATACTGGAATGTGTTCAAACTTTAAAATATAAAATTTCCCAGATGTTTTCTGGTGGTGGCTCCTCATTGTCATTGAGCTTAACAGGACTTTGAATCAAACAAATTACAACTTTTTATACTAAGTTTTGCATTTTTCCTCTTCATAGATACCGTTTCAGCTGTATTCTGATGTTTACCAAGGAAGATTTTCATGGTCCTAACTGACCTCTACATTGAGTAATGGACTCCAACTGAAGTTTTTGCTCCTGCACTTTCCAATGTCTAAGTGATACCACAAAAGACTCGTGATGATATGGAATAATCAAAATAGATGCAGAAATACTTGGGTGGAGAGTGTGGGATGGTACAAAAGGCAGCAGTTGTACACGTTCAGTCAAGCTGTAACCTGAACTCTAATGTGCAAATATAAGAAAGCCATGTGTTAACTACTTCAGAACTTATCAAAGTCTCATAAATTAATCTGAAAACACTGATATGGTTGAAAGGTTAGGGAAAGAACTCAAGAGCCTAGTTTTAAAATTGAGCAGGTAATTTGAATAAATTTCAAATGAACAGATCAATGCAGCAAAGAAAATAATTTAGAAATTAGACAAGAAAGCTAACAACCAAAATTAAAAGTTTGAGTCCAGCACATGTCAAGGAGCCACAAAGAATCTTTTCAGAGATCTGAGGTCAGGAAAACAAACTATAGAACTACGGAAATTCACAACTTTTCAAGGGCTGTGTGGTGCATGGAGAACCTGTCTGTTGGCAAGTTTTATATAGATTCTAACATCCTCTCCTGATTTAGGAACATTGGGAAGTAACACTACCACAAACATTTAAACCATTAGAAGAAGAATCCCGCAAAACTCTGAAACCCCACATTTTGCCAAGCAACCATGAAATACGAAGGCAAAGCTGTAGAACTCTCCTATAGACCACCTGTAAAGACCTATGTCAAGAGTCTGACTGCTATTGAGATCAGAGACTAGTGATTCAGCCCTTCTGGAAATCCAGACACAAACTGCTCCAGACTCAATATCATGTGAGGTGAGGAACTGATGCCCTTCTAGATTCCACTACAATCCCCATCTCACAAAGTGAACTACTTGTACAGACAAAAGTCTTGCTTCTTACAGCTAATCTCATATTATGTTAGCAGCTCTGCTCTTAAATGACTAACAGGTTCCCCTCCATTGAACAAGCAGCAAATAAAACATCAAAAGCCAGCTAAGTCTTGGAAATATCCAGAATGAATTTAAACATTCTCAAAATGAAAGTATGGTAGAGAACCTTTTTTTTTAACTTTATTTTTTTTATTATTAGTATTTCCGCTCATACAAACTTAACAGGTACACCGGTCCCCTCCCTCCTTCCACGTCCCCCCCCTGACCCTCTCCTCTTCCTTCTCCTTCCCCCTCTCTCCCCATTCCCCAGTGACTCCCCCCATCCCAGGAGCATGCTTTAATGTGCATGCCAGACTCTCCTCTGGGTCCTCCTCTCCGATGAGGTGCAAGGACACAGGGGCATTTCCCAGGACCCTTTCCTGTGTTCCCCTTAAGCTTAAGAACACTACTGTGACTGTCAGTCCCTAGCCTCCAAGGATCCTAGTATATTTAGTCCATGTTAGACTTTGTGGGGTCAATAATGTGTTGGACATTGCACAGGTCATGCAAAATCCTATTATGATTCATTCGGCCCTATATTGTGTGGAGTATCTTGCATATGGTTGCTCCTCTCCATCTTTAGGCTCTTACAATCTTACCACCTCCTCTTCCGCAAATTTCCCTGAGCTTTAGGATGGGGAGAGATTAGGCTGGCCTAGTTCTACGTGGTTAATATAGAGTTTCTGATGTTCTGAATTATGATTTGTTGATTTTTTCAGTTTTGCTGCTCCTGCAATGCCCTTGGCTCCATCCTGATGGGTACTGGATGTCACCCCCTGGCCAGAGATAAAAACCTGTCAGAGTCTTGTTATAAGAGTATATTCAAAGGTAGATGGAATAAAAGTAGGAGATCGTGGTGAGAGAGGGGTCAATGACCCATTTACAAAATGGTTACTTTCTATCTGCCAGACTCTATGCCCTCCCCTTCTGTGAGATCATACCCCATCAGATGCAAATATTCAGGAAGGAAAGTCTGTGAACTTAACCAGATATCGCATTACTTACTTGTAGTCCTTGATGGTAGACTATTTTCACTGCTGCAACATGGTCCCCCCTCTTCTTGTTTTTGGTGGGGCCCTCCTTTCCCATCCGTCTTGTTTATAATCTTTGCAATTATTGTAGGTATTACAGAGATTTGTCTTTGAGTGTCTCTAAGTGAGTTTGATACTAGGATCCACCTATTAGGGAGTACATACGGCACTTAATTTTCTGTGTCTGGGATACTTCACTCAATATAATTGTTTCTAATTCCATCCATTTCATGGCAAATTGCATTAATTCATTATTTTAGATGGCTGAGTAGTATTCCATTGTATAAATGTACAACATTTTCCTTATCAACTCGTCAACTGTTGGATATTTGGGCTGATTCTATGACTTTGCTATTGTAAACAGTGCTTCTATGAACATGGTCATGCTTGTGCTATCGAGGTGAATTTTTGCTGTTTGCAGGGTTATTCCCAAAAGTGGTATAGCAGGATCATATGGCATTTCAATCTAATACTTCATTAAGAATCGCCAGACGGCTCGCCAGTGTGGTTGTATGAGCCTTGCATTCTCACCAGCAATGTAGGGGAGTTCCCTTCTCACAACATCCTCTCCAACATTTGGTATTGTTTGTATTGTGGATTTTTGCCATCCTGACTGTGGGTGAGATGATATCTCAGGGAAGTTTTGATTTGCATTTCCCTGATGGCTAAGGATGTGGAGCATTTTTAAGATATTTGTTAGACCTTTTTTTTAACATTTTTTATTATAATTTCCGCTCATACAAACTTAATAGGTACACTGGTTCCCTCCCTCTTTCTTCCTCCCCCCAACCCTCCTGTTCCCCTCCCCTCACCCCTCCGTCCCCATTCCCCAGTGCCTCCCCCCCAATCCCCGGAGAATCCTTTAATGTGCATGCCAGACTCTCCTCTGGGCCCTCCTCTCTGATGAAGTACAAGGACCCAGTGGCATTTCCCTGAACCCTTTCCGTGTTCCCCTTAAGCATAGGAACACTACTGTGGCTGTTAATCCCTTGCATCCAAGGATCTTGGTGCCTTTAGCAGATGCTAGACTTTATAGGGTCAATAGTGTGGGGGGCATGTAAGGTCCAATTATGATTGCTTCGGCCC
Source organism: Typhlomys cinereus (assembly GCA_023101885.1). Taxonomy (NCBI): domain Eukaryota; kingdom Metazoa; phylum Chordata; class Mammalia; order Rodentia; family Platacanthomyidae; genus Typhlomys; species Typhlomys cinereus. Next base: position 931,535 of record JALPQD010000180.1, read on the forward strand.
TAACTTGTGTGGAGTATCTCGCATATCATTGCTCCTCCCATCCTTGTGCTCTTACAATCTTACTGCCCCCTCTTCCGCAAATGTCCCTGACCTTCAGGATGGAGAGATTAAGCTGGCCTAGTCCTAGGTGGTTGATAAAGAGTCTCTGAAGTTCTGAATTATGGTTCGTTGATTTTCTTTTGCAGTTTTGCTGCTCCTGCAATGCCCTTCACTCCTTCCTGACGGGTATTGTATTTCACCCCCTGGCCAGAGATAAAAACCTGTTAAACTAGAGTCTTGTTATAAGAGTATATTCAAAGGTAGATGTAATAAAAGTAGGAAACCACAGTGAGGGAGGTGTCAATCACCCATTTGCAAAATGGTTACTTTTTATCTGCTGGACTATATGCCCTCCCCTTCTGGTGAGATCATACCTCCTCAGTTGTAAATGATCAGGAAGGAAAGTCTGGAACTTAACCAGATGTCTTGTTACTTACTTGCAGTCCTTGATGGAGGCCTATTTTCTCTGCTGTAACATGGTCCCCTCTCTTCTTGTTTCTGGTGTGGCCCTCCTACCCCATCCCTCCTGTTCATAATCCTTGCAATTACTGTATTACAGAGATTTATCTTTGAGTGTCTCTAGGTGGGATGGGTGGGTTTGGTACTAGGAGCCACATATTAGGGAGTACATATGGCACTGAATTTTCTGGGTTTGGGATACTTCACTTAATGTAATTGTTTCTAAGGACATCCATTTCCCGGCAAATTCCAGTAATTCATCATTTTTGATGGCTGAGTAGTACTCCATTGTATAGATGTACCACAGCTTCCTTATCCACTCGTCAACTGTTGGGCATTTGGGTTGATTCCATAACTTTGATATTGCAAACATTGCTGTTATGAACATGGTTGTGCTTCTGCTATCGAGGTGAATTTTTGCTGTATGTGGGGTTATTCCCAAAAGTGGAATAGCAGGGTCAAAAGGCATTTCAATCTTTAATTTCTTTAAGAATCTCTTACATTGCTTCTGGGAATGCAGGCTCATACAACCACTGTGGCGAGCCATCTGGAGATTCTTTTTTTTATTTTTATTTTTTTGGAGATTCTTTTTTTTTTACATAATACATTTTTATTATTATTTCAGCTCATACAAACTTAATAGGTACACCAGTTCCCTCCCTCCCTCCTCCTCCCCGCCCGAACCCCCTGCTTCCCCTCCCCTCACCCCTCCCACCCCATTCCCCTGTGCCTCCCGCCCCGATTCCCAGAGTCCTTTCTTGTGCATGCCTGACTCTCTTCTGGGCCCTCCTCTCTGATGACGTACAAGGACCAAATGGCCTTTCCCTGAACCCTTTCCTGTGTTCCCCTTAAGCATTGGAACACTACTGTGGCTGTCAATCCCTTGCCTCCAAGGATCTTGGTGCCTTTAGCAGAAGCTAGACTTTGTGAGGTCAATAGTGTGGTGGACATTGCGCCGGGCATACAATGTCCAGTTATGATTGCTTCGGCCCTAACTTGTGTGGAGTATCTTGCAAATCATTGCTCCCCCCATCCTTTGGCTCTTACACTCTTACCGCCCCCTCTTCCGCAAATGTCCCTGAGCTTCAGGATGGGGAGAGATTAAGCTGGCCTAGTCGTAGGTCGTTGATATAGAGTCTCTGAAGTTCTGGATTGTGGTTCGTTGATTTTCTTTTGCAGTTTTGTTGCTCCTGTAATGCCCTTCACTCCATCGTGATGGGCACTGTATGTCAACCCCTGGCCAGAGACAGACAGCTGTTAAACTGGAGTCTTATTATAAGAGCACATTCAAGGGTAGATGTAATACTTATACCCAAAATTGGAATTGCAGGGTCATATGGCATTAGGCAATGGGAGGGGTCAGTCACCCATGTGCAAAATGGTTACTTTTTAATCTGCCGGACTATTTGTTAGACCTTTTAATTTCATCCTTAGTAAAGTTTTTTTTAAGTCTCAAGGCCCATTTTTAATTGGCCCATATGTTTCCTTGGTGTTTAGTTTTCTAAGTTCCTTGTGCAATCTGGATAATAGAGCTCTATCAGATAGATGGTCAGTGAAGATTTTCTCCCACTCTGTGGGTTTCCTTTGTGCTTGAGTTACAATGTCTTTATCTGAACAGAAGCTCTTTAATTTCATAAGTACCATCTGTTGAGTGTTGGTTGTAGTGACTGCGATATTGGATGTCTATTTAGGAACTTTTGGCCTAGCCCAATCAGCTCGAGGGAGTTCCCTACCCTATAAACTGTGGTTTCTATAGTCTCTGGCTTCATATCAAGGTTCTTGATCCATTTGGAATTAATTCTTGTACATGGTGACAAGTACGGGTCCAGTTTTAATCTTCTGCATGTGGAGATCCAGTTTTGCCAGCACCATTTGTTGAAGATGCTGTTCTTTTTCCATTGGATTTTTTGGGCCCCTTTGTCAATGATCAAATGGCTGTAATTTTGTGGGCTTATATCTGGGTCTTCGACCCTTATCCATTGATCTGGTTTTCTATTTTGGAGCCAGTACCAGGCTGTTTTTATAACTATGGATTTGTAGTATAGACTAACGTTTGGTATGGTAATACCTCCAGCAGTGTTTTTGTTACTCAGGATTGTCTTTGCCATCCTGGGTCTTTTGTGCCTCCATATGAATTTTGAGATTGTTTGGTCAACTTCTTTAAAGAATTGCTTTGGGATTTTAATTGGTATAGCATTGAATTTGTATATTGCCTTTGGTAGGATGTCATTTTTATGATATTTATTATGCTAATCCAGGAACATGGGAGGTCTTTCCACCTTCTGGTGTCTTCTGCAATTTCTGTCTTTAGGGTTTTAAGCTTTTCATTATAAAGGTCTCTTACTTCCTTGGTTAGGTTTATACCAAGTTATTTCATTTTTTAGGGGCTATAGTAAATGGGATTGTTTCTCTCAGGGCTTTTTCAATTCTTTCATTCTGGACATATAGGAAAGCCACTGATTTTTGTACATTTATTTTGTATCCTACCACCCTGCTGAACTTCTGTATTAGTTCCAGGAGCTTCCTGGTCATGTCATCTGCAAATAGAGATAACTTGACTTCTTCCTTGCCGATTTGAATCTTTTTATCTCCCTTTCTTGTCTTATGGCTTCAGCTAAGACTTCAAGTACAATATTGAATAGAATTGGTGAGAGTGGACAGCCTTGTCTAGTTCCTGATCGAAGCAGGAATGCTTCAAGTTTTTTCCCATTGATTATAATCCTTACTGTTAACTTGTTGTGTACAACTTTATTATATTGATAAAGGTTTTTTGTATTCCAACTTTCTCTAGGGTTTTGATCATAACGGGCTGTTGGATCTTGTCAAAAGCTTTTTCTGCATCTATCGAGAGTATCATGTGGTCTTGGACTTTGGACTGGTTTATATGGTGAATTACATTTATTGATTTGCGTATGTTGAACCAACCTTGTGTGCCTGGGATAAAACCTACTTGATCCCTGTGAATGATCTTTTTGATATTTTTTTGAATCTGATTTGGTAAAACTTTGTTGAGAATTTTTGCATCTGTGTTCATCAGAGAGATTGGCCTATAGTTTTCTTTTTTTTAATTTCCTTTTTTTACTTTTTTTATTATTTTTATTCAATTGTGTGCATGTATGTGTGTGTGCATGTATGTATGTGTGTGCGTGTATGTGTGTGTAGAATCACGGACGAATTCGGGAACCACCATGGACCGCCCGTCCTTGTTTACTCTGCCCCGGGATTCTCAGGCTCTGCCCTACCAGGACTGGAAACGCAGGCCACCCCCACTTTCGCCCTGCGTCTGTAAGTGGGGTCTAGGATCCAAACTCAGGACCTTCTGCCTGCAAGGCAGAGGCTTAACCCTTGAGCCACCTCTCCAGCCCCCTATAGTTTTCGTTTTTAAGTGTATCTTTATTAGGTTTTGGGATTAAGATGATATTAGCTTCATAGAAGGAATTTGGTAGTGTTCCTTCCTTTGCTCTTTGATGGAACAGTTTAAGGAGTATTGGTGTTATTAGCTCCTTAAATGTCTGGTAGAGCTCTGTGCTGAATCCATCTGGTCCAGGACATTTTTTGGTGGGAAGATTACTTCATTGATTTCCTCATATGTTATAGGACTATTTAAATCACAACTTCCTGATTCAATTTAGGTATGTTGTGTTTACTTAGGAATTCAACCATCTCTTTTGTGCTGTCAAGTTTCAGAGAGTATAAATTTTTGAAATATGACGTTATAATTTTCTGGATTTCTTGGGTATCTGTAGTGATGACTCCACTTTCATTTCTAATTTTGTTAATTTGTGTTTTTTTCTTTCTTGCTTTTGGTTAATTTAGCTAGGGGTGTATCAAGCTTATTGATTTTTTTCAAAGAACCAGCATTTTGACTGGTTGATTCTCTGTATCATTTTCCTAATCTGAATTTTGGACATTTCTCCCCTTGTTTTGCTAATCTCCTCTCTTCTACTGCTTTTGGATTGGATTGCTCTCGTGTCTCTAAAGCTTTAAGCTGCATTGCTAAGTTATTTATTTGTGATGTTTCCAATTTTTTGATGTAGGCATTAAGAGCTATGAACTTACCTCTTAGGACAGCTTTCATTGTGTCCCAAGGATTTTGATAAGTTGTATTTTCATTATCATTCACTTTCAGGAAATCTTGAATTTCCTTTCTAATTTATTCCTGATTCTAATTCTCATTCAGCATCATAGTGTTAGGTTTCCAGGAATTAGTGTATTTTCTGTTGTTTATTGTGTTGTGGATGTCAAGCTTTAGACCATGGTACAGGCTGATAGGGTACAGGCTATAATTTCAACTTTCCTGTATATGTGGACATTCGTTTTGTGGTCCAATATGTGATCTATTTTGGAGAATGTTCCGTGTGCTGCTGAGAAAACTGTGTATTCTTTGGTACATGGGTGAAAAGTTCAATAGAGATCTGTAAGGTCCATTTCTTTAAGGCTTTGGTTGCATTCCAAAGTGTCTCTGTTAAGCTTTTGGCCTGTTGATCTATCCCATGTTGAGAGGGCAGTGTTGGAATTCCTAAGAATAAGTAAATAGGTAAATAAATAAATAAAGGGTTTTTTTATTTTAAAAAAATTTCCTGTTTAGGGCAAAGCATTCCTAATTTACTTATTTTGGGGCTTTGGACAGTTGTGATTTTCTATAATAAAATGTAAAATTTTATGTAGAATTAAACCTGTGTGAGTATAATTTTAAAGGCAGTTTGAGGTAAGTGTCTTTGTAGCTAAACATTAATAATTTGCACCCCCTAGGGCCTATGTCTTCCTGTTTTACAGGCTTTTGTCCTGTTTACTGTAACAGGTGTGTGTTCCTTTCCTGAAAAATCCAATCAGAAAGCTATCAACTGCTTCCTTTACATTCATACCACTATTGCACTGATATCCCCTCTTGCCAGAAGGGTTGTTATTGTAGCTTGCAGTTTTCATTGATCACTAAGACTATTTATTGCTTGTCTCCTTCAGCTGCTTTCATAATACTTTCTGGCACTATGTAAGCTCACTAGGAAATAAGACACTTTCACCCAATTCCAGATTTGTTTTTTTGTTTGTTTTTGTTTCTGTGTCCTGTGATTAACATGTATAGTGCCTTCAGCATTTGGATCTTATTGTCATTTTCTGGAGGATGACCAAGAGCAACAGAAAAAGCCTATAATATTTTGGGGGACTTTGAAAACCTTGTGATCAAGAAATTATTAGAAGGTATCACATAAATTTCCTAGGCTTTTCTTATGGGCACCATAGGGCATTTTCTGTTATACCCTATCTTTCCCTCCTTCAATTTCCCTATGTGGTGTTCCTGTTTACGTTTTTTAAAAACAAAGTTTTCATAAAATATAGGATGTTTCTTATTGCTGTTTTTTTACTCTCTCAGCCCTTATTGTACCTTATGCCCTCATAACCTTCCTTACTTAATTACCATCCATCATTATTCCCCTTTCTACTTTACTGCCTTCAGCCTAGTATTTCTCCTCCTTTATGGTTTTTACCCTATTCCTCCCCATAATCCTTGTTTAATGGTTCTTTTCAAGTTTTCTGGCAGTTACAGGTATTCTTAATTAAATTCAGAAATCAGAAGGTTTGATGCTAGAACCTGTATATAAGAGAGAACATGCAACATTTGTCTTTCTGTGTCTGGAATCCTTTGCTCAAAATAATATTTTTGAATTCCGTTCATTTACCAGCAAATTTCATTTTATTTGATAGATGAACACTATTGTGTCTATGTCCCACATTTTCATTACAAATTTATATGTTGATAGACATGTACCCTTTGAGACTAATTGTCTAGTGCATAATTTCTTACACTGGTATATTTTCTTTGAGAACTGACATTTTTGTTAATATAAAATTCTGTTCATCATATCTCCTAGCATATTTTCTTACTTAAAATCTATACAGTCTCATGTTACTTTCACCACTTCAGCTCTGTTTTCTTTACTATTGGCATAACATATATTCTAACTTTAACTTTCAACTTATTTTTTCTTCATATATAAAGTAAGTCTCTTATATACCAAATTGTATTAGATGCTAGGCTTTTACTAATAATTCTTTTTTGATTTTTAAAAAACTTTCAGTTAGCATACATATGTGTTTTATCATGATACTTATTTGCATATATCATTATACACTGTTCTTGTTCATCTTCTCCCATCATCACCCCTTTCTCCAACTATTAGTAGCTCTTTCTCTTTGCAAGTAGTTTCCTCTTCTGTTTTCATACATATATATATTCCATTATCCACTCTATTTCTCCATTCCTTCCTTCAATTTGACCTCTTCTTCTCTTCCCATTGATCTCTTTCCACTTTCATGCCTAATTTAAATCTAGATTTCACATATGAGTGAAAAAATATTTACTTTTGAGTCTAACTAATTTCATTCAATTATAACAACCTTAAGTTCAATATAATTTCTTGCAAATGTCAAAATTTCATTCTTCTGCTGTTTTATAAAATTGTATTGGTAAAGTCCCCAAATTTGCCTTAATCCATCAATCTTTTGAAGGATATCTTGGTTAGTTCCATATTTTTGGCTATTTTGAACAATGCAACATGAATGCATAAGTTGTCTCTTTCAGATGTTAACTTAGAATCACTTGATCACATGCCCAGGAACCGAATATCTTGGTCATATTATAGCCCTGTTTTTAGCTTTTAAAAATATTGCAACATTTTCTATAATAACTGCATCATTTTACATCTTCGCCAGTAATGTACAGGGTTCTGCTCTCAATCTATTCTAAGTATTTTGACAGGAGAGTGTATTTCATTAACACTGAAAATTATCAATGATAGGAGAGGACTTATTTTCAGCATTTTGTTACTTTGTTCTTTTGTGGTACAGCTTTTTCACCTGTCATCCCCTGAAGTGTTCATTTCATTTGCTTTTTTCAAATTTTTACTATTCTTTATAGGATACATTTTGTTGTCATACTTTTCCACCTTTATTGACTAGTGGTAAGAAAATAAACATGTGTGTATGTAATGTGTAATTGATATTTCATGATATGTTCACTGTGCACAATTAACTACATAAAATCTGATTATTACATCATTCGGCTCATCTGTTTACATTTTAATGTTTTTAATACTTAAACATTATTTATAATGTCAGTCATATCTTTGTCATATCTGGCCTGTTATCATTTTAAAATATTACCTCTGTAATCATTGAGAAATGTAATCATGAAATGGCTTTAACTTTTGGCATGATCACTTTCTGCATTTGTTGAGATGATTAGACAGCTTTATTTTATCTTTAATTTTATCATTATGTGTAAATCAAATCATTCTTGCATCATATTGATGTATTTCATTGTCATCATATGATACTATTTATGAGATAATGGATTCATCTTATTTATAGTACATTAAGAATTTTATATCAATGTTGTTTAATGGTATATTTGTCCTATAGTTTGTCTAGCAGTGAGTTAAATCATTTTATTATTATTAGCACTGAAATCTGGAAAAACGAAGATCAAATTTTCAGATAGCCTTTGACATTTTATACTGTCAAATTAAGGCATTTTGTAACTAGGTTGCTGTTTCCTTTAATTATGAGCATGCAATAATATTGAGGTATACTAAACACACAATAACCTTTTTAACAATTTTAATGTGGCATCACAGGGCATTTGTTTGGCTGTTTTAGACCTTTGATTGATTTCCATGCTTCTTTGAAATTATTTTAGTAAGTGTTTTCATTAGGTATTAATGGTCTGGGTCTTCCCTTTCTGACATTTGTGATTACCTAGTTTATGACATCAGATCACTAAGTTCTTAAGATATTCATGAAAATGCTTATACCAAATTTGGTTAAAATATAATATAGATCTCTGAAACTACTATTATTTTCTACAAGGATTTGTTAAGGTTATGTTGTAGCTCTTTCAAAAGAAATAAATTTTAGATGAAAGATGCATGGGTTTACATTCCAGTTTGTGTCAAACTATAAAGTAGTTTGAGTGTTAATTAATCTTCTCAAAACATCATTTCCCTTATCTACAAATGATCCAATAATATTTCACTTTTCAATTCAGAAGATTTACAGAAATTTTGATTGTTTAATCTCTTTTTCAAAATCAGACTGACATTTAATCAGTTTACGAGAAATATATAGATGAACGACACAAGTATTGAAAAGATTCTAGGAGGACCTAAAAAACAAAACAACAATGCCCAAGACAAAGTGCAGATCCATGAGAAACACAACCCAAGAAGACCAATCTCCCACGGAAAGAATTAATCCCATAATGATGGATTCCGACCGAAACAAACTCACAGAAAATAGCCATGAAAGCCAGACCCAACATAATGACTTTCAGAGTATGATCATTACCATGATTAATACTATGAAAGAGGAAATCCGAGAAGAGTTAAACAACCGTATCAACTACTTTGAACAGGAACACAACAGGCACTTGGAGGAGTTCAGAAAAACAGTTCGAGAAACAATAATAGGCATAGAGCAGTTAAAATAGTCTCAGGCATAGTTAAAATTGAACTGAAAGACAAGTTATCTTCAACCCAAAACTCAACAGAGAGTCTTATCAGCAGAACAAATGAGGCAGAAAATAGAATTTCAGATCTTGAAGACAAAGTGGGAGAATTAACCAGCTCAATACAAGAGATTATTAAAGCCAAAAAGATACTAGAGAGGAACATTCAAGAGATATGGGACACCCTGAAGAAGCCTAACATGCGCATTCATGGAATACCAGAATAAGAATCCCAAAATACCACACCTGAGGAAATATTTCAATTCATCATAAATGAAAACTTCCCATAACCGAAGAATGAGAGGCCTATCGAAATACAAGAGGAATTTCGCACTCCAAACAGATATGACCAAAATAGAAAATTGCCACGGCAAATAACAGTCAAAACACTCCACATTCAAGACAAAGAAAAGGTGCTGAGAGCTTCAACAGAAATAAAGCAAGTCACTTTTAAAGGTAAACCTATTAGAATAAGAAATGACTACTCACTGGAAACAAGAAGAGCTTGGAGAGACATACTTCAAGCATTAAATGAGCAAAAATGCCAACCCAGACTGATATACCCGAAAAAACTATCTGTCATGATTGAAGGAGAAAGAAAAGTTTTCCAGCACAAAGACAAATTGAACGGATACATGTCTACCAAACCAGGGCTTCAAAAAATGCTAGAAATGATACTCAAGCTTGAAGAAAAGAACAAGCGTATCCAGGAGGACAGAAGGGAAGTAGAATACCACCAAAACATAAATATCAAACAACACACTTATAAAATCTACTAAACATAAAAAATGTCCAGAATTAAAAATAATTTCTCCATTATAACATTAAATGTCAATGGGATTAACTCACCGAATAAGAGACACAGATTACAAACTTGGATAAAAAACCACAATCCAACAATCTGCTGCCTTCAGGAAACTCATCTCACCACAAAAGATAGGCATGTCCTAAGAATGAAAGGCTGGTCCAAAATCTTGCAAGCTAATGGAAACAGGCAGGGGTAGCAATTATGCTTTCAGACAAAGTGGACTTCAAACCAAAGAAAATCATAAGAGACACAGATGGATACTACATTTTAGTCACAGGTACAATTCACCAGGAAGACTTCACAATACTGAATATATATGCACACAATACGGGCGCCTCCACATTCATTAAGAAAACCCTACAGCGTCTAAAGCAAGAAATCAACCCACAAACGATAATTCTTGGGGACTTCAATACCGCCCTCTCAACATGGGAGATCAAGAGGTCAAAAGCTTAACAAAGACACTTTGGAACTTAACCAAACCCTGAAAGAAATGGACATTACAGATCTTTATCGAACTTTTCACACACGCACCAAAGAATACACATTTTTCTCAGCAGCACATGGAACTTTCTCCAAAATAGATCACATATTGGGCCATAAAATGAATCTACAAAAATGTTGAGATTCTAACCTGTGCCCTATCAGACACCATGGCTTAAAGCTGGACATCCACAACACAACAAACAAGAGAAAATACACTAACTCCTGGAAACTTAACAATATGATGCTGAATGAGAACTGGATTCAGGAAGAAATTAAAAAGGAAATTCAAGATTTCCTGAAAGTGAACGATAATGAAAATACAACTTACCAAAATCTCTGGGACACAATGAAAGCTGTTCTAAGAGGTAAGTTCATAGTTCTTAATACCTACATCAAAAAAATGGAAACATCACAAATAAACAACAAAACAATGCAGCTTAAAGCTTTAGAGAAACTAGAGCAATCTGATACCAAAGTAGTAGAAGAGAGGAGATTAGCAAAAGAGGGGAGAAACATCTGAAATCAAGATTAAGAAAACGATAGAAAAAAATCAACCAGTCAAAAAGCTGGTTCTTTGAAAAAATCAATAAGATTGATACACCCCTAGCTAAATTAACCAAAAGCAAGAGAGAGAAAACCCAAATTAACAAAATTAGAAATGAACATAGAGTAATCACTACTGATACCCAAGAAATCCAGAGAATTAAAACATCATATTTCAAAAACTTATACTCTGTGAAGTTGGACAACACAAAAGAGATGGATGAATTTCTAAGTAAACACAACTTACTTAATTGAATCAGGAAGTTGTGAATTATTTAAATAGTCCTATAACATATAAGGAAATTGAAGGAGTAATCTCGAATCTTCCCATCAAAAAATGTCCTGGACCAGATGGATTCAGCGCAGAGTTCTACCAGACATTTACAGAGTTAATAACACCAATACTCCTTAAACTGTTCCATCAAATAGCAAAAGAAGGAACACTACCAAATTCCTTCTATGAAGATAATATCGTTTTAATCCCAAAACCTAATAAAGATTCACTTAAAAAAGAAAACTATAGGGCAAATCTCTCTGATGAACACAGACGCAAAGATTCTCAACAAAGTCTTAGCAAATCGGATTCAAAAACATATTAAAAAGATCATTCGCGGGGTCCAAGTAGGCTTTATCCCTGCCACACAAGGTTGGTGCAACATACGCAAATCAATAAATGTAATTCATCATGTAAACCAGTCCAAAGTCCAAGACCACATGATACACTCAATAGATGCAGAAAAAGCTTTTGACAAGATCCAACAGCCTTTTATGATCAAAACGCTAGAGACTGTAGGAATAAAAGGAACCTTTATCACTATAATAAAAGCTATATACAACAAGCCCACAGCAAGGATTATGCTCAATGGGGAACAATTGGAAGCATTCCCACTTCGATCAGGAACTAGACAAGGCTGTCCACTGTCACCACTTCTATTCAATATTGTACTTGAAGTCTTAGCCAAAGCCATAAGACAAGAAAGGGACATAAGAAGGATTCAAATTGGCAAGGAAGAAGTCAAGCTATCCCTATTTGCAGTTGACATGATCTTATGCCTGAGTGATCCCAAAAACTCCACCAGGAAGCTCCTGGAACTAACTGAGAAGTTCAGCAGGGTGGCAGGATACAAAATAAATGTGCAAAAATCAGAAGCCTTCCTATATGCCTAGAATGAAAGAAGTGAAAAAGCCTTGAGAGAAACAATCCCATTTACTATAACTCCTAAAAAAAATGGCATACCTTGGTATAAACCTAACCAAGGAGGTAAAAGAACTTTACAATGAAAATTTTAAAACCCTAAAGACAGAAACTACCTCCCATGTTCCTGGATTGGCATAATCAATATCATAAAAATGACCATCCTACCAAAGGAAATATACAAATTCAATGCTATACCAGTTAAAATCCCAAAGCAATTCTTTAAAGAAGTTGACCAAACAATCTCAAAATTCATATGTGGGCACAAAAGACCCAGGATGGCAAAGACAATCCTGAGTAACAAAAACACTGCTGGAGGTATTTACATAACAAACTTTAGTCTATACAACAAATGCATAGTTATAAAAACAGCCTGGTACTGGCTCCAAAATAGACACACAGATCAATGGATAAGGATTGAAGACCCAGATATAAGCCCACAAAATTGCAACCATTTAGTCTTTGACAAAGGGGTCCAATGATCCAATGGAGAAAGAATAGCATCTTCAACAGATCGTGCTGGCAATACTGGATCTCCACATGTAGAAGATTAAAGCTGGACCCATACTTGTCTCCATGTACAAGACATAATTCCAAATGGATCAAGGACCTTGATATAAGGCCAGAAACTATAAAAACCATAGCTGAAAGGGTAAGGAAGTCCCTCGAGCTCATTGGGCTAGGCCAACATTTCCTAAACAGACATCCAATGGCACAGTCACTGCTACCAACTCTCAACAGTTGAGATCTTGTGAAATTAAAGATCTTCTGTTCAGATAAAGAGATTATAACACAAGCTCAAAGGCAACCCACAGAATAGGAGAAAATCTTCACTAACCATATATCTGATAGAGCTCTATTATCCAGAGTGCACAAAGAATTTAGAAAGCTAAACACCAAGGGAACTAATGGCCCAATTAAAACATGGGCCCTGGAACTTAAAAGAAACTTTACCAGGGATGAAATTAAATGTCTAACATATATCTGAAAAAATGCTCCACTTCTTCAGCCATCAGGGAAATGCAAATCAAAACTTCCCTGAGATATCATCTCACCCCGGTCAGGATGGCAAAAATCCACAATACAAACAACAACAAATGCTGGAGAGGATGTGGAGAGAGGGGAACTCTCCTACATTGCTGGTGGGAATGCAGGCTCATACAGCCACTCTGGTGAGCCGTCTGGAGACTCTTAAAGAAATTAAAGATTGAAATGCCATATGATCCTCCTATTCCACTTTTGGGAATAACCCCCCATGCAGCAGAGGTTCACCTCGATAGCACAAGTGCGACCATGTTCATAACAGCACTGTTTACAATAGCAAAGTCATGGAATCAACCCAAATGTCCATCAGTTGACGAGTGGATAAGGAAATTGTTGTACATCTATACAATGGAGTACTACTCAGCCATCAAAAATGATGAATTACTGGAATTTGTGGGGAAATGGATGTCATTAGAAACAATTATATTAAGTGAAGTATCCCAAACCCAGAAATTTAAGCGCCGTATGTACTCCCTAATAGGTGGCTACTAATACCAAACCCACCCAGCCCACCTTGAGACACTCAAAGGTAAATCTATGTAATACCTACAGTAATTGCAAGGATTATGAACAGGAGGGATGGGGTAGGAGGGCCACACCAGAAACAAGGAGAGAGGTGATCATGTTACAGCAGAGAAAATAGGCCTCCATCAAGGACTGCAAGTAAGTAATGAGACACCTGGTTAAGTTCACAGACTTTGGTTCCTTATCATTTACAACTGAGGGGGTATGATCTCACCAGAAGGGGAGGGCATATAATCCGGCAGATAAAAAATAACCATTTTGCAAATGGGTGATTGACCCCTCCCTCACTGTGATTTCCTACTTTTATTACATCTACCCTTGTATGTGCTCTTATAACAAGACTCCAGTTTATAGCTTTTTGTCTCTGGCCAGGGGGTGACATACAATGCCTATCAGGATGTTGTGAAGGGCATTGCAGGAGCAACAAAACTGCAAAAGAAAATCAACAAACCACAATCCAGAACTTCAGAAACTCTATATCAACCACTTAGAACTAGGCCAGACTAATCTCTCCCCATCCTGAAGCTCAGGGACATTTCCTGAAGAGGGGGCAGTAAGATTGTAAGAGCAAAAGGATGGGAGGAGCAATGATTTGCAAGATACTCCACACAAGTCAGGGCGGAAGCAATCATAATTGGAGTTTGCATGCCCTGCGCAATGTCCAACACACTATTGACATCACAAAGTCTAGCATCTGCTAAAGGCACCAAGATCCTTGGAGGCAAGGGATTGGCAGCCACAGTAGTGTTCCTATGCTTAAGGGGAACACGGGAAAGGGTTCAGGGAAATGCCACTGGGTCCTTGTAAGTCATCGGAGAGGAGGGCCCAGAGGAGAGTCAGGCATGCACAATAAGGACTCTCTGGGAATTGGGGCGGGAGGCACTGGGGGATGGGGAGGGAGAGGAGGGAAAACAGGGGATTTGAGTGGAGGAGGAGGGAGAGAGGGAACTGGTGTACCTATTAAGTTTGTATGAGCAGAAATAATAATAAAAAATGTATAATAAAAAAGAAAAGATTCTATGTTATTAATTTATCCTTAGATCTTTTTCACAATATGAAATTCATCCTAACATGTTTTCTTTTCAGTCTTTTATCTTAATAACCTTAGATCGAGACAAAGCGACATTTTCCTTTTTAATTTATTTTTGGTCCTTTAGAGTGCACGCAATAATACAATGAATTTATATTGTCTTCATCCCTTATTACTCAATCCAGTCCTCCTTGTTTTCTCACTATAAATTGTCTTCCCATCCAGTCTCCTCCTACTTTTATGTCTTTTTTGTATATGTGGCCCACTGGGTTTCACCTGCTTTGCCTGTACCACTAACTGAAATATTGTTGATATTTTTGTGTATATATCATTGAGGAATGTGTATCTCTTCCCCCCTGATTTGGCATTAACTTTCAATAATCTCTCAGCAAAGTATAGTGCCTCTTAAGATGTTTCTTTTTCCATGGTCAAATGCTGACAGGCCAAATCTTGTGAATGTAGACACAGCTTCGATAAGTTCATGGATATGAAAGTTGTGTTTTCTGGGCTGGAGAGGTAGCTCAGGGGCTAAGCTTCTTCCTTGCAGGCGGAAGGTCCTGAGTTCAGATCCCAGATCCCACGTATAGACGCTAGGCGGAAGCAGGGGCAGCCTGTGCTTCTGGTCCTGGTAGGGCGGAGCCTGAGAATCCCGGGGCAGAGTAAACAAGAAGGAGGTGGAGGCGGTCCATGGTGGTTTCCGAATTCGTCCGTGATTCTACACACACACACATACATACACACACACACACACGTGCGCACACATACATACGCAGACATGCACAATTGAATAAATAATAATAATAAAAAATATTTAAGAAAGTTATGTTTTCTATACTAAAATCCACCTTAAATATATTTGAAACTACTCATCATTCAATGCTAGAAATAGCAACCTATCTAAAGAGACTGTGCATGGTAACATTGCTCTAATCAATTTTTGAATAATGCCTTCCAATATTTCAAAACACTTATTTTGAAATACATTTTAAAGTATCTCATTGCACCTCCATCATAAAATATTTTTCATTTCTTATATATTATACCAGAGTTATCCTTTTAGAGATTATTACCTTTCCAACTAAATATAATAATTATTCATTGTGTTGTGGAATTCCTGTATATGAGTTGTTTAATTGTACACATAATATAGAACAATGAAATTGAGTTCTTTCTTCTATTCTTGAATTTTTAGAGACATACTACTAAATTCAATTACAAGTGAGATGTTAGTTCCTTTTATTTATTAAAATAAATCATAAACTTACTAAGTATATATATAACTTATATAATCAAAGGTAATATTAAGGAAACCACCAAATTAGAACAACTTAACCCTTAATAAATATCATATTAATTACTCATTACTAGCTTTTCATTTATTTTCTCATGCCTTTCACAGTACTAAAAAAAAATTAGAATTTCTTCTCCTTAGAATTTTTTTTCCTCCCATATTTTTTTCCTAATCATAAAAGGTACCCTCTTTATCCTCTCCCTCCCCATCCTCCATGCCCTCCCCTGTCTTCCCTTATTGCACTCTTCCCCCTATTTCCCCTTCCTTTCACCCCGTCCCTCTCTCCCTCCCCTTCTCCTGATGCCTCCAGCTTCCTCCTTTCTATCCCTTGGAACATCCATTTATATAGGTACCAAACCTCCCTCTGAGTTCTCAACCCTTGTGAGGGGTTCAGGACTCAGTGGCAAAGCTCAGGGCACCTTCTTATGCTCCCCATTATCACGGGGACTCTATTATGACTGCTTAACCACTTGCCCTTAAGGATCCTACTGCTTAAAGCCTTTTCCCCTGTGATCCCTGCTAGATTTTGGGGGGTCATTGACATGTCAGCCATTGTGCAGGTCAGGCGAAGTCCAATCCTGGCTGCTGCAGCCCTAACTTTATGGAGTATCAAGCATATCATAGGTTCTCCCCATCTTTAAGCTCTTACAATGTTGCTGCCTCTTCTGCAAGGTTCCCTGAGCTTTAGGATGGGAAGAGATTTGGCTGGTTTCAGGTGAAAATGTAGGTCTTTGGTGTTCTGAACTATGGTTTATTGTTGTCTTCAGTTTTGCTGTTTCTGCAGTGCCGTTGGCTGCATTCTGATTGGCTTGGAAGGTCATCTCCTAACCAAAGATAAAAGACTGTTTAAAGGAAGATCTTAATATAAGAGGAGACTCAAAAGTAGATGGAAGAATAGGAGTAGGACACAGCAGTGGGAGGAGGGGGAGTCAGTGTCCCATTTGCCAGTTGGTTCCCATCTATCTGCCAGTCTCTATATCCTCCCTGATTGGTGATATCAAACCCCTTCAGTCGCAAGTACCAGGAAGAGAAGTGAGAGTGAGCTGCACCAGATGTCTCGCTACTTACATGTAACACATGATCATGACCTATTTTCTCTACTTTCTCTTTACTTTTGAGGTCTTCATTTCCCTTCCCTCCTATTTATAATCATTTGCGACTACATAGGGTATTACAGAGATTTACCTTTGAATATGTAATTAAGTGTGTTAGCAACTACCACTTTTAAAAGAGGTTATATACACAAAAGCTTTCAAAAGCAAAGAATTTTGGGAGATCATGCAAATCTTGATAAATTCTGTACTAATTCTAGTTGAAAAGCCAGTAACAAACTGATCTGTACAGAAAAAGGCTTTTTTGTCTTGTTATATCTCCTCTTTGTTCATAATACATTGTTACCAGTGAACTAAGACTTTAGACAAGTATCCTTTCTTGAGTATATGTGGCAATACTGTGGATGTAACAGTGAATGAAATAGAATTGAAAATTTAAGGAGTAGAAGAGGACCTAAATTTCTCCTTTTTTCTAATTTTGAGGAAAAAAAAGTCTCCCTAACTAGCTGCATAATCATGCTTCAAATGAGGTTTTTTAGAAAAGTGAATCCCCTACATTGCTGGTGGGAATTCAGGCTCATACAGCCACTCTGGCTAGCCGTCTGGAGATTCTTAAAGAAATTAAAGATTGAAATGCCATATGACCCTGCTATTCCACTTTTGGGAATAACCCCCCATACAGCAGAGGTTCACCTTGATAGCACAAGCACAACCATGTTCATAGCAGCACTGTTTACAATAGCAAAGTCATGGAATCAGCCCAAATGTCCAACAGTTGACGAGTGGATAAGGAAACTGTGGTACATATATACAATGGAGTACTACTCAGCTATCAAAAATGATGAATTACTGGAATTTGCCGGGAAATGGATGTCATTAGAAACAATTATATTAAGTGAAGTATCCCAGACCCAGAAAATTAAGCGCCGTATGTACTCCCTAATAGGTGGCTCCTAGTACCAAACTCACCCAGCCCACCTAGAGGCAGTAATTGCAAGGATTATGAACAGGAGGGATGGGGTAGGAGGGCCACACCAGAAACAAGGAGAGAAGGGATCATGTTACAGCAAAAAAATAGGCCTCCATCAAGGACCCAAGTAAGTAATGAGACATCTGATTAAGTTCACAGAATTTTGTTCCTGATCATTTACTACTGAGGGGGTATGATCTCACCAGAAGAGGAGGCCATATAGTCTGGCAGATAAAAAGTAACCATTTTGCAAATGGGTGATAGACCCCTCCCTCACTGTGGTTTCCCACTTTTATTACATCTACCTTTGAATGTGCTTTTATCACAAGACTCTAGTTTAACAGCTTTTTGTCTCTGGCCAGGGGGTAACATACAATGCCCACAAGGATGGAGTGAAGGGCATTGCGGGAGCAGCAAAACTGCAAAAGAAAATCAAGAAACCACAATCCAGAACTTCAGATACTCTATATCAACCACCTAAAACTAGGCCAGACTAATCTCTCCCCATCTTGAAGCTCAGGGAAATTTGCAGAAGAGGGGGCGGTAAGAGTGTAAGAGCAAAAGGATGGGAGGAGCAATGATATGTAAGCTACTCCATACTAGTTAGGGCTGAAGCAATCATAATTGGACTTTGCATGCCCTGCGCATTGTCCAACACACTGTTGACCTCACAAAGTCTAGCATCTGCTAAAGGCACCAAGATCCTTGGAGGCAAAGGATTGGCAGCCACAGCAGTGTTCCTATACCTAAGGGGACCACGGGAAAGGGTTCAGGGAAAGGCCATTTGGTCCTTGTACATCATCGGAGAGGAGGGCCCAGAGGAAAATCAGGCATGCACAAGAAAGGACTTTCTGGGAATTGGGGCAGGAGGCACTGGGGGAAGGGGAGGAAGGTGGTGGGGGGGCAGGGGGTAGGGGGGGAGGAGGAGGGAGGGAGGGAACTAGTGTACCTATTAAGTTTGTATGAGCTGAAATAATAATAAAAATGTATTAATAATAAAAAAGAAAAGTGAATCCCCAAACTAAGACTAACAACAAAGTTATTACTTTTTGAATTATGATTTAAAGGTAATAATTTCAATTATTTCACTTAATATAGAATGGAACAGAAAAATTATTTTACTTTTTTATTTTCTGAAGCAATTCAAATGTTGTTTGGCTAATAACAATAAAAAATTTAAACTTATGAATGAGAATCTTCATGTAAAGGACATCTTGAATACTTAATATTCAAAGGTTAGGAATAAGCTTGCTCTTTTCTTTGTGAACACAGGCCAATTTTTTTTTTAAACTGCACATTGGGAATAATCTCTAAGACAGAGTTTCACAATATTTTGCATTCATTTAAAAGTGAAGTGTATTTTATTTGTCTTCTGCCAACATTTTGAAGTCTCCCTCCCAGACTCCTGTCCTTTTTTCTTTTTTCAAGAGCCCCTTAGGATTGCTTTTGATTCTCTTCAAATGAAAGATTCTGTACCCCAGAACACATGAGATTGTCGGAATTGGACTCTTTCCCAGAATGAAGAGAACTGTTGGAGGGGAAACAATTTAAATAGAAATATATACACCCCATTCTGAGCTGGCATTTCCTATCATCAATATTTTTGCAAAAAAAAATGTTGGCAAGTACCATATTTTCAGGAGGGAGGCTGAATTACTAAGGTAAGCATAATAATGCTGGCTAATAAATATTCACTCTTTTCTTTTGAACAAATTTCTTTCTTAGTGACCTACTTTACTTCAAATATATGTGAGTAAATATGCGGTGTTCCATATTATAGTTAGAGAACAAAAATAACCTGAATCTACAACTAAAATTCCCACCTTAATTTAGTCCATTGATTTGTTAATAAAAGGAAAACATCTATAGTCTTTTCCTGATTTATAAAATTCTGCTTGCTTTCAAAAAACACTCAGATCACTTGATTAAGGATATTAAATAAAAATGATGCTATTATTTCTCATTAAATATTACTGGTTGTCATCTTTAATGAGAATGCATATATTAAGAAAACTTTTAAGCTTTTATAAGATTTTTCCTAAACATTGATAAAATATTTTAAATATTGAAACTCAGAAAGGGCGGGGACTAGGCAATGGAAATAGTAGTTTATAATTGTGTCTCAAATTCGTTATGTATTACCTTTAAATTTTTGGGCAAAGACCCGGGAGATAGCCCCATGGGAAAAGCACTTGCCACAAAATCATAATACCAGAGTTTAAATTCTGAGCACTCAGATAAATGAAGAGAGGTCTGGTTACCCACTTGTGAACCTCCAATTCAGGAGTCAGAGTGGGTCCCTGGTCTTTGCCCAAAACAAGATGCCTGATGATATTGCCTGATTGCCCATCTCTATATTGAATTCTGACACACTGTCTTAATAAGTAAGTTGGACAATTGAAGAAGATACCTGCCATCAACCTTTAGCTAAAACACGCATGCCCACCATTTACCCACACACACATACACATGTACAAACACACACCTTTGCACAAGTAACCTATTTGTGTTTATTCCTTGAGACTGAAAAGTGGTGATATTGATGTGCAGTGTCTTTTACATACATTTGCTATGAAATTCAATCTGGAAGTATCTATGTTTAAGCAAGTAATTATTATTATTATTTATAGAAAAACAAAAGTTTGATTTACAGTGGGACATGGTATAATTCAAATACTATGGCAAACTTATGTGAAATGGAGGAAATGCTTTTTGTCATTTCCCAAACATCATTTGTTTTGGTTTCTTATTTTTAAGTCTGTGTTAATGTCATTTTCCCATTGGCTCATACTAATGGCAATTTCCTTATCAGAACCATAAGATTAGTGATTGCCATCTTATTCACAAGTTATAAAAGGGCATTTCTGCGTAGATTACATGAAACTAAAAGATTAATCTGAAAAGTAAAAAAAAAAAAAAAAAGATAAAAAGCATCCAGTTTTTGACATAATGTCATTAGCAAAACCTAAGGGTTTTTTTGCAATTTGATGAAATTGATCATTTCATTGGTGATCATTATAACAATACTAGTAATAGCCACAATGGGTTAATATTAATTAGGATGAAAAAATTTGTCTTAGCTTCTGAAACTCAGTGGCAAGTGTCATACTGCCCTCTGCTGTTATGCAAGTAGGAGCGCATTTGTTTAAATTGAAGCAAGTGGAAATGCTAGGCTAGCTGTTTAAAAATCCTTTACAAATTGAACTACTGAGAAGTTTTCTTTTGGTTCTCATTATAAACTTTTTTTTTCTTAGCAAGGTTATCCTCACAAAGTTGAAGTTTTGTGGTTTCCTGAATGTTCCCATCACTTTTGATTGTCTATTCATTCTAAATCTTTTGCCTATGATTCACTCCTCTGAACTGATTCTGATCCTACTTCTGCCATTATTTGCTAGAAATTTCTAATTTCACATTCAATATTGTAACCTCCCACATCATCCTATTTTTTTCTATCATTCCTTAGAATTTTTTATGTTTATTCTAATTTGGTTCACATTATTAAATGCATAAATTGAACTATAAGCTGAACTATAATCCACTAGATGGAAAGGAAAATGAAACATAACTTTAAGTGTCTTACATAATGTTTAAAGTAACAGGAGTCTAACAAATGTATTAAATAAAGTTAATGATTAGACAGGATAACATGGTAAATTTCCATATTATTTATATTTAAATGAAAACTTAAGATTTTTTAGTGCACCCCAATATAATGCATGTATATATGGCTTCATTATTATTTCATTCTTTTTTAATTTAATTTTATTTTTTTCTCCCACAATTTAATTTTTTCCTAATCATACAATCTCAATAGGTACCCCTGTACTCTCCCTCTCTCCTTGCCTCCCCCACCATCCTTCTTGCACTGTTTTCCTTCTCCCATTCTTTTCAGCCCCTCCCTCCTTCCCTCTCTCCCTGTACCTCCCCCTCGCTCCCTCACATACCCTGGAGCATCCTTTTTGTGTGAAAACCAAACTTCCCTCTGAGTCCTCCACTCTAGTGAGGGTTCAGGACTCAGTAGCATAGCCAGAAGCCCCTTCTTCTAAGGAAACTACTGCCTGGAGCCTTCTCCATTGTGACCCATGCTAGACTTGAGGGAATCATTGACATGTCAGCCACTGTGTAGGTCAGGTAGAGTCCAATCCTGGCTGCTGCACCCCTAACTTGTATGGAGTATCAAGCATATCATTGGTTCTCCCCATCTTTAGGGTCTTACAATCTGGCCTCCCCCTCTTCTGCAAAGTTTCCTGAGCCTTAGAATGCGGAAAGATTTGGCTGGTCTGGTTTCAGGTAAATAATGTACGGTGGTTGGTATTCTGAATTATGGTTTGTTGTTACTTTTGAATATGTCATTAAGTGGGTTTGGAACTAGGATCCACTTACTAGGCAGTACATATAGTGTATAAATTTCTGTGTCTGGGACACTTCACTCAACGCAATTTTCTTCTCATTCCATCCAATTTCTAGCAAATTTCATTAGTTCATCTTTTTTGATGGCTGAGTATCATTCCATTGTGTAAATATACCCCATTTTCATTATCCATTGGGCATTTGTGTTGATTCCTTGGCTTTGCTATTGTAAATAGTGCTGCAGTGAACAAGGATGTACTCATGTCATTATAGTCTCACCTAGGAAGTAACACCAACACCAGACAGACATATCCAGCTCCAAGGTCAACACTAGCAATAACTGCTCAAGTGCAATAATACTGTCTAATTAAGTTCAGCCAAAAACACACAAAAACAAAAAGAAGGACATAAGAGATAAAACAAAAATGTCACAGCACAAATCCATGAGAAACAAAAACCAAGACAACAAATCTCCTGCAAAAGGAATCAACCCCATAATGATGGAATACAACCAAAACAAACTCACAGAATGTAGCCAAGAAAATAACACCCGAGATAATGATTTTCTTTTTTTTTTTTTTTTTTGATTTTTCAAAGCCTGACCTTTACTATGATCAAAACAATGAAATAGGAAATCCTGGAGGAGTTAAGTAACTGCATTAACCAATTTGAACAGGAACACAACAGGCACTTGAAGGAGATGAAAAAAGCAGATGAAGAAACATAGGCATAGGACAATTAAAACAATCTCAGAGTTTAAACTCCAACTAAAATACAAGTTGTCTTCAACCAAGAACATAACAGAAAGTCATATCAGCAGAATTAGGAAAGCAGAAAATAGAATATCAGATCTTGAAGACAAAGAAGATGAACAAACCAGTTCAATCAAAGAGGTTGTTAAGGCCAAAAAGATACTTGAGAGGAATATTCAAGAGTTATGGAATACTTTGAACAAGCCTAACATGTACATTCATGGAATAGTAGAACAAGATATCCCAAAATATCACATGTAAGGAAATTTTTCAAATTGTCCTAAAGGAAAACTTTCCATATCTAAAGAAAGAGAGACCATTCAAATACGAAAGGCATTCTCCACCCCAAAGAGCTAGGACAAAAATAGAAACTCACCATAGGCAAATAATAGTCAAAACACTACAATACACGATAATGTGCTGAGAGCTTCAAGAGAAAAAAAAGTCACTTTTAAAGGTAAACTTACTAAAATAAATGATTTTTCAATGGAAAATGTAAAATCCAGAAGATCTTGGAGAGACATATTTCAAGTATCGAATGAGCACAAATGTCAACCCAGGCTAATGTAGCCATCAAAGCTATCAGTCATGATCTAGAGTGGAAGAAAAATTTTCCACCATAAAGACAACTTGAAGGTCTTAATAACCAAACCAGACCTTCAAAAAATACTAGGAAAGATACTTAAGCTTGAATAAAAGAACAGCCATATCCAGGAGGATAGAATGGAATTTTAATACCACAACAAGTTATAAGCTAAATAATACACTTATGAAAGCCACTAAATACAAAAAATATCTGGAATCAAAAGTCATTTCTCCATTATAAGCCTAAACGTTAATTGAATTTAACTCACCAATCAAAAGACACAGGTTGCAAACATGGATCAAAAATCAAAACCCATCCTTTGCTGCCTTCAGGAAACATCTCACCACAAAAGATGTGCACATTCTAAAAACCAAAGGCTGATCAAAAATACTTCATGGTAACAGAACAAGGAAAAAAAACAGGGGTAGCAATTATGGTATCTGACAAATTGGACTTCGTACCAAAAAAATCAAAAGAGATACAGAAGAATACTACATTTTCGTCACAGGAACAATTTTCCAAGAAGAATGTACATGTACATTCACAGTACTGAATGTATATGCACTTCATATGGGCTCCTCCACATTCATTAAACAAACACTACAATATTTAAAACAACAAATCAATCCCTAAACAATAATAGTTGGGGATTTCAGTACCACACTCTCAACATGATATAGATCCACAGGCCAAAAACTCAGAGACATACTGGAAGTAAATCAAACCCTTAGCAAAATGGACCCAACAGATTTCTATCGAACCATCCACCAAAGTACCAAGGAATATACATTCTTCTCAGCAGCCCATAGAACTTTCTCCAAAATAGACCATATATTGGTCACAAAATGAATCTCCACATATATGTGAAAGTTCTCTTATAGCCTTTACCGTATCCCATTACATTGGTCTAAAGCTTGACATCCACAACACAACAAAGAACAGAAAATACACTAATTCTTGAAATTAAACACCATGATACTGATTGAGAAATGGGTTCTGAAAGAAATAAAAAGGGAAATTCTTCCTAGAAGTGAATGATAATGAAAATACAACGTATCAAAATCTCTGGGACACAATGAAAGTTGTCCTAAGAAGTAAATGTATAGCTCTTAATGCCTATATCAAAAAAAAGGAAATATCACAAGTAAGTTATTTAGCGATGCAGCTTAAAGCTTTAGAGATACAAGAGCAATCCAATCCCAAAAGTAGTAGAAGAGAGATTTAGCAAAATTAGAGGAGAAATAGCTGAAATTGAGATAAGGAAAACCATACAAAGAATCAACCAGAGGAAAAGATGTTTCTTTGAAAAAATCCCTTATTATTCACTTGGGAATGATCAGGTTTGATCTCCCCAATCAGGGAGGGCATAGGGACTGGGAGTTAGTTGGTAACCAAACGGCAAACTGGAGACTGACCCTTCTTATTGATGTGTCCTACTCCTGTTCCATCTACCTTTGAGTCTCTTCTTATATATGATCTTCATTTAAACAGTCTTTTACTTTTGGTTAGGAGATGACCTTGACAGCCAATCAGGATACGCCAAGGGCAATGTAGGAACAGCAAAACTGAAAACAACAAACCATAATTCAGAACACCAAAGACTCACAGTAGTCACCCTGAAACAGACCAGCCAAATCTCTCCTCATTTCAAACTCAAGGAAACTTCCAGAAGAGGGGTGGCAAGATTGTAAGGCCTAAAGATGGGGAGGACCAATGATATGCAAGATACTCCACATAATTCAGGGCTGCAGTAGCTAGGATATAGCCACAATGCGATTGGATCTTATCTGACCTGCATAGTGGCAGATATGTCAACATCTTCCCCCCCAAAGTCTAGCATGGATCACAGGGAGAAAGCTTCAGGCATTAGGATCCTTAGAGGCAAGGGGTTAAACAACAGAAATAGAGTTTCCCATACTATCAGACAGCCCAAGAAGGGGCCCCAAGCTATGTCACTGAGTCTTGAACCATCACTAGTGTAGATGTCTCAGAGGGAAATTCGGCGCCTACATAAATAGATGCTCCGAAAGATGGGAGGTAGAAATCATTTAGCACCAAGAGAGGAGGAGGGAAGGAAAAAGGGTGAAGAGGGCGAGAGTGGGAAAGACAGGAGAGTGGAATGGGAGACAATAGGGGAGAAGGGAGAATGGGAAAGGAGAAGAAGAATGGTATCTATTGAACTTGTATAAAACTAGGCAAAATATAATAAAAAAGTACATGCACAGATGTTTATGGGCAAATGTGTTAATATTTCATTAAAAAAGCAAATGATTTATAATAAAAAATGTAACATTCTACATCCATTTAGCAAACCAAAGATATAAATCACTCCAAATAGAGGAAACATCCAGTATTTAAAATAGAATCTATACCCTTTACCCTTAAGAATGGTATAGATTAATATATAAAAAATAATGAGTAAGTGAAAACTGAATTTCATCATAGTCTACAATTTGATGGAAACAATTCAGTTCAGGCTTTCTTCAAAACAAATTACAATGGACTAATTGGATCATTTCAATGCATTTCAATGCTGTAAAAATATATATATGCTTGCTACCATTATAAACTGTCTAATATATTTTGAGGTGTATTTTTAGAATATATTTAATTAAATAATCAAAAATTAGACTTGGTATTATTCTGTTTTGATAAATTATTTTTTGATTAAATTACTTTCAAACTATTATTGAAATATCATTGTTACGTTTTTATTTTAAATAGATTTTAACTAGAAACAAAGATTATAAATATTTAGCAAACACACGATATTTTGAATTGTACATCTATTGTGGAATGGCTAAACCTATCAATTCCTGCAGTGCTTTACATAGTTGACAGTTATTGTAGTGTGCACATTGCATATCTTTGTGATTTTTTTCAAAAATGTAATCCAAGGCCAGCAAAATAGCTCAATTCATAAACATACTTGCTGAACAAACCTGACAACCTGAGTTAGATTCACAGAACCGACATTATAAAGAAAGGGAACTGTCTCCATAAAGTCGAACTCTTGCCTCTGTACATGAACCATGGCACATACAGCCCCTTGAACAGAATGAATAAATAAAATTTTGAGACAGTATAATCATAAATTATACTAACTACATCATACAACAAATTTCTTTAATTTATCCAATATGTTTAATAGAAAATATTCATCTTTCAATAAAAATCCACTAGCATTCAATTTCTAGACACTACTGGTGATGACTGAATAATTTTCCATTGTTCATGTATCTATTGTTTTCTTTTATCATAAGAGATATTTATTTTGTTTCCATATCTTGGGTATAGTAAATACTACAATAAATAATGAGAGAGATCATATCTCTGTGAGACCACCATTCCAAATCTTTTGCATAAAATAGGCAAGCTATACCTCCATAAACCAAATTGTAATTGGCACATACTCCCAAAGTGCTGGAGGACATATCTTACTGTGATTGACAAACATGGTATCATTTCTATTCACTGGAGGCCTAAATATACTTATTATGTGTGGCCAGGGCCTCAAATTTGTCTGCAGCTGCTATCAGAGGCACTTCTGCAGGTGGGCTTTATGGGTACTAATGAGGTTTAGAACGTAAGCCCTTCCCAGAAATGACACAAACATAAAAACTGTACTCTACAGCCTCCAAGGGGCCCAACAGAAATTAACTTAGTCTTCAGGGTCTGAGGTAATGATGTTGCATTGATGCCCCAGGTCTACTGCATAGATAATCTATTACCTACACAAACATTTTATTCCTTAGCCAACTGTGGCATTGAGATATACTGTTGACATTCATTGTAGATAAAGACATCAAATAAAGGCTGTTATTTCCACATCTACTTGAATGAGATTCAAAGGATCCAATCTATCTGAAAATCCATAAGTCATCTACCTTAAAGTCCTTCACTATGATAGTTACTGGAATAGAATGCACAAATAGCAAAACATAATGTATGAAAATATAAGAAAGGCCCCCAACCCGGAGCCGAGCCACCCGGCCAGCAGGACCCGCGCACGCGACCACCGGCTTAGCCTCCGGGGCCCCGCCCCAGACACCAGCCCCTCATGCCCTCCCGCCCCCGCGCCCCTCCGCCCCCCCCAGGTCGCAGGTGAAGAATTCTGCCATCAACATCTGCCTCTCTGGCCCACCGGGGACCTACGCACGTGGTCCACGGAAGACACATTGCTACTCAGAATTCAACAGAGTCCAAAGGAAACTCAAGCAAAACTCTAAGGAACAAAGAGAACACAGGCCATACATCTGGACTTCACTACAACCATTGTATCACATGCGAGACTCTTCACATCCAGCCCAAAGATAAGTAAACCTTTTTTTTTTTCTTTTCTCTCACCTTACTGATCCTTTCTAGTTATCAATGTTGTAGGTCAGCTTCCTCATACAGCCACCCCACAAACATACAACTCCAGGGAGTACACCACCCACCCTCATATTTCACCAAGACACTAGATCGTAAAAGGGCACTACCATACTTATATTCATCCCCTGGTTACTTAACTGACATACTAACATCCTAGTAGTCTCATCTAAGATAAAACAATACCAATACACAAACATACCCACTCCAAGGCAAGCACTAGTAACAACTGGCAGGTGTAACAATACCAACTACATCGGTTCAGTGAAAAACACACAGAAACTGAAAGGTCCTAAAAAACAAAACAACAATGTACAAGTCAAATTGCAGAACCACGAGAAACAAAACCCAAGAAGAACAATCTCCCACCAAAAGAATAAATCCCATAATGATGGATTGCGACCAGAACAAATCCATAGAAAATAGCCATGAAAGCCAGACCCAACATAACGACTTTCAGAGTACGATCATTACCATGATTAATAATATGAAAGAGGAAATCCGAGAAGAGTTAAATAACCGTGTCAACCACTTTGAACAGGAACACAACAGGCACTTGGAGAAGTTGAGAAAAACAGTTCAAGAAACAAAAATAGGTATAGAGCAGGTAAAACAGTCTCAGGCAGAGTTTAAAATTGAACTAAGAGATAAGTTATCTTCAACCCAAAACTCTGCAGAGAGTCTTATCAGCAGAAAAAATGAGGCAGAAAATAGAATCTCAGATCTTGAAGACAAAGTAGGAGAATTAACCAGCTCAATGGAAGAGATTGTTAAAGCCAAAAAGATATTGGAGAGGAGCATTCAAGAAATATGGGACACCCTGAAGAAGCCTAAAATGCGCATTCATGGAATACCAGAACAAGAATCCCAAAATACCACACCTGAGGAAATATTTCAATTCATCATAAATGAAAACTTCTCAAAACTAAAGAATGAGAGGCCTATCCAAGTACAAGAGGCATTTCGCACTCCAAACAGATATGAACAAAATAGAAAATCGCCACAACAAATAATAGTCAAAACACTCCACATTCAAGACAAAGAAAGGGTGCTGAGAGCTTCAAGAGAAAAAAAGCAAGTCACTTTTAAAGGTAAACCTATTAGAATAACAAATGACTACTCAATGGAAACAGTAAAAGCAAGAAGAGCTTGGAGAGACATACTTCAAGTATTAAATGAGCAAAAATGCCAACACAGAGTGATATAGCCGGCAAAACTATCTGTCATGATTGAGGGAGAAAGAAAAGTTTTCCAGCACAAAGACAACTTGAAGGGATACATGTCTACCAAACCAGGCCTTCAAAAAATGCTAGAAATGATACTCAAGCTTGAAGAAAAGAACAAGCGTATCCAGGAGGACAGAAGGGAAGTAGAATACCACCAAAATATAAATATCAAACATCAAGCTTACAAAATCAACTAAACATAAAAAATGTCCAGAATTAAAAATAATTTCTCCATTATAACATTAAATGTCAATGGTATTAACTCAAAGATGAAGAGACATAGATTACAAACTTGGATTAAAAACCACAATCCAACAATCTGCTGCCTTCAGGAAACTCATCTCACCACAAAAGATAGGCATGTCCTAAGAATGAAAAGCTGGTCCAAAATCTTGCAAGCTAATGGAACCAGGAAACAGGCAGGGGTAGCAATTATGCTTTCAGACAAAGTGGACTTCAAACCAAAGAAAATCATAAGAGACACAGATGGATACTACATTTTAGTCACAGGTACAATTCACCAGGAAGACTTCACAATACTGAACATATATGCACCCAATACGGGCCCCTCCACATTCATTAAGAAAACCCTACAGCGTCTAAAGCAAGAAATCAACCCCCAAATGATAATTCTGGGGATTTCAACACCGCCCTCTCAACATGGGTCAGATCAACAGGTCAAATGCTTAACAGAGACACTTTGGAGCTTAACCAAACCCTTACTGAAATGGACCTTAGAGATCTCTATTGAACTTTTCACCCACGCACAAAAGAATACACATTTTTCTCAGCAGCACATGGAACTTTCTCCAAAATAGATCACATATTGGGCCACAAAATGAATCTACACAAATACAAAAAAGTTGAAATTCTAGCCTGTGCCCTATCAGACCACCACAGCCTAAAGCTGGACATCCACAACAACACAACAACCAAGAGAAAATACACTAACTCCTGGAAACTTAACAATATGATGCTGAATGAGAACTGAATTCAGGAAGAAATTAAAAAGGAAATTCAAGATTTCCTGAAAGTGAACGAAAATGAAAATACAACTTACCAAAATCTCTGGGACACAATGAAAGCTGTTCTAGGATGTAAGTTCATAGCTCTTAATGCCTACATCATAAAAATGGAAAAGTCAGAAATAAATAATTTAACAATGCAGCTTAAGGCTTTGGAGAAACTTGAGCAATGTGATCCCAAAAGTAGTAGAAGAGAGGAGATTAGCAAAATAAGGGGAGAAATATCTGAAATCGAGACTAATCAAACAATAGAAAAAAATCAAGCAGTCAAAAAGCTGGTTCTTTGAAAAAATCAATAAGATTGATACACCCCTAGCTAAATTAACCAAAAGCAAGAGAGAGAAAACCCAAATTAACAAAATTAGAAATGAACATGGAGTTATCACTACTGATACCCAAGAAATCCAGAGAATTATAACATCATATTTCAAAAACTTATACTCTGTGAAGTTGGACAACACAAAAGAGATGGATGAATATCTAAGTAAACACAACTTACCTAATTTGAATCAGGAAGTTGGGAATTATTTAAAGAGTCCTATAACATACAAGGAAATTGAAGAAGTAATCTCGAATCTTCCCACCAAAAAATGTCCTGGGCCAGATGGATTCAGCACAGAATTCTACCAGACATTTAAGGAGTTAATAACACCAATACTCCTTAAACTCTTCCATCAAATAGCAAAGGAAGGAACACTACCAAATTCCTTCTATGAAGCTAATATCGTCTTAATCCCAAAAACTAATAAAGATTCACTTAAAAAAGAAAACTATAGGCTGATCTCTCTGATGAACACAGACGCAAAGATTCTCAACAAAGTCTTAGGAAATCAGATTCAAAAACATATCAAAAAGATCATTCACGGGGACCAAATAGGCTTCATCCCCAGCACACAAGGTTGGTTCAACATACGCAAGTCAATAAATGTAATTCATCATGTAAACCAGTCCAAAGTCCAAGACCACATGATACTCTCGATACATGCAGAAAAAGCCTTTGACAAAATCCAACAGCCTTTTATGATCAAAATGCAAGAGACTGTAGGAATGAAAGGAACCTTTATCAATATAATAAAAGCTGTATACAAAAAGCACACAGCAAGGATTATGCTCGATGGGGAACAATAGGAAGCATTCCCACTTCTATCAGGAACTAGACAAGGCTGTCCACTCTCACCACTTCTATTCAATATTGTACTTGAAGTTCTAGCTGAAGCCATAAGACAAGAAAGGGACATAAGAGGGATTCAAATCGGCAAGGAAGAAGTCAAGCTATCCCTATTTGCAGATGACATGATCTTATGCCTGAGTGATTCCAAAAACTCCACCAGGAAGCTCCTGGAACTAATTGAGAAGTTCAGCAGGGTGGCAGGATACAAAATAAATGTGCAAAAATCAGAGGACTTCCTATATGCCCAGAATGAAAGAGGTGAAAAAGCCTTGAGAGAAACAATCCCATTTACTATAGCCTCTAAAAAAATGAAATACCTTGGTATAAACCTTACCAAGGAGGTAAAAGACCTTTACAATGAAAATTTTAAAACCCTAAAGAAAGAAATAGCAGAAGACACCAGAAGGTGGAAAGACTTCCCATGTTCCTGGATTGGTAGTATCAACATCGTAAAAATGACCATCCTACCAAAGGCAATATACAAATTCAATGCTATAGCAATTAAAATCCCAAAGCAATTCTTTAAAGAAGTTGACCAAATAATCTCAAAATTCATATGGAGGCACAAAAGACCCAGGATAGCAAAGACAATCCTGAGTAACAAAAACACTGCTGGAGGTATCACCATACCAAACCTTAGTCTATACTACAAATCCATAGTTATAAAAACTGCCTGGTACTGGCTCCAAAATAGACACACAGATCAATGGATAAGGGTTGAAGACCCAGATATAAGCCCACAAAAATATAGCCATTTGGTCTTTGACAAAGGGGCCCAAAGAATCCAATGGCCAAAGAACAGCATCTTCAACAAATGGTGCTGGCAAAACTGGATCTCCACATGCAGAAGATTAAAGCTGGACTCATACTTGTCACCATGTACAAGACTTAATTCCAAATGGATCAAGGACCTTGATTTAAGGCCAGAGACTTTAAAAACCATAGTTGAAAGGATAGGGAACTCCCTCGAGCTGATTGGACTAGGCCAACACTTCCTAAACAGACATCCAATGGCACAGTCACTGCTACCATCTCTCAACAGTTAGGATCTTGTGAAATTAAAGAGCTTCTGTTCAGATAAAGAGATTGTAACACAAGCTCAAAGGCAACCCACAGAATGGGAGAAAATCTTCACTAACCACAAATGTGATAGAGCTCTACTGTCCAGAGTGCACAAAGAACTTAGAAAACTAAACTCCAAGGAAAACACTGGCCCAATTAAAAAATGGGCCCTGGAACTTCAAAGACACTTTACCAGGGATGAAATTAAAATGTCTAACAAATATCTTAAAAAATGCTCCACTTCCTTCGCCATCAGGGAAATGCAAATCAAAACTTCCTGAGATATCATCTCACCCCGGTCAGGATGGCAAAAATCCACAATACTAACAACGACAAATGCTGGAGAGGATGTGGAGAGAAGGGAACTCTCCTACATTGCTGGTGGGAATGCAGGCTTATACACCACTCTGGCAAGCCGTCTGGAGATTCTTAAAGAAATTAAAGATTGAAATGCCATATGACTCTGCTATCCCACTTTTGGGAATAACCCCCCATGCAGCAGAGGTTCGCCTCGATAGCACAAGCTCAACCATGTTCATAGCAGCACTGTTTACAATAGCAAAGTCATGGAATCAACCTAAATATCCAACAGTTGACGAGTGGATAAGGAAACTGTGGTACATCTATACAATGGAGTACTACTCAGCCATCAAAAATGATGAATTACTGGAATTTGCTGGGAAATGGATGTCATTAGAAACAATTATATTAAGTGAAGTATCCCAAACCCAGAAAATTAAGTGTCGTATGTACTCCCTAATAGGTGGTTCCTAGTACCAAACTCACCCAGCCCACATTGAGACACTCAAAAGTAAACCTATGTAACACAGTAATTGCAAGGATTATGAACAAGAGAGATGGGGTAGGAGGGCCACACCAGAAACAAGGAGAGAGGGGACCGTGTTACAGCAGAGAAAATAGGCCTCCATCAAGGTCTGCAAGTAAGTAATGAGGAACCTGGTTAAGTTCACAGACGTTCTTTCCTGATCTCACCAGAAGGGGAGGGCGCATAGTCTAGCAGATAAAAAGTAATCATTTTGCAAATGGGTGATGGACCCCGCCCTCACTGAGGTTTCCTACTCTTATTACATCTACCCTTGAATGTGCTATTATAACAAGACTCCAGTTTAACAGCTTTTTGTCTCTGGCCAGGGGGTGACATACAGTGCCCAGCCGGATGAAGTGAAGGGCATTGCAGGAGCAGCAAAACTGCAAAAGAAAATCAACAAACCACAATCCAGAACTTTAGAGACTCTATATCAATCACATAGAACTAGGCCAGCCTAATCTCTCCCCATCCTGGAGCTCAGGGACATTTGCGGAAGAGGGGGCGGTAAGATTGTAAGAGTAAAAGGATGGGAGGAGCAACGATTTGCAAGATTCTCAACAATAGTTGGGGCCAAAGCAATCATAATGGGACTTTGCATGCCCTGAGCAATGTCCAGTGCACTGTTGCCCTCATAAAGTCTAGCATCTGTTAAGGGCACCGAGATCCCTAGAGGCAAGGGATTGACAGCCATAGTTGTGATCCCATGCTTAAGGGGAACAAGAGAAAGGGCTTATGGAAATGCCACTGGGTCCTTATATGTCATCGGAGAGGAGGACCCAGTGGAGAGTTAGGCATACACAATAAAGGACTCTCTGGGAATTGGAGGGGAGGCACTGGGCTATGGGGAGGGAGAGGAGGGGGAGGAGGGGGTTCGGGGGGAGGAGGGGGGAGGGAGGGAACTGGTAAAAAAATTTTAAAATCTATAATTAAATTTTTAATAAAAAAAGGAAAAAAAAAGAAGAACAGTAGAAACAGTTCAAATACCCATCAAGTGTATAAACAGAATGCAGTACGTATGTGCAATGGAATAGTATTTAACAGCAAAAAGAAATAAAGTAATTGAAACAATTTAAAAAAAATGTTGCCCACTGACCTCTGGAGTTCCAAGAGTTCAAGTCAAGTCATTTTCCTAACATAAGAGCATTTCTTTACACAGCATTGACATCTGCACTGATGGAGCAAAGCAATAATGAGTGACAAGATAATGGCAACAAATGATATCAGTTGTTATCATATTTTATGGTGTATAACAAAGACAGCATTTAATATTAAGGGTGTCATAAAAATATTAGTATTAAGGAAACTTACAAGATACGGACTTCTAATAAAACAATAATAGCTGACCATAATAATGTCGGATCCTTCACCACCATGAATTTGAGGTTTTCATACAGTTGCTTTAAAACAATGTTCTTGAGAAAGCAAGAAAAATAAATTTTATTAAATCTCAAAAAAAAGAAAATATAAGAAAGACAACATCTCTGAAAGAACAGAATAATTCTTCTGAAAGAGTCCTAAAATTTATAGTGTACCTGAAAAGAAATTTAAAAACTTGATTACAATGAAACTCATTAATACATAAGAGTATGAAAAGAGATGGTGCAGTAAAATAAAGAAAATGATTTATGATCTGAATGAGAAATCTAAGAACACATGTTCTTAGATGAAAAAGAACCAAACACGAACACTGAGGCTAAATTCTGCAAGCTGTAATAGCTAGTTTAATTATTTCACTGATACTTTGAATACAAGCCTCTAGGCATAACTATGAAGGATATCTAGAATAAGTTTAACATGTGAAACTACTTGTAAGATATGATCTTTATTATATTAACTGATTGAGAAATACCCATAATAATTATGGTCAAGGTCATTCCCTGGATAGGGGATCCTAGACTATATAAGATGGAGAAATCAAGATGACCACTATCATGAATTCATCTCTTTCTGCTTTTTGTTTGTGGATGTGACATGGCCAGGTGCTTCAAGATCTTGCTGCCTTGATTTCCTCACTATAAGGGACTGTACTTTGGACTGTCAACTATAATAAACACTTCCTTAAGTGGCCTTAGTTATTGTATTTTATCACAGAAACAGAAAGAAACAGAAACAGGGCTGCAAACATGGCTTAATAGATAAAGCATTTGTAAAAGTTTGATGATCCCTGTTTAGATACCCAGATCCCAGAAGAAAATGAAATTCAGTGGCATAGGCATTCGTAATCCTTGTGCACCTATGGGAAATGAAGATGGAAATCTAAGATTTGCCACTTGACTACAGGCCCCCTGCCTGATTTATACAGCATTGTTTAAGAGACAGTCTCAAACATGATTGAAAGATAAAGAACAGCTGTGGAAGATTTCCCTCTGATCTTATAAGCATGCTGTGACATAGACATTCACTCACAAATAGGCACAGATACATATACTCACAAATTATACATGTACATATAGAAAACAGAAATGGTTCTACCACAGAGATGAAACAAAAAGTGTCATTAATAATTTCAACACCATTCAAATCCAAACAGAAGCAAAAATTTTGTAGTTGAAGACATAATATATAGGATAACATAGAAAGATAAGAAAAAGAAAACCTCCATGTGGGAACAAGTAAGTAATACAAATCATTGTATTATGGACAAGATCCAACATCCTTTTATGATCAAAACACTAGAGACAGTTGGAATTGAAGGAATTTTTATCAACATAATAAAAGCAGTATACAAGCTCGTAACAAGGATTATTCTCAATGAGGAAAAATTTGAAGCATTCCCACTTGGTTCAGGAATTAGACAAGGCTGTGCACTCTCACCATTTCTATTCAATATTGTACTTGAAGTCTTAGCTAGACCCATAAGACCAGAAAGGGAGATAAAAGGGACTCAAATTGGCAAGGAAGAAGTCAAGGTGACATGATCTTATACCTGAATGATCCTAAAATCTCTACCAGGAAACTCCTGGAACTAATACGTAAGTTCAGCAGGGTGGCAGGTTACAAAATAAACATGCAAAAATCAGTGGCCTTCCTATATAATAAGAATAAAAAAAGTGAAAAAGTCCTAAGAGAAACAATCCCATTAGCCCCGAAAAAAATGAAATACCTTGGTATAAATTTAACCAAATAAGTGAGAGACCTTTATAATGAAAACTTTAAATCTCTAAAGAAAGAAATTACAGAAAACACTAGGAGGTAGAAAGACCTCCCATGCTCCTGGATTGGCAGAATCAACATCATAAAAATGACCATCCTACCAAAAGCAATATAGAGATTCGACACTATACTAACCAAAATCCCCAAGCAATTCTTCAAAGAAATTGAAAAGACAATCTCAAAATTCTATGGAAGAACAAATGTCCCAGGATAGCAAAAACAATCCTGAATAAAGAAAACACTGCTGGAGATATCACCATACCAAATCTTAATCTATACTACAAATACATAGTAATAAAAACAGCCTGGTCCTGGCTCCAAAATAGACATGTAGATCAATGGATAAGGATTGAAGATCCAGATATAAACCCACACAATTACAGCCATTTGATCTTTGACAAAGGGGCCCAAAGAATTCAATGGAAAAGATAAATTAAAACTGGACCGTACTTGTCACCATGCAAAAAATTAATTTCAAATGAATCAAGGACCTCAACATTAGGTCAGAGAATATACGAACCTTAGTTCCTCGAGCTGATTGGACTAGGCCAACAGTTCCTAAACTGAAATCCAATACCACAGTCACTAGAACCAACACCCAGCAAATAGTATCTTATGAAATCAAAGAGTTACTGTTCAGATAAAGAGGTTATAAACCAAACAAAAAGGCAACCCACAGAATAGGAGAAAATCTTCACTAACCACATATCTGATAGAGCTTTATTATCCAGAGTACACAAAGAAATCTCAAAAAAATCTAAACACCAAGGACATAAATGGGCTAGTCCCACTAGTTAACAAATGGGCTTGGGAACTCAAAAGAAACTTTTCCAGGGACAAAATTGAAATGTCTAGCAAATATCTTAAAAAATGCTCTACATCCTTAGCCATCAGGGAAATGCAAATTAAAACTTCCCAGATATATCATCTCACCCCAATCAGGATGCCAAAAATTCACAATACAAACAACACTGAATGCTGGCGAGGATGTGGAGAGAAGGGAACTCTCCTACATTGCTGGTGGGAATGCAAACAGTATGGTGAATTCTAAAAAAGTTAAAGATTGAAATGCCATATAACCCTGCTGTACCACTTCTAGAAATAATACCCCATAATGCAGAAAATCACTACAGTGACATAAGCACAACCATGTTCATAGCAGCACTATTTACAATAGCAAAGTCATGGAATCAATCCAAATGCTCAACAGTTGACGAATAGATAAGGAAAATGTGGTGCATTTATATGATGGAATACTACTCAGCCATCAAAAAGATTAATTAATGAAACTTGCCAGGAAATGGATGTAATTAGAAAAAATTATATTGAAGTATCTAAGACACAGAAAATTAGATACTGTATGTACTCCCCTAACTGGTGGATCCTAGTACCAAACCACTTAATGACATATTCAAAGATAAATCTTGAATTTATCTTAGGTCACCATCAAGTATTGAATGAAAGTAGGGAGACATCTGATGAAGCTCATTCTAACTTCCCTTCCTGTTCACCTGCAACTGAAGAGGTTTGATCGCACCACTCGGAGAGGGTATAGGGACTGGCAGATAGAAGGTAACCATCCTGCAAATGGGACACTGACCCTGCCTCACTGAGCTGTCCTAATACGACTCCATCTACCTTTGAGTCTCCTCTTATGTTAAAATCTTCATTTAAACAGACTTTATCTTTGGTTAGGAGGTGACCTTCAATACCAAACAGGATGGAGCCTAGGGCTGTGCAGGTAAACAAAACTGAAAATGACAACAAACCATAATTCAGGACACCAAAGACCCTACATAAATCACCTGAAACTAGACTAACCAAATCTCTAAATCTCATCCTAAAGCTCAGGGAACCTTGAGGAAGAGCAGGTGGAAAGATTATAAGAGCCTATTGATAGGAAGGACCAAAGATATGCAAGATACTCTACACAGTTTGGGGCTGTGATAACCATAAATCAGACTTTGAATGACTTGCACAATGACTGACATGTCAATGAACCCCCAAAGTCTAGCATGGATCACAGGCAGTATTATTCTTAAAGGCAAGGAATTAACAGTCATAATAGAGTTCCCATATTAATGGGAAGCCCAAAATGGGCTCTGGGATATGCCACCAGGTCCTTATACCTCACTAGGGTAGAGGAATCAGAGGAAGATTTGGCATTCACACAAAAGGATGCTTCAGGGCATGGGACGGGGAAGAGGGAGGCACTGGCAGAAGGGGAGGGATGGAGGGATGTGTAAGGAACAGGAAAAGGGAGGAGAGTGCAAAGGAAGCTGAGGAGGGGTGGAGAGAGGGAGAGGACTGTGGTACCTAATGAGCTTGTATGATTGATTAAAAAGATACAATGTGGGAGAAAGAAAACACCGTATTATGGATCCTGTGGTTATGGAAAATGGCATTAAAAACACATTAATCAAACAACAGATAAAAGTATCTGAATACTTGAAACACACAGGCATTCTGATTCAGGAGGAACATATAACCCAAAGAAGACTTAACTCAAAAGGCCTAACCTAGGTATATTAAATCATACTTTCAAAAATTGAAATAAATAGAGGCTTATAAATACTGCAAGACAAATATACTAAGGCTCTTGAAAGAGAATCCCCATAAAAATAAAACTGTATTTCTCAATAGAAATCCTTCATGCAATGAAATAATGGGTTAAGATATTTAAATGCTAAATTTTATAAATGTTTGAATTCTACTTAAGAAAAAAAATTAAGTCCATCTGAAATAAGCAAAAATTAAGAGGATTCATTGACAATTTACTAACCTTACAAAAAATGTTTAAGATAATTCTCTATTGAGAAGCAAAAGAATTGAAACTACTATTGAAAAATGAAAGAATGCTACTTACTGGTAGAGTAAAACAAGATGAAGGAAAGCAGAACTAATAAAACAAAATAAAATGAAAAGAAACATAACATGACTTTAGCAGCAAAACCACTACAATACAAAGATTGATAACATGGGAAGTAAATACGTATAATGAATATGAAAAAATAAGAATATTGTGTCATATCATAATGGAAGGAGCCTGTCCTTATCTAGTAATGATAACCTAAAATGAAAGCGGTTAAATTGTCCAAATAAAAAGATTGATAGATTAAAAATCGACAGCCAACTCTGTGCTGTATGAGGAAATTTGTCTCATCAGAACAAACAAATCTCATTGAAAGAGGATTAAACACTGAATTAGATGCAAACGGAAACCAAATGAATGAATTATAATTGTTCTGGTTTTTATCTATATGGTCTTCAAAGGCCTAAATGATTAAGTATTTGTCCTCTTGACTCAGTAGCTGTCGAGAAGTTATATAGACATTTAAAGGTATAGCCAAGAAGACCATCAAGTAACTAGGAGATACCCTCAGAGGAGTAATGGTACCTCTACTATTTACTTTTCTCACCAATGTGACAATATCTGACAGAAACAAATGAAGGTAAGCTCTATTTTGGTTCACAGTTTCATAGGTACAATACCTCATGGCAAATAAGGAATGGCATAACAGCTTCTTGGTGTCAGTACATATGACAGAGCTTCTTATCTGATTGATGAAAAGCAGACAGAGAATACTGGACCAGAAGCCACGGTAAGGCATAGCAATCACAGAGCCTCTCCCAGTCCTACTTCCGTCTGCACAGCTTTTGAAACAGTGCCACAAGATGAAGACCAGGCATAGAAAGCTACTTTGTAAGGGATATTTTATAGTAAAACCAAAAATTTCCATCCATAATTGTGGAAGATTCATGGTCATCCCATAAGGTAAAATATATTAATCCAAATTCAAAAGGCATCAATTTCTGAACAGTCTCAAACCTCTTCAAAGTCTGAAGTCAAAAGTCCACTGAGAATTGAAGCGATCTCCCAGCTCTAGGTCCGCATAAAATCTGAAAACAAGTTTCATATTTCCATTATAAAATGACATGGGGGGCTGGAGAGGTGGCTCAGGGGTTAAGCCTCCGCCTTGCAGGTGGAAGGTCCTGAGTTCAGATCCCAGATCTCACGTATAGACGCCAGGCAGAAGCGGGGGCGGCCTGCACTTCTGGTCCTGGTAGGGCGGAGCCTGTGAATCTTGGGGCAAAAGGAGGTGGAGGCGCCCATGGTGGTTCGCGAATTCGTCCGTGGTTCTACACATACACAGACACACACACACAGACACGCGCGCACGCACATACACACGCATATGCACACAGTTGAATAAATAATAATAAAAAAAATGACATAGGGGAAATGTTACTATTCCAAAAGGGAAAAATAGAATTGGGAGGAAAGACTGAATTGAAAAGATAGAATCTCAGCAGGGTAGATATTAAAAACTTTTTTGTTTCATATATATAGTCCGGTGATATGTGATGGCATCAAGTGAACTCCAATGGACTGGTGTAGCACCATCCCCATCGTCCTGCAAAATGTCACCTCTCTCTTGAATGGGCTTTATTGTGTCTGAAGTTTTCCTCAGCAGATATTCCATATTATTAGTGTTTCCAACATCCTGGGTCTCCAATGCAGCTTAGGCTTCACCCTCAAAGGCTTATACAGACACATTGCAGGGCATCCTTACAAGGAACCTGATCCTTAAATCCAATGTCTGATATCATTGACTTTTTTTCCTGGAGCCTTACTACAAGCCTCTCTGACAACATTACCCTAGAATCCTGCATTCCTACAAAATCAGCAACATATGTACATCTCAAACTTCTGCTACTAGCTTGAAAAGGTGTCTGGCCCCTTTGGACCGTGGTTGCAGTAACCTCTGAGAAACTGTGCAGTAGAAACTGGAAAAGCCTCCTCCTGCCCATGCACTGCCCCCCCCCCCGCCAGCCCGCCAGGTCCCAGGTCCCAGGTGAGTGAGTCCGCCCAGCCCCCTACTCAGTGCCCTCCTCTCCCAGTGGCACGCAGGTGGCCTCCAGCTTTGCCTGGGCCTGGCCCTGGACCACAGCCCCTTTCTTGCTATGGCCCGTGCCTCTGCCAGATAGGACTTGCTCACATTGCTCCATCCCTGGAGCTTGGGTGGGCCCTAAGCCAAGTCCCAGGTCCCAGGTGAAGAATTCTGCCATCAACATCAGACTCTCTGACTCTCCGGCCCACCGGGGACCTACCCATGTGGTCCACGGAAGACACACTGCTACTCAGAATTCAATAGAGTCCAAAGGACACTCAAGCAAAACTCTAAGGGACAAAGGTCATACATCTGGAGTCCTCTACAATCATCCTATCACGTGGGAGAGATTCTTTACATGCAGCCCAAAGATAAGTACACCTCCGTTTTTTCACCTTACTGATCCTTTCTAGTATCAATTGCTGTAGATCAACTTCTCCATACAGCCACCCCAAAAACATATACAACTCCAGGGAGTACATCACTCACCCTCACATATCACCAAGATACTAAATCGTAATAGTGCACTACCATACTAATAGAGATCTGTAAGGTATTAGTTATTAGTCACCACTTGTCTACTTAACCTGACTTAACTGATATACTAACAGCCTAATAGCCTCATCTAGGAAATTACAATAACAATAGACAAATACCCAATCCAAGGCAAACACTAATAATAAATGGCAACGGCAATAATACCAACTAAATCAGTTCAGTGAAAAACACACAGAAACTGAAAGGTCCTAAAAAACAAAACAACAATGCCCAAGTCAAAGTGCAGATCCATGAGAAACAAAACCCAAGAAGACAAATCTCCCACTGAAAGAATTAACGCCATAATGATGGATTCCAACCAGAACAAATTCACAGAAATAGCCAAGAAAGCCAGACCCAACATAACAACTTTCAGAGTATGATCATTACCATGATTAATATTATGAAAGAGGAATTCTGAGAAGAGTTAAACAACCGAATCAACCACTTTGAACAGGAACACAACAGGCACTTGGAGGAGTTCAGAAAAAAGTTCAAGAAACAAAACCAGGCATAGAGCAGTTAAAACAGTCTCAGGCAGAGTTTAAAATTGAACTAAAAGACAAGTTATCTTCAACCCAAAACTCAACAGAGAGTCTTATCAACAGAACAAATGAAGCAGAAAATAGAATTTCAGATCTTGAAGACAAAGTGGAAAAATTAACCAGCTCAAAGGAAGAGATTGGTAAAGCCAAAAAGGTTCTGGAGGGGAACATTCAAGAGATATGGGACACCCTGAAGAAGCCTAACATGTGCATTCATGGAATACCAGAACAAGAATCCCAAAATACCACACCTGAGGAAATATTTCAATTCATCATAAATGAAAACTTCTCAAAACTAAAGAATGAGAGGCCTATCCAAGTACAAGAGGCATTTCGCACTCCAAACAGATATGAACAAAATAGAAAATCGCCACGGCAAATAATAGTCAAAACACTCCACATTCAAGACAAAGAAAAGGTGCTGAGAGCTTCAAGAGAAAAAAAGCAACTCACCGTTAAAGGCAAACCTATTAAAAAGCATATGACTTCTCAATGGAAACAGTAAAAGCAAGAAGAACTTAGAGAGACGTACTTCAAGTATTAAATGAGCAAAAATGCCAACCCAGACTGATATACCTGACAAAACTATCTGTCATGATTGAGGGAGAAATAAATGTTTTCCAGCACAAAGACAACTTGAATGGATAGATGTCTACCAAACCAGGCCTTCAAAAAATGCTAGAAATGATACTCAAGCTTGAAGAAAAGAACAAGTGTATCCAGGAGGACAGAAGGGAAGTAGAATACCGCCAAAACATAAATATCAAACAACACACTTACAAAATCCACTAAACATAAAAAATGTCCAGAATTAAAAATAATTTCTCCATTATAACATTAAATGTCAATGGGATTAACTCACCGATTAAGAGACACAGATTACAAACTTGGATTAAAAACCACAATCCAACAATCTGCTGCCTGCAGGAAACCTATCTACCACAAAAGATACGCACATCCTAAAAATGAAAGGTTGGTCCAAAATCTTGCAAGCTAATGGAACCAGGAAACAGGCAGGGGTAGAAATTATGCTTTCAGATAAAGTGGACTTCAAACCAAAGAAAATCATAAGAGACACAGATGGACACTACATATTAGTCACAGGCACAATTCAC
This sequence comes from Typhlomys cinereus, assembly GCA_023101885.1. Classification (NCBI taxonomy): domain Eukaryota; kingdom Metazoa; phylum Chordata; class Mammalia; order Rodentia; family Platacanthomyidae; genus Typhlomys; species Typhlomys cinereus. The sequence goes on from JALPQD010000180.1 coordinate 975,094, forward strand.
CAGGAAGACTTCACAATACTGAACATTTATGCACCCAATACGGGCCCCTCCACATTCATTAAGAAAACCCTACAGCGTCTAAAGCAAGAAATCAACCCCCAAACGATAATTCTTGGGGACTTCAACACCGCCCTCTCAACATGGGATAGATCAACAGGGCAAAAGCTTAACAGAGACACTTTGAAACTTACTCAAACCCTGAAAGAAATGGACCTTACAGATCTCTATCAAACTTTTCATCCATGCACCAAAGAATACACATTTTTCTCAGCAGCACACGGAACTTTCTCCAAAATAGATCACATATTGGGCCACAAAATGAATCTACACATATACAAAAAAGTTGAAATTCTAACCTGTGCACTAACAGACCACCACGGCCTAAAGCTGGACATCCACAACACAACAACCAAGAGAAAATACACTAACTCCTGGAAACTTAAGAATATGATGCTGAATGAGAACTGGATTCAGGAAGAAATTAAAAAGGAAATTCAAGATTTCCTGAAAGTGAATGATAATGAAAATACAACTTACCAAAATCTCTGGGACACAATGAAAGCTGTCCAAAGAGGTAAGTTCATAGCTCTTAATGCCTACATCAAAAAAATGGAACCATCACAAATAAATAACATAGCAATGCAGCTTAAAGATTTAGAGAAACTTGAGCAGTTGGAGCCAAAAAGTAGTAGAAGAGAGGAGATTAGCAAAATAAGGGGAGAAATATCTGAAATCGAGACTAAAAAACGATAGAAAAAATCAAGCAGTCAAAAAGCTGGTTCTTTGAAAAAATCAATAAGATTGATACACCCCTAGCGAAATTAACCAAAAGCAAGAGAGAGAAAACCCAAATTAAGAAAATTAGAAATGAACATGGAGTTATCACTACTGATACCCAAGAAATCCAGAGAATTATAACATCATATTTCAAAAACTTATACTCTGTGAAGTTTGACAACACAAAAGAGATGGATGAATTTCTAAGTAAACAAAACCTACCTAAATTGAATCAGGAAGTTGGGAATTATTTAAATAGTCCTATAACATATGAGGAAATTGAGGAAGTAATCTCGAATCTTCCCACCAAAAAATGTCCTGTACCAGATGGATTCAGCACAGAGTTCTACCAGACATTTAAGGATATAATAACACCAATACTCCTTAAACTGTTCCATCAAATAGCACAGGAAGGAACACTACCAAATTCCTTCTATGAAGCTAATATCGTCTTAATCCCAAAACCTAATAAAGATTCACTTAAAAAAGAAAATTATAGGCCGATCTCTCTTATGAACACAGACGCAAAGATTCTCAACAAAGTCTTAGCAAATCAGATTCAAAAACATATATCAAAAAGATCATTCACGGGAACCAAGTAGGCTTCATCCCTGGCACACAAGGTTGTTTCAACATATGAAAATCAGTAAATATAATTTATCATGTAAACCAGTCCAAAGTCCAAGACCACATGATACTCTCGATAGATGCAGAAAAAGCCTATGACAAGATCCAAAAGCCTTTTATAATCAAAACGCTAGAAACAGTAAGAATGGAAGGAACCTTTATCAATATAATAAAAGCTGTATACAACAAGCCCACAGAAAGGATTATGCTCAATGGGGAACAATTGGAAGCATTCCCACTTCGATCAGGAACTAGACAAGGCTGTCCACTCTCACCACTTCTATTCAATATTGTACTTGAAGTCTTAGCTGAAGCCATAAGACATGAAACGGACATAAGAGGGATTCAAATTGGCAAGGAAGAAGTCAAGCTATCCCCATTTGCAGATGACATGATCTTATACCTAAGTGATCTCAAAAACTCCACCAGGAAGCTCCTGGAACTAATTGAAAAGTTAAGCAAGGTGGCAGGATACAAAATAAATGTGCAAAAATCAGAGGCCTTCCTATATGCCCAGAATGAAAGAAGTGAAAAAACCTTGAGAGAAACAATCCCATTTACTATAGCCTCTAAAAAAATGAAATACCTTGGTATAAACCTAACCAAGGAGGTAAAAGACCTTTACAATGAAAACTTTAAAACCCTAAAGAAAGAAATTGCTGAAAACATCAGAAGGTGGAAAGACCTCCCATGTTCCTGGATTGGCAGAATCAACATTGTAAAAATGACCATCCTACCAAAGGCAATATACAAATTCAATGCTATACCAATTAAAATCCCAAAGCAATTCTTTAAAGAAGTTGACCAAACAATCTCAAAGTTCATATAGAGGCACAAAAGACCCAGGATAACAAAGACAATCCTGAGTAACAAAAACACTGCTGGAGGTATCACCATACCAAACCTTAGTCTATACTACAAATGCATAGTTATAAAAACAACCTGGTACTGTCTCCAAAATAGACACACAGATCAATGGATAAGGATTGAAGACCCAGATATAAGCCTACAAAAATACAGCCATTTGATCTTTGAAAAAGGGGCCCAAAGGATCCAATGGAAAAAGAACAGCATCTTCAACAAATGTTGCTGGCAAAACTGGATCTCCACATGCAGAAGATTAAAGCTGGACCCGTACTTGTCACCATGTACAAGACTTAATTTAAAATGGATCAAGGACCTTGATATAAGGCCAGAGATGATAAAAATCATAGTTGAAAGGATAGGGAACTCCCTCGAGCTGATTGGGCTACGCCAACATTTCCTAAACAGACATCCAATGGTACAGTCACTGCTACCAAGTCTCAACAGTTGGGACCTTGTAAAATTAAAGAGCTTCTGTTCAGACAATGAGATTGTAACATGAGCTCAAAGGCAACCCACAGAATGGGAGAAAATCTTCACTAACCACATATCTGATAGAGCTCTACTGTCGAGAGTGCACAAAGGAATTTAGAAAATTAAACACCAAGGAAACTAATGGCCCAATTAAAACATGGGCCCTGGAACTTAAAGGAAACTTTACCAGGGATGAAATTAAAATGTCTAAGAAATATCTTCAAAAATGCTCCACTTCTTTAGCCATCAGGGAAATGCAAATCAAAACTTCCCTGAGATATCATCTTACCCCGGTCAGGATGGCAAAAATCCACAATACAAACAATAACAAATGCTGGAGAGGATCTGGAGAGAGGGGAACTCTCCTACATTGCTGGTGGGAATGCAGGCTCATACAATCACTCTGGTGAGCCGTCTGGAGATTCTTAAAGAGATTAAAGATTGAAATGTCATTTGACCCTGCTATTCCACTTTTGGGAATAACCCCCCATGCAGCAGAGGTTCACCTCGATAGCACAAGCACGACCATGTTCATAGCAGCATTGTTTACAATAGCAAAGTCATGGAATCAATCCGAATGTCCAACAGTTGACGAGTGGATGGGGAAATTGTGGTACATCTATACAATGGAGAACTACTCAGCCATCAAAAATGATGGATGACTGGAATTTGCTGGGAAATGGATATCATTAGAAACAATTATATTATATGAAGTATCCCAAACCCAGTAAGTTAAGCGCCATATGTACTCCCTAATAGGTGGCTCCTAGTACCAAACTCACCCAGCCCACATTGAGACACTCAAAGGTAAACCCATGTAATACAGTAATTGCAAGGATTATGAACAGGAGGGATGGGGTAGGAGGGCCACACCAGACACAAGGAGCGAGGGGACCATGTTACAGCAGAGAAAATAGGCCTCCAAGGAATGCAAGTAAGTAATGTGACACCTGGTTAATTTCACAGACGTTCATTCCTGATCATGTACAACTGAGGGGGTATGATCTCACCAGAAGGAGAGGGCATATAATCTGGCAGATGAAAGGTGATCATTTTGCAAATGGGTGACTGACCCCTCCATCACTGAGGTTTCCTGCTTTTATTACATCTATCCTTGAATGTGCTATTATAACAAGACTCCAGTTTAACAGTATTTTGTCTCTGACCAGGGGGTGACATACAGTGCCCATCAGGATGGAGTGAAGGGCATTGCAGGAGCAGCAAAACTGCAAAAGAAAATCAACAAACCACAATCCAGAACTTCAGAGACTCTATATCAACACATAGAACTAGGTCAGCCTAATCTCCCCCCATCCTGAAGCTCAGGGCCATTTGCAGAAGAGGGGGCGGTAAGAGTGTAAGAGCAAAAGGATGGGAGGAGCAATGATTTGCAAGATTCTCCACACTAGTTAGGCCCGAAGCAATCATAATAGGACTTTGTATGCCCTGTGCAATGTCCAACACACTGTTGACCTCACAAAGTCTAGCATCAGCTAAAGGCACCAAGATCCTTGGAGGCAAGGGATTGACAGCCACAGTAGTGTTCCTATGCTTAAGGGGAACATGAGAAAGGGTTCAGGGAAATGCCACTGGGTCCTTGTAATCATCGGAGAGGAGGACACAGAGGAGAGTTAGACATACACAATAAAGGACTCCCTGGGAATTGGGGGGGAGGTGCTGGGGGATGGGGAGCGAGGGAGGGTGAGCAGGGGGTTCGGGGGGTGGAGGAGGGAGGGAGGGAACTCGTCTACCTATTAACTTTGTATGAGCGGAAATAATAAAGAATGTATTAAAAAGATATAAATAACTGAATAATACAGCTTAAAGCTTTAGAGAAACTAGAGGAATCTGATCGCAAAAGTAGTAGAAGAGAGGGGATTAGCAAAATAAGGGAGAAATATCTGAAATCGAGATTAGGAAAACGATAGAGAAAATCAATCAGTCAAAAAGCTGGTTCTTTCAAAAAATCAATAAGATTGATAAATCCCTAGCTAAATTAACCAAAAGCAAGAGAAAGAAAACCCAAATTAACAAAATTAGAAATGAAAATGAAGTTATCACTAATGATACCCAAGAAATCCAGAGAATTATAATATCATATTTCAAAAACTTATACTCTGTGAAATTTGACAACACAAAAGAGATGGATGAATTCCTAGGTAAACACAACTTACCTAAATTGAATCAGGATGTTTTGAATTATTTAAATAGTCCTATAACATATGAGGAAATTGAGGAAGTAATCTCGAATCTTCCCACCAAAAAATGTCCTGGACCAGATGGATTCAGCACAGAGTTCTACCAGACATTTAAGGATATAATAACACCAATACTCCTTAAACTGTTCCATCAAAGAGCAAAGGAAGGAACATTACCAAATTCCTTCTATGAGGCCAATATCGTTTTAATCCCAAAACCTAATAAAGATTCACCAAAAAAGAAAACTATAGGCCAATCTGATGAACACAGATGCAAAGATTCTCAACAAAGTCTTAGCAAATCGGATTCAAAAACATATCAAAAAGATCATTCACGGGGACCAAGTAGGCTTAATCCCCGGCACACAAGGATGTTTCAACATATGCAAATCAATAAATGTAATTCATCATGTAAACTGTGAATTTTGTTTCATTATGTACTGTGTCCACTGAAACCACGAGCTAAAATGTCGCTTTACTCCAAGTCACTTTTGTTACATGCATTTTTATTTTTGATTGTTTTTTCCTTGACAAGTTCACACATGCACAGAATATATACTCTCTCCCCACACTCTCCCTTCTCTTCCTCCCTTCCTTATCAATTTCCTTCATATCTTTCTAAGATTCTTGGCTTTTGGTTTTATTTTGTTATCCATTGTAATTAATCAGGGCCATCTGTAGAACCATAAGATAACTCTTCAATGGAGTCTGATGGTCTCAGTAATGACTACACAACTGAAGGCAGTGACTCGCCTTTTCCAGAATTTATCCTCAGAGAATAGTTTAGTATTAAGGGGTACTGTGAACCCCTCCCTATCTATGCCAGTTTGTGGATCTTGCATTGGTCACATGAAAGAAGATACTCAGGGTTCCAGGTTACTTACAATTTCTGGTCTTTTGATATGGGAGTCTAAAGAAAAGAGAGGCTATTTACTAAGGAATCATAGTTTGAGTAATTTTCTACTTTAATTTACAGATTAGCTAATCATTGCTTTCTACTGCACATGTAACTTTTGGGATTTTTCCTAAAAGTATATTTGAGTGCATGTACCCAAGCCAGTTTAAACCAGATTAACCTTCTTGGTTTTATACACTAATATAGGGAGAGTAAAATAGGATATGTCTGAGATTTGATGGTTGTTAAGGAAGGATGAACTTATTTCATTGTTTAGAGAGTGGCTTGCATGTAGTACAATCTATTCATAACTGCTTGTGTATATGATTAAAATCAGAATACTTGTGAAAATGTATGTTCTCTGTAGGAAAAAATGATTGGATAACTTAATCTGTCAATCAAAGTAGAGAACTACCAGAATAACATGTCCCCATAACAGCCCCTCCTTCCTTTGAGCACTATAAAGATTCCCCAGGGCGTTGCCTGGTGTCCTTGAGTCTCTTCACTCAAGTAGCTGCTTGTTCTCTTGAAATGTATCCTGATTTTACTATCACTTTGCTCTAAATAAAATTTCCTTTTGTGACTTTTGTGCATCTGTGTACAGTTTTATTTCTAATCTTGAATAACAATCTAAAAAATACTGGGCCCAGACCCTGATCACTGGTAACAAGATGTATAAGCCATTAAAGGTTCATAATGCTAAGTCTGACAGACTTCCAGTCCCAGGAATCTATATGATGAGGATGATAAATTCTAAAAATTGTCCTTTGGCTTCAACACACATGCCATCGTATGAGAGTGCACATACAAACACACAAAAATGAAAAAGAAAGTGATTAGTGGTGAATCTGAGCTGAGCCAGCTCAGATTCCCCAAGAATAGAAAGTAAAGCACAATAGGTTGCATAGTTGCCACTAGTCGTGTCAACCAAACTAGTTTCAGGGACTTCTTTACCAAGAGAACATGAACAAAGTGCTATTATTCTTTCTCCTTGTGAGCTTTTTACCCTCTGATGTATTTAAACTCACATACATATTTTTACATCTTACACATCTACATACACTGGATTCTAAATAAAATTGTATTCCGAGAAAAGCATGGCCCTTTCCTGTAAATGCCCATCCAAAAGTGATATTGGGGATAGCAGGGAGAAGAGAATATAAGCCTTGTACCTTACTAGACAAAGCCCATTGCTATACAGGTACTTCATTTTTCAAGGAGTATAACTCTTTGTTTCTTTGGTAGCTGTAAGTAAACTATTTACTAGTTCCATTTGAATTAATTCTCTTTGGGAGCAAAAAAAAAACAAGAATACTGTTAGTGTCAGGATGACAAGAAAGTAGAGTTTGCCCCAACAGTAGTAACACGCAGTGTCCAGACATATAAGATCTAAAGGGTCAAATAAGTGTCTATAAAACAACAGATAGAAATTTTAGCCTTGTTCTTTCGACAATGGACAGAGCATCTTGAAAGAAAAGTTAATGAAAATGTCAATGTTAATACACACTGTACATTTAATGGACTTAGTTGATATTTACAGTATTTTACTGAACAGTTAAATTGTATACATTATCCTTATCAGTGCACCATTGTCTGACATAGACCATATGATATCATGAATTAAAACATAAAATTTAAAACAGAATATTTTTAAGCAATTAGCTAGATAGGTATGAACAAGAGGAAGGAGAAAATGGTAAACAAGTACTCCAGGTAGGTATCATCTGAGAAGATAAATTTGGAGTTAGATATGAAGTAACCAGGGATGCCATATCTATTTCTGTTTGGCTGTGTCTCCTGCTAATCAAAATGCCTCCTTGTGGTACAACATCTTTGAGGTTGATTTTTCCTGCCATATTAGTATTCAATATGCCAGATCATTTTTCCAATAAACATATGTCCCATCAATTGAAGTTCTAAAAAGCAAGAAGGGGAATATATCACGTGGATGTCTTGACCCTGCAACGTGGATAGTATATTTGGATGAAATGGAATTTATCTCTAAGGGAAGAGACAGAACAATCATATCACAGGATATCTTAAAACTCTCTTGTTATATTCCTCTTTGGACCAGCTCATTACCATCTTTCTCTACAGTGTACTTTGCTTTATTTCACTGAATAAATTTAAGCTTCAATACCTGTGATTCTTGTTTGAAGTCTTTTCTTTAATAAAGCAATAAACAAGAAACAAATTTTCTTAATAGCTTCTTTCTATCACATCACTTAGATGAAAAGGTATAAGCAAATTGTAGACCTTTTCAATGTATAAATGTCTCCTCCTCAAATCTGAAGTTTGCACTGTTCACTCTAATTTGTTCTGAGATTCTTGGTGCTATGGAGTTTTCAAAAAAAATTCTGCTTCAAACACCTGCTTTTAGACTGGTTGATTCTCTGTATCGTTTTCCTAATCTCAATTTCAGATATTTCTCCCCTTATTTTGCTAATCTGCTCTTTTCTACTGTTTTTGGGATCGGATTGCTCCAGTGTCTCTAAAGTTTTAAGCTGCATTGTTAAGTTATTTATTTGTGATTTTTCTATTTTTTTAATGTAAGCATTAAGAGCTATGAACTTAACCTCTTAGGACAAATTTCATTGTGTCCCAAAGATTTTAATATGTTGTATTTTCATTATCCTTCACTTTCAGGAAATGTTGAATTTCCTTTTTTAATTTCTTCCTGAATCCAATTCTCATTCAGCATCATAGTGTTTACTTTCCAGGAGTTATTGTATTTTCTATTGTTTGTTGTGTCGCAGATGTCAAGATTTAGACCACAGTGGTCTGATAGGGTACAGGCTAGAATTTCAACTTTCTTGTATATGTGGAGATTCATTTTGTGGTCCAATATGTGGTCTGTTTGGATAAAGTTCCATGCACTGTTGAGAAAAAATGTGTATTCTTTGGTGCATGGAAGAAAAGTTTGATAGAGATCTGTAAGGTCCATTTCAGTAAGAGTTTGATTAAGTTCCAATGTGTCTCTGTTAAGTTTTTGACCTGTTGATCTATCCCATGTTGAGAGGGCCGTGTTGAAATCCCCAAGAATTATCATTTGGGTTAGATTTCTTGCTTTAGATGCTGTAGGGTTTGCTTAATGAATGTGGAGGGACCTGAATTGGGTGCATATATGTTCAGTATTGAGAAGTCTTCCTGGTGAATTGCATCTGTGACTAAAAGGCAGTATCCATCTGTGTCTCTTATGCTTTTTTTTTTAATTGAAGTCCACTTTGTCCGATACCATAATGGCTACCCCTGCCTGTTTCCTGTTTCCATTAGCTTGCATAATTTTGGAAAAGCCATTTATTTTTAGGATTCGCCTATCCTTTGTGGTGAGATGAGTTTCCTGAAGGCAGCAGATTGATGGGTTGTGATTTTTAATCCAAGTTTGTAATCTGTGTCTTTTGATTGGTGAGTTAATTCCATTGACATTTAGTGTTATAATGGAAAATTTATTTTTAATTCTTGACACTTTTTATGTTTAGTCGCTTTTGTAAATGTATTATTTGGCTTTTAGGTTTTGGTGGTATTATACTTCCTTTCTGTACTCCTGGATACGATTGTTTTTTTACTTCAAACTTGAATATCATTTCTAGCATTTTTTGCAAGCCTGGTTTGGTAGACACGTAAGCCTTCAAGTTGTCTTTGTGCTAGAAAACTTTTCTTTCTCCCTCAATCATGATAGATAGTTTTGCTGGGCATATCAGCTTGGGTTGACATTTATGCTCATTCAATACTTGAAGTACATCTCTCCAAGCTCTTCTTGCTTTTACTGTTTCCATTGAGAAGTCATTTGTTATTTTAATAGATTTACCTTTAAAAGTGACTTTTTTTCCCCTTGAAGCTCTCAGCACATTTTCTTTGTCTTGAATGTGGAGTGTTTTGATTATTATTTGCCATGGTAAGTTTCTATTTTGGTCATATCTGTTTGGGGTGTGAAATGTCTCTTGTATTTGGATGGGCCTCTAATTCTATAGATGAGGGAAGTTTTCCTTGATGATAATTTGAAAAATTTCCTCAGGTGTGGTATTTTGGGATTCTTGCTCTGGTATTCCATGAATGCACATGTAGGCTTCTTCAGAGTGTCCCATAACTCTTGAATATTCCTCTCAAGTATCTTTTTGGCTTTAACAACCTCTTCCATTGAACTGGTTAATTCTCCCACTTTGTCTTCAAGATCTGAAATTCTATTTTCTGCTTTGTTAGTTCTGCTCATAAGACTCTCTGTTGAGTTCTGGGTTGAAGATATCTTGTCTTTTAGTTCTATTTTAAACTCTGCCTGAGACTGTTTTAACTGCTCTATGCCTATTTTTGTTTCTTGAACTGTTTTTCTCAACTTCTCCAAGTGTCGGTTATGTTCCCGTTCTAAGTGGTTGATGTGGTTATTTAACTACTCCCAGATTTCCTGTTTCATAGTATTGATCATGGTAATGATCATGCTTTGAATGTCGCTATCTTGGGACTGGCTTTCTTGGCTATTTTCTGTGAATTTTTTCTGGTTAGAATCTATCATTATGGGGTTCATTCTTTCGGTGGGAGATTTGTCTTCTTGGGTTTTGTTTCTCATGGATCTGCACTTTGATTTGGGCATTGTTGCTTTGTCTCCTAACACCTTTCAGTTTCTGTGTGTTTTTGACTGAACTTATTGAATTTGTATTACTACTCTCAGGCAGTTATTACTAGTGTTTGCCTTGGAGTTGGGTACGTCTGTCTGTTGTTATTGTTATTTCCTAGATGTTGCTATTAGACTGCTAGTACATCAATTAAGTCAGGTTTAGTAGACAGGGGGTGAATATTAGTATGGTAGTGCACTTTTACAATTTAGTACCTTGGTGATATGTGAGGGTGAGTTGTATAATCCCTGAAGTTGTTTATGTTTTGGGGGTGGCTATATGGAAAAGTTAATCTACAGTGATTAATAACTGAAAGGAGCAGGATGGTAAAAAAGTGGTTTACTTATCTTTGGGCTGGATGTGAAGAATCTCTCCCATGTGATAGGATGATTTTATAGGACTTCAGATGTATGGCCTTTGTCTCCTAGAGCTTTGCTTGGTTTTCCTTGGGACTTTGTTGAATTCTGCGAAGTAGTGTGGACTCCCTGGACTGTGAGTGAGCATCCTGGGCGGCCAGGTAGAAGGAGCAGAGGGGCTGATGATGACAGTGCGCTTCACCTGGGGTGTGGCCTAATTTTGGCATTTAGATCTGCAGGATTTAGAGTTTGTCCTGCTGGCTTTTAGTCTTATTATGGAGTGATCTTTCCAGCATATGTCCTCATTCCTCCCTTTTGGGGAATGTTTATTCTGTGTAATTGCATGCTGGACATATGTGATTTGTTTTTTGATTTTACAGGAGGCTTTAGACCTTGTGCTGTGTTGGAACTACTATTATAATCTATGAGGACTTTTAAAGTTTGACTGAGTATGGTTTATGTAATGAAATCTTAATGAGCCCGTTAGGGCCAGGAGTGGAGTGTTATGGTTTGTTAAGTGAGTTGTCCCATATAAGCTCAAGTGTTTGAATCTTTAATTTAGGAAAATCATGGCACCTTTAAGAGATAGAGCCTTGGTAAAGGGAGGTGGTCACAAGAGGTGGGTCTTGAGGATAGTTAACCTTATCCAGCTTGAGTTAGTGAGTCAGCTCTTGAGCTAGCAGCAGCAGCTCTTTCCCTCCATTATGGCTACAATAACATAGGCCTCTGGTTTCTGCTATCCAGGCATGTTTTTTCCACCATGAAGGACTGTATCTCCCCCCTAAAATGATAAGCTCAATAAATTTCTCTTTTTCTTCCCTTCAGTTGTTTGAGTCTCACTGGTGTCTCACAGCAACTGAGAAAGTGTAACTGGTACAGGACCTAAGATTAAATTGTTGCCAGCAAAGAAAACGTTTTCATTTTTAAGAGTTTTGTACATATGCTTGAATGTATATGAGTTCAGTGTTACAAGGTATATTGTTCGGAAAGAAGAGTATTTGCAATATTAAATGCATATAAAGGATCCAAGCTGCTTCCAAGTGGATCTATTGAGTTCTAATCTTGGTAAGTGGACAGAAGTCATTTATGTTCAGATCCGTGTTGCCTTAATAGAAGATCCAGGTCCTTTCAAAAATGTGAATTGGGCCCCATTATTTTGCCTATGCTCAGCTGATACATGTGAGAGCCCACTGTGACAATAGGAAATACCATGTTTGATAAATTTCAGAACACCTGGACATTGTCTGGCCTTGGATAAAACTAATCCTCAATTCTTCCCAGATACATCTGACCATCTCTTCATTGAATTCTCTGCTATTGTGATGGTTAGGTTTTTTTATTTTAATAAAATTTTTATTATTATTTCAGCTCATACAAACATAATAGGTACACCAGTTCCCTCCCTCCCTCCTCTTCCCCCCGAACTCCCTGCTCCCCCTCCCCTCACCGCTCCCTCCGCATCCCCCAGTTCCTCCCGCCCCAATTCCCAGAGTCCTTTCTTGTGCATGCCTGACTCTCCTCTGGGCCCTCCTCTCCGATGACGTTCAAGGACCCAGTGGCATTTCCCTGAACCCTTTCCTGTGTTCCCCTTAAGCATAGGAACACTACTGTGGCTGTCAATCCCTTGCCTCCAAGGATCTTGGTGCCTTTAGCAGATGCTAGACTTTGTGAGGCCAATAGTGTGTTGGACATTGCGCAGGGCATGCAATGTCCAATTATGATTGCTTCGGCCTTAACTTGTGTGGAGTATCTTGCAAATCATTGCTCCTCCCATCCTTTTGCTCTTATACTCTTACCACCCCCTCTTCTGCAAATGTTCCTGAGCTTCAGGATGGGGAGAGATTAGTCTGGCCTAGTTCTAGGTGGTTGATATAGAGTCTCTGAAGTTCTGGATAGTTGTTTGTTGATTTCTTTTGCAGTTTTGTTGCTCCTGCAATGACCTTCACTCCATCATGATGGGCACTGTATGTCACCCCCTGGCCAGAGACAAAAAGCTGTTAAACTGGAGTCTTATTATAAGAGCACATTCAAAGGTAGATGTAATACTTATACCCAAAAGTGGAATCGCAGGGTCATATGGCATTTGGCAATGGGAGGGGTTAATCACACATTTTCAAAATGGTTACTTTTTAATCTGCCGGACTGTATGCCCTCCCCTTCTGGTGAGTTCATACACCCTTAGTTGTAAATGATCAGGAACGAATTGTGAACTTAACTAGGTGTCACATTACTTTCTTGCAGTCCTTGATGGAGGCCTATTTTCTCTACTGTAACATGGTCACTTCTCTCCTTGTTTCTGGTGTGGCCCTCCAACCCCATCCCTCCTGTTCATAATCCTTGCAATTACTGTAGGTAATACATAGATTTACCTATGAGTGTCTCAAGATGGGCTGGGTGGGTTTGGTATTAGGAGCCACCTATTAGGGAGTACATACAGTGCTTAATTTTCTGTGTCTGGGATACTTCACTTAATATAATTGTTTCTAATGACATCCATTTCCCGGTAAATTCCAGTAATTCATCATTTTTGATGGCTGAGTAGTACTCCATTGTATAGATGTACCACTGTTTCCTTATCCACTCGTCAACTGTTGGACATTTAGGTTGATTCCATGACTTTGCTATTGTAAACAGTGCTGCTATGAACATGGTTGTGCTTGTGCTATCGAGGTGAACCTCTGCTGTATGGGGGGTTATACTTAAAAGTGGAATAGCAGGGTCATATGGCATTTCAATCTTTAATTTCTTTAAGAATCTCCAGACAGCTCGCCAGAGAGGCTGTATGAGCCTACACTCCCACAAGCAACGTAGGAGAGTTCCCCTCTCTCCACATCCTCTCCAGCATTAGTTGTTGTTTGTATTGTGGATTTTTGCCATCCTGACTGGGATGAGATGATACCTCAGGGAAGTTTTGATTTGCATTTCCCTGATGGCTAAAGAAGTGGAGCCTTTTTTAAAGATATTTGTCAGACATTTTAATTTCATCCCTGGTAAAATTTCTTTTCAGTTCCAGGGCCCATTTTTTAATTGGGCCATTGGTTTCCTTGGTGTTTAGTTTTCTAAGTTCTTTGTGCACTCTGGAGAGTAGAGCTCTATCAAATATGTGGTTAGTGAAGATTTTCTCCCATTCTGTGTGTTGCCTTTGAGCTCGTGTTACAATCTCGTTATCTGAACAGAAGCTCTTTAATTTCACAAGATCCTAACTGTTGAGAGTTGGAAGCAGTGACCGTGCCATCGGATGTCTGTTTAGGAAATATTGGCCTAGCCCAATCAGCTCGAGGGAGTTCCCTATCCTTTCAACTATGGTTTTTATAGTCTCTGGCCTGATATCAAGGTCCTTGATCCATTTGGAATTAAGTCTTGTACATGGTGACATGTATGGGTCCAGCTTTAATCTTCTGCATGTGGAGATCCAGTTTTGCCAGCACCATTTGTTGAAGATGCTGTTCTTTTTCCATTGGATTCTTTGGGCCCCTTTGTCAAAGATCAAATGGCTATAATTTTGTGGGCTTATAATTGGGTCTTCACTCTTAACCATTGATTTGTGTGTCTATTTTGGAGCCAGTACCAGGCTGATTTTATAACTATGGATTTGTAGTATAGACTAAGGTTTGGTATGGTAATACCTCCAGCAGTGTTTTTGTTACTCAGGATTGTCTTTACTATCCTGGGTCTTTCGTGCCTCCATATGAATTTTGAGATTGTTTGGTCAACTTCTTTAAAGAATTGCTTTGGGATTTTAATTGGTATAGCACTGAATTTGTATATTGCCTTTGGTAGGATGGTCATTTTTACGATGTTGATTCTGCCAATCCAGGAACATGGAAGGTCTTTCCACCTTCTGGTGTCTTCTGCTATTTCTTTCTTTAAGGTTTTAAAGTTTTCATTCTGAAGGTCTTTTACCCCCTTGGTTAAGTTTATACCAAGGTATTTCATTTTTTTAGGGACTACAGTAAATGGGATTGTTTCTCTCAAGGCTTTTTCACTTCTTTCATTCTAGGCATACAGAAAGGCCTCTGATTTTTGCACATTTATTTTATATCCTGCCACCCTGCTGAACTTTTCAATTAGTTCCAGGAGCTTTCTGGTGGAGTTTTTGAGATCACTCAGGTATAAGATCATGTCATCTGCAAATAGGGATAGCTTGACTTCTTCCTTGCTGATTTGAATCCCTCTTATGTCCCTTTCTTGTCTTATGGCTTCAGCTAAGACTTCAATACAATATTGAATAGAAGTGGTGAGAGTGGACAGCCTTGTCTAGTTCCTGATCGAAGTGGGAATGCTTCCAATTGTTCCCCATTGAGCATAATCCTTGCTGTGGGCTTGTTGTATACAGCTTTTATTATATTGATAAAGGTTCCTTCCATTCCTACTGTCTCTAGCGTTTTGATCATAAAATACTGTTGGATCTTATCAAAAGCTTTTTCTGCATCTATCGAGAGTATCATGTGGTCTTGGACTTTGGACTGGTTTACATGATGAATTACATTTATTGATTTGCATATGTTGAACCAACCTTGTGTGCCAGGGATGAAGCCTACTTGGTCCCTGTGAACGATCTTTTTGATATGTTTTTGAATCCGATTTGCTAAGACTTTGTTGAGAATCTTTGCGTCTGTGTTCATCAGAGAGATCGGCCTATAGTTTTCTTTTTTAAGTGCATCTTTATTAGGTTTTGGGATTAAGACGATATTAGCTTCATAGAAGGAATTTGGCAGTGTTCCTTCCTTTGCTATTTGATGGAACAGTTTAAGGAGTATTGGTGTTATTAACTCCTTAAATGTCTGGTAGAATTCTGTGCTGAATCCATCTGGTCCAGGACAGTTTTTGGTGGGAAGGTTCAAGATTACTTCTTCAATTTCCTTATATGTTATAGGGCTATTTAAGTAATTCACAACTTCCTGATTCAATTTAGGTAAGTTGTGTTTACTTAGAAATTCATCCATCTCTTTTGTGTTGTCAAACTTCACAGAGTGTAAGTTTTTGAAATATGATGTTATAATTCTCTGGATTTCTTGGGTATCAGTAGTGATAACTCCATCTTCATTTCTAATTTTGTTAATTTGGGTTTTCTCTCTCTTGCTTTTGGTTAATTTAGCTAGGGTTGTATCAATCTTATCGATTTTTTCAAAGAACCAGCTTTTTTGACTGGTTGATTTTTTCTATCATTTTCTTAGTCTGGATTTCAGATATTTATCCCCTTATTTTGCTAATCTTCTCTCTTCTACTACTTTTGGGATCAGATTCCTCAAGTTTCTCTAAAGCCTTAAGCTGTATCGTTAAGTTATTTATTTCTGATGTTTCCATTTTTTTGATGTAGGCATTAAGAGCTATGAACTTCCCTCTTAGGACAGCTTTCATTGTCCCAGAGATTTTGGTAAATTGTATTTCATTATCGTTTACTTTCAGGAAATCTTGAATTTCCTTTTTAATTTTTTCCTGAATCCAGTTTTCATTCTAACCTGTGGTTAGAATTTCAACTTTTTTGTATATGTGTAGATTCGTTTTGTGGCCCAATATGTGATCTATTTTGGAAGAAGTTCCATGTGCTGCTGAGGAAAATGTGTATTCTTTCATGTGTGGGTGAAAAGTTCGATAGAGATCTGTAAGGTCCATATCTTTAAGGGTTTGATTAAGTTCCAAAGTGTCTCTGTTAAGCATTTGACCTGTTGATCTGTCCCATGTTGAGAGGGCGGTGTTGAAATCCCCAAGAATTATCATTTGGGGGTTGATTTCTTGCTTTAGACGCTGTAGGGTTTTCTTAATGAATGTGGAGGGGCCCGTATTGGGTGCATATATGTTCAGGATTGTGAAGTCTTCCTGGTGAATTGTACCTGTGACTAAAATGTAGTATCCATCCGTGTCTCTTATAATTTTCTTTGGTTTGCAGTCCACTTTTTCTGATATCATAATGGCTACCCCTGCCTGTTTTCTGCTTCCATTTGCTTTTAGAATTGTTGAGCATCTTTATATTTTTAGGGCATGCCTATTTTTGTGGTGAGATGGGTTTCCTGCAGGCAGCAGATTGATGGATTGTGATTTTTAATCCGTTTGTAATCTGTGTCTCTTGATCGGTGAATTAATTCCATTAACATTTAGTGTTATAATGGAGAAACTATTTTTAATTCCAGACATTTATTATGTTTAGTAGTTTTTATAAGTATATTGCTTCACTTTTAATGGTGTTATACTTGCCTTCTGTTCTCCTGGATATGCCTGTTTTTTTCTTCACGCTTGAGTATCATTTCTAGCATTTTTTGAAGGCCTGGTTTGGTGGACAGGTAGCCCTTTAAGTTGTCTTTGTGCTGGAAGATTTTTCTTTCTCCCTCGTTCATGACGGATAGTTTTGCAGGGTAAATCAGCCTGGGTTGACATTTTTGCTCATTCAATACTTGAAGTATGTCTCTCCAAGCTCTTCTTGCTTTTACTATTTCGACTGAGAAGTCATTTGTTATTTCAATAGGTTTACCTTTAAAAGTGACTTGTTTTTTCTCCCTTGAATCTCTCAGCACCAGTTCTTTATCTTGAATGTGGAGTGTTGTAACTATTATTTGCCGTTGCAAGCTTCTGTTTTGGTCGTATCTGTTTGGGTGCGGAATGCCTCTTGTATATGGATGGGCCTCTCTTTTTTTATATGAGGAAACTTTTCCTTGATAATCATTTGAAAAATTTCCTCAGGGGTGGGGAAACAAAAAGGGTGGGAAAAAAAAAGAAAAATTTCCTCAGGGGTGGTATTTTGAGATTCTTGCTCTGGTATTCCATGAATACGCATGTTAGGCTTCTTCAGGGTGTCCCATATTTCTTGGATATTTCTCTCAAGTATCTTTTTGGCTTTAACAACCTCTTCCATTGAGCTGGTTAGTACTCCCACTTTATCTTCAAGATCTGAAATTCTGTTTTCTGCTTCCTTAGTTCTGTTGATAAGACTCTCTGTGGAGTTTTGGGTTGAAGATAACTTGTCTTGTAGCTCAGTTTTAAACTCTGCATGAGTCTGTTTTAACTGCTCTATGCCACTTTTTGCTTCTTGCACTGTTTTTCTCAACTCCTCCAAGTGTCTGTGTTGTTCCTCTTCAAAGCAATTGATTCGATTATGTAATTCCTTCCGGATTTCCTTTTTCTTTGTATTAAACATGGTAATGATCATATTTTGAAAGTTGTTATCCTGGGTCAGGCTTTTTTGGCCATTTTCCGTGGGTTTGTTCTGGTTGGAGTCTAACATTATAGGATTAATTCCTAGGTCGTGGATGAGGCCCAGCCTGACCGTGCACACGTCCCGGCCAGTGGAGTGGGGTGGGGAAGGGAGGATGTTTAGTTTTTATTGTCAACTTTATAGGATGTAAAATCATCTAGGAGACAATATCTGGGAATTGTTGTTTTGGATAACATCCATTATAATTAGACTTTGAGGGTATTCATAATGGATTATCTTGATTTGGAGATTTGATATGAGAAGATATATCTTGCTTGTGGGTGAGTCCACTCACTGGGCTTGGGTTCTGGACTGTTTAAAAACAAGAAAGTGACCTGAGGAGAAGAATCCATTACTCTTCTTTCTTCCTTATTGTGGATAACATGTTATCAGTTGTTTCTGTTCCCAGTCCCTTGACTTCTCCACCATGACAGGCTGTCAAACTATTACCTGAAATAAACTCTTTCTCCCTTAAGATGCTTTGTCATAGTATTGTATCACAACAAAAGTAACTAGGAAAACCCCCCTACCAAGACCTTCTAACATCCAAATCTTTCTCTCTCTCTCTCTCTCTCACACACACACACACACACACACACACACACACACACACACACCAATAAATAAGAGTAGAAGGTCCTTTCTTCCCACAAACAAAATGAGAAGTAACTAGACCCTCATAAGATGCAGAAAAGAAAACCAATGATTCTCAAAGTTTTACAGTGATCTTCAATCTATGCTGAGAGGATGTAATTGTTATCCTCTGTATAACTCTTTCTTGAGCTGAAAGGGATATCATCAATGAGGAAGTACTATGGTTAAGAATGTCTACTCTTGGGGCTGGAGAGGTGGCTCAGGGCTTAAACCTCTGCCTTGCAGGCAGAAGGTCCTGAGTTTGGATCCTAGACCCCACGTATAGACGCCGGGCGGAAGCGGGGGCGGCCTGCGCTTCTGGTCCTGGTAGGGCGGAGCCTGTGAATCCCAGGGCAGAAGGAGGTGGAGGCGTCCATGGTGGTTCCCGAATTCGTCCGTGGTTCTACACACACACATACACACATGCGCACACACATACATATGCACACACGCACAATTGAATAAAAAAAAAAGAAATTTAAAAAAAAAAAAAGAATGTCTACTCATGAGAGATGCCAATTAACAGGTAGGGGAGACTATGACCTCCCAATGGAAGTTAAACTGAGATTATAGCATCCCAGGAAAAATTTGGGCATAAAACACATGCTTTTGTATATAAATTAGGGGAAAGGAAAAATCTATTTAAAAAATCTAGCAAATCTATCTAGTAAATTACAATACGTCATGTACCATGGACTAGACTCCCAATGAAAACCCAACAGCTTCCCTTGAGAAATTAAGGAAGACTTTCATAAAACATGTTTTGTTTTATCCGACAGCAAGTGATAAGGAACTAGTTCAAAAAGACTATGTTGTTAGCCAGCCTTCCCCCCTAAAAAAGGGAAAATTTCAAAAGCTAACTATAGATCCTGAGAGCTTATCAAGGTGGTCACTTCTGTGCACTAAAACTGAGACAGGAAAGTGAAAGAATAACTGAGGAGTGATAGAGATATAATGATAAGAATCAAGCCTAAATATATGCAGAATCCTAAATATATAACATCAACCTCAAAGTAATTCATGAGAAAATCTCTCAGGAAGCTACCTTGAATTCAAGGAGTACAGTGTTGGAGAAAATAATAGTCCAATTAGCTACATGTACATTGTCTCCTGTCTCAAAAATTTGTTTGATCACTGGAGAGAAACTTCCCCTAAGGCTGAAGGAACCTTAAGATTTAAACTCCTCAATTATTTTTGGTTTTGAACTCAAGGGTCCCTCAACTGTGGTTAGTTCCTGAAACAAACATTGGCCAGTTCAGGGACAGAGTTGAAGGAAACTTTGGACATTGCAGATTGAACTTTGACTTTTCTACTCTATATGGGAACTGCCATATCTGTGCTAATTTCCTCAAGAATTATTTCTCTGAAACTACTCAAGTGTGGAAATACATGAAATTTTAACAACAAAACATTATCCCTCTTCTATGTTGCCTACGTAAGAAGACCTTATTTATCCAGTAACTTGTAGTTATGCTTGAATAGTGCTCTTCAAGGGAAAGACATGCTTTAAATTTCGGACGAAAACACCTAAAATACTGTCCTACAGACACAAATACAAGGCTACTGTATGAGAGAATCTCCTCTTATTGAGCAGGAAGAACTTCTGATAAAGGAATTCCACAGTTCAAGCAATTAAAGTGCCAGGTACTGGCTCCAAAATAGACACACAGATCAATGGATAAGAGTTGAAGACCCACAAAACTACAGCCATTTGATCTTTGACAAAGGGGCCCAAAAAATCCAATGGAAAAAGAACAGTATCTTCAACAAATGGTGCTGGCAAAACTGGATATCCACATGCAGAAGATTAAAACTGGACCCGTACTTGTCACCATGTACAAGAAAATTCCAAATGGATCAAGAACCTCGATATCAGGCCAGAGACTATAAAAACCATAGCTGAAAGGGTAGGGAACTCCCTAGAGCTGATGGGGCTAGGCCAACAGTTCCTAAACAGACATCCAATAGCACAGTCACTGCAAACAATTCTCAACAGATGGGATCTTGTGAAATAAAAGAGCTTCTGTTCAGATAAAGTGATTGTAACATGAGCACAAAAGCCACCCACAGAATAGGAGAAAATCTTCACTAACCACATATCTGATAGAGCTCTATTATCCAGAGTGCACAAAGAACTTAGAAAACTAAACACCAAGGAAACCAATGGCCCAATTAAAAAATGGGCCTTGGAACTTAAAAGAAACTTTACTAGGGATGAAATTAAAATGTCTAACAAATATCTTAAAAAATGCTCCACTTCTTTAGCCATCAGGGAAATGCAAATCAAAACTTCCCTGAGATATCATCTCACCCCGGTCAGGATGGCAAAAATCCACAATACAAAAAATGACAAATGCTGGAGAGGATGTGGAGAGAGGGGAACTCTGCTACATTGCTGGTGGGAATGCAGGCTCATACAGCCACTCTGGCGAGCCGTCTGGAGATTCTTAAAGAAATTAAAGATTGAAATGCCATATGACTCTGCTATCCCACTTTTGGGAATAATTGCCATACTAGCATTGCAAAGGATACATGCAGCAGAGGTTCGCCTCGATAGCACAAGCTCGACCATGTTCATAGCAGCACTGTTTACAATAGCAAAGTCATGGAATCAACCTAAATGTCCAACAGTTGACGAGTGGATAAGGAAACTGTGGTACATCTATACAATGGAGTACTACTCAGCCATCAAAAATGATGAATG